>OX465580.1:55575525-56775525 GCA_950022655.1 Alentia gelatinosa
TTGGCCTATACTCTGCTCCATGGCCTCTGCTCTGTCAGGCACAGTGTTTAATTCATCCATTTGCTGATAGATTTCCCTATTTATATGCAAATTAGCTACGACGTCATCATTGTAAATGAAAATAAATATCTGCATTGGACTCAGCATGTGAAAATACCCCTAAATACTAAATATCATGTCCCTATCACCAATATCTAGAGAGTTATTGCAATAAATCTGTTCATCTGTGCTAATCATTATGTGGTGCCATGTCAGCTACTGTTTTCTATATACTTCAGTTCCTCAAATTCAACCTTAATCTGACTGGATTTTCCTCCATACTTCTTGAACTATTTGACTAAACTTAAAAATCCACGTCTCTGTCGTCCTCTCTTTTCTGGTCTATCTTTTGCATACATTATTCTAATTCTGGATATGAAATTAAATTTTTCATTCTCGTAGTTTCTTAAAATTGTTTGAGATAAAAAGATAATGTGTATATCTATACATGTTAAGAAGGAAGTTGGGAAAGGTGAGTGGATCTGTGAATGAGTCTGTGTTGTTGTGTGAATGAGTCTGTGTTGTTGTAGGAATGCACTACATGCTTGTACAAATAGGTATTTGTCGTCATTATGCGCCAGTTAATATGTATTAATTAATATGTGAGTGGTTCAACAACTTAGAAAAGTATGAACAATGTTAAGAGACGATGATAGGACATTGTTGTGGTAGAAAGCTATATGTAGGCCTACTACAGGTGTTCTCGATAAGGAGAGTGGTTGATCACATGGTGTACTGACATATGAAATGGAGGAGTATACCTCAGTGCTGCCTATGTGAGGGGCAGAGTAGGAAGATAACATCTGGACAAGGTACAGGTGAGATCTACTCACTACTTCATGGTAACAAGACTGCTCAGTAGGCACTGGAGGCCTCAGTCTACTGGGAGTGAGGTCACCCTTAGAGATAGTCACTGCATGAATTTAGCTTTACTCCATGAGTGCCTAGAAAACCATCATTCATGAAACGGCTCTCATAGGGAGAACATACGGAGTGAACATGCCAGAACTCAGAACACAGTGTGAACAGTGGAAGGACTTAAATAAATATCGGATTGGACTATTAGTGAGGGGGATGTCTGAAATTATATTTGAATGATGACATTTTCATTGAACTGATTAGAACGATGCAATGATGAAATAACAATGCGATGGAAGTGTTATGGTTAGACAAGTGATTGTGTGGTACAATGAAACAATAGGCCGATGTGATGATTAATGTTCTTCGGAACAGAATTGTTGAGACGATGTGATTATTGATGGATAGAAAGGAGCAAACCTAGAGTGTCCAACTATCAAGGATGTTTATTATTGAAGGTGGTTTGTATTTGAAATGTTATTGACCTATGTAACAATTTAATCATTGCTTAACAATTAATTCATAAGATCTCATCATAAACTTGCTCTAAGTACCTCTGGTCTTAGATGTGTGTGGTTACCATGCATCTATGGCTGATTCACAGCAAACAGTTCTACGAACATATTATGAGAGAGAAGGTATTTCAGTGGGAGACTTTAGGATCTTCATACCAATCTCATAAGAGCAGTTCCCAGGTCTTATGTAACATCTTTTAAGGGCTCACAATGGTACACGGGGCATGGGCATAACTAGAAGCAACTAGTATGTTCATCATTGATGAATGAGCCTGTGACCACTCTAATCTTTAGGCAACGTATATAGACTATACAAGCACGCTCTAATAAAGCGGCCTCCGCCATGTATGCCCTGCTAAATTCACAATTTATACATTTTTACTATTAAAAAAATATATCGGAAAACCCCACCACTTGATATCTCCAGTTTACAGATCTGTATTTTCTTGGGGTAGTTTGCATAACATTGGATTAGGTACAACAGTTGGGGCATAATAGTGTATGTAAGCTGTAGGTATTCGATGATATGGGTGTCTATTGAGTGTTATATGGCACCTTAGATCACAAGTCTTTCGGAGTTGCCCATACTTTTAGAAGCACTATATTCATGAAGATTAGAATTCTTTAAGCAATGGCCAATTGATAGTTCGATAAAGCAGACTTTAAACAGAAAGCCTTATTTACTTAATACGTTATTCCCCCACTGTATCTGAGTAAGGTTGGTACTAGGCGGCATAGATTATCATAACTCGACGTTATCACTATACTCTCTACTCTACATGACCAACCAATATACTCTTCCATACCGGGCCAATGAGATGATAGACAACGCAAGTGGGATTGTGGAGGCTTGAGTCTTATCCTCCCAATAGTTTTTATTATAATTAAACAACAAAACAAAAAAGAAGAAAAATTCGGTGTGGAAACGTCTTAGTCTGTTGAGTGTTCAGGTGCTCTGTGGTAGGTTCTAGTATGACTAGTGAGTCCCGGACCCCGTGTGGGGTCGTGGTGCCGCAGAGGTGGGGTGGCGCCCTCTCAAGGGTCTGAGTATAACTGCATCCTGTTCACGATGCCAGTAATACTCTTCCTTACTGGGCCAATGAGATGATAGACAACGCAAGTGGGATTGTGGAGGCTTGAGTCTTATCCTCCCAGGCCCAGGGAGAGGAGAAGTGGCTCATTTGAATCCTTTCAGATTGTCCGCTACTGTCCAGTCTTTATGGAGACGAGTGTCCAGATCTCCTGCGAGGTACAGAAGCACGGATAGAGATCTCCAGTCCCCATATACTTTGATGTCATTTAGTGGAATGCCAATGCGGTTGAGGTAGGAGGCTCCTCCACGGCGGATGCTGTGTGAAGTGTAGTTTCCATGTAGGTTTATCCGTCGTGTGAGCTTCTTGAAAAACTTGGAGAAGGTGTTGTATGAAATAGACTTTGTCTTCGAGCGATGGTTGGTGAAGAGAGGAACTGTAGCCGGCAGGTTGAATCTCTGGAGAAGACGGCGGAGCCAGTAGACTGGACACAGGAGTGCGCCGGGTGAGGTCACTACCGGAATGAGTAGTTTGCGTTCCTTGTATTGAATTGTCTTGGAGGAGGTAACTTCCAGGCGAAGACCGTATTCCGTGAAGCATATATCTCCTCGTTTGATACAGTGAGGTGAGTCGGTAATGTGTCCTACTCTAAGGAGACACCGGAAGGCAAGTATCAGGGCGCACCAGCAGGTAAAGTCCAATTTGTCATCCAGATCGACGTGCTTAAACATGCGTACTAGGTGCTCTGGATGAATGGGAGAAGCTTGCTTGTGATGATCCCCCAGTAGACGCCGCGCCCCCATCATAGTGCATTTAACTAGGAAAGTGCCCTTGGCCTCCGTTGCGTAGCCAAAATACTCATGTAATGACCAGACAGCGCTCAAATAGTTCGATATGGTCGAGTATGCTACAGAGCGTGATAGGTAAGTAATATAGTAAGAGATCATTTCCTTGGAAGCTGGTAGGGGTTCATAACCAAAATTCATGCAGAAGTTTATGTAGCGTTTCCAGCGTGATCTTTTGCATCTCCAAGTGGAGTCAGCCCAGCATAGTTCTTGTAGAGTTTTGGTATCTTTCTGAAGAGTGTCTCGACTAGGATTTCCTTCCTCAGCGGTTTGTGTCCTCCGTCGTGAATGTCGAGGACCTGAAAAAACAGCATGAGACAAATTCAAGCGGGAGTGTAAAGGTACTACTATGATTAGTGTTGCTGATCCTGGAGAGGGAGTCTGCTACTACATTTAGTTCTGAAGATATATAATGGGGTTTTAATACGATGTTCATAAGGCTGGTAATCCAGTATATTTCTAGTATCCATTGCATCGCCGTGCGGTTCCTACTGCGGCCAGATGATATCATTGATAGAACCTGCGTGTTGTCGCAATACATATCAAGGACTGAATCACGGAATAAGTTCAACCATCGTTTAATGGCAGATAGTAGTCCCCAAAGTTCCAGCTCATTGATGTTGGATTTGTCAAAAATGTCAATCGTGGGAGGCATCTCGTGATGTTGACAGATAGGTTCAGTCTTGTGCCAGAAGCCGTAGAAAAAGTCGGTGTCAGTGATCCCTCCGAATCCGGACATGGATGTGTCGGAGAAGATAACGTGATGAGGTTTTTCTTGCTCGATAATACTTGTCGTGCTGTTGAAAAGGGGGAGGAAGGATATCCACCAGCTGATGTCTTGTAGAACAACCGGCGTGACACGTACTAGGCCTTTCCTCTTCCTCCGTGACTTTATGATGTCGTAGATCCTACGAGAAAACGTCCTGCCGCCCTTAACCAGCATGGAGCAATGAGCGAGGTATCCTGCAGCTTTCTCCAGTACGTTGAACTTGACTCGTTTTCTCCCCACTATGTCGGTGAGAATGTCCATGATCTTTGTTACTTTTCCGTCGGGTAGGCTTAAACACATTTTTGACGAATCAATTACTATACCAAGGTATTGGGTGACTTTGCTGGGGTGTGTTACCTTTTCATAGTTCACAGCGAAGCCCAGAAAGCGTAGGAAATTGATGAGTGATTCCTGATTACTTTTACAGGACTCTTCAGTGGGGCCTGTGACCAGGAAGTCGTCAAGATAGTTCACTGTTGATACACCTGAAATCGCATGTAGGTATTTGACAATAAGGTTGCTGATAGAGTTGAAAATAAATGGCGCACACTTGATGCCGAAGCATAACATGTTGTCTACTAAGTAATAATCAGTCTCGTCTAGACGCCAGCGCAGGCCCATGAAGTCCCTGTGAGCGGGAAAAATATGTACATTTCGGTAGGCACTGGCTATGTCTACCACGCATGAAAAACAATCTTTACTTATAAGTCCCTTTGCGTCCTCGATTGTTTTGAATCGAAATTTCACGGCTGTCTCTGACATGTGATCATTCACTGAAATGTCAGGGCGTGAACAGTCAGTGATAGGGCGAAGTCAGGAGTCAGCTCTCCATATCGCTCCTATAGAGTGCACACATCTCGGTTTTGAGACTGCAATAGATAGTTTCCCTTCCTCTGTCTCCTTCTTGATGAGTGTATCCATTTGTTCCTTGGCTGGGGATTCCAGAATAGAGTTATAGTTCTGGCATTCATAAGATAATTCCACGTGATTGTCCATAATCTTGAACCCCCTGCAAATACCGGACAGGATAAACATATCCTCATACACAGATGTGCCGTACTGGTAAATAACAGCAGCAAATCTACACGGTTTTAGACAGACTCTAATTGAGTCCAGTTCCAGGTAACACGAGCAATTCCCCTTAGTACAGTCATCAAACACCGGGAAATGGCAGTTATGGTAAACCAAAACTGAGCAAACATAAGCAGAAGTAGACTGACCATCATTTTTACAACTGCATTTAGCATCAAAAGATATAAAACTTACCAAATCGTCCGAGTTTGATAAGTCCGATGGGTTGACGACACATATTTTCCGACCGTGTACGCCATTGCTGTCGACAATAGTATCGTGTGACAACGATAAACTCGGGGGATCCGTGACTTTACCTATAATATCCTTTGACAAGGGGGTATCCTTGCCAGACAATTCTGACAAATTATATGGACAAGGAACAAAAATATCACAGTCACCAGAACCAGCTTTGGTATTATCTTTTACGACATTCAGTTGCTGAGTACCCATTGTTGGGCCTTGACCTAGATCGGGGTCATGAACTCTACAGTCGTGTGGGTCAGTGACAACAACAACCTCCGAAAACAATATATCCGACGGATAGGGTCCAACTAAGTGAGGCGTCGGAGGTGTAGCTTGACTGTAGACACAAATACCTGGATCGTCCCATCAGGCTGTAGAGGCGGAAGCTGTTGTCTGGCTGGCTGTCCTACACATGTGTTGAGAGTGGTTTCCTGCGAAGCACTTCGCGCAGATATGAGGGTACCTGCACAGGTTGTAGTGGCAGCCGTCGGCTTTGTAAGCCATACACACTGGCCTATTTCCAGGTAGTTTTGATTCACGAGTGTTGTTCCTCTTGTTGTATGGTGACTTGGGAAGGGCTTTCTTGGCATCTCGGGCGAATTCGGTTGACAAAAATCGCATCGCGATGCTCATGTCTCCTCCAGTGTATGCTTTGGGTCCCTTGTCCTTCGCTAGGTTCCTGACTGCCTCGTCATAGCGTAGTAGTCCCGAGGCCTGATAAGCCCTGGAGGCCGCCTTTTCTGCCATGAAACAGTTGTGTTCCAACAATCCTTTTATATTTTCTCCCTTTCTGTACAATTCCAGTGTGAGTTTTGCGTGGCAAAACCATAATTTCTCCACGGTCATCGGTTTGGACTTTTCCTCGCTGGGAAGGAAGCGTTTTAATCTATAAGTTTTGTTCCTACCTTTTCCAGATCTCCTATGGTGACGGTGTTGTCTGTGTCGATGTGAGTGGTCTGATGTGTCACTGGATCTCGACGAAGAGGATGAACTTGATGAGTCCGATGATGAGTCGGTCGATACATCCCTTCCTCGTGAAGACTTGCGCGGTTTTTGTGAAGTCTTCGATGGATTATCCTGACACTCGGTCGAGTTGACTTCCTTCTTGGATGTCGATGATGAGTAACGATGTTTTTCCCTGGAGGTAAGTCCATGAGAGGTGTTGTGGCCTTGCTTCGGATTACCGATTGAGCCTAGGAGTAACTGCTCAATATTCGCCAGCTTGCCTCTGGTCTCACCTATCTCGGCAGACAGGTCCTGGAATGATTCCCTCATGGCGGCCATGTTGGATTTTACCTTATTTAGTTCTGAAGAAGTTGATTGATGGGGACGATGAGGTTTATATTTGCTTCGACTGTGCTTTTGTTCGGATCGATCCTCATATTCTGATCCGTCAGAGGAGTCTCCGCTGTTCGACCCATCAATGTTTTTCTCAGTTTCGTGTTGGTCGTGCGAGTAGTCCGCGGTCCGGTTTCCCGCCTTTTTGGTGTCTGCTGGACCATCCGCCGCCGTTTTCCTTTTTTCCCTGTCAGATCGTTCATTTTCCTTCACCTGATCAATCTCAGTGTTCCCTCAACACTTTTTCCCTGTTGGAGGGCTATGCCGAAATCCGCATTTCTTGCATAGTCTGAAGTTAGTCATATTGAAGTCGAGAAAAATTCGGTGTGGAAACGTCTTAGTCTGTTGAGTGTTCAGTTGCTCTGCGGTAGGTTCTAGTATGACTAGTGAGTCCCGGACCCCGTGTGGGGTCATGGTGCCGCAGAGGCGGGGTGGCGCCCTCTCGAGGGTCTGAGTATAACTGCATCCTGTTCACGATGCCAGTAATATAATATACCCAGATATACAAAACACAACATTTTGATTTAGAACCACAAGTTTTTCAGATAACTTCCACAAGCATTCTTTTCTTTTTCCGGTAATCGATGGTTTCCAAACATACCATGATGCATGATCCCGTGTGATGCAGAAAGAGAACTTTTCATGTTACAAAAGAAATCGCCGGTATTCTATCCTCAAACCCTTTTTGAGATTGATATTTATTCTGGAGTAAACTACTAGGATACTTGTATATCCTATTTTCAGTAGGCTTCAGTAGGCTCCAGGGAAAAACCTAATCGTACTAACAACTCTCTTATCCATTTAAGTGTGCGTACACAGGTCTGGCCACATTGGACATACATATATACAGTTGTGACTTCTCGCCTCACTCCGCAGTTTTAGGAAGAATAGGATCCAGTTTCCAGAGCGGTTAGTTTCAAGTTTCCCACTCCCTTGATCTCCACGTACGTATCTGACGTAACTGGTGGAGCAGCGGGATACGCTCCGGTGCACACAGCGTTAAGGGTGGTGTTGCATATGGATGACTGGATGTAGGGTGGCACGTACATCCTGTGCGGACTGATTATACCCGGGCCCAGCCCTCTCACGCTCCATGTGTGGACGTGTTTAAATCAGACACCTGGTCACGCCTGTCCGCTTGGATCCCTGGCCGTACTGGACAACTCACTCCGGGCCTGGCAGGGGGTCGCAGGGAGGGTAGATACAGATGTGGGACTTCACAAAATGTTAACATACTACCTAGCGTGCAATAACATTTCTTTGTGAGTTCATGCTTTATGCATGGGTTCAGTTCCAGCCTTATTTCATGAAAGGAGGGGCGTCGGGGCTGTGAAACCTATTTGGAGAGTCCGTTGCTCTACTCGGGGTTTCACCAACTCTAAAGTCTCCATGGGTTTAATGAAATATATGTATCTACATATAGGACCCCTGCTAATTTGATTAATAAAAACGCCAACAAATAACAGAAACAAAATTGCCTTCGTTAGGATCTTAAGTAAATCAGTAATTGTGGTCGGAATAGAATCTTTGCTCCTGCTCCGAAATTATTGATAAAAGCCTGTGTACATATCATCTATGATTGTGAGATCTCTTGTACGTTAGCTATTATTTACTCGCTTGGTCTATTTTAGCCTTGAGCTAAGTATAGTCTGGATTGAGAGAACGTTAGTGAACGATTGATCATTGTTATTTTCCCAACACCCCAGTCAGGCACCCCAAAGCCTGACAGACAATATGGGGAATGGAGGCATGGAACGCAGACAGCAGGCATTGCAATATGAGCAGGCACACTGGCCCATAAAAGTATAGAAGGTCGATGTGAGGGCTTTTGCAAATGTACATCTATGTGCAGATATTGCTGGTTCTCCTTGATTTAAGTCAAGAAATACATATATTCATCGTGATAATTTTGAAAATCTATCATTCAAGAGCCCATATAATAACATATTTGAATCATCATTATACTTTTTTTATTAAAGCACACAATTCAACTTGAGCAATGGAATGGTTCTACATTAATGGCATGCCCTTTGTAAAAGAAAATCTTGTGAATAGTTACTGGCAAACTGTGCTCTATTAGCTCTAAATATTCATATGAATGAAGAGTACATTCCCTGCTCTCTGACCGATGTGGTCAGAGCAAGTCTAACCCGCGCTTGGAGAGAACTATTCGAGAGGCCTCATGTGTAGACTTCTATCTTACACTTCAACCTTAACCACATGGATGCCCTTCACCCATCACTATCTTATACTTCACCCTTAACGACATGGTTGCTCCTTATTACAACATAGAGATGACATTACAAATAGATTTAGCGAATTTTAACACCACACTTGTGCGGTCCATTGTTAAGAGCCATATTCCATCGGGCATACCAAACGGCGTCGCACGCGCGCCGTATGTCCGCCGCACGGGCGCAATGTTAGTAACTATAGACATATAGGAATAGATGCGGAGGAGCAGGAGTCAAGATCACCAGGGGTAGCTGTAGGACCAGTTTACGGTCAACACCAACAGCTAAAAACTGTTATAAGTGTGGATTTTTGAAACCTACTAAATCACCAAAAACAGACACTTCAGAGAAAGTTTTAGAATTATGCTTCTGATGAAGTACCTCCCAGATAAACATCATTCCAACAAAATCAGATAGATGGTTTAGATTTTAGAGCCTTTTAAAAATTGGGTATAATACTGCATGTAGTCTAACACCCCTGAAAAATATTTGAAATTTAAAGAAACATTATAAATGCGGTTATTTCTATTTGATTCTTGGACAAACAACATATATGCCAGATATTTGTGTGTGTGTGTGTGTGTGTGTGTGTGTGTGTGTGTGTGTGTGTGTGTGTGTGTGTGTGTGTGTGTGTGTGTGTGTGTGTGTGTGTAGGTGTAGGTGTGTGTGTGTGTGTGTGTGTTATATCAATATAAATAGCGCCGGGAGTAGTTCCGGCATTAACCACCAGATGACCTCAGAGGTCTATGGACGAGTTGCTGGTGGCGCCCTCGGTGCCGGAGAAGAGGTGCCGCGGTACAATTACATTGGCAAACAGAGCTACACAAAATTAGTCGGGTTGAATAAGCGGCCGCCTTGACCCAGTAGCGGGACCTGTTTGCTACTCTCCTACCAGTTATTTTGTACTGCTGCTATATCGTAGAAGGGGTTGGTTGCCAAACTACGGTACCATTACCTGTGTAGATCATTCCACCTCTCGTCTCTCTTGCGAGCGGCCAGATAACAATTAAGAATTATATTTGGGATGCTGGACAACACATAATTACTTAATCTTTTAAAATTACTCAAAACAATGAAAAAAGTAATATCTGTGGCCGTCATATTCTCAATAAAATGATAATACGCTATGTTTCATTGAGGAAAACACTCAATTACTGATATAAAACAATCCCTCCGTTATAGCTTTTATCATAGTTTGGGTGTTGGACAACACTTTTTCAGTCTTTGAACCACAAACGGTGTATCATCTTTTATTCAGAAATAAACAGTCTGGTGTCTATACGTTGTGGGGATACTTAACATATATATACAGAAATGGTTTTTATTCTATTATGAGCATCCTTTTAATATCAGAATGGCTAATCTGTTTGTGTTAAATTTTTCAGGATGCTGGTCAACCTTTTTACAATAAAGGAGAATTAATTTGCCATTGTATAAGGCGTCTAAGGTATTTAACAAAGAAGGAATATATATATGCATGTTGTGAGGAAGACATAGACAAAAATATGGTAGGAAAAGTAATGCAAGCTATCTGAGATTGTTACGATAGCATCAAAGACTTCCATAAAACTAAAGTCAATAATATGTTGGGGCTCTTTAGCTTGTATCTGACAAAATTAGACAGAGTATGTACTTGTGTACTAGGTGCTTGTGCCAAAATTACTAAGGAATTGTAAAAATTATGAGTGTGCTGTAGCATAGAGTAGTGTGAGCGAAGTTAAGACACAATGATAAATTATCGCATTTGTCGGAAGGTATAAGAACCACAGGTGTTCTCTACAAGGAGAGTGGTTGGTCACATGATGTTCAGACGATCAAGAAGTTTGAGTATATCAGAGTGCTGCTCTGCGCTGAGTGGCAGAGTAGGAAGGCAACAGCTAGACGATAGACAGGTGGGTGCTGCTCGCTGCTTCGCAGTGACCTGTCTGCTCAGTAGGTGCTGGAGGCCTTAGTCTACCTGGAGTCAGGTCGCTTTGATAGGTGGTGTGTGCTTGAGAACAGTTCTACTGTGATTGCCTAGAAAACCGACATTCATGAAACACGCTCTCATCTGAAGAGCACACAGACAGAACACACCTGGACTTATAACACTGTGAAGATAAAAGGATAGTATCAGAATGAACAAACAATGAGGAGGAATTGTGGTGTTAAAGCTTGGACGATGGAACCGTGCTTCTGATATGGATATGAGGGACAATGAAATAATGGACCAATGCGAATCGTAGTCCGAGAGACTTTGACTGCCTAGCGGACAGTCAGAGAGCACAACCGCTTATTCCCATAGTACAAAATATCAGGTCCTTGGTTCTCCGTAATACTGTCAATGTAGGTGCATTTTTATGCTCCCTTACCTTCAGAATTGTATAATAATTCCTTTTTGATGATACAACTCCTGTTTTGTTCCTTTGTGTTACTTTCGAGAGCCTTTTTGTACAACTCATTTAACCACATTTCAACAGTTTCAACTCATATCGGCCATATTTGATAAGCTGGTTCCTGGCAATCCCCTGTGAAGGATTTCCTGCACTTTTGAAACCAGTTTTTTGTTATTTTTGGCGCCTGCAGAATGCATAGACATGGATTTTACAAACACTGGCTGTTCTCTTACTTAGAACTAATGCAAAGGTAGGAAATTACTGTCATTTTACTGCATTTTGCCTCAGGAAACTGTTTATCACAAAATTAGAAAGATTCAACCTATATTTATAAGGAAAACGGCTGCTGAGCTGAGATGTACATTTTTGGTCGACCAGTTAGCCTAGGCCTATATGGGACTGCTCTCTGACTGTCTGCACCGCTTGCCAGTCGGAGCCTCTCGGACTATGTGAATCGGATCTACTATATAAAATATGTGTTGCTCTCAGGACTTTCCACCTGCATATGGTCCATTCTCATAGATTGTCGACACAAGGGTAAATCAGTGTATGGTTTGAGACGTAGCATCATTGGCGACTACTGAGAAAGTGACCGGGCCGGCGACTCGCTCTTTGTGGTTCATTGGTCCAGATCGATCTCGCCGTCGTCGGTGCGGCCGATCCGGTCCAGTGATTTGCAAAGCTGTCTGTTTGAGCAGTTTGTGGTGGAGGTGGACCCAGTGGTGTATGTGCTGCCACCTAGAGGGAGTTTGGGTAGTCTGATACCCTGTCTGCCTATACTGCTCAGCCTTGTAGCGTCTAAGTTACAGGGCTGGGGATTCAAGTGAACAAACATGACGACGTACAATTCACCGAGAGAATCAGCGGTCTTCCATTATAGGCCGGAAAGGACAATACTTAGCAGTTATGGCCCGAAGGGCCGATACCGATTTTGATATGGTATGGGACAAGTTCGTGGCGGGAGTGGTGTAGTGATACAAACGGGCTAAGGTCACAGATTCGGCGTAGCCGATTCGTTGACCGCGGCCCGTTTTTAACGCGTTTATTATATGCACAATAAATATGTTACAGTTAAATAACAACTATTTGAAATTATCTAAAATAAAAATTCTCCGATGTTCCTAGGCACTGGCAGTAACTTGACAACCAGTAACTACATAGAGCCACGGACTTGTATACATGGATTGGCAACCGGCCGCCTGTGGCCCGTAGGTGTTGGACTCGGCATTGTCTTCAGGGTTCTCTCTGTAGCCAGAAGGCAGCGCTACAGTCGCCGACGTGTTGCCGTTTTTTCACACCATGCGGCGCCACGTTCGCGCGCGCGGAAATAGGTGTCAATGGCATTTATCACTCACATCACGGACCTATATCCTATATCCCTACATCCCCACATCCATACACCCCAACATCTCTACATCCCTACATCCTACATCCCATCATCCTACATCTCTACATCCCCACATCCTACATCCCTACATCCCTACATACTACATCCCCACATCCTACATCTCTACATCCCCACATCCATACACCCCAACATCCCTACATCCTACATCTCTACATCCCTACAACCTACATCCCCACATCTTACATCTCTACATCCCTACATCCCCACATACTACATCCCCACATCCTACATCCTAGATCCATACATCCATACACCCAAACATCCTACATCCCCACATCCTACATCTCTACATCCCCACATACTACATCCCCACATCCTACATCCCTACATCCCCACATCCTACATCCCTACATCCCCACATCCTACATCCCTACATCCTACATCTCTACATCCCTACATCCTACATCCCCACATACTACATCCCCACATCCTACATCCCTACATCCTATATCCCTACATCCCCACATCCATACACCCCAACATCCCTACATCCTACATCTCTACATCCCCATATCCTACATCTCTACATCACTACATTCTACATCCCCACATCCTACATCTCTACATCAATACATCCCCATATCCTACATCTCTACATCAATACATCTCCTCACCCAAACATCCCTACATCCCCACATCCTACATCCCCACATCCTACATCTCTGCATCAATACATCCCCATATCTTACATCACTTCATCCCTACATCCCCACATCCATACATACCTACATGCTACATCTCTACATCCATACATCCCTACATCCATATATTTCTACTTCCCTACATTCTACATCCCTATATCCCTACATCCCGAGCCCCCTCTTTTTGCCAAGTCACATATTACCTTATGTATGGATGTAGGGATGTAGGATGTCGACTTTTCACCTGTGAACCCTTCAAAATCAGTCATTTCTCGGTGGCGCCGTCATCTAAAGTCACCCAAACTCTGCCGTTAGTTTGGAAAAACCCAGAAGGGCTGGGAATATAACTTTAACTGTTCTGAATAGGTATTATATTGGGGAAGACAGCTAAATACTTTAGAAAGGCCTCATTGAGTGGGAACATTTTTGAAACTTTGACTTTTCACCTGAAAATCCGTCAAAATCAGTCATTTCTCGGTGGCGTCGTCATCTAAAGTGACCCAAACTCTGCCGTTAGTTTGGAAAAACCCAGAAGGGCTAGGAATATAACTTTAACTGTTCTGAATAGGTATTACATTGGGGAAGACAGCTAAATACTTTAGAAAGGCCTGATTGAGTGGGAACATTTTTGAAACTTTGACTTTTCACTTGAAAACCTGTCAAAATCAGTCATTTCTTGGTTGCGCCGTCATCTAAAGTCACCCAAACTCTGCCATTAGTTTGGAAAAACCCAGAAGGGCTTGGAATATAATTTTAATTGTTCTGAATAGGTAATATATTGGGGAAGACAGCTAAATACTTTAGAAAGGCCTCATTGAGTGGGAACATTTTTGAAACTTTGACTTTTCACTTGAAACCTGTCAAAATCAGTCATTTCTCGGTGGCGCCGTCATCTAAAGTCACCCAAACTCACCCAAATCCTACATCCCCACCTCTCCACATCCACACATCCCTCCATACTACTTTCCCACATCCATACATCCCCACATCCCTAAATCACTACATCCCAATATCCCTACATCATTACATCCATACATCCCAACATCCTACTTCCCGCATCCCCACATCCCTACATCCCACCATCTCCACATCTATACATCCTACATCTCCACATCCATACATCCTATATCCCTACATCCTACATCTCCACATCCATATATCCATACATCTCCACATCCTACTTCCCAACATTCCACATCCCACATCTCCACATCTCCACATCTATACATCCCCACATCTCCACATCCATACATCCCCACATTATGTGGGATGTATGGATATATGGATGTTGAGATGTAGGATGTAGGGATGTAGGATTTATCTCACCCCTTGTACAAGCTTCGCCAAAGAAATAACATTAGGAAAAAATACTCAACGATCACCCCCCTAGAGTGACACTACTACGCCACGGCCGTGGTTTAGTGAATGTGAGGTGGATGCTCAACATCCATATATCCATACATGTATCCCACATAATGTGGGGATGTATGGATGTGGAGATGTGGGGATATATAGATGTGGAGATGTGGAGATGTGGGATGTGGGATGTTGGGAAGTAGGATGTGGGGATGTATGGATGTAATGATGTAGGGATGTAGGGATGTGGGGAAGTAGGATGTGGGGATGTATGGATATATGGATGTGGAGATGTAGGATGTAGGGATGTGGGGATGTAGGATGTGGGGATGTATGGATGTAGTGATTTAGGGATGTGGGGATGTAGGATGTAGGATGTAGGGATGTAGGGATGTGGGGCTGTAGGGGTGTGGGAAAGTAGGATGTCGGGAAGTAGGATAAATGGATGTGGAGATGTGGGGATGTAGGATATCGGGATGTGGGGATGTAGGCTGTAGGGATGTATGGATTTGGGGATGTAGGATGTAGGGATGTAGGATGTAGGGTAGTATAGTGGAGGGGCAGTATGATGGAGGGGCAGCATGGTGGAAGGGCAGCATGGTAGAGGGGCAGTATGGTGGAGAGGTAGCATGGTGGAGGGGCAGTATGGTGGAGGGGCAGTGTAGTAGAGGGGCAGTATAGTAGAGGGGACAGTATGGTGGAGGGGCAGTATGGTTGAGGGACAGTATGGTGGAGGGGCAATATGGTGGAGGGGTTGTATGGTAGAGGGTTAGTATGGTGGAGAGACAGTATGGTGGAGGGACAGTATGGTGGAGGGTAAGTACAGTGGAGGGGCAGTATGGTTGAGGGACAGTATGGTGGAGAGGCAGTATGGTTGAGGGACAGTATTGTTGAGCGACAGTATGTGTCAAGAATGCTAGTTCATAAATTCACCACTAGGGAACCAAAAGTTGTGCTTCATTGACACTAGGGGCGCCACTAGAAGTCTGGTAGTTCCAATAAAGGCCACTAGGAGATGTTGAATGCAGCCGAGTCGGACACATAACAGAACAAACACAGAGATAAGCTAGGTTACCTATCCATAGAGTATAGGTCCGTGATAGAGCTATCCCTGTAATATGACTAGCACAAATATGTAATAGAATTGATAAACAACTATTTCAAACTTGAAAAACATAACACTTAGTGTTTGAAGCTTTATTTGCCTCTTTATCTAAAAAGAAAAAACAAAACAAATTCCGCCGCTGGGATCATCAATCCGACACCCTAACCACTACACTACCAAAAGTGCCCCAATCTAGTTGGATAGGTATGGTGATATGACCAAACTAAAACAGAGACATACCAAAATTGCTGTTCAACCGTTTGAAACTTGGAAAATATAGGTATTTCATTTATTTTCAGTTTTCCCCCATAATTCTACCGTGATTCAGCACTTTAAATTTAGTTCATCGAAGAAAAACTAAATGGCCGCCGATCTCTCCTCTCACATCGGACAGAAATAGTTCCGGGAGTGCCATACGAAAACATATACGGAATGGCCTGTATGGCACTGCACAGACAGAACACGTATATAATAAAAGACGATACAGATAATACAGCTGACAAGACAGGACAGGATACTATACATGTAGAGGAATAGATCCATCACTCTCCAATCAAACATTTTTTTTCAAAATTTGATCTTCTGATCAGTTTTTATAATATCAAACCATATTCGATCATTGCAGACATAAACATATACATATAAATAGGAATCTTTCGATCTGTGATATACTTTTGCAGATTTTCTAAGTTTCAGCATTCAACCACAAAATCCAAACCACAAAAAGCACTACTGTTTTAAAGAGCCCTTATAGCAGAGGAGCTAAGCTCTGGAATGAACTGCCCGGATGGATACAGGAATGCGATTCGAAAGACAAATTTAAGACTGAATTCCGAGGATATCTGAATGGGAAAACTAGATTGTGGAAGAACAAAAATGCTTGACCTGATACCATGAACATTACCATTAATTTCATCTTCACATTCATTATTTATGTATTCTGATTTAATAGTTGGCTACCACGTATGTAATTCTGACTCTGTACTGTTGTATCAGAATAACTCGACTTTATGTATGAGAGATACAATAAACTCAATGAAAAAAAACCAAAATAAACCAGAGCTTTACTCTGTCCTTAAAACTCCCATCATTAGGTAATCTTTGGATCTCTCCACCTAAGGCATCCCAGATCATTTTACCCATATATAGCGGTGAATGCAAGTATTTTTGAGTATTTGCTTTTTTAATTTTAAGCTTTATGTTGTTAGTGCCTCTAAGTTCTCGATCTTCTATAGAATATGTATTATCTTCTCTTTTTGACCACCATCTTATTAGTGACAATAGCTGTACCTTTCTTCTATACTCTTGCTGTCTCAATTTACAACGGTTATGTAAATCGTTCTTAGATCTTCATACCTTTTTATTTTACACAGTATCCTTAAGCCTCTATTTACATGTTTCTGTACTTTTTCCCTGTTATATTGAGTCGTGCAATAATATGAGAAAACGTGGTTACTGAGCCCGTACGGATGGCCGTTCGAGGTCATTTGATGATAAAAATACGGCCCGACACCGCAGGTGGGAGGGCCGTATTTTTTCATCAAATGACCGAGAACGGACACCGTACAGGCTCAGTCACTACGTTTTCTTATTACTATACACCTCCCAATTGTTTTAAACGCCCTTTTATTAACTTTACAAAGAGCATAAAGACTACTGCAATTCACTACGGCCCGTTGTCACAGCGGGCGCGAACATTATTTATACTACACCCCTAGCAGCGGGCAGTATTTCATACATGTTCGGCCATAGGTGTATAGTAATAAATTATACTAGCATATTCAATGATGGGCAACAACATATGCTTGAAAAATTTTAAGCTACTTTCCTCTGTCAAGTAGGTTCAAATTTTCCTAAGTTTAAATAGCTTGAGTCTAAAGATGGCTAATACCTTGTTTACTTGACTTGTAAAATTTAATTTTGAATCTACTAAAACACCCAAGTATTTATAGATCTGTACTGCTGAAATTTTTCTTGTTCCTAAATAAACTTCCCTTGTTCTGTCAAGATTTTGTTTATTGCCTACCCACATAACTTTGGTTTTATCGTAGTTTATCAATAATTTATTTTTAGTAGTCCAGGTTTGTAATTCTTCCAGCATATAAAATGCCATTCATAAAATTAAACCGATTTAGTATATCATTTATAAATACTACAAACAGTAGTGGCCCAAGGACCGATCCCTGAGGGACACCTGATTCTAGGTAACTTTTAATAATATTATATAGATTTCACATATACCACAGGATTGTTATTTAGATAAAAGTAGTTTATGATTAACACTATCGAATGCTTTTTTTAAATCGATGAATAATAATAAAACTATTTTCTTGTTGTCCACCTGGTAAAGAATATCATTAATCAACATTAAGATCGCCTGGGATGTTGAACGGCCTGGGAGAAAACCATATTGATTTTCAGATAACAGATTATTATTCATCAGATGAGAGAGTAGTATTGTATGTAATATCTTTTCAGTAATTTTGGAAAATAGAGGGATTACTGTCATTGGTCTCCAGTTGCCTGGCTGTTCTAAATCTCCACCCTTGGGAATAGGAGTTATTACTCCTTTTTTGAGCGAGTTCGGAAAGTTTTGTTGGGCTGGCAAAAATCTCTTCTATGCTGTTTTTTAGTTTACTTACGTTATCTAATAGACATTTATTAAGATAGCCACTCTTTACATGTACTATACCTGAACTCTTATGATTTTCCAATCGAGTTATAACCGATTTCACTTCATCCATAGTTGTTACATCCTCAGGTCGCATTCGCTGTTGTGGATGTTGATCATGCAATATTATTTCGTTCATATTGGTATCATCAAGTAAACCAAGCTTACGAATGATTCCAGCATAATAGGAATTCAGGACTTCTTCAGAAGAGTTTTCTGTGTTCTCTTGAGCAATCTTAGATACCGGTATGGAAATTATGGCCTCCCAAACTGAAATTAAGGTCTCCCAGAATTCTTTTGGTTGAGATCTATTTTCATTTAAGTTGGTTTCAATTAAATTTCTCTTGAAAACTTTTATTTTCTTTGTTATTTTTTTTCTAAGCAATCAAATTTCCCTTACAAGGTTCAGATATTCAGGATTATTTTCAACAATTTATGATATAGCTTTCAATAATCTGCTACTCTCATCTATCCTATTTATAATATCTTTGGAAAGCGGTAAACCATTTTTTGCCTTTACTGTCCTAGTTTGGATGTCATGATTGATATCAAAGAAAGTTTCAATGTTTTTACTGTAGGTTGTTATCGGGTCTTCTTGGGCATGTGTTTTATCTTGTTGATTCTCTAAAAAAATTCTAAAATTTTCCACATTAAAGTCCTTCATATTTTTAAAACTAATATCTATCCTTTCATATTTTTCTTTACCTTTTTTCTTTAAACCATAAATAATTACGTGATCGGACAAGTAATAGTTGATGTTCCCGGATTCTCTAACAAAATCAGAATTGGTATATATATGGTCAATGGTGCTTTTACCCCGGTTATGTAGAAAAGTTTCAAACGTTTTTAGTTTTTAGGTGTGTGCAGGAAACTATTAAGTGCCATGAATTTCTTGCAATTTTTTGCTAGACTATTAATATTGAAATCTCCTAACACCCAAATCTCAATTTTTTTGAATTTCTCATCAAATATCACAGTTTCAAGAAAATCCAGACTTGGTTGAACATGATCACCAGGGGCCCTATAAACACTAATGATAAGTAACCTCTTCCTATGTAGGTACTGTAACAGTACAGGTTAAACATTCAATTTCTTCACTTGATATACAATATTCAGAAATAACGATTGTATTATTAATATAAGAGTTGTCAACATAAAGTGCAAAACCTCCACCAAATTTTTCATCCGGATACCTTCTAACATTTCTAATTATAGTCATATTGTTTAGATTTAACATGTTTTCACTATATTTTTCCAGTGAGCCACGTCTCTCTTACTGTAAGAAAATCAATATTTTTGAAAATATGTTTAAGATCATCCAAGTGTCCATAGAGGCTCCTAACATTACATGTTACAAATTTAGTACCTTTTTTATAGGTAATTCTTCAGGTAAAATATAGTTACATTCCATTAGATTTAGTTGACCAGCTGGCCACAGTCAATGATGTGAGGTCCAGTCCCATTATCCCACCAAATAACATATAATACAGCTGCAAAAGCAAGTGGTGCGGGAACACAATCGTTGACATAGGGTGAACAACGATTGGGCCACTGTGTGTGAAAATACACCATCAGCGGCATAGTTACAAGTGTAGTACAGTTATAAACTAATTACAAAACATAATTACAAAATTTGCGGTTATAGAGCTGAGAATAAATTAAATGAATAGTGGTTCGATGTATCGAAAAACTTTTTGACATGGCATTAGGATTGACCATATCCAAAAAATCTTTCGATACATCAAACCAAGAAAACTCTGTCAAAGAGAATTATGGGGCGGTGGGTAGGAAACAATTTTACATCAACAGGGATAAATCAGGTTCGGAAAATAATATAGCCTGCATAGCCAAAACTAGTAACCGATTTTGAAGTTGAGGTACTGAGGCTTCATCTCCTAAAGTTGAAACACTAATCCCTAAAAGCCTCTCCATGAGAGCACTTACAAGTTTAACATAATGTTTCCATGTCATCATCTGAACTATGTCACTCCTATCCTCTGTGATGTCCATTGCACATTAGTTGTATTGTAAATACACAGTTCTATAATGTTGAATGAGTTAGCAAACATATTTAGCTAAAGGATTGTCATTAGAATATCCTAATTCAATTTTTCTTTTTTCGTCTTCGTTATTTTCTAAAGGATATTACTCACTTGTACAAGCATACTTATGAGCAAAGACTTTCAATCAAGAGTTCTGTACCCAAAAGGAAACCAAAGTTTGGGTTATAACCTAAGTGCTATCATCCGAACCTTTTTAATAGGTTTTCTATTGCCACACATTTTTCGTAGTTATATTGATAATATTGATTACATTGATAGAGAAACTTTTAGAGGATAAATTTGCGGTTATAGAGCTGAGAAGAAATTAAATGGTTAGTGGTTTCAATTACCTCACTTAGTATCTTGTAGTTTATCTCAATTAGTAATTGTTGGTAAAACAAACACTAGCTAGCCAAAACTTTCTTGAAGCAAGACCAATATCCACAGGTTTGTTTCACAACGTATCTGCAGCCAATAGGGGAATACCAAATCCGTTCCGGTTGAGCGCCCGTTCCGGTCTGTCGCACATGTCAGGAGGCCGCTAATGACACTGAACAACTCCAAGTGTCATTGGTAGAGTGACCTGCCCTCATGTGGGCAGACTGGGAACTAGAGCTGAGCGACAATAGGGGTATTATATGCCATTCAAAGTGTGGCAGCCGTACTGTAAACATCAGGGAGGAGGTTACTAACCAAAATGGTGACTGTTCCAATTCAGTCAATTTCTTCCTCAATAATTAGGGGTAATTTAGATGATTACTTTCTTCTCATAGGAACCAATATTACATGGCCACGATAGGGATGTATAGACCAGAACTTTACATACGCCCTCCCCTTAGAAGTTAATTACCACCGTGTAATTAACTAGGAGATGTAAAATAAAGTATCGGTCTTGCATCCCAGACTAAGACTTCACACACTTTTTCACTAAACACACCGCGCGCTTAATCTGACTTCGTAGTGGTGAGCCTTAGTTTTTCTTGTGCAGTGCAGTCCTATGCGAAGCGGGGCAAGATCTCAATCCTTGCCAGCCTAGTTATCGCCCCGAGTAAGGTACTGCAAAAGTGGCAGTCACCTTACCCCGCTGTGTCCAAACCTGACATGTCCAACCAAAATTAACCCTGGAAAATACATGTCAACAAAACGAACAAAAAATATAAAGATGCCATCTTGCCACAGCAGGCATGTTGCACGGCTTAATTGACAGAAAAGTCCATCTGTAATGTTCAATGGGGCAGGGGCCGCCGAGGTGCTGTAAGGTGGGGTTTTGCTCGGAATGTCCTTGTTACTCCTGGTAGGGCTAGTCACGGCAAGTAAGTCTCGCAAATGCCTGACTCTCGTAGGCCCCACCAGTTTCATGTGAGCCAGCACCCTCGTGGCGACAACGTAAAAAGAGTAAAAATATAACACATCCATCTAGAAATGGGAATACATCATAGCGGTAACGTATACTGTAAAATGTGTCCCTTCCCAGATTACACCATGTCCTCAATATACTACATCTTCGGACTCAACCCATGCGTTTAAGGTCATCGACCTGATCTGGTACCATCCACCAGAATCGCTTAGAGTCCTTATACTCTCACCAGAGAAATCTGCACGATCCATGTGCTCTCGTAAAACTCGACATGACAAGGGTGTAATCCTTAGAGGGAAAGGTGATGTTTCAGACATTAATACACAAACACATACCTACAAGGAGTTACTATATTATTCGGCGTAGCGAGAGTAACTCGTAAAAATTAAGGTGAACGTACACAACACGTGAGAGATTGGGACCGTAAAGGTATACACATGATAAATTGGTAATAAGAATAATATGGACCTGTGTAAGGGGCATCACCAAGAAGTAAATTTGAACTATGGAGGATTATTGATTGTATGTACAACCATACCACCTACTAGCGGTCACCGATGTGCCTTAGTCTTATCCCCCAGTAGTAGTTAGGTACTAATGCCGTCTTCCGTGCATCCCAGGGAGTCGCGATCGATGCTGACTATCCTAGTTGCGGGGGAACTCTCGTGACATGATCAACAATGGTGGACCAGAAGGTCTGTTTCTGTGCGTAATATCTGCAATCTCAGTGTACCAGCTTTTACAGGCGTCGAATTGACCATACTTTGGTTGCAATTTGGAAGATTCTTGTAGTGTAAACGTTCTCACCTCGAGACTACTCTATATGATAATAACTTCAAATACAGCATATTATCGTAAATTTGGAATAGATTTTTGGTAAGATTCTAAATCCAGCAGGTTTTAGGCCAAGAATTTGTGAAGGCGGTGACCTGTAAAGCTGTACCACAATAATTTTGAAACCATTTTGAATAACTCCGTACCCATCTACTACTGACCACAAATTAACGGGATATTTGGTAGATTGTACTGAAAAATAAGGTTTTTAGGTTTAACAGTGAATAACATATTGACATATAGGTATATACAAATAATTGTAGTCTAGCGAACTCGTTGATAGGTTTCCCCACTCAGTGAAGAAGATAAAATTATATACATGAGCTCTGCGGCAGCAAGCGAGTACAGGCCTGAATTGCGGGTAAATGCGACACATGTATATGGTGAATATGATGGCAAGGCTGCAAGACAGTACCTCGCTGGCGAGCCCGAGTCCAAAGGCGAGGCCGTAGGAAGGCGAGGGCGGGCCACTAAACGTCACTGTCCGTCAACATGATCCTAGGTGGTCCGTACCGCGGAACATGGTCTGTTTGTAGGGCCTTGAAGATTGAGGCAGAGGTTTTGTCAGGGAGGGGGAAGCAGTCCACATAGCCGGTAGCGTGGTCAATCATAGATAGCAAGTATCTCGCACCGCTATGGCCTAGTGGCAAGGGCCCAGTCAGGTCCATGGCCACTACTTCTCCAGGGCATTCAGAGATTGGCATAAGAGTTGGGTGTACGTGATCCCGGCGAACCCGGCTGGCCGCACAGGTGGCACAGCGCGCCAGAATCACAAAAACCTGTCTCCTCATACCAGGCCACTTAAAATGTTCCTGGATCCTCCCCAAGGTCTGCCCTGATGGCACACTACCTCATGAGCCTTCTTGATAAGGCCTGCTCTGAATGGCACAGGGAGTACGATCCTGGGGTACTCCACCTGTCCTGAGGGCGCCTCCAATGTATAGAGCAGACCTCCGCTCACAAGGTAGTCGTTGAGATCCTCAAGCCCCAGTTTGTACTCGGCCATTCTGAGCTGTTCCATCTGGATCTCCTTAGGATCCAGCTCATAGGTGGCCCATGGCACGTTCATCTCCTCCTCGACCGGTACTACGGACGCGACCCCTTGGGGCAATGAAGCAAGACCCTGACCCTTTAACCCTTTAAAGACGGGGGTCTGTGACAGACCCCTGTTGGTTGGGGCGGGTTCTATGGATTGGCATAACTCTAGGGGACGGGTCAAATTTTGTCTAAACCCATATTCCATTATTTGATCACGTGATATGACACATCATTCTTATTTATATTATTTGTTTTACCAAATAATATCAAATACTATATCATAGGTATATTCTCTGAAAGTTTCAGATATATTGATCAATTATTTCTTCATAAAACAATGAAACGGTAAATATTACTAAATTTCATAAATAATGCCTCAAGGCATTATCCGGTCTCCGAGGGGGAATGCCTCAAGGCATTATCCGGTCTATGCTGGGGAATGCCTCAAGGCATTATCCGCCCTGAAAGGGTTAACCGAGACAACATATCCGCCCACACGTTCCTTGCACCAGCGAAATACACCACGGGGGCCGCGTACTCCGCCATGAGTACGGCCCATCTCTGAACCCATGTGTTCTTAATTTCGCCAGTGAACAAGCACTTGAGCGGCATATGGTCGGTTAGGATCTGGAAGTCTGCCCCAAAAAAGTACGGGCGCACTTAGTCAAGGCGAAGATGATTGCGTACGCCTCTTTCTCGATGAAGGGGTACCTCCGTTGTACCTCCGTTAGTTGTCTGGATAGAAAATGGATCGGGCATTCCAGACCGTTGCCATCCTCCTGCACCAGGATAGCGCCAATAGAGTAGTCACTGGCGTCTGTGTAGAGCTTATAGGGTTTCGAGGGATCCGGATAAGCGAGCACGACTGTGCTCACCAGTGCTTCTCTCAGCTTATCCCATGCCTCCTGGCAGTCTGAGTTCCACTCGAAGACTGGGTACTTCTTGGTCAGCTCTGTTAGAGGACGTACTATCTCTGCATAATTATGGATTAGCTGGCGATAGTAGTTAGCTGAGCCAAGGAGGCGTCGTATGGCCTTCACATCCGAGGGGGGAGCCATGTAACGTATGGCTTCTACTTTCTCAGGATCAGACCAGATACCGTCAGCGCTGAAGACATACCCTAAAAGCTTAACCTCCTGGACGCCAAAGTGACACTTACTCTCTTTGACGACTAGTCCGTTATCCTGGAGCGCTTGGAGCACCAGGGCCACATGCTCGTGATGGTCTTCCTCAGTCTTGGAGAAGATGACGAGGTCATCCAAGTAGACCATCACGAAGCGTCTCAGGGGCACAATGATGCGGTTCATCATCCTCTGGAACGTCGCGGGGGCGTTACAGAGTCCGAACTGCATCCGCCGGAACTGAAACAGGCCTCGGTGTGTGGCAACGGCTGTCTTCTCCATACTACCGGGGTCCATTGGGACTTGCCAGTAGCCTGACTTAAGGTCCAAGGTGGGGAAGACGGCAGCACCGCCCAATGAGTCCATTATATCCTGGATGCGGGGGAGGGGATACGCATCCCTCCGGGTTACCGCGTTGAGCGCTCTATAATCCACACAGAAGCGGATAGATCCATCCTTCTTCGGCACGAGCATCAATGGGCTGGCCCAGGGGGATGCGGAAGGTTCGATAATCCCCTCTTCCAGCATCTTGTCCAGCTACTGGTCCACGATTATCCGCTTGCCGAGGGGGATGCGATAGGGACGCTGGTTGATCGGCCGCGCGTCCCCAGTGTCTATTACCATTTTCACCACACCCGTGCACGGCAGTGGGGTTCCTTTCTCAGGAAAGATTGCGGGGAAGCACTTCTTCCAGTACTGCAGCTCAGTAAGCACTTCCGCAATACACAGTTCCCCACGCGGTGCCCACGAGAATGGATGCGGCTTTTTGGCAATAAACACAGTAGAAGGTCGTGGGACATCCCCGGCATAATGCACAGGGTGCACCAGTTGCCGTGGATGTCCAACTTGACCAGTCCCAAGGCAGGGAGTATATGTCCCGAGAGCGAACGAAGACGGAGGCCCGACTTATCCTGGTAATGTCGGATACCCACCGCCTTGAGTTCCTCCAACTTCGCTCCCGAGATCATACTCCTGCACGCACCAGAATCAACTAAACCCCGCAACATCACACCTCGGATTCATAATCCGATGCAGGGCCGCTGATCTGATGCGGCACTCAGTTTCCCGCCTGCTTGTAGCTGCGGCTGGAGGACACGACCCGGGCGATAGCATCCCTGTAAGGGCATCGGTCCTTGACATGCCCCTCCTGGTCGCAGGCGAAGCAGATGAGTGGGCCAGTGCGCGGCGGCCGCTGGCATCCACGCTGTTGACGCTGATGGGGCGGCGCCACGGCAGCCACTTCTCCGGTGTTGGACGCGTAGACCTTCGCTGGCGGAGCGGGCAAGCGCTACCGGCAGGGGAGTGAAACCACGCGGTTCCTCTTGCCGCTTCAGTTTAGCCACCTCGCCTTGCACTGACCGCAGGGCCGCTGTCAGCTCTTGGACGTCTTGCGGCGGTAAGGTGGCCTGGGAAGACTGGCTTGCCCTTACCCTTTTTGGGGGCAGGGCCGGCACGCACAGCTCCGACCTCCATCGGCTCCTCCCCGGTCGCCGCGTCGTACAGACTCATGTTGTTTGCCTGCTCCGCCGCTATCCGGGCGGCTTGGATGGCAGCTTCCATCGTCTTGGGTCGGGCGAGGGAGATATGCTGCATCATGGCCCGCTGGTTGAAGGCAAAGGGGAATCGGTACAAGGCGGCTGAAAGCACCACATTGATCTGGAGTTCACCATCAGGAAAACAGGCCTGATGGGCCTCCCAGAACCGGGTGGTGAACGCCGTCACCGATTCACCCTCGGCTTGGCGAAGGTTCTCACCCTCTCTTCGCTGGGCCATGTGGTCCGACTCGCCCAAGTACTCGAGCCGAACCACCTTGAGCAACACGGCCATGGGAATTCGCCGTGGCCACTCCTTCATGATGGTGCGTTGTAGGGGTGGAGCTGACTTCTCCAACATCGGTCGGAGAAGGGCCCCCGCTCCTGCGGCGGCTATGTCGTTCGCGTCCTCCACGTCGAGGAGCCACCGTGGGAGAGCCGTCTTGTCAGTCCCGTCTACGATCGGGAGGGTACTTGCTACCCGAAGCAGGTGCTTCTCCTTCTCCGCGTCACCACTCCGGTCCTCGGGCCGATGAACTAGCTCTTGGGTGGGTTCACAGGGGTATTGGCCCGGTGAGTCTCCGCATTCATACGGTTCAGGAGCTGCTGCATCATCCCCGTGAGACGACTTTCGGTTTGTTTTAGCCGGCCCTCCATCTCTCCCTGCTGGATCGCCACATTCTCCGACCAGAAGGTACCCTGGGCCATGTGCGAATCGATTTCCTCAGCACTGATTTGAGCCTGGAACCAGTCGTCATAAACCTTACTACCATTCGCATCACCTTCCCCTTGGGTCGCCATCCTGGACTCGGTCTGCGTCCTTCAGAAGAGCGTCGCCGTCAAACCTCACGCTGACCAGCGTGCGCCGCCCGTCATTCCTCGGAATGCGGTGTCCTTGCCAGGGCCGGTTTCACCAGGGCACCTAAGCGCAGCTCCCCCGTCGATGTGCGGTTCCACGCATGCCGCCCGTCATTCGCTGGGAGTGCGGTGTCCGACCATAGGCCGCGCTGTCACGGTTACCCGCCAAAAGTTACCATCAGGCCCGGGCACTATGGTGTCGCAGGCCGGTGCGAATCGTCGCCACCGGGGTGCTGCAGGCTGCGCCGTCACGGTCACCCGCCAAGGGCTACCATCAGGCTCAGGCACTGCAGCGTAGAGGCATCCAGAAGATGCGGCTCGTGTCTAGACTCAGTGAAACAAGTTCAGCAGAGTCTCGTCGTGGTCACCAATGTAAAGTCTCACAGCCTACTTGCGTAAGGAGTAGACCTTAAGAAGAGAGAGAAGAACTCAAACACAGAGGTACTGTGTACTACTATGAGAACTCAACTAAGTCTGTTTATTGACAAGAAGGGATCCTTGTTTTATACCCTTAGCAGAAGGTTGACATGACAGGTTTGGCATCTGTGAGCTCTGCGCTCTCATTGGCTGTTGTACCAACAGCCAATAGGGGAATACCAAATCCGTTCCGGTTGAGGGCCCGTTCTGGTCTGTCGCACAGGTCAGGAGGCCGCTCATGACACTGAACAACTCCAAGTGTCATTGGTAAAGTGACCTGCCCTCATGTGGGCAGACTGGGAACTAGAGCTGAGCAACAATAGGGGTATTATATGCCATTCAAAGCATGGCAGCCGTACTGTAAACATCAGGGAGGAGGTTACTAACCAAAATGGTGACTGTTCCAATTCAGTCAATTTGTTCCTCAATAATTAGGGGTAATTTAGATGATTACTTTCTTCTCATAGAAACCAATATTACATGGCCACGATAGGGATGTATAGACCAGAACTTTACAAGGTGTCTGCACAATAACACATTGACAGGCTTAGCCATCAGATGCCTATTTCTATCTATGAAAGAAATTGAGACAATTATTAATTCTAAGTTTTAGACTGACCAGACATGTCACTGCAATGCCATAGTTTGTTCCAACTTTCATATCCTTGGAAAACAGCAGTCTTGCATTCACACCCACCGTTCACACTCTAGATGTCATTGCTGTGTCTCTCTAAAGCCATGAAACTAGAATAGAAATACACCTGTATTGTGAATAAAAAATGGATGATGCATAGAATCTTATGTTTATCGCTCATTGTCATCATCTGGAAAATCTAGTTATAAGAAATTTACATATTGTAAAAGTTCTGATGATCCGAACTTTTTCATTTATCTAGACCTATTAGGTAACAATAAATGGTTTAACAAATATCATCTAGTCTTCTTAACATCCTCTCTGGAAAATCAACAATATCCACAATACAACAAACTTCCGCACTGTCACTGGTAGAGTTGATGGAGCACATCTAGTTTTTTGGGTTTGGACTATAACATCGGTTCGGACAATAACTTTGCACCTTAAACACCGACTTTTTTCTTATGGAAAGCAAGATCCGTAATTATCTCAGTATGAAGTTATATGTCTCTAGTATGCGCATTGAAAATATCGTTTACTAATCTTTTATTTTATGAACGTAGCAATAGAAAATGTCCGGTTCAGATGATAACACAAAACTACCCAAAATTACCTTATCTACCTTGTCTACCAAACATAGCAGAACTAGCTCATGTTAAAGAGTCTACATCGTTGAATATAATATGGGTAAATCCTTTATGTTGTCATTAGAGGGTATGCATTTTAGGGGCTTTAATATGCTATTTATAGGAATTGGTCCTTCAATTTAGAGTTCGGATAATAACATTAAACTAACCAATTTTTATGAAGACCATTTCAAGTTGAATTTTTTAAAGAAAGTTTGTACTTCTACTTTCCCTAACACGCCAATGGCTACAAATTGCCATTTGATAGTCTCAAATACAATAGTATCCGGTTTTATTTCAATTAGTTACTATATTTCTATACAATTATGATTTACATGATCAAATATGTCTAAAATAATAAGTATTTGTAGCTCAAGCATATAGAGATAACCCTGTAAAACTATGTATCCTCTTGATGCACAAAAAGAGCTGTACACGACCATATGCCTATTGATTCCCACTCCAGTCCCAAAGTCACCCATTATCAAAAGCTCTTTAAATTCATCACATATATATGTAGCAGGATATCAAGGTATAGTGGTAATGTTTCAGATTCTGTTATATAAACAAACTATATAATATCTTACCTCTAGAAACCGCTATTCATTATAAAGAAGACATACATTTGAAGCCAGCATAGACTCTGATACCTGGTTACAGTTCTGTGGGTTATTTCGATCTGAAGATAGAACATGGCGAATAACGGAATCATGGGGAGTGTATGTGTGTGTGTGGTGGGGGGGGGGGGGGGGGTGAAATCCAACTCCACTGAACTGTGTCATGTTTGCCCGAGGACTCATCGACCGAAGCGGCCGTCGATCTGCTCGGGTTTGCTCGGCGGTGCTCGGGCGGGCAGGATGGGGTGTGAGCTGCTCGTCTTGTTTGCCTGGCCGACTACCGTGTAGGGCAAGGCAAACAGGAGCCGCTCACTACCGCGCTCTGCCCTGGAGCACCCCGTGTGTGCAGCTCCAGAACCAGGCCACACCTGGAGCCTCTCCTGTGCTTCTTGTGGTAGAATGGAGGACCTGCATCGACTACTCTGGGCTTTCAAGAGTAGAGCAAAACGCACGGGGAGTACCTTTGAAGGTCAAACTGCAGATATTGAGGAACATGATATAAGTTTCGTTCGATCACGCAGGAGGTGAAGATGAAATAATCATGTGTAATGCATTCCAGACCCAGTTCAGTTCTTTATCTCACCCCGGTATTTTTCTCAAAAGGCTTACAGTTAGTATACCCAATACTCAATGGCTAATTGGGTGATTTATTTCATCAAGTAGTAATGTTATACAGGGTGAGGGGAAAAAAATCAGAAACCCACTAGATGAAAAGAACTTGGTCTGCACTCCACCTCGTTTGACCACAGAGTAATTCACTTAGCTTTGCTTCGTGAATTGTGGTCAAACTCGATGGAGTACGGACCAAGCTATTTTCATCTCATGAGTTTCCTTCTAAATACTTGTTACCAATATGGATGGTTGATATTAGTTATCGTATTCAATCAACTAGGAACCTTTATATCATGACAAAAAGGTATTACCCCCTCGTGCTTATGTTGAATCAGTTCATTGATTCATGGACCAAACTGTAATGCTTATAGTTGCTCAGTTGAATATCATGGTGGATGGGTATGAAATGGACTCTCAGCCTTGATACGTTATACTCCAACGTATAAATACTTTACAAACCTTACAAAAGTGATTCTGAAGGAGTCTTTTCCGGTTCTGTTATCTCTTTTCTGCTTATAAATATGTACATATTCTACGCAAATCGAATTGCCTTTTTGACAGAGCATTATATGAATATATGACCTCATGTTTACCTAGATGCATCATTCAATGACCATAATTGGGTCGGCCAGGCAATGAAGACCAGTCACCCAAATAGTGACTGATGCTAAAGCTAAAGGATTACATGGATGTGTGCATTTGTGACGTTGCATGACTAATACAACTAATACGACTAATGACAAATAATGGTATGGTCTTAAGCAAGTATATATATTGTTACTATCTATTGTGATTAGTAAGCTTAATAAAAGACTCCAAGGCTTCGTCCCGTTACAAGCTTTATTGCAGATGGTGTTACAATGCGCTACGCTGACCGGACTGACTCGAGTACCTTGAGATCAGGATTATATGCTGGTCCGTGTTTACCGCGTGGGGGCAACCCATATTGATCGTAACCAAGGGGGGGGGCACCTCACGCGGTGTGCCACACAGCCAGCTTGGTCCATTAGGCCGAGGGATAGAATCTGTATGTTTAACATACCAATATTTTGGATCGTGACACTATCCCCGGGCGAAATGGAAAGTTCACTCCGATGAGTTATCAAAAATGTAAGTTATGATGAGATAATTTAAAATTACGGAATCATTGCAATTTCGAGTTAGTGTGCTCTGGTAGAGAAAGAAACACGCTTAGCTGGCGCAAAGAGGTTAGCTAAATCTTCATTAAATCTTGATGCGATCTTGATAACTAGAAAAATAAGATGTCGTGGAGACAGTCTACAGCACATTATGTGGTATTATATAAAAACATAGTTAACATATATAAAAAACACAGTTCCGAACTCGTTCTTTGAACTCGTTCGGAAGGATTTCTGGCCTTAGCCTTGAATAAGTATCATCTTTTTGGCGTCATCACTATGTTTTTTTTATTATTATATACCTTAGATTGGTTATAATCCTCCAAAATCGACTCTGTTGACACTATCACTCTCTCAGCGTGGCAAGTACATCACCAGACTCATCTGGAAGTTAATCGCGCCTGTGCGAGTTACATTTGCTCTCCGAACAGATCTTTTGTTCAAATACATAGCGTTAATGAACCCGAACTACGCTTGGAGAATGTGAAGTTACCCGGATTCACTTATGACGGTATGACGTCATCGTCGGCCGCACTGTCAAGTCAGCAAGGCGAGTGATGTTATCGTTCGATCGCATATTTACACTATTTAAACGGTCTCAGGTTAAAGCTACATGTTAGTTGCCTAGATATTTGGTCGATACACATAATAACTCGTTGTGTTGCGCGTGTAAGACACATCAGAACACGCAAAGTGAAGGGATCCGCCATTTGCAATTCTTCTGCCCAGATTTGTGTTGTCGGCCTCTCGGCCAATCAGAATGTGTTATTTCTTCAAAGCATGCCGTAGTAAGCTCAAAGCACGCCGTAGTAAGCTCAAAGCACGCCGTAGTAAGGCTCAAAGCATGCAATCTGTATCGGAAGTACAAAGCTACACGGCGTATCGCAGAATATGTGAGATAAGAATGCACCCCCCAGCAGCAGACAGTATGGTGAGTGACTTCGTACATGGTATATAATAATACATAATGTTACGTAACCATCCCCAGGACGAGTGAGGAACCACTCTGATGGTTTTGCTGATAGAGATGTCAAGTGTAGTAGCAAATTATACAAGTAAATAGGGCTTAACATAAAGATTATGTATGTAATATACAATAAAGGTAAACTGGCATGTCCGAATGACACGGGACAATGAAGCACTCATGCATGAGGCTAAAGTTCTGGGCATGGCGTGTTGTCATAAGTCTTTGTTGTTTGTTCACAGCTTGCCAATGCGGGTCCGTGGCTTGGTCTGCGGTGGCCGCACCAGCGGCACAGACCGGGTTCTCATAGCTGGGAGCTGGCAGCCGCAGTGGTGTTGGTGTCGCGTGTCAGCGGAGGTCTCGCATGGGTGTCAGGTGGTTGCTGGGCCCTGATGTGTCACTACAGGGGTGAGAACAATAGGGTGTGAATAAACAAAGCACATGCGGGTATAACCAAACAGAGCGCATGCGGGTGTGACAGCGTGCCTGTGGCAGTGCCATGACACAAACAATGGATGACAAGTTAATCTGGACTGGGCTGGGGGGTATATAAGCAGCAGTCTAACAGTTCATGATACGTAACAACGGTATGCATCAACGGAGGATGGATGATTGTGCAGTGTGTGATGAGTGTGTGTGATGTTCGTTGTAATGTGAACGATGTGTAAGACTGAACGATGTGTAAGACTGAACGATGAACGAGTGAGAGCACGTGTGGATCGACCTCTCCCTTGATACCTGTTAATATTCCACAACGGGAAAAGCCACAATCTCTAAAACACAGTTGGAAGTAAGGTAAGACTATATGGATCACGTCGACATACCTTCCAAGCCAAAACGTGACTCAAGAAAGAAAAAAACCGACTCCAAAGAATCCGAAGACTGCACGGAACATGAACCCCAATTATCGCCACCAACGCCAACGTGCTACCTGCCTAGACTGACCACTGTCTCATCCAGTAGTGATATCCTAAACAAGATGAACGAGATAGAGGACAGACTTGAAACACAGGAAGAAAACTCTAACAAAACTGCCCAGCTACTAAACAGCCTGATCAAACGGACTACCACTTCTGAGAAACAACAGAAAGAAACTGCTGCACTCATGGATAGCCTGACTACCAACATGAAATCACTCACAAGCTCGGTGAACGACCTCAAGACTGGGATAGCGGCCCGTGACAAAGATATCAGTGAAAATAAACAAGCCATTACTGAAAACTCTCGTACACTACTGACTGCAACTGAAGACATAGACCAGATGCATGCGGAAAACAGCAAAAAGATACTTGTGATCGAGGGAATACCTGAACGGGATGATGAAATCTTATGTGACATCATCTGTCAGCTATTAAACGATTTGGGCGTACCACAGGACTTGGGGCAAGTCGACTCCGCCTACAGACGGGGGAGACCCGAAAACAACACGCGGCGGTGCGTTCGATTGTCGTTCGCTTCGCCTCGAACGTGACCAAGCCCAGCATCTTCCAACGTATCCGCAACTTGCAGACACTCCCAAAATGGAAACGCATCTCCCTGGGAGATGATCTATCTATTGAAGACAGGCAGAAACAAAAGAATCTACGTGCTATTCAAGCTGTAGCGAAATCGCGCAAAATCAAATGTGCCGTGCGAGGACTATCACTAGTCCTTGATGGATACACATTTACACATGATGACATACATAATTTACCGCGCGGCCTCTCGATCGAGAACATCAAAACCCGACCTACGGCTGATGGCATTGCCTTCCAGAGTGAATTTGCCCCCTTGTCGAATCTTTTCCCTTGTAAGTTCCAACATGAGGGTCTTACTTTCACGGAACCCAAGGATGGCTAAAAGGAAGCCAAGTGATTTCCCTGACAAACTGGATGTCAAACTACTGCGGCTAGAACGCTTGTTTTCCCGTATTTGGGTGCAGAGAGCGAAGAACGTCATAATCGGGGATTCACGTACAGCGCGGCTATATGAAGCCATAGCTGACCTAAACGTGACAGCTCAACCTTTCAATGTATTTACGTTCAGTGGTGCGAAATTGGAGGAGTGGTTGTATTGGCTCACCGGCATCTGATGTTCAGCCCACGATCTGTTCTTTACATTATGGGCGGTGTGTGCAACATGACTACAAAGGCCTACTCAGACTCTGGACACAACAAGCAGGAGATCAAGTTTCTGTGGTCGAGCTCAACGGACCTGGCACTGAACCTGATCACTTATACTGAGGTGGGCTACAACTGGCTACTGGCAAATCATCCAAACGCTAAGATTATCGTATGCCCACTGACTGCACCACAACTGGAAAAGTGTATGGAAGCCTCGACGACTGAACAGCAGAACATCGCTACTGAAGCTGTACTCACCTTCAACAAGTTCCTCATCGAACTTAATGCAAACACGACCCTCGATACACCGTGGTTGGCGAACCACACCCATAAATGGAGAAGGAACAAGTATAAACATTACTTCAAGCACCTACACGATGGCATCCACCCAACCCAGGAGCTTGTGGATAAATGGGCAACTGACTTCCTTCGAGTTTTTCCTAGAAATCTGCCTAATCATAACCATCTCTGGTGAACTGTTACTACCTAATTCATAGTAAGTAAATAACTAAGAACAACAAAACAAGCATAATTGCTCTAGATGCCGGTTAACGAGTCTCTTGGGAATTGTTATTTATAATAACCAAATAGACCTTGCCCCTCGGTATATTTTCCTTTTGAATTATTATCATATCTTCTCTGTAAACCAGGAATTTACCCTGATGAAGCTGGACTGTCACTTGGACCTGCCTGATTGTTATCTATAATTATGCAGCATGAAGTGACGGATCTAGTCTTATACTTTTCCAACCAGCCAACTAAGGACTACAACCCTAAAGGTAAACTTGGCTATTTAGTATATTGTTTCTACAACAAGGGATAAAAAGTTGATCCAACACTCTCTAAGATTGCTTTGGTCTCTGACTTCTGTTACAGTCAGCGACTAATTACTGCACACTGATGGTGTTAGACGCTGAGATCAGTTTGTGTATTTGTTTAATAGTTTTGTTATTACTAGTTCATCATTCAAAATTATCGAAACCTTCACAGAAATCCCACACCAATTATGTAATGAGCCTGTTTGCCCTACAGCTTGAAAAGTGGTTTTGCTATCCACTGGTCTATGTTCATGGAATTGCTGTAAATGAAAAGAACTTGTCAATGGAGTTTAAATGGATCTAAATGAGTTGAACAAACTGTGTGAATCAAATAGGATATCCAAAACTAAGGGCTTCAAAATCACACATTCCAATATGCGGAGTCTTCGTGCTAACTTTGATGTATTCACGCATGAACAGAAGGATAAGCCATGGGACTTGATAACATTGTCTGAAAGTTGGTTTACTGACAAAGATAGGTACACGGACTACCAATTAAACGGGTACACACAGTATAGATGGGACAGAGGGTGGAAACGTAAAGAAACGGACCTCCGCCCAAAAACAGGTGGTGGCCTATGCATCTATGCAAGTAAACATATTCAAGTTGATGCGAACCAATTTAAACATTTAAACATAAGCACAAAACAACTTGAGTGCCAAATTGTCCAAGTTAAACGTAACAACACCAAAAACTTAATAATACTAAATGTCTATCGACCTACGGATGGCACTCCGGCTGAGGGTATACAGATTTTCGTTGATATAGTACAGGAACTAAGCGCGCTGAAAGACCATGATCTGATTGCCTTGGGTGATTTTAACATAAACTTGAAAAAAAAAGATAATGTCTCAGCTGAACTAATCAATGAAACTAAACAACTCGGCCTTACTCAGTACATTAAACACATCACCAGATACTCACAAAACAACTCTATCATTGACCTTATATTCTCTAGCTCGAATCAAGTAAAAAAGGCAGGGGTCCAAATTCAACAGTTTAGTGACCACCAATCTATTTTCCTAATAATCAAGCATACTCAAATTAAACACCCTAACATCCGAATAAATGGTAGATCTTACACTAAATACAAAGTTGACAAACTCACTGAGCATCTAAAGTCACATGACTGGGGGAATTATTATACTTTGACAGATGTCACTGAAAAATGGGCATACATAAAAAAGCAAATATTTAAGTATTTAGACAGTCACTGTAAAATTAGAGAATTTACCGGTAAGGACTCTCAGCAACCTTGGATAACACATGAAACAATAGAGATCATCAGAGATAAAAATAGATTACGCAAAATTGCGAAGAGTACTGGTAAGGATGAAGATTTACAAATTGCAAACAAAGCTAGAAACAACGCTAATCAGATGATAAAAAACGCACGTCAAAATTATATTATTAAAACCTTAGAAGATAACGCATCAGACCACAAAAAATTCTGGAGAATAACAAACAATATTTTGCCATCAGCTAACGAATCTGAAACTAACAAGTTAACACTAGAAGACACCAAAGGACAACCTATTTTGGAAAAAGACACGCCAAACTATATTAATCAATTTTTTACCAACATAGGTCACAACCTAACCAGAGATATAAACACCCCCTGGCAACCGCATGACCGAGTAAATATGTCTCACATGGAAAACCTCAAATCCACCTCCGACTTGGTTACAAAACTAGCTAAGTAAATCAATCTGAATAAACAATCACTAATAGATGGAATGAACACCAGAACTCTTAGAGACTCCATGCTGGCTATACCTGAAATCTTTAGTAATTTATTTAACACATCATTTCTCACAGCCACTATACCCACTGAATGGAAATACTCAACGGTAATCCCCATCCCGAAAGGGGGGGATCCACACTCAGTATCTAACTTACGCCCAATCTCTTTGTTGCCCTTAATTGGCAAAGTCCTAGAAAAAATCACACATCAGTTGACAGTAGACTTCCTTGATGAGCATCACATTATTGTGGATATGCAGTCTGGGTTCAGGAAGGGTAAATCCACTCTACAGGCTATCTCAAAGTTAACAGATGATATTTTAACCGAACGAAATATTGGTAACAACACCTCGGCCGTATATATAGACCTGCAAAAGGCCTTTGATACCGTTAACCATACAATCCTGATAGAAAAACTGCATCGGTACGGTATCCAGGGCAAAAATCTTGATTGGTTCAAAGAATATTTACATGACAGAAAACAAACAGTCAAGGCTAATAACCTTATATCTGATACGTTACCAGTTAACTGTGGTGTCCCACAGGGGTTCATTTTAGGACCCCTGTTGTTTTTGCTATATATTAATGACCTGGCTAATGTTATCTCCTCCTCCAAGATTTGTTTATATGCGGACGACACTGTCGTCTACACCTCTGGATCATCTGATCAGGAGATGTTTAACGGACTTCAGTGTGATCTGGATATGCTTTCATTATGGTGTGAACAGAATCGGTTGACTGTAAACGTCTCCAAGTCAAAATCTATGTACTTCTGTTCTAGGCATAGGAAAAACCAGCAGCCCTTATTTTACACTATTGGCAAAACTGTATTGCAAAATGTGACAACGTATAATTACCTAGGTATAAATTTGAATTCCAACCTTGACTATGTATCTCATTTTAACCGACTGATTAAAACAATTTCTCACAAATTGTACCAAATAACTAAGATGCGTCTGTACCTAACCAGTTCTGCGGCTATTCGCATATACAAAAGCTGTATCATTCCCTATATGGACTATGGGGACATCCTCTTTATGAATTCTTCTAAACATTACCTTGACCGACTACAAACTCTCCAAAACAAATGCCTAAAGACTTGTTTAAAAATGGGTAAACGAACCTCAACAGACTATGTTCACGAGCTGGCAGGTGTAACTCTACTACAACACAGGAGAGAACATCACCTAAGAACATTTATGTACACCCGGGCACAGAATCCTATCTACTGGGATAAGGACCCAGGAAGAACTAGAAATTTTGATACAACCATGCTGTTTGTACCACGACCGAATTGTAATGCTTTTATGAACGCCTTGATATTCAGAGGTTCCAAGACTTGGAATAACCTTTCACCAATAACTCGTAACATACCTACCTTAAAACAATTTAAGGCCATATCAAAAACCTGTATGAAGGAACTTGTACCTATCAAACTTCCATGAATGCCCGACTAATACTATCTACCCCGCCAACCAGTTCATATTGGAAATGAAGTCTAAATTATCTAATGGATTGATGTTACCAGTGAATGGGGCTGCCCTTCCCTGATCTAGACTGTGAAGTATTTTTCTATCTTTTATGACACCTGCTGTATGTTTGGTAACCAGCCTTGCATAACTATGTTCTAATGCTTGACAGGTTGGGATATGAAGGTAATCACAAATGGACAGGCCTAAGGGATGAAAACCAGCTAACTATATAGCTGACACCCACGGCCACTTTGTATGATGCTTATTGTTTATATTATTGAGGACACATGAACCTACTTTTGCATCAATAAAGAAATTTATGAGAAAAAAAAAGAAAAAAAAAGTGAGTGTATCAACTTTACCTGACTCAAGGGTTTGAGCTGCTTCAGTTCCTTGTCTATTGATTGTCCTGGTGCGATCGAGTAGAACGCCAGGCCGGCTAGGGCGACACGGTGTTGGTTTTTGTCGGCCCAGGGGATCTGGCTTGCGTCCGATCCTTGCACGTCCGTGACCGTGACAGCTGTGATGACGAGTCCTCTGGTAGCGCAGAATACTGTTGGACCGGAATGTCTGACGGTAGGTGGACCTCATGGGACTGGCCTTGGACTGTGATGGTGATGGGGCAAGACCACTGAACTGAGAGCGTTCTCCATAGGCAAAGGGAGAGGGTGGTCGAGCGTATGGGGGGAGCGTTGGTCAGGTTAAAGATGTTTGTTTCCAAGTATGGCTAGTAGGGGCAGGGTGCAGCTTCGAGAGCAGAAAAATAGCTTAAGTTGGATAGTGGGGGACTGCTTGTGGTGCATCTGAATGATTTCAAGCGGCGCCACAAGGCGGGCAGGAGCCGGGAGAGTATCATTCCGAGAATGATTATAAGGATGATATGGATGAGGGGGGAGGAGATGTAAGAATCAAGGTAGGTAGGCTGGGCTCTGGTCGCGAGGCGAGTCAATGGTGGCTGAGCAGTGTTGGAACTGATCTGTCCCTCTTTTTCGTCGAGTTTGGACATTCTGTCCATCCAGGTGTCAAGATCCTGAGCGGCTGAGGATATGGTGGGCATTGTTAGAAGTTGGGGAAAGTGCAGAGAGTTTACACAAGGTGTATGGAGAGGAGGAGGGCTATCGCGCTTAGGATTGTTGATGAAGCTGCGAAAAGCGGGTGGGAAGTGGCGGGTCATAGGAGTTCCGAGATGGAGTGCAGTGTATAGCTAGAGTTGTCTACAGAGGTGAGGGCTTGAGTGAGTGCTCTAAGGTCGGGAAGGCTTTTATAGAGGGAATCAGAGTGGGATATCACATCTGGTTGTGCTTTGTTAATTAGAGGTAGATGAACATTAGGTGGAAAGGTGAGAAGTGAGTCGCCTTTGAAGGATGGTGGTGGTGTGTTGAGATTCTAGAGATTCTGTAGATCTAGTTAGTAAAAAAACAAACTGAGCATCGTCAAGAGCACCATTAGCAATAAACTGCGAGACAAGTTGTTTGTGAAGGGCATATTCAGTAAGCTTCGAGATGATTGGGAGACTACAGACAGGCCTTAAATCTGAGGGCAATACTGGTTTAGAGATTTTCGGAATAGGGGTTATAGTTCCTTTGCACCCAGCTGAGGGGAAGTTCCCCAGACCAATAACCTTATTAATAAATAACTTCAGAGCTATGGTCTTTATTACGGATAGAACCTTGATACTCAAACCGAGCGATCCCAGCCTCTGTAGCAGACGATTGTGTTCAACGCAATCAAACGCTTTTTGGAGAGCGATAAATGCGCCGAGTGTGTAGAGGCCTCAGTCCCTAGCTTCAAATGATAATGCGGTAAGCTTAAAAATGATCAATAACTTTACCTAGACTGTCTTGGATATGGAGGGTAACATTTCTGGGTGCGGGGGACCAGAAGCTCTTAACCTCCCGCCAGAACTTCTTGGGGCTATTCATGTCAGCATTCAGATTCTTCTTAATAAAATCTGACTTGGATTTTCTTATTTCTCTATTTATCTGTCTGGCCAGTCGGCGACACTCAGCTCTAATCCTCTGGCCATGTATTCCAGCGCACTCTGGCAAAAGTACAGGTGGGTTCAGCTTTACCCACTAGAAAGGGCAGGGAGACGCGGAATCTACCACCTACCGCTTAACTAGGAAGACAAAACCAGACTTCGGACTGTTTCAATGTACCAAGTTTTATTTCGGTACTTATGTTACAATTTGTTGGCGCTTCGGGGCACCAACTAGCGCGGGAAGAGATTCTGGTCTCTTCAACATTGAAAAGTGTTCAATGCAACCTTACCAACACATGAGGCTCCAGGCGTTCACTCTGTAGAGAGGCACCTCAAGAAGTCCTGTCAACCCGCCGTGGACTCAGCCTTATATAGTGACTGAGTTACGTAATGCGGGTGACCCCGTAGAATTTTAATACCACGGGTCCACCGGCCTTACCACACAGCAGGGATCGGCACTCGCGCCATCTAGCGTGAAGTGAAACAACGCTGCTTGACTACCCTGACCCCTACATTACCCCTCACAGCTTTTACGGGGGAGATCAGGCAACCATTTTGTTGCAGGGGGACTTCCTGAAAAAGTTTACAACTAAGTCAAGCAGTTCTGGAAATGCATCTAACCTTTCAACGTTAAAAAAAAAAATTTCACTGATACCATAGTGTAAAAGTGAGATGGGAAATAAAATATATATTATAACACATTCAGTGCTGAAAAAGGAAGACATATAGAACAGGGTGATAAGGGTAAAAAGAAGGAGTAGCCTTGCTACCACCTTCAGGAGTATAGTTAAAACATATCACCCGTCTCGTTGATCTTCAATGATGCTTCCCTGGCTTCCTTGGATATCAGGCGAGGAAAACTCACTGGCCCGGACCTACTTGGTTCAGCCCAGACCAGCGAGCACCCCACCTCCGACCGTTCCGGAGTCATAAGCCAGGGATGAAGAAAACTGTAAGTGTCAAGCCTGGCAGACCCATCAGCGTGGGGACCTACTCGATCCAGCCCCCTGCTTCCGGGCGCCGGGCTTCCAACTGTCTTCCTCCTAGGTCAGCTCCATCGTTGTTAGGGGGAGCAATACTGCGAACCACCCCCCCCCACCTTGCTGACATCACGAAGGCCCGTCCCGTGGGAAGTTCTCGTGGTGAAAGAGAATGTAGATGATGTAAGGGAAAAGAAAAAGATAGATCGCACTCGTTCTTCCCCGTGTAGGAGTTCCCATCTCCATAAAAGTTGGTATCAGCGTCCTTATAGCGTGGCACGCTATATCCGTCTCCACGGATAGGAGTTGCAGTAACCACTGAAGGCCCCAACCCTATCCACACAGTGATTGACACTTCCCTCACTTGCCAAAGACCAAGCGAGTCCAGTGTCAATCACTCTACAGGGAACTAAGACCACTTGCCGAACCCGGGTCTCAGCTCCCGCGCTATCTCCATACTCCCGCGGAATCAGACAAAGTCCAATCCACTGAGAGTACCCGCAGGCCTGGGCTACCATCGAGAGACCCTTCAGCCCTCTGAAACTCAAGTTGTGCAGCAAAAATTTACCCGAGGGTGATTCTCTGCGGCCCAACACGAGATCGCTTTTCTATCTTGATCCCCCTGTACTACCCCTCCCAGCGACCACGAGTGCCGCTGGTTGAAGCACCACGTAGATGGGAGACCAAGCCAGTCACCCTCTCCACCCGAAAATGAATTCAGGTGTGGGTAATCCCCAGATAAGAACTGCGTGAGTTAATACCTGAGGCAGGAGGTGTCCTGCCTCTCTCCATCCCGCGTTGATACCGGGGAGCTTTTTATAGCCTCTCTAGATTCAACATAGGATGGACCAGTGCTGCCTCCCTACCGGCCTCAGCCAGCTGGCCTCTCGCCGGAACATGCTTACTCCCAGCATAGTACGACACTTGTAGTCGTACTGCTGTAGAGCGAGCTCGGACTGCGCCAGTCGTGTCTCAACCCCTGCCAGCTTAGCCGCCACATTCTCTAAGGGAATCTGTAGCAAACTCAACATCCGGTTGTGAGCGATGACGCACTCTTACTCCGCGACCTGCATTTGAGCGATCCCAAACTTGTTAGCGTTGATGATTGACTGAGCATCCACGCGTCCCAAGTAGGTCTCAATGTGGTATGGACACCAATCTGTCTTAGCTACACTAGACAGTGTAAGATTTTTGTCTCCGGAGTACACGTCTATCTGTTCCCCGATACGTTCCGGCCTCATTCCTCCCGCAGGGGGCAGTCTGGGCCGAGACTTAACCTTAGGGGCAGGGCGCTTCGGTGGGGGCAGAGTAGGAAAGTCCTCGTCTCCACCAACCGCCACTATCCTCCATAGGCTCGGGGTCGGGGACGTTCTTTGGGTCGAGCCCCAGCAGTGCTTGTTGACGCCAAAGTGTCAGAGGAGACCGCTGTCTCAGCGAAACCTTTAGAGGGTTTCTCCCCTTTAGGTGCGCTCGACCCCTTTCAGCTGAGTTTTGCCTAAGCCGGGCCTGTCTTCGAGGAACGCAGGTTTGCGGTTCACGGAGTCGTTACTCCGGTCCTGCTTCACACTCCCCCCACGCGCTGTGTCAGGCATGTCCTTCATACGGTCAAAATCTGCCGAGCTTAGTCGCAGAGTCGCACAGAATTCGCGATTCAGCTTCCAAGACACGGAGAATTTGGCCTCGGAAGCTAACCCTACAAACTTATTGAAAAGCCTCATGGTCCTCTCCCTACCGCGAACCGCACCGATCCCATGTTCATCTAACATATAACAAATCATCCAAGACCGGCAGGACGAGCCAGAATCAGCATAGCACCGCTTCCCGTTGCAACCGAACCAGGGAAACTCGGCCAAATGCATCTCTACGAGATGGCACGTGTACAACCTTCCAGTTGCGTAGGTTGGACACATTTTCACATCCCCACCGTGGCAGCCCTGGAAGACGCAATGCCCGTTGGCAGTAAATTGCCGCCAGGCAAACGTGATCTTTTCCTTCTGGAGGATGCCGTACTTCTGATAAGAAGCGGATTTCACTCCGTTCACATGGGTGATGTATCACATGTTTGCTGAGCCCTGATCCATCAGCCACTCCTCGTCGTCAGACACACCATTGTCGTCTACCAGTTCCGGTAGGCACTGCCGGTCTTTGATGTGGAGGTCCTCCAGACATGTCGCCTTGCGCCCAACAAGACAGCTAGGCAGCTTGCGAGCTACCTTGCGCTTCTGGGCGCGCTTGGCGCCGGGAACGAATTCACCGGCATCACTGTCAGGGTAAGACAGTTTGCATTGTCAAGATCCATGATCTTGCCCCAGTCTCCTACCCAACCACAGTTATCCACCACAGCGGATTCAGATTGTGAGTCTGAATCATGTGGGGAATCTGCCTCAGGCTGTCCAGCCGACATGGATGCAGGTTTGTCCGAGCCCGAAGACCAGGCCCCCTTCGCCACTCCGCTACTTCCAGGTTTAGGATCCGAAGACCCCTTGCCCTTAGCAACGGTCGCCCCTGCGCTGGACTTACCTACTCCCTTTCCCTTTCCACCTTTGGAGGCGGAAGAACTGGAACGCGAACGCTCCTCACGGGCCGCTTTGTCTGCTACGGCTTTCGCCGAAGCAGCTTCCCTGGCCGCGCGAGTCTTGCGTCTGCTCCGTCAGGATTGGGAGCTACTCGCAGGCTGAAAAGCCTGCGACTCCTCCACAGAGGTAGACTTCACCGGCTTTGCAGCCGGTTTGGTCTTCTCCGCAGCACGCCCTTCAGCGGCCTCTGCTGCTTCCGCGGAACTAGCCGGCTCCACTCTCTCTGCGGTGGATTTGCCAGGAGTTGAACCAACCTCCACAGCAGTCTCCTTCACGGCAGGCGTAACGGGGTTAGGAGCCGGGGCGGGAGGTGCAGCAACCTGGGTCTCAACCCTCGAAGGGGAAACCATGGGTGCAGCATTCTCCGGGCCCTGACTAGCAACCCAGCGATCAATCAGACCCTTCATGGCCATTTCTCGCATGGCCGGGTCCGAGATACACTTCAACTCCCGCGACCAGCAATCCCATTGATCTGCCTGGCCGCCTCCAGGAGCTGGAGGATCCGGCTTGTGGATCAACTTCCTGCGGTAAAAAGAAGGAGTAGCCTTGCTACCACCTTCAGGAGTATAGTTAAAACATATCACCCGTCTCGTTGATCTTCAGTGATGCTTCCCTGGCTTCCTTGGATATCAGGCGAGGAAGACTCACTGGCCCGGAACTTCTTGGTTCAGCCCAGACCAGCGAGCACCCCACCTCCGACCGTTCCGGAGTCATAAGCCAGGGATGAAGAAAACTGTAAGTGTAGAGCCTGGCAGACCCGTCAGTGTGGGGACCTACTCGATCCAGCCCCCTGCTTCCGGGCGCCGGGCTTCCAACTGTCTTCCTCCTAGGTCAGCTCCATCGTTGTTAGGGGGAGCAATACTGCGAACCACCCCCCCCCACCTTGCTGACATCACGAAGGCCCGTCCCGTGGGAAGTTCTCGTGGTGAAAGAGAATGTAGATGATGTAAGGGAAAAGAAAAAGATAGATCGCACTCGTTCTTCCCCGTGTAGGAGTTCCCATCTCCATAAAAGTTGGTATCAGCGTCCTTATAGCGTGGCACGCTATATCCGTCTCCACGGATAGGAGTTGCAGTAACCACTGAAGGCCCCAACCCCTATCCACACAGTGATTGACACTTCCCTCACTGGCCAAAGACCAAGCGAGTCCAGTGTCAATCACTCTACAGGGAACTAAGACCACTTGCCGAACCTGGGTCACAGATCCCGCGCTATCTCCGTACTCCCGCGGAATCAGACAAAGTCCAATCCACTGAGAGTACCCGCAGGCCTGGGCTACCATCGAGAGACCCTTCAGCCCTCTGAAACTCAAGTTGTGCAGCAAAAATTTACCCGAGGGTGATTCTCTGCGGCCCAACACGAGATCGCTTTTCTATCTTGATCCCCCTGTACTACCCCTCCCAGCGACCACGAGTGCCGCTGGTTGAAGCACCACGTAGATGGGAGACCAAGCCAGTCACCCTCTCCACCCGAAAATGAATTCAGGTGTGGGTAGTCCCCAGATAAGAACTGCGTGAGTTAATACCTGAGGCAGGAGGTGTCCTGCCTCTCTCCATCCCGCGTTGATACCGGGGAGCTTTTTATAGCCTCTCTAGATTCAACATAGGATGGACAAGTGCTGCCTCCCTACCGGCCTCAGCCAGCTGGCCTCTCGCCGGAACATGCTTACTCCCAGCATAGTACGACACTTGTAGTCGTACTGCTGTAGAGCGAGCTCTGACTGCGCCAGTCGTGTCTCAACCCCTGCCAGCTTAGCCGCCACATTCTCTAAGGGAATCTGTAGCAAACTCAACATCCGGTTGTGAGCGATGACGCACTCTTACTCCGCGACCTGCATTTGAGCGATCCCAAACTTGTTAGCGTTGATGATTCACTGAGCATCCACGCGTCCCAAGTAGGTCTCAATGTGGTATGGACACCAATCTGTCTTAGCTACACTAGACAGTGTAAGATTTTTGTCTCCGGAGTACACGTCTATCTGTTCCCCAATACGTTCAGGCCTCATTCCTCCCGCAGAGGGCGGTCTGGGCCGAGACTCAACCTTAGGGGCAGGGCGCTTCGGTGGGGGCAGAGTAGGAAAGTCCTCGTCTCCACCGACCGCCACCAACCGCCACTATCCTCCATAGGCTCGGGGTCGGGGACGTTCTTTGGGTCGAGCCCCAGCAGTGCTTGTCGACGCCAAAGTGTCAGAGGAGACCGCTGTCTCAGCGAAACCTTTAGAGGGTTTCTCCCCTTTAGGTGCGCTCGACCCCTTTCAGCTGAGTTTTGCCTAAGCCGGGCCTGTCTTCGAGGAACGCAGGTTTGCGGTTCACGGAGTCGTTACTCCGGTCCTGCTTCACACTCCCCCCACGCGCTGTGTCAGGCATGTCCTTCATACGGTCAAAATCTGCCGAGCTTAGTCGCAGAGTCGCACAGAATTCGCGATTCAGCTTCCAAGACACGGAGAATTTGGCCTCGGAAGCTAACCCTACAAACTTATTGAAAAGCCTCATGGTCCTCTCCCTACCGCGAACTGCACCGATCCCATGTTCATCTAACATATAACAAATCATCCAAGACCGGCAGGACGAGCGAGAATCAGCATAGCACCGCTTCCCGTTGCAACCGAACCAGGGAAACTCGGCCAAATGCATCTCTACAAGATGGCACGTGTACAACCTTCCAGTTGCGTAGGTTGGACACATTTTCACATCCCCACCGTGGCAGCCCTGGAAGACGCAATGCCCGTTGGCAGTAAATTGCCGCCAGGCAAACGTGATCTTTTCCTTCTGGAGGATGCCGTACTTCTGATAAGAAGCGGATTTCACTCCGTTCACATGGGTGATGTATCACATGTTTGCTGAGCCCTGATCCATCAGCCACTCCTCGTCGTCAGACACACCATTGTCGTCTACCAGTTCCGGTAGGCAATGCCGGTCTTTGATGTGGAGGTCCTCCAGACATGTCGCCTTGCGCCCAACAAGACAGCTAGGCAGCTTGCGAGCTACCTTGCGCTTCTGGGCGCGCTTGGCGCCGGGAACGAATTCACCGGCATCACTGTCAGGGTAAGACAGTTTGCATTGTCAAGATCCATGATCTTGCCCCAGTCTCCTACCCAACCACAGTTATCCACCACAGCGGATTCAGATTGTGAGTCTGAATCATGTGGGGAATCTGCCTCAGGCTGTCCAGCCGACATGGATGCAGGTTTGTCCGAGCCCGAAGACCAGGCCCCCTTCGCCACTCCGCTACTTCCAGGTTTAGGATCCGAAGACCCCTTGCCCTTAGCAACGGTCGCCCCTGCGCTGGACTTACCTACTCCCTTTCCCTTTCCACCTTTGGAGGCGGAAGAACTGGAACGCGAACGCTCCTCACGGGCCGCTTTGTCTGCTACGGCTTTCGCCGAAGCAGCTTCCCTGGCCGCGCGAGTCTTGCGTCTGCTCCGTCAGGATTGGGAGCTACTCGCAGGCTGAAAAGCCTGCGACTCCTCCACAGAGGTAGACTTCACCGGCTTTGCAGCCGGTTTGGTCTTCTCCGCAGCACGCCCTTCAGCGGCCTCTGCTGCTTCCGCGGAACTAGCCGGCTCCACTCTCTCTGCGGTGGATTTGCCAGGAGTTGAACCAACCTCCACAGCAGTCTCCTTCACGGCAGGCGTAACGGGGTTAGGAGCCGGGGCGGGAGGTGCAGCAACCTGGGTCTCAACCCTCGAAGGGGAAACCATGGGTGCAGCATTCTCCGGGCCCTGACTAGCAACCCAGCGATCAATCAGACCCTTCATGGCCATTTCTCGCATGGCCGGGTCCGAGATACACTTCAACTCCCGCGACCAGCAATCCCATTGATCTGCCTGGCCGCCTCCAGGAGCTGGAGGATCCGGCTTGTGGATCAACTTCCTGCGGTAAAAAGAAGGAGTAGCCTTGCTACCACCTTCAGGAGTATAGTTAAAACATATCACCCGTCTCGTTGATCTTCAGTGATGCTTCCCTGGCTTCCTTGGATATCAGGCGAGGAAGACTCACTGGCCCGGAACTTCTTGGTTCAGCCCAGACCAGCGAGCACCCCACCTCCGACCGTTCCGGAGTCATAAGCCAGGGATGAAGAAAACTGTAAGTGTCGAGCCTGGCAGACCCGTCAGCGTGGGGACCTACTCGATCCAGCCCCCTGCTTCCGGGCGCCGGGCTTCCAACTGTCTTCCTCCTAGGTCAGCTCCATCGTTGTTAGGGGGAGCAATACTGCGAACCACCCCCCCCCACCTTGCTGACATCACGAAGGCCCGTCCCGTGGGAAGTTCTCGTGGTGAAAGAGAATGTAGATGATGTAAGGGAAAAGAAAAAGATAGATCGCACTCGTTCTTCCCCGTGTAGGAGTTCCCATCTCCATAAAAGTTGGTATCAGCGTCCTTATAGCGTGGCACGCTATATCCGTCTCCACGGATAGGAGTTGCAGTAACCACTGAAGGCCCCAACCCCTATCCACACAGTGATTGACACTTCCCTCACTGGCCAAAGACCAAGCGAGTCCAGTGTCAATCACTCTACAGGGAACTAAGACCACTTGCCGAACCTGGGTCACAGATCCCGCGCTATCTCCGTACTCCCGCGGAATCAGACAAAGTCCAATCCACTGAGAGTACCCGCAGGCCTGGGCTACCATCGAGAGACCCTTCAGCCCTCTGAAACTCAAGTTGTGCAGCAAAAATTTACCCGAGGGTGATTCTCTGCGGCCCAACACGAGATCGCTTTTCTATCTTGATCCCCCTGTACTACCCCTCCCAGCGACCACGAGTGCCGCTGGTTGAAGCACCACGTAGATGGGAGACCAAGCCAGTCACCCTCTCCACCCGAAAATGAATTCAGGTGTGGGTAGTCCCCAGATAAGAACTGCGTGAGTTAATACCTGAGGCAGGAGGTGTCCTGCCTCTCTCCATCCCGCGTTGATACCGGGGAGCTTTTTATAGCCTCTCTAGATTCAACATAGGATGGACCAGTGCTGCCTCCCTACCGGCCTCAGCCAGCTGGCCTCTCGCCGGAACATGCTTACTCCCAGCATAGTACGACACTTGTAGTCGTACTGCTGTAGAGCGAGCTCTGACTGCGCCAGTCGTGTCTCAACCCCTGCCAGCTTAGCCGCCACATTCTCTAAGGGAATCTGTAGCAAACTCAACATCCGGTTGTGAGCGATGACGCACTCTTACTCCGCGACCTGCATTTGAGCGATCCCAAACTTGTTAGCGTTGATGATTCACTGAGCATCCACGCGTCCCAAGTAGGTCTCAATGTGGTATGGACACCAATCTGTCTTAGCTACACTAGACAGTGTAAGATTTTTGTCTCCGGAGTACACGTCTATCTGTTCCCCAATACGTTCAGGCCTCATTCCTCCCGCAGAGGGCGGTCTGGGCCGAGACTCAACCTTAGGGGCAGGGCGCTTCGGTGGGGGCAGAGTAGGAAAGTCCTCGTCTCCACCGACCGCCACCAACCGCCACTATCCTCCATAGGCTCGGGGTCGGGGACGTTCTTTGGGTCGAGCCCCAGCAGTGCTTGTCGACGCCAAAGTGTCAGAGGAGACCGCTGTCTCAGCGAAACCTTTAGAGGGTTTCTCCCCTTTAGGTGCGCTCGACCCCTTTTAGCTGAGTTTTGCCTAAGCCGGGCCTGTCTTCGAGGAACGCAGGTTTGCGGTTCACGGAGTCGTTACTCCGGTCCTGCTTCACACTCCCCCCACGCGCTGTGTCAGGCATGTCCTTCATACGGTCAAAATCTGCCAAGCTTAGTCGCAGAGTCGCACAGAATTCGCGATTCAGCTTCCAAGACACGGAGAATTTGGCCTCGGAAGCTAACCCTACAAACTTATTGAAAAGCCTCATGGTCCTCTCCCTACCGCGAACTGCACCGATCCCATGTTCATCTAACATATAACAAATCATCCAAGACCGGCAGGACGAGCCAGAATCAGCATAGCACCGCTTCCCGTTGCAACCGAACCAGGGAAACTCGGCCAAATGCATCTCTACGAGATGGCACGTGTACAACCTTCCAGTTGCGTAGGTTGGACACATTTTCACATCCCCACCGTGGCAGCCCTGGAAGACGCAATGCCCGTTGGCAGTAAATTGCCGCCAGGCAAACGTGATCTTTTCCTTCTGGAGGATGCCGTACTTCTGATAAGAAGCGGATTTCACTCCGTTCACATGGGTGATGTATCACATGTTTGCTGAGCCCTGATCCATCAGCCACTCCTCGTCGTCAGACACACCATTGTCGTCTACCAGTTCCGGTAGGCAATGCCGGTCTTTGATGTGGAGGTCCTCCAGACACGTCGCCTTGCGCCCAACAAGACAGCTAGGCAGCTTGCGAGCTACCTTGCGCTTCTGGGCGCGCTTGGCGCCGGGAACGAATTCACCGGCATCACTGTCAGGGTAAGACAGTTTGCATTGTCAAGATCCATGATCTTGCCCCAGTCTCCTACCCAACCACAGTTATCCACCACAGCGGATTCAGATTGTGAGTCTGAATCATGTGGGGAATCTGCCTCAGGCTGTCCAGCCGACATGGATGCAGGTTTGTCCGAGCCCGAAGACCAGGCCCCCTTCGCCACTCCGCTACTTCCAGGTTTAGGATCCGAAGACCCCTTGCCCTTAGCAACGGTCGCCCATGCGCTGGACTTACCTACTCCCTTTCCCTTTCCACCTTTGGAGGCGGAAGAACTGGAACGCGAACGCTCCTCACGGGCCGCTTTGTCTGCTACGGCTTTCGCCGAAGCAGCTTCCCTGGCCGCGCGAGTCTTGCGTCTGCTCCGTCAGGATTGGGAGCTACTCGCAGGCTGAAAAGCCTGCGACTCCTCCACAGAGGTAGACTTCACCGGCTTTGCAGCCGGTTTGGTCTTCTCCGCAGCACGCCCTTCAGCGGTCTCTGCTGCTTCCGCGGAACTAGCCGGCTCCACTCTCTCTGCGGTGGATTTGCCAGGAGTTGAACCAACCTCCACAGCAGTCTCCTTCACGGCAGGCGTAACGGGGTTAGGAGCCGGGGCGGGAGGTGCAGCAACCTGGGTCTCAACCCTCGAAGGGGAAACCATGGGTGCAGCATTCTCCGGGCCCTGACTAGCAACCCAGCGATCAATCAGACCCTTCATGGCCATTTCTCGCATGGCCGGGTCCGAGATACACTTCAACTCCCGCGACCAGCAATCCCATTGATCTGCCTGGCCGCCTCCAGGAGCTGGAGGATCCGGCTTGTGGATCAACTTCCTGCGGCCACGGCCAACAGGTGTTAACTCCACTTGCGAGGTTCCCCCACTTGAAGTACTTCCACGGTGAGAACACCGGCTTCGGAAGACGGGAAGCTTTGGGCTTAGCAGGAGAAGCCAAAGCTGACTTCTGCCCGTACCCAGAGCTCTTCACATGGGAAAGATCCACTTTCCCCCCCTTCGCGGAAACGATCCGCCCAGAGCTTTCAGCCGAAGCTGATGTCTTAGGTTTCTCGGGTTCAGCCTCTGCCACCGAAGTAGCAGGGCCGGACTCTCCGTGCGGTGATGACTGGGTGTTGTCTGGACCGGAGTCTAGAGCACCCAAGTCGTCACTGTGGCAATCCCCAAGGGAATCACCACTGCCCAGGCTGACAGACGCGCTGTCTCCTGAGCCTGCAGGGGTCTCGGCCGGAGCCGGGTCCTGCGGGGCGGGTTCTTCCCCCGGTGGAAGGGCCCGCGACTCTCCGGGCTGAGGGCAGCACTGCACTCCGTCGGGGGACGCCCCTTGGCCAGAGTGACTTGTCTTCCGAAGACAAGGCCTTATATACGGCCAGTTGACCCCAATTAAAAGAGGTCATGTCCTCGACCAATGAGAGGGGTTGAGACGTTCAACATCCGAGCGCCTCCATGCCCCTCGACTGCGAAATCATCAAAGACGCCGTTCCGCATCATTTGGTTCATTCCGCCTCACTCTCCCAGCGGGTGCAAACACCGGCCACGCTTCACCTGTGCCAAGCCGAGTCTGTGGCCATGGGGGTTTCCAATTCTATCTGACCACCATTACGTATCACAAGAAGGTACAGATTGATGATCGAGAGAGATTAAACAAATCAAATTGAACGCTATGGCAAGTAACGCATCCTCTGGAGGGCCCTCTACGGGGATTCCCTTTGAGCAAAGTCGGGGCTGCCGCCATAAGTTCGTCTTTAATCAAGTTCAACCATCATCTTGTTCGATCAACCAAGTCTAGGATACGCCGGTTTGGTCAGCGGCCTTCTCGTTGTGTTCTTTTGACAACAATTCCACACCACTACTCCTTGTAGTTGACAGCAGCCTTGCCCCGTATTCGGGCGCTGCGGCGATTAGTGGAATTGCATTCCAATTTCTATTTTCTTCCTCACTGTCGTCCCATGTTTCGTGTACATAGAACGGTCAGTGGGGCCTTTGTAGTCCTCCGCTTCGGGCTTCAAATCCTCCCAGTCTTCCTCTCTCGAGTCAGACGGGGGTATCTTCACCTTACGCGGACGACCGGGCTTCCGTCGTGTTGGCGGCGGGCCCTTACATTTCTTACCGGCCTTGACTTGGGACTTCCCTGCCCTGTGAGCGGGTTTCGCTGAAAGTGGTACCTGCCGGGGCTGAGACTCCGCGTTATCAGAACCAGCTCTTTCGCGCGTACAGTGCCATGCTCGCAAGTGAGCAACATGCGACTTATAGTGCTTCCGTGTCCATTCATCTTCGATGACTACTGTCATGTCTGACAGCACTTCAACTATGGTGAATGGACCATCCCAGTTTGGGGCAAGTTTTACGTTCACCAAAGGTGTGTGATATCGTATCACTCTATCTCCAATCTGGAACTTTCTTGGCTTCAGTCTAACATCATGTCCAAACCTCTGCCACTCCACAGCTTTCTCTAGGCCTCACCTTGCTTAGTAGTAAGCCTCCACAAAGCGTTACCGAAGTCTTTCCACGAATCCTATAGGGCACGGTATCTCCGCAGATATCCCGGATACCCCATAGACAATGTCTGCAGGCATTACAATCTCTTCTCCGAAGACAAGTAGATTGGGAGAAAACCCCGTACTAGAATGAATAGTCCCATTATATGCATGCGCAATAAACGGTGCTAACTCATCCCAGTTACTGCGGCTCTCATTGACCATAGTGCGTAAGCACTGTATCAACGTTCTGTTGAACTGCTCTACCATCCCATCTGACTGCGGACGGTACGGGTTGGTGCATGTTTTCTTTATCTCCAGTACTCTACACATTTCCTGCCAGATTTGAGACTCGAATTCTCATCCCTGGTCGGAATGCAAAATACTCGGAGCGCCGAAAGGTAGCACCCAATTCTTCACAAGTGCTTCCGAACAGGTAGCTGCCTTGTGATCTTTCATGGGATAGATCTGCACATATTTTGTGTAGTAATCCATCACCCCCATCATACATGTGTTGCCGTCATCGGACTCATCGATACCAGAAATGATATCGAGAGCAATGCGTGCAAACCGGACTCCAAATAGCTCCTGTTGTAATGGCATCTTCCCTAGACCTTCGGCGGGTTTAACCCTACAACAGATTGAGCATTCTAGAACCCATTACTGTATGTCTGCGCTCATTCCGGGCCAGTAGTAGTGTCGCTTTCCTTTAGAGGCAGTGAAATGGGTCCAGGACGCAGTGAAATGGGTACAACCAGCTGTAACTGTTTCCGTACAGGACACACAGTGGTTCTCACCCTATATAACACATTATCCCTCACAGTTAACTCCGTCCACTGACTACAGAGTGTCTGGAATTCCCAGTTTTCAATTGAGAGTTCTGATCCTCTAGGTCTGTGGAGGCCATTCCTTACCAGCTTAATCAACCGGGACATCTCCGGATCACTCTGTTGAGCTTCACGGATTTGTTCCAGCGTCCACTGATAGAACGCAGGATCAGGACTGCCCATCTGGTGCAACGCAGCCAAGATAGCATCATGTTCCCCACAATCTACACAATTCGGCCACCCACACTTACGTAATGGTCTCCATGAGAGACTATTCGCATTGATGTGTGCTTTACCGGGTCTGTGCTCTATCTGGCAGTTCTTAAGTCCGGATTCGGACAGAGCCGCCAGCCATCTTCCGATCATTCCTTCGGCGTCTTTAAAGTTAAAGAGCCATTTCAATGAGGAATGATCCGTATGTAAGGTGAAGTCTCCGCCTCTGAGGAAGTGTCGATATTTCCTTACATACACCACCACGGCTAAGAGTTCCCTCTTTGTGGTACAGTAGTTCTGTTGTGCTTTATTCAAGCTGTTACGTGCAAAGGCTATAGGAACTTCTACTCCGTTCTGTATCTGAGACAGTGCCTCTCCAATACTGTCATTGCTTGCGTCGGTATCAAGAATGAACCGACCTTTGGGCAACAGGTAATGGAGGACCGGAGTTTCTTCAAACTTTCTCTTTAGCCCCGAAAAAGCATCTTCAGCCGCAGGGTTCCATAGGATCTCCTTTGACTTTCCTGCTTTATCTTGTACTACATACTGTTGCAACGCATGTGCAGTTTCGAAAAAACCTGGGATAAAGTCACGGTAATATGAACAGAATCCGAGGAAAGATCTTACTTCTTTTATATTCCGGGGTCGGGGCCATTTGGACACTACGTCCAACTTAGATGGGTCAGCGCGGATTCCATCACCCGCGACTATCCTACCTAAGTACTCCACAGAGTGTTTAAACAACCGACACTTCTGAGGTTTGAGTTTCAAGCCGTAAGACTCGATACGTTTAAATACCTCAGCAAGGTTATTCAGACATTGTTCTACGGTCTTCCCGAAAACAATGATGTCATCTAAATAAACCAAGCACTTCTTCCACTGCAATCCTTTCAACATTTGATCCATCATGGATTAAAATGTCGCTGGGGCATTGCAGAGGCCAAAGGGTATTACTGTAAATTTATACAGCCCCTCATGGGTAGTGAAAGCTGTTTTCGGCTGGTCTTCACTAGCCATCTTCACCTGCCAATACCCGGACTGGAGATCCGAGTTTCAGGGTCGCCTATTCGGCTTACCCCTTCCAGGTCCCGTTCTGACATGGAGGGCGCTCTGGGCGTCCCCATGTGGAACACGGTTGAGCTCAACTGTTTAGCCACGTTCAACGCTTTCCTCCACGGTTGGCTTTCAGCCTCCGGCGGAGTACGGACATCTTGTGTCCCCTCTGGGCCAGCCTTCTGCAGCAGGACTCTGCGTGGCGGCCTCCGACCAGGTTTTTATTCCCGGCTTATCCGCCATCGCACCTTTCCAGAGATCTTTGGCTGTGCAAGCAGCCAAAGCATAAATGTAGCGTACCCCTTATTACTGAAAGTGTCTTACCACTTTCCGTGATTGACAGCTGACCAAGGGTTCCGAGACTCAGTCGCTACCCTGTACTTACCGTCAAGTACAGGTGGATTCGGCTTTACCCACTGGAAAGGGCAGGGAGATGCGGAATCTACCACCTACTGCTTAACTAGGAAGACAAAATCAGACTCCGGACTGTTTCAATGTACCAAGTTTTATTTTGGTACTTATGTTACAATCTGTTGGTGCTTCGGGGCACCAACTAGCGCGGGAAGAGATTCTGGTTTCATCAACGTTGAAAGGTGTTCAATGCAACCTTACCAACACATGAGGCTCCAGGCGTTCACTCTGTAGAGAGGAACCGCGAGAAGTCCTGTCAACCCGCCGTGGACTCAGCCTTATATAGTGACTGAGTTACATAATGCAGGTGACCCCGTAGCATTTTCATACCACCGGTCCACCGGCCTTACCGCATGGCAGGGATCGGCACCCGCGCCATCTAGCGTGAAGTGAAACAACGCTGCTTGACTACCCTGACCCCTACACAATATTAAATTTTTTAATAGATTGCCATTGTAAATTAGTTATGTATTGTGGGATACCCTCCCCATTTACAACGCCAGCTCGCTTTGTTGTGTAGTGAGAGAGAATGACAAATTGGAATGCTTCCCCACAATTGACATCATGCCTACATGCTAGGCAAGGTGCCAATTCAGGATGGCTCGAGTATTACTTGTGTCATCCACATCATCCTTCATCTATTTCATTAATTTCATCCATTGAACAGGAGAACTATTATAAGATATATGATAATGAGTTCGGATATAAAGATAAGAGATATATTTATGTTTAATGGCCGATCTGATGAAAAAACTCCCACGTGGATTCCGCATTATCAACCTGAATATACGTAGTGTGTATCACAAAAAAGAATTAATAAAACTCAATTTTATTGGTGCCGATGTGATAGGGGTGACTGAGTAATGGCTGCATGAACTGTATGACGATGCGATGGTAGCAATAGATGGATATGGATTACTAAGAAACGACAGGCCAGATATTGGGGGAGGAGTATGCTGTTATATCGCTAACAAATGGATGCCGTATGTCACTGGACTGAGTGAACATTACAACATGAATATTAATATTGAAAACTTAGCTTTTACAATCTCGAAACCGGGTTTAAAAAAATTAGGAATAGTAGTGTGTTATAAACCACCACGCGGATCCGTAAATATCTTCTATAGTATTTTACTTAATATCATACAGAGTAGCGATTTCGAAAACAGAGAAGTGTGGGTATAGCAAGATGTTAATGTGGATGCCTTAAAAAAGACTTGTGCGAGTATACAAAAACAAAAGCATTCATGAGGGAGTCTGGGCCCTGTTTTTCAGTCACGATATCCTCTTTGTAAGATATCTTACAGCTGTCAGTGTACTATAGATAAGACATCTTTGGGGATCGGCCAACGATTGTCCGTCAAGAGCACTTAGACTGCAGCCAGGTGTACTATAGATAAGACATCTTTAGGGTCACGTGGTTCCAAATGTCTTCCAAAGTGTCTTAGACCTAAGACATCTATGGACATGTCGTACAGAATGCGCAACTTCACTTCCCGTACGAAATTAAGCAATGAAATTTTAACACCAGTAAGGTATACATATAACCTATAATCGTACTAAATATGAGGAAAATCGGTCCCACCGTTCCGAAGTTATCGGCGTTTTAATTTCGTCATAGCAATCATCTGGTCTGGTGGCCAGTGTATTTTTTCCGACACCTCCGCTAATTTATGCAGCGACCTTGACATTGACTGCGTATCCGGAGGTGGGAGGGTGACTGGCCACCAGAGCAGACGATTGCTATTACGAAATTAAAACGCCGATAACTTCGGAACGGTCGGACCGATTTTCCTCATATTTGGTACGATTATAGGTTATATGTATACCTTACTCGTGTTAAAATTTCAATTCTTAAGTCATATGGGAAGCACGGGAAATCCTCTATATACACACAGTGAGCTTTGATAGAGCCTGAGACAGTTCTAGACTTGAGACACTTTTAGCGGCGATCGAGCGCGCCGCACTGAGACCGTGTCTATAGCACACCCGCCATTTTGTGTCTTGCAAATTGTCTTCCAATCGTGGAGACATCTTAGGGTATCGTTGGGCGATTATGTCTTGACTGAAAAACAGGGCCCTGGATTAAGACAACTGATAAACAATGTGACTAGGCCGAGCGCTACAGGGGGGTCAGCCATAGATCATGTATATACAAACAGCCATTGTGTGTGCGACCATGGTGTCTTGCCTGAGCTCGTGATCATTTAGCTACTCGGAAGCATAAGGTTGCAAAACGGAAACCTTGCGAGTTTGAAGGTAGAAGCTATCGGAATCATACTTTGGAAAACTTTAAACAATATTTAGAAACAAGGGGCTGGTCAGTTTTTAAGACGCTGCCTACTGCGGATGACAAGTGGTTGTTCATCAAAGGTGAAGTCTGATCATATCTTGATGAGCACTGCCCAAATAAGCATAGAAAGTTCAAAAGGCAACGACCCGGTTGGGTGAATGATGAAATTATTGGGAAATTAAATAAACAACAAAACCTAGTATCAACTTATAAATTAACTCGCGCAGGGGAAACCCTACGAGAAATGTGGAGATTGTCAAGGGAGATAAACATGTTGTTCAAAACTGCAAAAAGTGAGTACTGTAGAACAAAAATTGCTGAAACAAAGGGGTCCCCAAAAACTTTTGGCGGGTAATAAGAGACCTTTTAGATCCTACTAGTGGGAACATGTGGTGTCAACTCATAGTGAAACATCAATATTACAGATGGATATCGAGGTAACAACTGGAATGATTGACTCTCTTGTAAAACAAATAAATACATCTAAGTCTTCTGAATATAAAGATATATCATACATTATAAGGTAATGAAAGATGCTCTTACTATTTGTAACAAAGAATTAACAGAAGTCTGTAAGGAATCATTGATGAGTGAGTCATTCCCAGAATCATGGAAGAAAGGTGCGGTAACTCCGATACCAAAGGCCGGTCAGATTTGCTATGTTGATAACTGGCGTCCTATTTCCTTACTACCCCTACCCAGTAAAATAATTGAGAAAATAATACATAGAGAACTATACGATATATCAACCTTAACAAATATTTTAAGTAAGCAACAGTATGGGTTTAGACCAGGGGCCGGAACAAACGACGCAGTATTTAAATTAGTAAATGACTTATACGAGGCATGGGATAGATCTGAATTAACTGGAGCTTGTTTTATTGATTTTAAAAGAGCATTTGAGTGTATACCGCACAACATGCTTATCACCAAATTATTATATCTATTAAAGATTCCTCATAATTTAGTAAAATGGATAAAATCATATCTGGAAGGTAGGAGACAGATCTTGAATGTTAATGGGAGTGTGTCTAGCGAAATGGGTGTAGACTTTGGAGTACCCCAAGGGTCCGTACTCGGCCCCCCTCTCTTCGTTTTGTATGTTAATGATCTTGCCTCGTGTGTAAAATCTTCAAGTTTCATACAATATGCAGATGATTTGGTTCTTTATTGTTCTCACAAAGACAAGGACATAGCCCAGCGGAACCTGCAACTGGATGTTGATAGGATCGAGAAATGGTGCAATACTAATGCGTTAACTATAAACGTAAAAAAGACGAAATGTTTATGCTTCGCATCTGCTAACAAGAAAAGAACCATTGGTGACCTAGAAATCAGGATAAATGGAAACGGAGTTGGAACTGTATTAAGTTTTGATTACCTGGGAATCACTCTGGATTCAGAGCTAACCTGGACACACAATGTGAAAAGGATCATTAAGCTGTTAAATAATCGAATTTTTAAACTTAGCAAACTACGCCCATCACTAACTTTTGATGCTGCTCGTCAAATCTATATATCAACTATTCTTTCGATACTAGAGTATTGCAGCTTCTTGAATTAATCCTACCAGTCAATGGACCTGAGCTCTATCAAAAGTTTGCACAACAGGGGACTGCGAACAATTCAGGGCCTAACTATTAGAGGTCAATCTATCACTGACCTGCACAGTGTCTGTAGAATAAGACCTATATATATTCAGTGGCGGAAGCACCTGCTAGTCCAGATGTTCAAATATGCACAGATACCGGGAAATACGACACCAGGAACTGGAAGGACCAGAAGTGAAGATGGAGTGAAGCTAAAGGCCATAAGGCCAAGAACATCTTTCTATCAGCGCACCCCATTGTGGCGGGGGACCACAAATAATACCACCATTAGTTCAAAGACTGCAAAACATTGAAAAATATAAACAAATGATTTAGTGTATATCGAACTAATGCGCAATGTTATTCTGACCACGTTGTTTTGACACAACGTTTTGGCCACTGTTGGCCTTCTTCAGGTGTACATACTCTCATCTTACAAGCACTAAAGTACATTTTTGTAGCAAGAAAATTACAATACTTGTGTTTCCATAGATACTACATAGTTACTACATTATATCTTCTTTGGTGTGCTTCTGTTCTTCATTTTTGGCAATCAAGCTAACAGTGGGTATAATTTTTAACCCTTAATCTGTTAATTGTCAATAGTCATTATAATAAATCATCATAATGTTCAGTTATATAAGAGTCTGACTTGACTTCTCGGAGCAGTTTGGTTATCAGAGCCTGACTTGACTTTTTGGAGCAGTTAGAGGATGGTTTGCAGTGGCTTTGAAAGGTGTTTCCAGGTTGCTTGATTTGTAGTATTGTAGGTTAGGCAAAATAAAATAAACTCCCTCTGAATGGCTCTGAGTATATATGCTTTTGCTAGGCTGATCTTAGTTGGTAAATCATATAGCTGGCCCATGCCATAAGTGATACCATCCACGATAATGCAGTCACCCACAACCCTGGCATTGAGACCTTCATCTACCGCAAGATCTGCTAGGGTGTGGAGATCATGCCTGTGAGTTTTGGTTGTTTCTGTCACATCATCAGTTATCCAGACATTTGAGCAGTTTGGATTTTTTCTTATCAAATGTTTGTTTTTCAAAATCGCCTGTTTCAAATCTTCTCTGACAAAAAGCGGACTCTGATGTTTCTAGGTTTCAATCGGAATGAAAACTGTCCCTCCCTGTAGACCGACTCAATCTCCTTAGGTGGGAAAGTTATGCCTGCATTGCCTGCTATTTCTCTGACAATGAGACTCAAGTTTTCACCTCTGCGTTCAATAACGCCAGATATAACCAAATTACATGATCTCAAAGAGTACTGGATTCGATGCATCTCAATATAATATTGATTTGGATCCACAGAGGGGGTGACAAATTCAAACTTTTTCATTGTTCTCAAATCTTGAGAAAAGGATTTTTTCGAAGAAATCGGGGCCCGATTTACGGAAATCGGCGCCCTGATTTCCTCGAAGGAGTTCCCAACCTTGTTTCAGTTTGTTATGGGACCCAATTAGTTTATTTATCACAGATTCATGTTCCTCTATCAAGGATGTGGCCTGCATTGAGTCCTCTTGAAGGACAGTGATAGATGACTGCATTGCACCAATACAAGTGGCATGAGTGGTCTGTGAAGGCTGAATGTCAATTACTTTCTCTTCCAATGAAGCAAGGTATCTGGCAACCTCAGGCACAGATTCTATTGCCCTGTTGAGATCATCCAGGTTTTTCTCAATAGAAGTAAACTTGTCTAAAAGAGAGTCCACTTTTGCTTCAATCAGATCAATTTTGTTTTCTAATGTAGTCATCTCAGAGGGGGCTTCCTTCCCCACACTTGTTGGAGGAGGCGAGGAAGGCTTGGGAGGCCCTGATTTCTTTGACCTTGGCTTTGTCATCTTGGTAGATGACAAGAGAAAGGTGTTGTAAGACAGAGTTTAGGCCAACACACAGAGAACCAAACCACAGTGGAAAAAGGCAGCGGTAGAATGACACAGTATGTTACCTGGTGGTCATCTTGGAGTCTTCCAGAAGCGATCAGAGGCCAACACTGGCAGGCTGCCAAATGCAACCACTGACAGCCATCTTGGATCCTCCCTGAGAGCATCATTTCCCAAATCAAAACTGAAATAGTTAAAAAATTACCTAAGTTTGTTCCAAAACAGTGTTGCCAGCTTGATCCACAAACATTTACAGAGTCTGTATAACATCTACAGACCTGCTGAGTTCCTTTGAAGACCCAAAACAAGCAAAAATGGCCCCCAGCCACGAAACTGCGCATTTCTACTCCATAGCTCCGCTGGTACCCAATGCCCTGACCTGCGGTTTTTGTTTTACCACTGGGACCCTGATCTAGATCTATTTGTACAGATTGAGTTGAGATTACAGTATCAGGTACTCTTTGTGATTGGGAGTTGACTACGGTTTCTTGTGAAGAGTTGATCATTACACTGTCATTGCCTGTGAAGTCGACAGCCTGTGGCAGGGTAGCAGCCGGATTAGCCATGGCGGCGTGTAGCGTGCACCGGCGAGGGCAGGTACATACACCACAAAGAGCTGAAATTACAAACAAGGTGACGAGTTCCAGGCCTTTCCAACAAAACCAGTGTTTGCACATTACATTCATAGATTGTTGGTCTTCATATGAAAGCTTTACTAAACTCTAAACCGTGTGAACTTGATGAGACCTTCATCGACCTTCATCTACCGCAAGATCTGCTAGGGTGTGGAGATCATGCCTGTGAGTTTTGGTTGTTTCTGTCACATCATCAGTTATCCAGACATTTGAGCAGTTTGGATTTTTTCTTATCAAATGTTTGTTTTTCAAAATCGCCTGTTTCAAATCTTCTCTGACAAAAAGCGGACTCTGATGTTTCTAGGTTTCAATCAGAATGAAAACTGTCCCTCCCTGTAGACCGACTCAATCTCCTTAGGTGGGAAAGTTATGCCTGCATTGCCTGCTATTTCTCTTACAATGAGACTCAAGTTTTCACCTCTGCGTTCAATAACGCCAGATATAACCAAATTACATGATCTCAAAGAGTACTGGATTCGATTCATCTCAATATAATATTGATTTGGATCCACAGAGGGGGTGACAAATTCAAACTTTTTCATTGTTCTCAAATCTTGAGAAAAGGATTTTTTCGAAGAAATCGGGGCCCGATTTACGGAAATCGGCGCCCTGATTTCCTCGAAGGAGTTCCCAACCTTGTTTCAGTTTGTTATGGGACCCAATTAGTTTATTTATCACAGATTCATGTTCCTCTATCAAGGATGTGGCCTGCATTGAGTCCTCTTGAAGGACAGTGATAGATGACTGCATTGCACCAATACAAGTGGCATGAGTGGTCTGTGAAGTCTGAATGTCAATTACTTTCTCTTCCAATGAAGCAAGGTATCTGGCAACCTCAGGCACAGATTCTATTGCCCTGTTGAGATCATCCAGGTTTTTCTCAATAGAAGTAAACTTGTCTAAAAGAGAGTCCACTTTTGCTTCAATCAGATCAATTTTGTTTTCTAATGTAGTCATCTCAGAGGGGGCTTCCTTCCCCACACTTGTTGGAGGAGGCGAGGAAGGCTTGGGAGGCCCTGATTTCTTTGACCTTGGCTTTGTCATCTTGGTAGATGACAAGAGAAAGGTGTTGTAAGACAGAGTTTAGGCCAACACACAGAGAACCAAACCACAGTGGAAAAAGGCAGCGGTAGAATGACACAGTATGTTACCTGGTGGTCATCTTGGAGTCTTCCAGAAGCGATCAGAGGCCAACACTGGCAGGCTGCCAAATGCAACCACTGGCAGCCATCTTGGATCCTCCCTGAGAGCATCATTTCCCAAATCAAAACTGAAATAGTTAAAAAATTACCTAAGTTTGTTCCAAAACAGTGTTGCCAGCTTGATCCACAAACATTTACAGAGTCTGTATAACATCTACAGACCTGCTGAGTTCCTTTGAAGACCCAAAACAAGCAAAAATGGCCCCCAGCCACGAAACTGCGCATTTCTACTCCATAGCTCCGCTGGTACCCAATGCCCTGACCTGCGGTTTTTGTTTTACCTGATCTAGATCTATTTGTACAGATTGAGTTGAGATTACAATATCAGGTACTCTTTGTGATTGGGAGTTGACTACGGTTTCTTGTGAAGTGTTGATCATTACACTGTCATTGCCTGTGAAGTCGACAGCCTGTGGCAGGGTAGCAGCCGGATTAGCCATGGCGGCGTGTAGCGTGCACCGACGAGGGCAGGTACATACACCACAAAGAGCTGAAATTACAAACAAGGTGACGAGTTCCAGGCCTTTCCAACAAAACCAGTGATTGTTGGTCTTCATATGAAAGCTTTACTAAACTCTAAACCGTGTGAACTTGATGATTCTTCGCAGAGACCACTGTGTATGCGTGTCGATCACATGCCGCTGCATATATCAGTGTCTACGATTTTAAAACAATTTTTGATACTATCCAAAATATGATGAGCATTCTGATCAACTACTTCATCAAAACAATACTTCCAGAACATACATGGGTTCAAGGGGTTACAATCTCTCCCCTAAGAAATGAGCTTCAGCGCAATCGGCAGAAAAACAAGGGCATCCTGGAAAAAGCATCATTGGCAAAAGAACCTTGACCCAGGGACCAACTGAAAGGTACATTATATTCCTGTATATCAAGCAATACCTGTTTGTCACTATTAACAAATACACCTCCTCGAGGGTCTGGTAATAAATTTGCCAAGCCCGCAATGTGAGGAGTGTAATTGCCTAGACCCATACCATTGGAACTCAAATCACAAGTTACAGAAGTATTGATAACACTTTTGTCCACAGCAATACCACCATCAGGAACCATCATTTCACTTGAGTCACAAGAGTCAGCACTCAATACACCAGTGAGTCACTTATTATCACCTTTGTTACTCATTTTTGAACATTTGGCCAATGAATGGTTTCCCTCACACTCTGAGCATTGATGTTTTTATTTGCAAGAGGAGACCTGGTAGCTGTCTGATTCATTAAACTTTGCGGCCTTTAGACAGCTTAGCCTTCTCAGTAACCTTAGCAAAGGTCAGAGTTTTTTTCCACATTTAGATACTTAGCACATAGAAAGGGATCGCCATAACCAAAACTTGTTGAACCCAACATAATCGACCAGGGATTGACTTGTAGGGAATGCCCTATGATCAGATAAAAAGGCAATCTGGTAGGCATAACATGTAGTATCTATGTCCTAAGATAACATGCATCTTTTCATTGACATGCTAGCCGAAATGACATGATCTATCTGCGGCTTTGTTAAATCACATGGGATATGGTTTTTGAGTGTATACACAATACACTGCACGAAATAAGTAAATATTACACACTCCATTGCGTAAACATGGATATATTATCTACAAACCACAACACAAGTCCATCAATTACCTTGGCGATTACACGAAGCCCCTGAATTGAGGAGGTCGGCTAATCTATTACATAACACATAATAATTGATGAAATACAATTAATATCTTGAAAGAAATAAGAACAAATACTACAGGTAGGTGCAAGTACAATGGTGGAAGTGGCAGATCAACCTCACGCTGGTAGGTAAGTCACACACCCCAGTGTCTCCATCTGGTGATTGTAGTTGGAAATATAAACCACTAAGCTCCAAGTCCGTTAGTGTCCACATATTACCTATAAACCAATTACCTTGGAGATTACACGAAGCCCCCGAATTGAGGAGGTGGCCAAACCCCATTAAACAAACATACTCAATGAATGGGCCACCGTGTAATCCTTAGACAAACCTTTACTCGGATTGTCTGATAAATAGAGTAATACCGCCCATGACTGCCAGTCACCATAACGTTTGATCTCGTGTAGCGGTATGCCTATTGAACTTAAGAAGGAGGCACCTCCTCTTCTCAAGCTGTGTGAAGAATAGCATCCCCTAAGTCCTAAAAATGCACATTCAGTCTTTAGACGTCTCAGGAATGTTTTATACTGATAAGGGGTTTTACGTTTCCCTGACACCGATGACGGAAACAGAGGATCATCTGGTCCTGGACAGTACAATCTTCTCAGCATCCTCCATGTTTGAACCAGGCACAATGGGGCACCAGCCGAAACTATGGGAATAATCATTGTTCTGTCCGTACTGTCACAGAAAACCCATAATCAGTCAAAGAAACATCTTTTGCCAGAAGAGTGTGCAGTGAACCTGTCACATGGTATTTCCTTAGGAGACAACAGATGCAGAGTGTCACTGCTAACCAGAAGATTAAGTCATCTGAATGTCGCAAATCCAAATGTTGGTGAATGTGGAGAAGGTCCTTAGGCCTATGCAGTGTAGCAGGTCTTGAAACGTTGCCTAATAAACATTTTTCTCCGAGAATTGTCCTTTTAATTTTGTATGCTGACTTGTCGACGTGCGGAATGTACAGGAAATTATGAAATGACCATATACTACTAACATAATTTATAATTGTTACATAAGACAATAATAACGACAAATGTGATATATATAAACATACACAGTCAATAGATGCTGGCAATGGTTTAGGTCCATAAGTAGAGCAGAATCTAATGAAACAATTCCATTGTGAGCACTTTGATTCCCAGGTATTTTCTGACCACCCAGCGAATTGGAGCTGCTCAGACCTCTTAGTCAGATGATCCAATTCCCCTGAAATGAAAACATTGAATATCGTCACCGTAAATACGATTCAATAATTTAATTGAGCATGGATCTTGAAACCTAGACAAAGCATCTGCCAAATAATTGTCTGTGGTGGAGATGTACCTAGGTATTAGGCGAATATTATAAATTGCAGTGCACCAAAATATTTCTTTAATCCAGGCCCTTGCTTTTAAATTGATGAACTTGCCCGTTCTTAACATAAAGAGAAATTCTGTATTATCTGAATACACATACACTTTCTTGTCTCTAAATCTGTATAACCAGCCGTGTCATTACCCCAATCTCTGGACACAAGAAGAGAGTCGAGAATTGGGCAAATAAAATTTATTTTAGTTTTATGATGACCAATTGGTGAAATGTCAATTATGGTAAGTGTATATAGTTATACAATATGAGGTTATAAGTCTATTTAGTTATACAATATGTATAGAAAATAGCCCTACGTGAGTAGTAGTAGGAGAGATAGGTGAGGGTGGGTGGGAAGTAAAAATGTATGTGTGTACGTGGTAAAGTACAGGAACAGAGTGAGGGGTAGATCGGAGGAGTGCTGTGCCACGTGACCGGGTGGTTCACGTGTCCGACACCAGAGGGGGGTGCACAGGGTACGCAGTGTGAGGGGATGCGCCAGGAGGAGCAATGATCGCCTCTGACCAAAGGCCATGGGCATCCAATCCTTTTAGCATGGGCCATAGCTCAAGTATTGAGATATTATGATCATAAGTGTCGAAGACAGGAATAGATTCAACATGGGAACAAATCTGATCTAATTTATCCACCCAAGAACCGTAAAAATGATCATTACTCTAATATATATATATGCTCAAAATCCTTTGAGGGAGGAGTACAAAAGTAATTAGTGCATTTTGGAAGAATCATCGATTTCTTCCCATTGAACATATGTGCAGGAAATATGTTGACACTCCTATACGCACTTTTGATCTCAACTGAACCTGCATAACCGTTAATGTCCACCATGTTAACTGCTGAATCTATCGATTTATATGAGAACTTAGGCGAAACGTCATACATATCATTGTTGATACTATTTCCAACTGGTTGACGGCAATCGGTTATGGGACGAAGATTCCCGTCTTTTTTTGGAATTGCCCCTAAGGCATGTATGTATGTTGGTTTTTCCTTTGATACTGATATTTAACCTTCATTCAGCTCTTTTTCAACCATTGTACACATTTCAGAGTAGAATGGATCAGTCTGAATTGAGGAATAGTTGTTTCTGTCATTAGGATTTTATGTTTCATGGTCAACAATACGAAAGCCTTTACAGATACCTGTAAGAACTCTTAAACTCCTTTCTGTAGTGTCATTCATACTGTGTATTGCTTCGGCAAACCGACATGGAAGTAGATTGGTATTGACCCCGTTCAAGAAATAGTTACATCGACCATTACCCCTAACCCTGAACACAAAGAGAGGAGAAAGGTATGGGCTAAATAAAATTTATTTCAATTTTATGATGTCCATAATACATGTGATATTAATACATGGTATAATATCATGGACAAGAATATACATATATGTAATATGTATGATAAGGTATGGTATACATATTGGAGAATATGATACAATTGATATACATATGTAGATATGATATAAGGTAGATATGAATACAATACATATAGTAATTGACAGTTGTCAATTATGTACAGTATGAGTAGTGATACGTATATGTATTTGTATAATGTGTAGTGGGACGGGAATCCAGCAGTGTTCGTTTGTTTCACGGAAGGTGGCGCGATATGCCGATCCTTACTGTGTAGTGATTCCGGACCACGCCGCACACAAGAGTGGCGCGGTGGAGACCGGGATTACGTAACGCTTAGTATATATACTCAGCGTTCACAGTAGGTCGACAGGCTGTCCTCGCGCGTCCCTTCTACGGAACGGATCCTTGGGCCCTCACTTTGCAGGCGGGTTCTTGTAACCTTCCTGGTGGTTAGGCTGATCTTCCGGATTGGCCTATCCAGCGTTACCTAGCACCTATGTGCTAGGGTACTGTACTTGTAGGGAAGATCTTCCAGATCTTTCCGGGAAGTAAGTGATTAATAAACATCCTTGTTTATTAAGTGACGTTGTTGTGTTATGTGTGAATAGGTCTGTGCAAACTAACCGAAAACCGAACCAACCTACGTAAGTGCGTAGGGTGGGATCCTGCCTGGAACTAGCGTTCCGGATTGGGGTCATCCAACCTGCTAGACAGGCGGCGACCACCACACTGGTGCCGTGACCAGGATCCCAGGTTGCTTGCACAACCCGGGATTCTCGGTAAATGCACGGATCTGGAATAAGAACCAGATCCAAGGCTGAACAGGAGAGTGAAGATGGGGAGGTAACTTCTCAACAAACTCTTCCGGCCCTGAATGACGACAAGTCTCCAAAACCAGAGGGAGGGGGTGAAACCCAGAAGTCTGGCAAGGAGAAATCTCGGAAGAGAACCGCCGCTCAGAATCTGAGTCCGACGGTCCTGAAGAGTTTCAGTCCGGCGGCCGACAGCCGACATGGCCCCGCAAGGGATCTGGAGGGACTCAGTAAAATTGGGTCTCAGACAGATAGTCCCGGAGAGTCTAGTACTCCCCGGAATAGGTCGGAAAATACCTTAAGGGTATCTTCCGAGGAAGTTCCTGTAGGTTTCCTTGGACCCGAACTCTTAGCCGAGTTTGATAGGGAAAGGGAAGCCAGAGACATGTGTCGGGAACTAGAAGCTCGAAACCGTGAGATCGCCGAGAAGGTAGCCCAAAGGCACCATAACTTGGAAGAACTCTCGGTTCGCGAGATTGAGACTCTAGAAAAAATCGAGCGTTTGGACCAACATGTACAATACATGAAGGACCAAGTTCGACTAGCAGAGACAGAATCATCCCAACGGATGCCTATGTCCCAAGCTGGCTGGAGTAATGTGAGAGATCATCTATATTCCCCACCAGGAAGAGTAGAGGATCCAGAGAAGACCCCTAACAGATTCACATCTGGAACAAAGGGTGTAAAGACTCCTTTGGTTAGCTTCCGGCTACCCTCTGAGTCAAGAATGGGTTCTCCGAGTTCCGAACATACTAGTAAGGCTATAGCTGAACTAGGGTTCAACTCGTTCAACCAAGTCCGGATACAGGATCGGATCTTTAACTTGTCAATGGCGAGAGCTGACAAGGTTCCGATGATGCGCCCAGAGAACGCAGCCAGAAAAAACGCTGTCATTCCAAAACCTTACGGGAAAGGAATGGAGTGGGAACACTGGTTCGCGGGATTTTGTGAGGACATACAATGTAATGGCTGGAATAAAGTCGATGCATTGCCATACCTCAAAAGAGCGTTGCGAGATGGACCCGGGGATACGGAATGGGATGAGTTAGTGGAGGTAGCCTCATACTACTGTGGTCAGTTGGTAACGCTGAACCCCCGTTCCACTTTTTTAAAGAGGATCCAGGGAAAAGAGGAGACAACTCGTGCCTATGGGCTAGCTTTGCAACAAATGTTGTTAGAGGTTTACCCAGGGACGGGATTAGATTCTCCTGCGCTGCATGAAGATCTACAAACTCAGTTTGTAAAAGGACTTCGAGATGATGACGTGAGAGCGGAAGTCATCTCTAAATGGGAGCCCGGTATGAACTTCATGCAGGTATTGCGAATAGTAGATGCCTATGAACAACGGTGTATACTATTCGGAAAATATGCTAATCCCGGGAAAACTTCTCGGGTTAACATAGTGGGTTCTACTTGGTCACAAGTAGAGGAAGATACCTACGAGTGTCAGGAAGCGGAAATAGAGGATATACTCTCTAATGTCCGCTCGATGGTACTCGGAAGAGGAGGCTTCAATAGACGGGGACGTGGAAGAGGTCGAACCCCTAGCTTTGGCAGGAACAGCGATGTACCTTCTGTGGCAGAGGCAAAACCAATAACCACTGATCCTGAAGGAAATTCCTCAGAGGTTATGAAGTTGTTGACCAAAATCAACGAAAGACTGAATCAGGTGGAGAAAAACCAGCTGGATGTCCGACGTTGTTGGCGGTGCAACAAAATGAGACATATATCTCCAGATTGTCCAGAAACCCGGAACGTTACTACGGTGGAAACATCTCGTAGTCAGCCTGCGTTGATGGTTGCCTCTCAGGGTGAACCGGAAAACAAAGGAGGACTGTAGCGAGTGGCAACACTGCGGTCCGGGAAGGAAAGTGCCAGGGAACACAAACCTGTGAGATGTATAAGGAGGAAAATATTTCCAACTTACCAGAAAAGGGGAAGATACAAAATACGGTCGCAACGATTTGTAGTAAGTATCTTTCACCCGGGCATCCTTGTCTGCAATGGCTTTGTCAACGCGGATGGGATCTTGGAACCTTAGATGGAATCTCACGGTTTATAAGACAACCGTCCCCTTTGGGAGGACGTCGTTGGTATGTGCCGGCTAGAATTCAAGGAAGGAAAGTGGATCTATTGTTGGATACTGGTGCTAGTCGCTCTGTGTTAAACAACGGACTCTATCAGTCTCTTGGATTTGCGCAGGAATGTCATGTTCCTGGAGCCTCGGCAAAAGCTGCTAATGGTACTCATATGAGGTGCTATGGTAGTGTGATTATTCCAGTCTCAATAGGTAACACTGAATTCGTATGGGGTCCCATACTCAGTGATATCGAAGAAAGTGGAATATTAGGCGTAGATTTTCTCACCCTCTATGGAGGCTCTGTAGATCTACCCGATGGCACTCTCCGACTCAAATTTCCTGAGTTAATGGAGGTGGAATGTAGTTGTCGACGGATCTCTTCATTGATTTCTGTCCGACAAGATGTGGGCATCCCCCCCCAGCAGATGGTTAATGTCCTGATAGCTGGGGAAGGTGACTTACCACGTGGAGATGCACTTTTCGAGCCAGACCCAGAACTGTTTTCTAAAAAAGGAATACAGGCCTGGGATACCCTGATCGGAAGTGCCAGAGAAGGATCAATTCCTATAAGTAATCATACCTCCGGGTTGATTAAATTAAGGAAGGGTGATACATTGGGCTGGGTAACTCTAGCTCATGTGGATGGCCTAGTGGACTCCAGTCCACAGGGAATCACACCTATTCCCGTTTCCGAAATAACCGGGGAAGATGAACAATCTAAACTGGAAAGGTCGGATTTAATAGGAAATGATTATGAAGAAGTGCGGGTTAGTGCTATCGATACAGGAACGGGATCCCTTCCAGTTCCGAGTCCATTGCACGAAACTCTGGAAACTTTAGTTCAGACGACAGACTCACTAAACAGTGGGGAACGACATGAACTAAGGATTCTTTTGAAAAAGATGGAGTCAATCTTTACTCGACCTGGAGATCCCTTGGGGAGAACGGATCGAGTAGAACACACGATTGACACTGAAGGTCATCAACCTTTCCGCCTTCCTTATCGACGGCTACCTCCGGTAAAACGGGAAGCTTTAGAAGAGGAAGTAGGGAAAATGATGGACCAGAAAGTAATCATCCCCAGTGCAAGTCCTTGGGCTAGTCCAGTGGTAATGGTTACTAAAAAGGATGGTATTTGCCGATTCTGTATTGATTACAGAAAATTGAATGGTATCACCCGGAAGAATGCCTACCCAATACCCCGGATCGATGAGAGTCTCGACTCTCTGGGAGGGAACCAGTGGTTTTGTACTCTGGATCTCCAGTCTGGATATTGGCAGGTAAAGATGAACAGTGGCGATCAGTCTAAAACGGCGTTCACCACTCATCAAGGGCTTTACGAGTTCACAGTAATGCCATTTGGCCCCTGTAACGCTCCTGCAACTTTCGAATCCATGATGGATCAGATGTTGCTGGGTCTACAGTGGAAAAAGTGTTTGGTTTATCTAGACGACATAATCATCTTCGGAAAGAATTATGTTGAATGTTTAGAAAACCTGAGAGAGGTATTTGAGCGTATTCAATCTTATGGGTTGAAACTCAAACCTCAAAAATGTAAGCTGTTTCGCAAATCTGTGGAATACTTAGGACGGATAGTTTCCGGAAATGGAATCCGGGCAGATCCTTCTAAGTTGGAGGTAGTGGCTAATTGGCCACGCCCCCAGAATATAAAAGACATAAGGTCTTTCCTAGGATTTTGTTCGTATTACCGCGACTTTATCCCGGGTTTTTCTGAAATTGCACACCCTATGCAACAGTATGTAGTACTAGATAAGCCAGGGAAGCAAAAAGAGATCCAATGGACTCCGGAAGCTGAACACGCTTTTCTGGGACTAAAACGAAAGTTTACGGAGACCCCCGTATTGAAATACCCTCTAGCTCAGGGTCGGTTCATTCTCGACACTGACGCTAGTAATGAGAGTATTGGAGCGGCTTTGTCTCAGATACAAGATGGTATAGAAGTTCCAATAGCTTTTGCCAGCAACAGCTTAAGTAAAAGTCAGCGGAACTACTGTACTACTAAGAGGGAACTCTTAGCGGTTGTGGTGTATGTAAGAAAATATCGACACTTCTTAGCAGGTGGAGATTTCATCCTACGTACTGACCATTCTTCTCTCAAATGGCTCTTTAACTTTAAAGACGCCGAGGGAATGATTGGAAGATGGCTGGCAGCTCTCTCCGAATTCGGGTTGACTAACTGCCAGATTGAACACCGGGCTGGAAAGTCACACATTAATGCGGATTGTCTCTCAAGGAGACCAGTGCGGAAATGTGGACGACCAGATTGCCGGGATTGTGGCGAGCATAGAGCAGTCATAGCTACTCTACGTTCCCAGAAAGTGAAGCCGCCATTAAACTATCAGTGGACACTAGAACAGATTAAGGAAAGTCAACAGGCTGACCCAGATTTGTTCCGGTTAACTAAACTGATAGCTAATGGACTCCATAGGCCAACAGGACCCGAGATCTCGCCTGAAAACCGAGAATTTCGGAATCTATGTGGTCAATGGAAAGAGCTAGAGGTCCGTGATGGAGTATTATATCGATGGAGAACCACATTGCAACCACTTAAACGTGCTCTACAACTAGTGGTCCCTCGAGAATTACGATCCGGACTAATGACCCTATGTCATGAACATAGGAGTGCAGCTCATCTAGGACGGAAAAGAACGGTAGCCAGAATAAGGCGTCCTTACTACTGGCCTGGAATGGGTGCAGATATTCGAAGATCGATATCTGGATGTTCCATATGTAGCAAAGTCAAACCCGGGGTAGGACTCGGAAAGATGCCGTTACAACAGGAACTGTTTGGTGTCAGGTTTGCCAGAATCGCTCTAGATATCATATCTGGTATCGACGAGTCAGAGGAAGGAAATACCTGTATGATGGTGGTGATGGATTATTACACAAAATATGTGCAGATCTATCCCATGAAAAATCACAAAGCTGCCACGTGTGCGGAAGCTTTAGTGAAAAACTGGATGTTGCCTTTTGGAACTCCGAGCGTACTACATTCCGACCAAGGAGGGGAATTTGAATCCCAGATCTGGAAAGAAATGTGTAGGATACTCGAGATTAAAAAGACACATACAAATCCATATCGTCCCCAATCAGATGGTATGGTAGAGAGATTCAACCGGACATTGATCCAGTGTCTTCGGACCCTGGTAGATGAAAATCGGAAGAATTGGGATGAATTAGCACCATTTATAGCTCACGCATATAATGGGACCATTCATTCAAGCACGGGGTGTTCACCTAATTTACTCGTCTTTGGCGAGGAAATAGTAATGCCCACGGACATAGTCTATGGGGTTCCTGGAATGTCTACGGATGATCCTTGTCCCATAGGATTTGTCGAAAAACTCAGAGAACGTTTTGTAGAGGGATATTACCTTGCGAGACGAAATCTGACGAAAGCAGCAGAGTGGCAAAAGACTGGACATGACGTCAATCTTAAACCACGTAAGTTCCGAGTAGGAGACCGGGTTGTACGATACCACACTCCGTTGGTAAATGTAAAACTCGCTCCTAACTGGGACGGACCATTCAGAATTGTTCAATTATTGTCAGAAATGACAGTAGTGATAGAAGACGAATGGTCAAGAAGGCGTTATAAATCCCATGTAGCTCGTTTACGACTATGGGAAGGAAAGCGTGAATGTTCCAACTTTGAAGTTTCACACCCTGCTACAAAGCGAGATGTGTCACTGAACTCGGGTCCTAGTGGGAAATTAGGGAGGTCCCGGGTTCAAAGAGCCGGGAAGCCGGGCGTCAAACCCCCGTCAACACGGCGGAGGCAGACCCCGATAGGGAAGTCCTGGTCAAAGGTTACCGGGGTTCCGAGTGGGTGCTCGCCTACACGGCGAAAACCGGGACGTCCGCGGAAGGTGATTCCTACTTACGCCAACCTAAAAAGGGAAGTGTGGGTAGAAGAAAAACCTGACACGGAAAAGTCTAAATTTGCTACAGATCGAGCCGTGTATAATAAACATGGTTCGAGATGTAGAATGGAGTCTAAAATAGACTCAAAACCCCGCCGCAGCTCTCGAGTAAAATCAAAGGCTGTGGTTAACTACAAAGAGTAGTGGTGCCGGGGTTGTCGAAAACACAACGAGAAGCAATGGTACGAAATGTAGATCGTTGGTAGTCAGTGACATGTCGATTATACATGAATGTTGATCAAATAGTTACCTTAAAATCAGTCGTTATGTGCCGCAGCCCAGACGTTGCTCTAAGGGACCCCGTCGAGGACCCTCTAGAGGCTGCAGAATTGCCGAACGCTCTGAAAGGTCTGATCCATTTACATGGAAATTAGACAAGTCTCCCATACTATCAGCGAGATACACGACGGCGATAAGAATTCCCACACTACAGAGAACTCGGGGTGGAGCTCGAAAAGGGGTTTCCCCGGGTTCCGGAACCTGTGCTGGGTGATTAAAGGCGTGAACGAATCAAGTCGAGCGTAACGCTGACCTTTGGTTTCTTCACGCATGCGGTGTTGAGACGCTCAAGATGAGTCAGTCTCGACACGGTTGATTGGTTCGCGACAGTGAATCTAGGTCACTTAGGAGTATATAAGACCCTGTTTTTTCAGTAGTCTTCACTCTGTGATCGGAGTGGTGCCTAGCACCACAGGAGTCGGGCGGTAGCAGCATGGCTGACCGTGCCCCGTCTACGGAGGGTGAGCGCGAGCTCCCCTCACCCCTGCCCGGATCCTCAGCTTCGGCTGAGCGGGGGGCAGATCTGGACGATGATGCTTTGCTCATCGGGTCAGATGATGGTGATTTTGACCTGGAAGGGTACGAGTCTGCGGACTCTGTTCTTCTTGGGGAAACCCGAGATGAACGACCCGGAAAGGGAAAAAGTCACACCGGGAAGAAGTCTGAGGCGGCCCCGGCCGCTAAGGGCTCTTCTGGTGCCCGTCCGAAGACGAGCTCAGTGAAAACTGAGGCCTCTGACTCGGATGTGTTCATGGCCGAAGGTTCCGAATCGGAGCGTGATACGCCAAGGCGAGGCCGAGCCCGCCCGCGTCGTCACTCTCCAAGGAAGTCCTCCGAAGAGATGGGTTCCTGGCATGAGGTTTCAACCCAAAGCCTGGAACAAATGCTAGCTGGGATCCCAGATCCCAAAACGCGTGCCATAGTACAGTCAATGTACCAAAATTGGACTCCACCCGGAGTGGAGCTGGCGGAAGCCGGGACCTTTTTGGCCCCGGGTCCGGTAGCAAAACCCGGAAAGTCTGAGGCTGGGACAGAGACGGCTATGGAGACTGATTCGTCAGCTGGGGACGACTCTGTAAAAGGGTCGTCCAGCAAAGGTGAGAAACCGGTGTCAACACCGGCTAAACCCGCGCCGGGGAAGTCTGTCAGTAAGACTGAGGTGTCAAAACCTCGGGAAGCTGACAAGACTGAGCCGCAGCTTTCGAAACAGAACCGGAAGCGACTCCGTCGTGCAGCCCGGAAACGGGCTGAGGCGGAGCTAGAAAGGACCAGAGGTCAGCCGAAATCACGTGACTCGGAGAAAGGGAAACCTCAAACCGGGAAGCGTGAGGAGTCGAAGGGGGCTGAGTCGAAAGGCTCGGACAAACCCGCGGCACAGGCTGGACCTAGTGTGGCTGACGCTATACCGAGTACCTCAACAGGTGCCACGGGTGGCGGAGAGGTCAAGTGTTGGGGAACGGAGATGGACAAGGCTAAACCCCTGGTCCCATCCAACCCCGACAATGATGACGGTGATTTCCAACCTGGCGTAAAGCGGGCTGGGAAGAGAACGGTAGCTAGACAGATACCCGCCTCTTTGCTGGGCAAGACTTACACTTGCCTAGAAGATCTCCGTCATGGAAACCGGCATTACATCCCCGATGGTGTCGGTTTAGATGGAACCTCAGATGATGAGGAGTGGCTAGTTGACGAGGGTTCTCCCAACGCCTGGTACATAGACCGGGTGAAAGGAGTTTCCCGAGTTAGCCGGCTGAAGTACGAGGATCAGGTCAAAGACCGGATCGCGTACGCATGGCACAAGTTTGGGAACGGCAATCATTGTGTCTTCTTGAGTTGCCATGGGAGGGACAAGAAATTGTCACCGACCTACGCGACTGAAGGTCGTTACGCTAGGCACCTCGTAGAGGTACACTTAGCCGAACGATCATGGCTACAGTGCCTTGGCAAGAAGGGTGGTTCTTGTCAGGCTGGGTGTGCCAGTTCCAGGCGTTCGTGTCTAGTTAGACACATTGCCCGGGAACACCGGACTGCTGGTGCTGCTGCTCGGGAACGGGTCATGAATCTGTGGCAGAGATTCGTTGACTTAGGTTCCGAGACTCAGAGAGGCAAACCGGAACCCGAGACTTGTGTGACAGACGGTCGACTGTTTAAGATCGGATGGAAGAAGAATCCTGGCTGGTTCGGGACTCTAATGCTATCCGCGTCAAAACATCGACAGATGTCAAAGGAGTCGAGGAAGAAACGGTCCCTTAGCCGGGAACCGTCTCAAAAATCCTCGAAGGCTAAACGACGGGTCAAGAAGCTGTCATCGTCCTCGTCCAGCGAGACTGACACTTCTGAGCGATCCAGTCGGAAGCCCAGAAAGAAATTGGCTCCAGGTAAGCACACCATCGCTGACGTGGTGGAAGCTGCTTACCAGGTAGGGCCAAAGTTGTCTGGGGGATTGAAAGTCCTCTCAGACCTGAGTGAAGGAAACGTTCCAACGGCTTCAAAAGCCCGCGGACCCGTAGAAAAACCAGCTAGGACTCGTCCTAGCTCAAGTCTCTCGGGAGTTTCCCCACTCAACAGAGGTGTTACCCAAGCACCCGGGAAAGTTGAGGAAGAAGAGGCCTTTCCGGCACTCCCTCCACCAGCCAACCCGGTTGTTGAGGTAAAGAAGAAACCAACGACACAACCACCCGTTGCGTCGAAGGTGACTTCTTCTCCCTGTGCGATGTCGGTTGAATACGTCCAACGGGCGGATCAGCTAGAGTCGCATATAGGTGGCACCTTGGAGGGCCGTGTCCGAACGGGCGCGCATGCTCTCCATGAAGGCCTCGTTAAGGAGCTAGTGAACCTAGCCCGATTCGAGGTAAGAGAAGCCACGAAAGGCCTGGCTAAACAATACGCGTTGGACTTAGAGGACGCGCGTATTGCGAAAACCACGGCCCAGTCGAGGTTTGCCCGGGCGGAAGCCCAGACCCATCGCCAAGATGAACGTTGTCTTCGGCACTTGGGTATGTCACTCTATGACATCGGTGACGACCCGCAAGCCCTTGAGGAAGCGTGGTTGGCCCGTCAAAGGAGCCTGGGAAGATTTCTTCAGTTCACCACGGAAGAATCAAACTCGACACGTCAGCAACTCGCTGGCATGTTGGGATGGTCACCCGTGGAAGAAACTTCCCAACAGGACACTACATCCATAGCGGCTCAGCCCATGGATGTCAGTGTAGATACTCCGCTGTCAGGACCCGGTCAGACCCCACAGGATCAGACTGAAGTCCTACAGCCGAGGAGGCCTCCCGCCGTGACACGGGCTGAAAAATCAGCAAAGCCTTCCAGGGCTAAGCCGGTAGATCAGCCCGAGGAACCAAGTGGGGCACTGGGGGTGAATGCCAACATCATCCCGTTGGAGTCTGGAATCTTTTTAGATACCGGACCAACCTCTCTACAGCAGTTGATGTCTCAGTTGCAGCCTACGTCTGCGCTGAGTCCACTGCGACCAGAGAGGACCGCCCTGGCAACGTCGGTTCCACCGACGGCTAGTGCACCAAGCCAGTCGGACCTTCTCGACCTCAGGATATCCTCCGACGAGGATATTTAGGGGTTGACAATGACCAACTCGGCTGGTGCCTAACAAGCCGGGAAGACGCCGTCTAAACTCAGAACCGGCAGAGCCAACAACTCTCCTGGATCCGAAGTCAGACGGGTATGGGAAGTCCCGGGGAGGAAAATTTTTTTTCCGACCTAGCTACTTCCAGAATGTGGCCTTCTAGCCAGAATTCTGCACTTTCTCGGCGAACCGCAAGGATCGCTGGGAGGGGTAGAGGGAAAGTTAGGAGTAACCAATAATAAGCGATCCTGGGTTGGGGCTGGGGAAAGTCAGTAAAATGACTTCCCTAAGGCACAAACCTGGTTTCAGACGGCTGAAGGTTCTCTCGATGGTCAGGCCCGTAATAGGCCCCCATCACGAAAACCTCCGGCCTGTCGTGTGGTACCAGGTAAGGAAGATTGTGCCTTTCGGGTACAGATCTGACTTACCAGGTCTATGTCGGAACTGAGTTCATCGACTCGATAGTGAGATAGTAGGCGTAACCCCTGATCTGATGGATTACGCCGGCTGTTTCTACCTTGGGTCGGTGATCGTAAGTTCTGAATCCGGCTTAGAATTGGGGCCTTAATTGGTACTCGATTCGAGCCGAGAAAAAAATATGCCAGTATAGCTGGAGTCAAAATGAAAGAACACTGATACCACACACTCTTACCAGGTGGATGGAGAATTGTTTTGCCGTTTTGGCCGTTATTTCCGTATTCGGAAACATTCAACTCGGAAGGTGTTTAGCGAGGCTAACCCTTCTCTACATATGGATGTCTTCCAACTTGAAGAACAGTGGGAAGCCCAGCACCCGTCGGCATCGGGCTGAATGTAGTAGGTCTGCTACGCCGATGGGCCAGCTGGGCTCGATACTTTAAGATGAGAAAGAGAACGACACTTCACTCGCCGGGAGCTAACAGAGGACTTCAACAAGATCCGGAACAGCTGGAGGCAGAGTGCTCGACAGGCCGGGCTGACCACCTGTAGGTCCGCGACTGTCGAGTCTTCTCTGCCCAACGCTCAAGAACCCGCTCCCCGGCTCAAGATGGGTGAATATCACATTTATTCAAGGTGCTAGCGAGGCTAGTCCTTCATTCTTCAAATGTCGTTTCCTCTTTCCTAAATGTCATATCTTCCATATTTTTAATAATTTCTCCATCTTACAATTCCACCTTTTTCACTTATACGTTGGTATCAGTGAATTCTTGTGAACACCAGGAAGCTAGAGAGTAGACCAAGAACTGCTGGATAAATGTTGTAATTTTTAATTGGGTAGTCCCTTAGCAGCAAAATGGCTGCCTTGGTTCCCCCCTTAGTAAAAACTGGGAGGGGTAATGTAGTGGGACGGGAATCCAGCAGTGTTCGTTTGTTTCACGGAAGGTGGCGCGATATGCCGATCCTTACTGTGTAGTGATTCCGGACAACGCCGCACACGAGAGTGGCGCGGTGGAGACCGGGATTACGTAATGCTTAGTATATATACTCAGCGTTCACAGTAGGTCGACATGCTGTCCTCGCGCGTCCCTTCTACGGAACGGATCCTTGGGCCCTCACTTTGCAGGCGGGTTCTTGTAACCTTCCTGGTGGTTAGGCTGATCTTCCGGATTGGCCTATCCAGCGTTACCTAGCACCTATGTGCTAGGGTACTGTACTTGTAGGGAAGATCTTCCAGATCTTTCCGGGAAGTAAGTGATTAATAAACATCCTTGTTTATTAAGTGACGTTGTTGTGTTATGTGTGAATAGGTCTGTGCAAACTAACCGAAAACCGAACCAACCTACGTAAGTGCGTAGGGTGGGATCCTGCCTGGAACTAGCATTCCGGATTGGGGTCATCCAACCTGCTAGACAGGCGGCGACCACCACAAATGTATATAAAATAACCCAAGAGTCCATAAAAAAGGTGAGAGGTGGGTGGGAAATGAGTTCATGATCACTTGTTAATGGAGTGTATGAGTGATCTGTTCACGGCGATGCCATTGGAGTCCATGATATAGCTCCTATGAGCGTTGGAGCGCCACCCCCCGTATCGTTGTATGGACAGTTCGGGCACCCCGGCCTGGAAGGCCTGGGTGGCGACAGCCTTCCTCAGGCTGTGGAGTGTGTAGGCCTTCGGGGGGTGGCCTGTCTCAGTGAGAAGTCGTTCCCAGTGCCTGCCTAGCGAGCGAGTCGTTATCAGGGACCTGTCCTCGTTCATGAGGAACGGGTCCTGCTCCGAACGTGTAGGTACTGCTGCTATTATGTTCCTCACGGCCATGAGGGGACACGTCCTCGGGTCCGGCGAAGGTTGGAGAACGACTCGCTTCTCCTCTCCAACACACTGGAGGTTTTTAGAGGCTTTAATCCTCACGGCCATGTGAGTTAACGTGACCGCCACGTCTCCACGTGAGAGGTGCCGGACCAGGTCAAACCCCCTCACCGTGGGCGGGGCGACCTCGCTCTGGCAGAGCGCAGCGTAGTACAGCACTAGGAAGGCTGCTTTTAGCGATCGGTCGATGGGCGTGGCCCCCGAGGACGTCCAGGAGTGCCTCCATGGGGATCGGGGGCTTGATGTTTGGTTGGTAAGTCTTGTCCCTCTTCATGGCGTCTAGGGCCCTCTTCACCCGTACGTCCTCTGTTGCCGCTACGTTGCCCCAAGACAGCCGTAGGTGAGACAGGTGGTTTACCACGGTCGCCGGTGAAGAAGCGTGCTCGGCCACATATTCCAGATAGGCTCACGGTCGGGGTCTGCCCCCATCCTCCGGCAGAACGTAAGGTACGTCAATACGGCGCTTCGCTGGTTTGCGACCGTGCCTGGGGCACGAGCCGCGGCCTGCCGCACAGATGCCCTCCGCTGGAGAGAGCGTAGCGCCGGATCTGCAGGAGAGCCGGAGGACGGGAACAAATGAGGCATGGTTCCATGGCACAACGGACAACAGATTATGCAGTGACATGAAATATGCGGCATTATGGTAGTCTCTGAGGTGAGGTGACACCAGCCGAGGGCATCCGTGACTGAGTTGAGCACACCCGGAATGTGGGTATAGAGGAGCTCGACCTGCAGCTTTGCCTGCACCATCCAGGCCTGCCGAGCGTACTCGGCGAGGACCTTGTTGCGTGCCCTCCCGGACGTTAGTGCCTGGACGGTGCCCATATTGTCACAGAATACCTCGACCCGTGTCCCTTGGTCCCGGTCCGTGAGGAAGGTATTCAGGGCGTATATGGTGTTTAAAACTTCCAACTCCGAGATGCACGTTACGGGGTCGTCAGTCGGGCACACCTGCCCGGAGTAGGCGAGGCGTCCATTGGTGCCCCCGATGCCGGCGAGGCAGGCATTGACAACAATGCATTTCGTGGGAGGCCCCCAGGGAATGAGAGAGTGGCCGTTCCATCCCTCGGCGAAGTTCGAGAACTAGCCGAGGTCCTGCCGCATCTCCGACGTCACGTTGAGGTAATACCCGCTCATCCCCCTCAGGGCCTCGAGGAGCTTGCTGATGAAGGGCCTCGCGAGGTGGACGCACTTGGAGATGTGGAGTATTTTCCCGAGGACCGACTGCAGCTGTCGCTTCGTCAGGGACCGCTTTCGGGCAACCGCAGGGACGTGCTGCCTGACGTCCTCCAGCTTGTCCTCGGGAATGGAGAGGGTCATATTAAGGGCATCTATGTTGTTCCCCAGCCAGCGTACAGTCTGGGATGGTTCCTGGGCTTTGTCCCAGGCCTCGGGGAGGCCCAGCTATCGGAAAAGCACACGGGCCGTAGCGAAGTCCGAAGCAGCCTTTTCCTTCGTGGGAGACAAGATGATTAGGTCGTTGAGGTACATGGCGGCCTCGACACCCTTGCCGGCGAGGATCTCGATGATGGTGTCGGCGACGCACTGCATGTGGTAGGACGACATGCGGGCACCAAACGGCATGGCCGTATCACAATAATACCCACCGTCCCACATGAAACACAGCAGCGGCCAGTCGAGGGGGTCGCACCAGAAGTTCTTGTACGCCCTCGAGATGTCGATGGTCGCCATGTAACTCGAGGTGCCGGTGGATGAAGCCGTCAACCGTGGGCAGGCTCTGCTCTCGCTCCTCGGCGTAGACCACATTCTTCATGATGAATGCGTTGACACTCCGCTCGCGGGGGAATGTCATGTCCGTGATGACCCTCTGGGCCTCGGAGTCCCGCTTCTCCCGGGACATGATAGGGGAAACATGGCACTACGGGCTGAACGGGCACAGATCTCAACCTACGTGCCTGGGAGAAATACCTCATGGCCATGGACCGAGAGGGGGAGTTGCTCGGGTTTATCAGGTACGGCTTTCCCCTCGGCTACCTCGGGCCGGCCACCGACACTCGGGGAATCCAGAACCACCCCAGTGCTATGGCTTACCCCGTGGAAGTAGGGAAGTTCGTCCAGAAGGAGCTTACCTTCTCCAATCTCCTCAGCCGGAGGAATTCTGAATTGTTTCTATTTTCATTCAGAATCTTAAAGAGACAGACCAACTTAGCCCTTTCACATAAACCTAATATAATCCAGCATAGATTTTAAATTTGTTTACCTATTTTGTACTGCACCTCTCTGCAATGGCGTTTTTCCTTTTTATTTAACCCTTTCCTTACCAATGCTGCCTTAAGGCAGCACCAAGGGAATACCGATGCTGCCTCAAGGCAGCACCGTGAGAGTACCAATGCTGCCTTAAGGCAGCACCATGGGAATACCAATGCTGCATTGAGGCAGCTGATTTATATTATTAAATATTTTATATTATTTCAGTAAATAATGGACAGATTTCTTTTAAAATTCAGTATATATAGAAAATAATATTATACTTATGATTAGAGTCGAATTCAGATGAATTGCTTACTATGGAGATGTTGATACTTGATTATATAAAGCATAAGTCTTAGCTTTAGGCAAACTATAAGACAGAGTGCGGTTGGCGCCACCTGTCAGGCATATCACATTTTCATGATTTCTCCATAATGTATTGATTCTAAATACAAAACAACTCCCCAGATGTGTTCTCCATGTTTTTTTATAATTATTAATGTAAAAAAAACACTCACTCACCTCACTCACGTCAATTGTTTATAAAAAAAAATGTGGGAATTTATTCTGAACAATGTAAGTGATTTTTCTCTGCATGGAGTCGAAGTCTATTTTTGTGTAAACGGCCTCTTTAAAAAGGGAAAATAAAAAACTATAGCCGAGTCCAGGGATCGAACCCCAGACCTTCAGATTAAAAGCAGCACCATAACCACTACACCACCAACTACTTATATGATTGCCCTGAGCAATTACAGAATATATAGTTAAAGTATTGTGCCGGCACCGGTTTTCAGTATGCACAAGCTGAAGTCATCTTGTCATATTCCTTTATCACAACTTTATCACAGTACAGCACTGACACTGTTTGGAAATGACCAAAAGTATGGTTATCTTATCCCTAATCGTATAATTGCTATTGTAAGTTGTCATTTTTTCCACTGCACGAAACTAACCACTTTACATATATATGCGAACGGCATATACCGGTATGCTTTTCAGTATACAAGGTGGTCCTATTGCCCGTGTGTAAACGCCTTATCTATTGGTGTATATACATGTCCATGGTGCGGTCATATATTCATCATATAGACGCCTGATTCTGTCATATTTAAGCCTCTATCAAATAGTTCCGATGTCTGCCACTTGGGGACACCACTGGTAGCATATTTCATTTACCCTTAGTCATTAAGTCCTTGGTATATGGGAAATCCAATGTTATATTATCAATTTTGATTATAAAATTGTTCTAAAACCCTATTTATTATCTTTTTATTAAATACATAGAATAAACCAAGCGTTTTGTTGTTGTTTTAAACGTTTTTAAAGTTTTTCAAAACACCACTCTTCTGATGTCATACTTTGGGTACTGTATATATAACACAAGGTCTGGTTAGATATCAACCTACCCCCCCAAGCCGCCACACATCTGCTGCCGACGCTGCTTTAACACCCATAGCCATGGACCGCCCGCCCAGAGACAATAGGGGAACAGGGCTTCACTGAGAGCTCCCACCTAAAGGGCGAAAGCAACACACTGATAAACCGCGGGGGAGGAGGACTTCCTTTTTTATTTTCTATCAAGACATGTAAACGCCGGGCGTTTACATGTCGCACAGAGGATATTTCCTATTGTATACGCCTGGTGTGAAATACAGCCAAGTTGCGTCCGTATTTAAAAGGAAACAGTCTTGTAGACGCCTCATACGCTGGTACGGATTACAGGCGTTTACAAATGAAAACAAGTCGATTTACAGCTGCTACGTGCGATGCCGCCATGCCACATATATGAATAAAGGCGTTAGTTTCGTGCAGTGTTCTCTTTCTGAATTATTTCTATTTTCGTTCAGAATCTTACAGAGACAGACCGACTTAAACATTCCTTCTTCATGTCTTTTCTGTAGTCCAAAGGTAGGAAACCCTAAGCTTGAGAGTTTAAATCCCCTCAATCCAGTGCTTTTTTCTTTTTTGAAAGTAATAAATATTCTTTGAACAAATAATGTCAGTTCTTCCACACTAGAATAATCTCTATTTCTCCTTTTAAATTGCTTATATTCCCGCTTTTGAATCTTACAAAATTTATCCACTGGAATGACAGACCTATTGCATTGAGTTATCATTGACTATGAATCAAATTGGATTTGAGCATTCATTTAAGCCCTTTCTCATGCACCAGTTACAGTAGACCACTGCCTAATGGCAACCTGGGTTGCAGAACATTGTTTACTGATAGCTTTCCTCAGAACAGTTCTTTCTAATAAATAGGCAAGTGCCTCCCCCTCCCCTATGTAGGCAGACACTTTGGCCCCAATTGGAGGGTGTATGTTTACAAGGGGTTCTACTCTACTTCACATTCTGGGGCATGCAGTATAAACTGCGACCACTGCACGAAACTTACCACTTTACATATGTATGCGAAACGCGTCTAACAGTAGGATTTTGCGTCTAGAAGTTAGACCTGTTATCCGTCTCGTAGAAGCCTTATCTAGTGGCGTATATACATGTCCATGGTGCGGTCTCATATACGTCATATATATACACCTGATTCCGTTGTATATACACCAACATCCAATAGTTCCGATCTTTGCAACTTGGGGACACTACTGGTAGCATATTCATACTAAATAAGTCTGTATTATATGAAAAATACAATCTTATATTACCAATTTATTTTATAAAACCTTTATAAAACCTGATTGAATATAATTGATTAATTACATATAATAAACCCTGCATTCTTGTTTTTTTTACCATTTTTCTAATAGATGTTGCCTTGAAAACACCATCCTTCTGTCATATTCTGGGTATTCCCATATAAAAGCCTTTAAGAGGTTAACACCATAGACATTGAGTCCCCAAGAACGGGCGGCGGGCAGCGGCGGGCACCGGAGGGCGGCGAGGGGTGGGGGAGGGTATCTTACTGAGGCAACCTGTACAAACGCGGCTGGCGGCGGGCGGCGGCCGGTGGGCGGCGGGCAGTGGGGGGCTTCTCACTGAGGCTGGCTGGGGGTGGGGCGGGGTGGTGGGGGGGGGGCATCCTACAAATGCCGAGCAGTTGCTAATCCATCTACACACAGTGCAGGGAGGTGGGGGTTGTGTACCAGGGCTTCACTGTGGGTAGAATGAGTGTAGGGTGGTGGGGTGGTGGGGTGTCGGTGGGGCGGTAGAGGGTGGGGTTGGGAGGTCGCGGGCGGTGGGTCAGTGTTGGTGCAACCTCTACCAACACCCACAGGACGGGGCGGGCAGCGAGTCGCAATTTTCTTTTTTTTTGGTATCGTATATACGCCTGGCGTATATATATGTTGCGCAGATTATATTTTATCTTAAATACGCCAGGCGTGAAAGACAGCCAAGTCGCGCGTGTCTACATATGGAAACTACCTCGAAGACGCCCGGAACGCAGACGCGTATAAGAGGTGTATACAAGTATAAACAAGCCACGATACAGTTAATATGTGCGTTATCGCAATGGCGTATATATATATGTAAATTAGTGGTTTTCGTGCAGTGTACAGCACACGTGTGCAGTAATCATAACTTACTGCAGGGCTTGGGCAGAAATAGATATCAACACATGGTCAACATGTGATGTCTTAGAATGGAGACATTAGTATTTTGACAGCCTTCTACATCTATTCAGGGTAAAATACCTGTATTCTAGGGTGTATAATGAAGGCAGGAAAGCTTCAGTTTATGCATAGTTATAACAGTAAGTCGGCAGTAATTCTCTTCTGTTATCAGTATACACAACATAAACCCATCCAGAACTTGTCTTTGTTTACAAAGTCATTGAATATGGTTCAGGAAGTAATGAAAGTTCTACTGCACTAGTCACTTCATAGAATAATCTCTTAGAATCAGGCAAGATAGTTTCAGACTGTGTATACTGATATCATAATGCAGTCAAGAATTCTGTTCTGTTGCCAGTATGCACAAGCTGAAGTGATCTTGTCATATTCCTTTATCACAACTTTATCACAGTACAGCACTGACAATGTTTGGAAATGACCAAAAGTATGGTTATCTTATCACTCATCTTATCCCTTGGCTCTATTGGTATAGTCTAAGCACAGCACTGACACTGGGTGGATATGAACAGAACTAGCATTTTCATTACAGTGCCTGCCACCTGGTGTATTGTGAGGAACTAGATTTGTCCATGCATTCAGGAATCCCTGAAACGTTCACTCTACAAGTCAGTTTAAGTAGTCTAGAAGTAGAGTGTCTGCAAGAGAAACCGTAAGCTGAGAGTTCAATTCCCCTCCATGCAGAACCTTTCTTTTTCTTTCCTCAGTCATAAAGATTCTTTTAGGAACCAATTTTAGTTCCACTACACCAGTCACTCTATAATTTCTATTGTAAGTTGCCATTTTTCCTCTTTCTGAATTGTTTCTATTTTCATTCAGAATCTTAAAGAGACAGACCAACTTAGCCCTTTCACATAAACCTAATATAATCCAGCATAGATTTTAAATTTGTTTACCTATTTTGTACTGCACCTCTCTGCACTGGCGTTTTTCCTTTTTATTTAACCCTTTCCTTACCAATGCTGCCTTATGGCAGCACCAAGGGAATACCGATGCTGCCTCAAGGCAGCACCGTGAGAGTACCAATGCTGCCTTAAGGCAGCACCATGGGAATACCAATGCTGCGTTGAGGCAGCTGATTTATATTATTAAATATTTTATATTATTTCAGTAAATAATGGACAGATTTCTTTTAAAATTCAGTATATATAGAAAATAATATTATACTTATGATTAGAGTCGAATTCAGATGAATTGCTTACTATGGAGATGTTGATACTTGATTATATAAAGCATAAGTCTTAGCTTTAGGCGAACTATAAGACAGAGTGCGGTTGGCGCCACCTGTCAGGCATATCACATTTTCATGATTTCTCCATGATGTATTGATTCTAAATACAAAACAACTCCCCAGATGTGTTCTCCATGTTTTTTTTATAATTATTAATGTAAAAAAAAAATAATGTCATCGTGATGAAAAAAAAGATACACATCTTTGTAGGTGCAGTGCTATATTTGGCCTATGTACAGGCTTTTGTCAATGGAGCAAAAAAGAGTATCAAATTCTTCCTCCAATTGGGAATATTGATATAAGTATCAAATATTGATCGAATTTATAATAAATGGTATGAAAATAAAGCCTGAAGTCTCTTCGTTTTTTCGGTATCATTAAAATTATCTAATTATCTCCCTAAGTTATCTAAATTGGCTAATTTGTGAAGCACCCCTCTGCTCTTTGAGTCATTTTCTATGGCTTGCAGAATAGGCCGGTATTTAGACGTCTGTACAACGTGCGACGTGCGGTACTAGCGGGATAGTTCACTGCGTGCTACGCTAGGCGCGGTAAGGAAAGGGTTATAAAGGCGCCATGGTCCCGATACACCCCGATATAGCTCTAGTTGCAACCAGCGTAATCAACCATTTTTCTTTTATAACTCCAGAAATAATGCATATTTATGATTGATAATTTATCTGTAGATACAAAACATAGTATATGATATTTCATAATGCTATTTAATGAAAAAAATAGTTCCAATTTAAAGTATGAAATGATCAATTTGAGACCTTTATCTATTATTAAATTTCACCATAATTGTGGAGCAGCATTATCATTATATATTCCAGATATTCTGAAAATTTCATAATTTTCAGAATGGTGACATTGATTATTTCATATGATTTCCTATTCAAAGTGTCACTGATATCTTCTGACACGCACCGATGAGCAAAGACGGGCCATTTTCAATTTCAGACCATGAAAATTAATTATCTTTAAAATGTGATAAATCATGTGGTAAATAATGGACAGATTTCTTTTAAAATTCAGTATATATAGAAAATAATATTATACTTATGATTAGAGTCGAATTCAGATGAATTGCTTACTATGGAGATGTTGATACTTGATTATATAAAGCATAAGTCTTAGCTTTAGGCGAACTATAAGACAGAGTGCGGTTGGCGCCACCTGTCAGGCATATCACATTTTCATGATTTCTCCATGATGTATTGATTCTAAATACAAAACAACTCCCCAGATGTGTTCTCCATGTTTTTTTTATAATTATTAATGTAAAAAAAAAATAATGTCATCGTGATGAAAAAAAAGATACACATCTTTGTAGGTGCAGTGCTATATTTGGCCTATGTACAGGCTTTTGTCAATGGAGCAAAAAAGAGTATCAAATTCTTCCTCCAATTGGGAATATTGATATAAGTATCAAATATTGATCGAATTTATAATAAATGGTATGAAAATAAAGCCTGAAGTCTCTTCGTTTTTTCGGTATCATTAAAATTATCTAATTATCTCCCTAAGTTATCTAAATTGGCTAATTTGTGAAGCACCCCTCTGCTCTTTGAGTCATTTTCTATGGCTTGCAGAATAGGCCGGTATTTAGACGTCTGTACAACGTGCGACGTGCGGTACTAGCGGGATAGTTCACTGCGTGCTACGCTAGGCGCGGTAAGGAAAGGGTTATAAAGGCGCCATGGTCCCGATACACCCCGATATAGCTCTAGTTGCAACCAGCGTAATCAACCATTTTTCTTTTATAACTCCAGAAATAATGCATATTTATGATTGATAATTTATCTGTAGATACAAAACATAGTATATGATATTTCATAATGCTATTTAATGAAAAAAATAGTTCCAATTTAAAGTATGAAATGATCAATTTGAGACCTTTATCTATTATTAAATTTCACCATAATTGTGGAGCAGCATTATCATTATATATTCCAGATATTCTGAAAATTTCATAATTTTCAGAATGGTGACATTGATTATTTCATATGATTTCCTATTCAAAGTGTCACTGATATCTTCTGACACGCACCGATGAGCAAAGACGGGCCATTTTCAATTTCAGACCATGAAAATTAATTATCTTTAAAATGTGATAAATCATTTTAAAGCCAATTCCGCCTCCTCATATTTAGTTAGGTACAGTGCAGTTTCTACTATCATATTCCATATTATCCCACATTTTTAACAGCAAAAAATAAATAAATTGAGGGGGTTTGGTGTCGTCATCTACAGCTTACAAAGACACCGCTTACAACGACCCATTCAATAATGATTCATACAATAATTTTGTCACACAAAACATCCCCGCAGCATTTGCAGTCACTAAGAATTGAATACTGTCTATTCTTGCCTCTCATATAACTCATCGTGGTGGCCCAGTGGTTAGGGCAGTTGACTTGTAGTCAGAGGTTTTTTGTCTGCATGGGTACGAATCCCAGTAGCAGCCTAACAGGATGGTTTAAGTTGGTCACTCCCGCCACTACCGTCACTCACGTCACGATTTAAAATGTGATTAATCATTTTAAAGCCAATTCCGCCCCCCTCATATTTAGTTAGGTACAGTGCAGTTTCTACTATCATATTCCATATTATCCCACATTTTTAACAGCAAAAAATAAATAAATTGAGGGGGTTTGGTGTCGTCATCTACAGCTTACAAAGACACCGCTTACAACGACCCATTCAATAATGATCCATACAATAATTTTGTCACACAAAACATCCCCGCAGCATTTGCAGTCACTAAGAATTGAATACTGTCTATTCTTGCCTCTCATATAACTCATCGTGGTGGCCCAGTGGTTAGGGCAGTTGACTTGTAGTCAGAGGTTGTTTGTCTGCATGGGTACGAATCCCAGTAGCAGCCTAACATGATGGTTTAAGTTGGTCACTCCCGCCACTCCCGTCACTCACGTCACTCACGTCACTTGTTTAAAAAAAACAACGTTAGAATTTATTCTGAACAATGTAAGTGATTTTTCTCTGCATGGAGTCAAAGTCTATTTTTGTGTAAACGGCCTCTTTAAAAAGGGAAAATAAAAAACAATAGCTGAGTCCAGGGATCGAACCCCAGACCTTCAGATTAAAAAGCAGCACCATAACCACTACACCACCAACTACTTATATGACTGCCTTGAGCAATTACACAATATATAGTTAAAGTATCGTGCCGGCACCGGTTTTCAGTATGCACAAGCTGAAGTCATCTTGTCATATTCCTTTATCACAACTTTATCACAGTACAGCACTGACACTGTTTGGAAATGACCAAAAGTATGGTTATCTTATCCCTAATCGTATAATTGCTATTGTAAGTTGTCATTTTTTCCACTGCACGAAACTAACCACTTTACATATGTATGCGAACGGCATATACCGGTATGCTTTTCAGTATACAAGGTGGTCCTATTGCCCGTGTGTAAACGCCTTATCTATTGGTGTATATACATGCCCATGGTGCGGTCATATATACATCATATAGATGCCTGATTCTGTCATATTTAAGCCTCTATCAAATAGTTCCGATGTCTGCCACTTGGGGACACCACTGGTAGCATATTTCATTTACCCTTAGTCATTAAGTCCTTGGTATATGGGAAATCCAATGTTATATTATCAATTTTGATTATAAAATTGTTCTAAAACCCTATTTATTATCTTTTTATTAAATACATAGAATAAACCAAGCGTTTTGTTGTTGTTTTAAACGTTTTTAAAGTTTTTCAAAACACCACTCTTCTGATGTCATACTTTGGGTACTGTATATATAACACAAGGTCTGGTTAGATATCAACCTACCCCCCCAAGGCGCCACACATCTGCTGCCGACGCTGCTTTGACACCCATAGCCATGGACCGCCCGCCCAGAGACAATAGGGGAACAGGGCTTCACTGAGAGCTCCTGCCTAAAGGGTGAAAGCAACACACTGATAAACTGCGGGGGAGGAGGACTTCCCTTTTTTATTTTCTATCGAGACATGTAAACGCCGGGCGTTTACATGTCGCACAGAGGATATTTCCTATTGTATATGCCTGGTGTGAAATACAGCCAAGTTGCGTCCGTATTTAAAAGGAAACAGTCTTGTAGACGCCTCATACGCTGGTACGGATTACAGGCGTTTACAAATGAAAACAAGTCGATTTACAGCCGCTACGTGCGATGCCGCCATGCCGCATATATGAATAAAGGCGTTAGTTTCGTGCAGTGTTCTCTTTCTGAATTATTTCTATTTTCGTTCTGAATCCTACAGAGACAGACCGACTTAAACATTCCTTCTTCATGTCTTTTCTGTAGTCTAAAGGTAGGAAACCCTAAGCTTGAGAGTTTAAATCCCCTCAATCCAGTGCTTTTTTCTTTTTTGAAAGTAATAAATATTCTTTGAACAAATAATGTCAGTTTCTCTATTTCTCCTTTTAAATTGCTTATATTCCCGCTTTTGAATCTTACAAAATTTATCCACTGGAATGACAGACCTATTGCATTGAGTTATCATTGACTATGAATCAAATTGGATTTGAGCATTCATTTAGGCCCTTTCTCATGCACCAGTTACAGTAGACCACTGCCTAATGGCAACCTGGGTTGCAGAACATTGTTAACTGATAGCTTTCCTCAGAACAGTTCTTTCTAATAAATAGGCAAGTGCCTCCCCCTCCCCTATGTAGGCAGACACTTTGGCCCCAATTGGAGGGTGTATGTTTACAAGGGGTTCTACTCTACTTCACATTCTGGGGCATGCAGTATAAACTGTGTACCACTGCACGAAACTTACCGCTTTACATATGTATGCGAAACGCGTCTAACAGTAGGATTTTGCGTCTAGAAGTTAGACCTGTTATCCGTCTCGTAGACGTCTTATCTAGTGGCGTATATACATGTCCATGGTGCGGTCTCATATACGTCATATATATACGCCTGATTCCGTTGTATATACACCAACATCCAATAGTTCCGATCTTTGCAACTTGGGGACACTACTGGTAGCATATTCATGCTAAATAAGTCTGTATTATATGAAAAATACAATCTTATATTACCAATTTATTTTATAAAACCTTTATAAAACCTGATTGAATATAAATTGATTAAATACATATAATAAACCCTGAATTCTTGGTTTTTTTACCGTTTTTCTAATAGATGTTGCCTTGAAAACACCATCCTTCTGTCATATTCTGGGTATTCCCATATAAAAGCCTTTAAGAGGTTAACACCATAGACATTGAGTCCCCAAGAACAGGCGGCGGGCAGCAGCGGGCACCGGAGGGCGGCGAGGGGTGGGGGAGGGTATCTCACTGAGGCAACCTGTACAAACGCGGTGGGCAGCGGGCGGTGGGCAGCGGGGGGCTTCTCACTGAGGCTGGCTGGGGGTGGGGCGGGGTGGTGGTGGGGGGGCGTCCTACAAACGCCGAGCGGTCGCTAATCCATCTACACACAGTGCAGGGAGGTGGGGGTTGTGTACCAGGGCTTCACTGTGGGTAGAATGAGTGTAGGGTGGTGGGCTGGTGGGGTGTAGGGGGGGGGGGCGGTAGAGGGTGGGGTTGGGAGGTCGCGGGTGGTGGGTCAGTGTTGGTGCAACCTCTACCAACACCCACAGGATGGGGAGGGCCGCGGGTCGCAATTTTGTTTTTTTTTGGTATCATCTATACGCCTGGCGTATATATATGTTGCGCAGAGTATATTTTATCTTAAATACGCCAGGCATGAAAGACAGCCAAGTCGCGTGCGTCTACATATGGAAACTACCTCGTAGACGCCCGGAACGCAGACGCGTATAAGAGGTGTATACAAGTATAAACAAGCCACGATACAGCCGATACGTGCGTTATCGCAATGGCGTATATATATATGTAAATTAGTGGTTTTCGTGCAGTGTACAGCACACGTGTGCAGTAATCATAGCTTACTGCAGGGCTTGGGCAGAAATAGATATCAACACATGGTCAACATGTGATGTCTTAGAATGGAGACATTAGTATTTTGACAGCCTTCTACATCTATTCAGGGTAAAATACCTGTATTCTAGGGTGTATAATGAAGGCAGGAAAGCTTCAGTTTATGCATAGTTATAACAGTCAGTCGGCAGTAATTCTCTTCTGTTATCAGTATACACAACATAAACCCATCCAGAACTTGTCTTTGTTTACAAAGTCATTTAATTTGGTTCAGGAAGTAATGAAAGTTCTACTGCACTAGTCACTTCATAGAATAATCTCTTAGAATCAGGCAAGATAGTTTCAGGCTGTGTATACTGATATCATAATGCAGTCAAGAATTCTGTTCTGTTGCCAGCATGCACAAGCTGAAGTGATCTTGTCATATTCCTTTATCACAACTTTATCACAGTACAGCACTGACAATGTTTGGAAATGACCAAAAGTATGGTTATCTTATCACTCATCTTATCCCTTGGCACTATTGGTATAGTCTAAGCACAGCACTGACACTGGGTGGATATGAACAGAACTAGCATTTTCATTACAGTGCCTGCCACCTGGTGTATTGTGAGGAATTAGATTTGTCCATGCATTCAGGAATCCCTGAAACGTTCACTCTACAAGTCAGTTTAAGTAGTCTAGAAGTAGAGTGTCTGCAAGAGGAACCTTAAGCTGAGAGTTCAATTCCCCTCCATGCAGAACCTTTCTTTTTCTTTCCTCAGTCATAAAGATTCTTTTAGGAACCAATTTTAGTTCCACTACACCAGTCACTCTATAATTTCTATTGTAAGTTGCAATTTTTCCTCTTTCTGAATTGTTTCTATTTATATTCAGAATCTTAAAGAGACAGACCAACTTAGCCCTTTCACATAAACCTAATATAATCCAGCATAGATTTTAAATTTGTTTACCTATTTTGTACTGCACCTCTCTGCACTGGCGTTTTTCCTTTTTATTTAACCCTTTCCTTACCAATGCTGCCTTAAGGCAGCACCAAGGGAATACCGATGCTGCCTCAAGGCAGCACCGTGAGAGTACCAATGCTGCCTTAAGGCAGCACCATGGGAATACCAATGCTGCGTTGAGGCAGCTGATTTATATTATTAAATATTTTATATTATTTCAGTAAATAATGGACAGATTTCTTTTAAAATTCAGTATATATAGAAAATAATATTTTACTTATGATGAGAGTCGAATTCAGATGAATTGCTTGCTATGGAGATGTTGATACTTGATTATATAAAGCATAAGTCTTAGCTTTAGGCGAACTATAAGACAGAGTGCGGTTGGCGCCACCTGTCAGGCATATCACATTTTCATGATTTCTCCATAATGTATTGATTCTAAATACAAAACAACTCCCCAGATGTGTTCTCCATGTTTTTTTTATAATTATTAATGTAAAAAAAACATAATGTCATCGCGATGAAAAAAAAGATACACATCTTTGTAGGTGCAGTGCTATATTTGGCCTATGTACAGGCTTTTGTCAATGGAGCAAAAAAGAGTATCAAATTCTTCCTCCAATTGGGAATATTAATATAAGTATCAAATATTGATCGAATTCATAATAAATGGTATGAAAATAAAGCCTGAAGTCTCTTCGTTTTTTCGGTATCATTAAAATTATCTAATTATCTCCCTAAGTTATCTAAATTGGCTAATTTGTGAAGCACCCCTCTGCTCTTTGAGTCATTTTCTATGGCTTGCAGAATAGGCCGGTATTTAGACGTCTGTACAGCGTGTGACGTGTGGTACTAGTGGGATAGTTCACTGCCTGCTACGCTAGGCGTGGTAAGGAAAGGGTTAAAAAGGCGCCATGGTCCCGAAACACCCCGATATAGCTCTAGTTGCAACCAGCGTAATCAACCATTTTTCTTTTATAATTCCAGAAATAATGCATATTAATGATTGATAATTTATCTGTAGATACAAAACATAGTATATGATATTTCATAATGCTATTTAATGAAAAAAATAGTTCCAATTTAAAGTATGAAATGATCAATTTGAGACCTTTATCTATTATCAAATTTCACCATAATTGCGGAGCAGCATTATCATTATATATTCCAGATATTCTGAAAATTTCATAATTTTCAGAATGGTGACATTGATTATTTCATATGATTTCCCATTCAAAGTGTCACTGATATCTTCTGACACGCACCGATGAGCAAAGACGGGCCATTTTCAATTTCAGACCATGAAAATTAATTATCTTTAAAATGTGATAAATCATTTTAAAGCCAATTCCGCCTCCTCATATTTAGTAAGGTACAGTGCAGTTTCTACTATCATATTCCATATTATCCTACATTTTTAACAGCAAAAAAAAATAAATTGAGGGGGTTTGGTGACGTCATCTACGGCTTACAAAGACACCGCTTACAACGACCCATTCAATAATGATTCATACAATAATTTTGTCACACAAAACATCCCCGCAGCATTTGCAGTCACTAAGAATTGAATACTGTCTATTCTTGCCTCTCATATAACTCATCGTGGTGGCCCAGTGGTTAGGGCAGTTGACTTGTAGTCAGAGGTTGTTTGTCTGCATGGGTACGAATCCCAGTAGCAGCCTAACATGATGGTTTAAGTTGGTCACTCCCGCCAATCCCGTCACTCACGTCACTCACGTCAATTGCTTATAAAAAAAACGTGGGAATTTATTCCGAACAATGTAAGTGATTTTTCTCTGCATAGAGTCAAAGTCTATTTTTGTGTAAACGGCCTCTTTAAAAAGGGAAAATAAAAAACTATAGCCGAGTCCAGGGATCTAACCCCAGACCTTCAGATTAAAAAGCAGCACCATAACCACTACACCACCAACTACTTATATGATTGCCTTGAGCAATTACACAATATATAGTTAAAGTATCGTGCCGGCACCGGTTTTCAGTATGCACAAGCTGAAGTCATCTTGTCATATTCCTTTATCACAACTTTATCACAGTACAGCACTGACACTGTTTGGAAATGACCAAAAGTATGGTTATCCCTAATCGTATAATTGCTATTGTAAGTTGTCATTTTTTCCACTGCACGAAACTAACCACTTTACATATATATGCGAACGGCATATACCGGTATGCTTTTCAGTATACAAGGTGGTCCTATTGCCTGTGCGTAAAGGCCTTATCTATTGGTGTATATACATGTCCATGGTGCGGTCAAATATACATCATATAGACGCCTGATTCTGTCATATTTAAGCCTCTATCAAATAGTTCCGATGTCTGCCACTTGGGGACACCACTGGTAGCATATTTCATTTACCATTAGTCATTAAGTCCTTGGTATATGGGAAATCTAATGTTATATTATCAATTTTGATTATAAAATTGTTCTAAAACCCTATTTATTTTCTTTTTATTAAATACATAGAATAAACCAAGCGTTTTGTTGTTGTTTTAAACGTTTTTAAAGTTTTTCAAAACACCACTCTTCTGATGTCATACTTTGGGTACTGTATATATATAACACAAGGTCTGGTTAGATATCAACCTTCCCCCCCAAGGCGCCACACATCTGCTGCCGACGCTGCTTTGACACCCATAGCCATGGACCGCCCGCCCAGAGACAATAGGGGAACAGGGCTTCACTGAGAGCTCCTGCCTAAAGGGTGAAAGCAACACACTGATAAACCGCGGGGGAGGAGGACTTCCTTTTTTATTTTCTATCTAGACATGTAAACGCCAGGCGTTTACATGTCGCACAGAGGATATTTCCTATTGTATATGCCTGGTGTGAAAAACAGCCAAGTTGCGTCCGTATTTAAAAGGAAACAGTCTTTTAGACGCCTCATACGCTGGTACGGATTACAGGCGTTTACAAATGAAAACAAGTCGATTTACAGCCGCTACGTGCGATGCCGCCATGCCGCATATATGAATAAAGGCGTTAGTTTCGTGCAGTGTTCTCTTTCTGAATTATTTCTATTTTCGTTCAGAATCTTACAGAGACAGACAGACTTAAACATTCCTTCTTCATGTCTTTTCTGTAGTCTAAAGGTAGGAAACCCTAAGCTTGAGAGTTTAAATCCCCTCAATCCAGTGCTTTTTTCTTTTTTGAAAGTAATAAATATTCTTTGAACAAATAATGTCAGTTCTTCCACACTAGAATAATCTCTATTTCTCCTTTTAAATTGCTTATATTCCCGCTTTTGAATCTTACAAAATTTATCCACTGGAATGACAGACCTATTGCATTGAGTTATCATTGACTATGAATCAAATTGGATTTGAGCATTCATTTAAGCCCTTTCTCATGCACCAGTTACAGTAGACCACCGCCTAATGGCAACCTGGGTTGCAGAACATTGTTAACTGATAGCTTTCCTCAGAACAGTTCTTTCTAATAAATAGGCAAGTGCCTCCCCCTCCCCTATGTAGGCAGACACTTTGGCCCCAATTGGAGGGTGTATATTTACAAGGGGTTCTACTCTACTTCACATTCTGGGGCATGCAGTATAAACTGTGTACCACTGCACGAAACTTACCGCTTTACATATGTATGCGAAACGTGTCTTACAGTAGGATTTTGCATCTAGAAGTTAGACCTGTTATCCGTCTCGTAGACGCCTTATCTAGTGGCGTATATACATGTCCATGGTGCGGTCTCATATAAGTCATATATATACGCCTGATTCCGTTGTATATACACCAACATCCAATAGTTCCGATCTTTGCAACTTGGGGACCCTACTGGTAGCATATTCATGCTAAATAAGTCTGTATTATATGAAAAATACAATCTTATATAACCAATTTATTTTATAAAACCTTTATAAAACCTGATTGAATATAAATTGATTAATTACATATAATAAACCCTGCATTCTTGGTTTTTTTACCGTTTTTCTAATAGATGTTGCCTTGAAAACACCATCCTTCTGTCATATTCTGGGTATTCCCATATAAAAGCCTTTAAGAGGTTAACACCATAGACATTGAGTCCCCAAGAACAGGCGGCGGGCAGCAGCGGGCACCGGAGGGCGGCGAGGGGTGGGGGAGGGTATCTCACTGAGGCAACCTGTACAAACGCGGCTGGCGGCGGGCGGTGGGCAGCGGGGGGCTTCTCACTGAGGCTGGCTGGGGATGGGGCGGGGTGGTGGGGGGGGCATCCTACAAACGCCGAGCGGTCGCTAATCCATCTACACACAGTGCAGGGAGGTGGGGGTTGTGTACCAGGGCTTCACTGTGGGTAGAATGAGTGTATGGTGGTGGGCTGGTGGGGTGTAGGGGGGGGGGGGCGGTAGAGGGTGGGGTTGGGAGGTCGCGGGTGGTGGGTCAGTGTTGGTGCAACCTCTACCAACACCCACAGGATGGGGAGGGCCGCGGGTCGCAATTTTGTTTTTTTTGGTATCATATATACGCCTGGCGTATATATATGTTGCGCAGAGTATATTTTATCTTAAATACGCCAGGCATGAAAGACAGCCAAGTCGCGTGCGTCTACATATGGAAACTACCTCGTAGACGCCCGGAACGCAGACGCGTATAAGAGGTGTATACAAGTATAAACAAGCCACGATACAGCCGATACGTTCGTTATCGCAATGGCGTATATATATATGTAAATTAGTGGTTTTCGTGCAGTGTACAGCACACGTGTGCAGTACTCATAGCTTACTGCAGGGCTTGGGCAGAAATAGATATCAACACATGGTCAACATGTGATGTCTTAGAATGGAGACATTAGTATTTTGACAGCCTTCTACATCTATTCAGGGTAAAATACCTGTATTCTAGGGTGTATAATGAAGGCAGGGAAGCTTCAGTTTATGCATAGTTATAACAGTAAGTCGGCAGTAATTCTCTTCTGTTATCAGTATACACAACATAAACCCATCCAGAACTTGTCTTTGTTTACAAAGTCATTGAATTTGGTTCAAGAAGTAATGAAAGTTCTACTGCACTAGTCACTTCATAGAATAATCTCTTAGAATCAGGCAAGATAGTTTCAGGCTGTGTATACTGATATCATAATGCAGTCAAGAATTCTGTTCTGTTGCCAGTATGCACAAGCTGAAGTGATCTTGTCATATTCCTTTATCACAACTTTATCACAGTACAGCACTGACAATGTTTGGAAATGACCAAAAGTATGGTTATCTTATCACTCATCTTATCCCTTGGCTCTATTGGTATAGTCTAAGCACAGCACTGTCACTGGTTGGATATGAACAGAATTAGCATTTTCATTACAGTGCCTGCCACCTGGTGTATTGTGAGGAATTAGATTTGTCCATGCATTCAGGAATCCCTGAAACGTTCACTCTACAAGTCAGTTTAAGTAGTCTAGAAGTAGAGTGTCTGCAAGAGGAACCTTAAGCTGAGAGTTCAATTCCCCTCCATGCAGAACCTTTCTTTTTCTTTCCTCAGTCATAAAGATTCTTTTAGGAACCAATTTTAGTTCCACTACACCAGTCACTCTATAATTTCTATTGTAAGTTGCAATTTTTCCTCTTTCTGAATTGTTTCTATTTATATTCAGAATCTTAAAGAGACAGACCAACTTAGCCCTTTCACATAAACCTAATATAATCCAGCATAGATTTTAAATTTGTTTACCTATTTTGTACTGCACCTCTCTGCACTGGCGTTTTTCCTTTTTATTTAACCCTTTCCTTACCAATGCTGCCTTAAGGCAGCACCAAGGGAATACCGATGCTGCCTCAAGGCAGCACCGTGAGAGTACCAATGCTGCCTTAAGGCAGCACCATGGGAATACCAATGCTGCGTTGAGGCAGCTGATTTATATTATTAAATATTTTATATTATTTCAGTAAATAATGGACAGATTTCTTTTAAAATTCAGTATATATAGAAAATAATATTATACTTATGATTAGAGTCGAATTCAGATGAATTGCTTGCTATGGAGATGTTGATACTTGATTATATAAAGCATAAGTCTTAGCTTTAGGCGAACTATAAGACAGAGTGCGGTTGGCGCCACCTGTCAGGCATATCACATTTTCATGATTTCTCCATAATGTATTGATTCTAAATACAAAACAACTCCCCAGATGTGTTCTCCATGTTTTTTTATAATTATTAATGTAAAAAAAACATAATGTCATCGCGATGAAAAAAAAGATACACATCTTTGTAGGTGCAGTGCTATATTTGGCCTATGTACAGGCTTTTGTCAATGGAGCAAAAAAGAGTATCAAATTCTTATTCCAATTGGGAATATTAATATAAGTATCAAATATTGATCGAATTCATAATAAATGGTATGAAAATAAAGCCTGAAGTCTCTTCGTTTTTTCGGTATCATTAAAATTATCTAATTATCTCCCTAAGTTATCTAAATTGGCTAATTTGTGAAGCACCCCTCTGCTCTTTGAGTCATTTTCTATGGCTTGCAGAATAGGCCGGTATTTAGACGTCTGTACAGCGTGTGACGTGTGGTACTAGTGGGATAGTTCACTGCCTGCTACGCTAGGCGCGGTAAGGAAAGGGTTAAAAAGGCGCCATGGTCCCGAAACACCCCGATATAGCTCTAGTTGCAACCAGCGTAATCAACCATTTTTCTTTTATAATTCCAGAAATAATGCATATTTATGATTGATAATTTATCTGTAGATACAAAACATAGTATATGATATTTCATAATGCTATTTAACCCTTTAACCGCCGCATGATGCCTCCAGGCATTCCCCTGGCTACCGCCGCATGATGCCTCCAGGCATTCCCCTAGCTACCGCCGTATGATGCCTCCAGGCATTCCCCTGGCTATCGCCGCATGATGCCTTGAGGCATCATAAACTTGGATTTTTTTCAAATTCATTTTTTTGATAGATTTAAGCCAGAAAGGGTTAATAAAACTACCATATATAAATAAAACAGTTTAAAATCAATGTATTTGTGTGTTTTGAGTCTATTTAGTTATATGGCGATGGGTATTTGCAAGTAGAACACGGAGAAAAAAAAAGCCCAGATCGACTCACGCCTATGGACGAGTGTAGCGCCTGTCCGAGCATTTCCAGATACAGCGAAACGACGAACGAGTTTATATCTATTTAAAAGCGTACGATTGGGTTGTCTTGCTCGCAGAAGTTGAAAATAGTCATATGCTATCTAATTTGCGAGTTTTTAGGCAGTCTTACCCTTTCGTTTTCACTATTTTGCGAATTCTCCGCTGATGTTTATATTTTCTTCGACAACCACAACAAACGCAGCATCGGAGAGTTACACTTCCGGTCGCCCTAGATTTATGTTCCCGCCTACACCACCACAAACCTACGTAACTAATCTGTGGTCCAAATCTGAAACAAAGTAATCCTGAACGATCTATAGACTTTCACGGGTATCCACATGTACATTTTGTGAAAATATATTGATCAGAAGTGGTTAAATTGATTATTATTTCAGAGCGTAGTCTACACGTCTGACCACGTCGAGTGCCACATGTCGTAATTGGCACGTAAGCCGGTATGATGCAACTCCACCATACTGCCCCTCCACCATACTGCCCCTCCTCCATACTGCCCTTCCATCATATTGCCCCTCCACCATACTGCCCCTCCACCATACTGCCCCTCCACCATACTGCCCCTATATTACTATACTGCCCCTCCACCATACTGCCCCTCCGACCGACCGACCGACCGAGACCGACCGACCGACCGACCGAACCGACCGACCGACCGAACCGACCGACCGACCGACCGACCGACCGACCGACCGACCGACCGACTGACCGACCGACCGACCGACCGACCGACCGACCGACCGACCGACCGACCGACCGACCGAACCGACCGACCGACCGACCGACCGACCGACCGACCGACCGACCGACCGACCGACCGACCGACCGACCGACCGACCGACCGACCGACCGACCGACCGACCGACCGACCGACCGACCCACCCACCCACCCACCCACCCACCCACCCACCCACCCACCCACCCACCCACCCACCCACCCACCCACCCACCCACCCACCCACCTTTATATCTATTTAAAAGCGTACGATTGGGTTGTCTTGCTCGCAGAAGTTGAAAATAGTCATATGCTATCTAATTTGCGAGTTTTTAGGCAGTCTTACCCTTTCGTTTTCACTATTTTGTGAATTCTCCGCTGATGTTTATATTTTCTTCGACAACCACAACAAACGCAGCATCGGAGAGTTACACTTCCGGTCGCCCTAGATTTATGTTCCCGCCTACACCACCACAAACCTACGTAACTAATCTGTGGTCCAAATCTGAAACAAAGTAATCCTGAACGATCTATAGACTTTCACGGGTATCCACATGTACATTTTGTGAAAATATATTGATCAGAAGTGGTTAAATTGATTATTATTTCAGAGCGTAGTCTACACGTCTGACCACGTCGAGTGCCACATGTCGCAATTGGCACGTAAGCCGGTATGATGCAACTCCACCATACTGCCCCTCCACCATACTGCCCCTCCTCCATACTGCCCTTCCATCATATTGCCCCTCCACCATACTGCCCCTCCACCATACTGCCCCTCCACCATACTGCCCCTCCGACCGACCGACCGACCGACCGACCGACCGACCGACCGACCGACCGAACCGACCGACCGACCGACCGACCGACCGACCGACCGACCGACCGACCGACCGACCGAACCGACCGACCGACCGACCGAACCGACCGACCGACCCGACCGAACCGACCGACCGATCCGACCGACCGACCGACCGACCGACCGACCGACCGACCGACCGACCGACCGACCGACCGACCGACCGACCGATCCGACCGACCGACCGACCGACCGACCGAACCGACCGACCGACCGACCGACCGACCGACCGACCGACCGACCGACCGACCGACCGACCGACCGACCGACCGACCGACCGACCGACCGACCCACCCACCCACCCACCCACCCACCCACCCACCCACCCACCCACCCACCCACCCACCCACCCACCCACCCACCCACCCACCCACCCACCCACCCACCCACCCACCCACCCACCCACCCACCCACCCACCCACCCACCCACCCACCCACCCACCCACCCACCCACCCACCCACCCACCCACCCACCCACCCACCCACCCACCCACCCACCCACCCACCCACCCACCCACCCACCCACCCACCCACCCACCCACCCACCCACCCACCGACCCACCGACCCACCGACCCACCGACCCACCCACCCACCGACCCACCGACCCACCGACCCACCGACCCGACCCACCGACCCACCCACCGACCCACCCACCGACCGACCGACCGACCCACCGACCGACCCACTGACCGACCCACCGACCGACCCGCCCACCCAACCACCCACCCAACCACCCACCCAACCACCCACCCAACCACCCACCCACCCACCGACCCACCCACCGACCCACCGAGGTGAACAATGACAGGACAGCTAACCTATGTACATATTGCGAATACGATCTCAACTGCTGCACCTGTAAATGTATCAAGCCTTGTCAACCTGTGTATATATATATATATATTGAACAATATTGCTGAATAATCGATCTGAAAAAAATACAACACATTCTTAAAATATATCTTAAATCTTACTTCACCTACCTTGACATCTTTTCTCTCTTCCAGAAGTATTCGTATGTAGATATAATCAATCATTGTCCAGCAATCAATTTAAAAGTTAACTCCCCCTGGAGATGTCAATGCTGAATAGGCACAAGTCGAATTTTCCGAATTTAATATATCAGCCTACATTATATGTAGATGATCCATAGACTGTGGGAAATAACCACATGTAGCCTTGTAATGATCAAACTCCATTAGAATCCTTAGGAGAATCAATTTGAAGAGACCACTGTAATTCAATTCTAATTTCTCCGCTGGTTCAAATTGAATGATATTTCGTATGAACGAACCTTAGACAGTGTAGTTTAACCTAATATAAGTCCCCGTCCATAGATTCAATGCTGAAAGCCTCAAAGAAATCATTTTGAAAAAAGATGTCTTATAACCCAGCTATGGCGAAATAAGCCAATATAGTCACTGCTCGAATCTGATTTTCAAAAAATCAATATCTAAGTCCCACCATGTCCGAATTGCACATTATATATATCGGAAGAAAGCCCAGAATCTATAATTTACGAATATTAATGTCTCCAGTCACATATTTGAAGTTAAATTCTCATAATAAATGATTTTCTAAATCGTGTCTTGCTCAGCGCCTAACTCCCCTACCGCTCCCATAGTAAAGGCTCAGCTTAGATGACCATTACTTTTAATTCAATTCTAATTTCTCCGCTGGTTCAAATTGAATAATATTTCATATAAAGAAACCTTAGACAGTGTAGTTTGCCCTAATCCAAGTCCCCGTCCATAGATTCAATGCTGAACGCCTAAAATAAATCATTTTGAAAAAGATGTCCTAGAACCTAGCAATGGCACAATAAGCCATTTTCTTCACCGAGTACTTTTAATTTTCTAAATTCGATAACTAATTCCCACCTTGTCCGAAATACACAAATTATATTTCAGGAGAAAGCTAAGAACCCGTAGTTTATGAATATTAATGTCTCCAGTGATATATTTCAAGATAGATCCTCATGATAAATGATTTTCTAAATCGTATCTCGACCAGCGAACCCCTCCCCTACAAAGTCTAAAGTAAAACTTTTAATTTTCTAAATTCGATAACTAAATCCCACATTGTCCGAAATACACAAAATACCTATCAGGAGAAAGCTGAAAATATGTAGGTTACGAATATTAATGTCTCCAGAAGCATATTTTAAGTTAAATCCTCATAATAATTGAATTTCTGAATCGTGCCTGGCCCAGATCCGCAATCACTTGGAACCACACAGTAAGCTATGGACAGCCGTTCTGATATAGTCTGCACATTGAGCAAACAATGTAACCAATTTCTAATTCTCCAGTGGTCAAATAACCCAAAAGCTCATACGGGAACAAACCTCAGAGTCTATAGAATGTGGAAATACACTTCCCTGTGGTTAATTCTATTGTTTAAACCCTATCTGAGTGAGGGATTGGTGAGGGATTGGTGAGGGACTGGTGAGGGAAATTGAGGGACTGGTGAGGGAAAGTGAGGGACTGATGAGGGACTGGTTAGGGACAGTGAGGGAGTGGTGAGGGACAGTGAGGGATTGGTGAGGGACAGTGAGGGACTGATGAGGGACTGGTGAGGGACAGTGAGGGACTGATGAGGGACTGGTTAGGGACAGTGAGGGAGTGGTGAGGGACAGTGAGGGATTGGTGAGGGACAGTGAGGGACTGGTAAGGGACAGTGAGGGACTGGTGAGGGACAGTAAGGGATTGGTGAGGGACTGGTGAGGGAAATTGAGGGACTGGTTAGGGACAGTGAGGGACTGGTGAGGGACAGTGAGGGACTGTTGTGGGAAATTGAGGGACTGTTGAGGGACTGGTAAGGGACAGTGAGGGACTGGTGAGGGACAGTGAGGGATTGGTGAGGGACAGTGAGGGAGTGGTGAGGGACAGTGAGGGAAATTGAGGGACTGGTGAGGGACTGGTGAGGGAAATTGAGGGACTGGTTAGGGACAGTGAGGGACTGGTTAGGGACAGTGAGGGACAGTGAGGGACTGTTGTGGGAAATTGAGGGACTGTTGAGGGACTGGTAAGGGACAGTGAGGGACTGGTGAGGGACAGTGAGGGATTGGTGAGGGACAGTGAGGGAGTGGTGAGGGACAGTGAGGGAAATTGAGGGACTGGTGAGGGACAGGTGAGGGACTGGTGAGGGACAGTGAGGGAGTGGAGAGGGACAGTGAGGGACTGAACCAGCAAGCCGATTGCGTGATACCCAAGGTTAAATTTGAAATATTAAATCTAAACTCGTCAAACCTGGAAAATATTTACATAGAAAGGTAGCTTAGAGTATGTAGAATATGAATATACATATGATTAATCATGAATCTAAAGTTTAAACCCGGTGTGAGCTGATTTCTAATGACAGCTTGACCACAGTATAAGCAATGGCGTATCAAGCTAGGCCAGAACTGAACGTGCGTAATGCGCATCTTAATTTATTAATATCTTGGTCTCTGCTCGTCAGAATTTGCTAAAATACATACTGGAATAAACCTTGAAGTCTATAGAATGTGAAAATACACTTCCCTGTGGGTAATTCTAATGTTTAAACCCTATCTGAGCTGATTTTGTGATCATCATATGAAATTCGACTGAACCAGCAAGCCGACTGCGTAATGCCCAAGGTTAAATTTGAATTATTAAATCTGAACTCGTCAAACCTGGACATTATTTACATAGAACGGTAGCTTAGAGTGTGTAGATTATGAATATACGCATGATTAATCATGAATCTAATGTTTAAACCCGGTGCGAGCTGATTTCTCATGACAGCTCGACCACCCTAGCTACACAGTCTAATCAATGGCGGATCAAGCTAGGCCAGAATTCAACGTGCGTAATGCGCATCTTAATTTATTGATATCTTGGTCTCTGCTCGTCTATTTTTGATAAAATACATACTGGAACAAACCTTAGAGTCTATAGAATGTGTATATATACTTCCCTGTGGTTAATATTATTGTTTAAACCCTATCTGATATGATTTAGAAAAGCTGCTCTGAAATTCGACTGAACCAGCAAGCCGACTGCGTAATACCCAAGGTTAAATTTGAATTATTAAATCTGAACTCGTCAAACCTGGACATTATTTACATAGAACGGTAGCTTAGAGTGTGTAGAATAAGAATATATGTATGATTAATAATGAATCTAAAGTTTAAACCCGGTGCGAGCTGATTTCTAATGACAGCTCGACCACCCTAGCTACACAGTATAAGCAATGGCGTATCGAGCTAGGCCAGAATTCAACGTGCGTAATGCGCATCTTAATATTTTAATATCTTGATCTCTTCTTGTTTAAATTTGATGAAATGCATACTGGAACAAACCTTGGAGTCCATAGAATGTGAAAATACACTTCCCTGTGGTAAATTCTAATGTTTAAACTCTATCTGAGCTGATTTTGTGATCATCTTATGAAATTCGACTGAACCAGCAAGCCGACTGCGTAATACCCAAGGTTAAATCTGAATTATTAAATCTGAACTCGTCAAACCTGGACATTATTTACATAGAACGGTAGCTTAGAGTGTGTAGAATAAGAATATATGTATGATTAATCATGAATCTAAAGTTTAAACCCGGTGCGAGCTGATTTCATATTATAACTTGACAACCCTACGTTTCGAGCAGTGACATGGCTTCCCATAGATTCAACCTTATAGTCTAGACAGTACTCTATAGAGGCTTTGCCGATCATATTTACAAAGCGTTAGGTTAATTCCACCGTGTCAAGTCTGATACCCTCGTATAGCTCCTGATCAGACGAACACGATGCTAGTTTCATTTTACACTGTTGACGCCATAGGACGATATAAATGGCAATTTTGTGGGTTGTCGAATCGACTCGTAGCAGACAGCCTAGCAGACATGGCGCTGTCACTGGACTTGACACCTATACCCCCAGGCTGAAAGATCCGAAGTTATCACCATATTAACCGCACTGTCGTTTGGTTTTCCGCCATAATATTTACATCTTCTTGTAGGCACAAGCCTTATAATGAAGGTGCTGTGCTCTATTTCTGTTGTTAATCCGCTATTTGACGAGGGGAAATGATTTTACACAGCGTCCATTGCGAAGAGGAATCTGCTTAGCAATCCATGTTGACACTGACACTCCCACCCCCACCAACGGTTTTGCTATGGTGCGCGAGTTCAAATTTCAATATTGCTTAGATCACCTTAGGCGTTGTTTTATTTCATAATACTTTAGAATTGGGTAGGTAGGGATCATATTTGAATATGTATGGGGGTTTCATCAACTTTAAAGACAATATATATTGATGCGAAGAAATCTGCTACAGTAGTATGTAGGGCCTGAGATAGGCGGACGCCATGGGCGGTTATTTTTTACATAAGCGCCTATTTTAGGCCAACTTCATTTCAGATTTAATAATATCCAACAGTTGATTTTATTCAAAAAATACATATGCCCACAAAGCTACAGGTCTTCTCTTTACTGTAATGGTCATCGTTTATTCATAAAACATAAATTTACGGAGAAAATGGAGAGATTCCACCACTACCACCCTCAAAACAATGGCCGCTCCCAAGTCACGGGAAACTGGGCCGGCGGTACGAGGGAGCATATAGTAAAAGCCTGCGGCGGTGTAGTACATAGGTTAGCGATAGGGGGCGCGGCGGTTCAACTCCCGTCCGGATTTGGCGTGCGGCGGTTAAAGGGTTAATGAAAAAATAGTTCCAATTTAAAGTATGAAATGATCAATTTGAGACCTTTATCTATTATCAAATTTCACCATAATTGCGGAGCAGCATTATCATTATATATTCCAGATATTCTGAAAATTTCATAATTTTCAGAATGGTGACATTGATTATTTCATATGATTTCCCATTCAAAGTGTCACTGATATCTTCTGACACGCACCGATGAGCAAAGACGGGCCATTTTCAATTTCAGACCATGAAAATTAATTATCTTTAAAATGTGATAAATCATTTTAAAGCCAATTCCGCCTCCCCATATTTAGTAAGGTACAGTGCAGTTTCTACTATCATATTCCATATTATCCCACATTTTTAACAGCAAAAAAATTGAGGGGGTTTGGTGTCGTCATCTACAGCTTACAAAGACACCGCTTACAACGACCCATTCAATAATGATTCATACAATAATTTTGTCACACAAAACATCCCCGCAGCATTTGCAGTCACTAAGAATTGAATACTGTCTATTCTTGCCTCTCATATAACTCATCGTGGTGGCCCAGTGGTTAGGGCAGTTGACTTGTAGTCAGAGGTTGTTTGTCTGCATGGGTATGAATCCCAGTAGCAGCCTAACATGATGGTTTAAGTTGGTCACTCCAGTCACTCCCGTCACTCCCGTCACTCACGTCAAAAAAACGTGGGAATTTATTCCGAACAATGTAAGTGATTTTTCTCTGCATGGAGTCAAAGTCTATTTTTGTGTGTGAACGGCCTCTTTAAAAAGGGAAAATAAAAAACTATAGCCGAGTCCAGGGATCGAACCCCAGACCTTCAGATTAAAAGCAGCACCATAACCACTACACCACCAACTTCTTATATGATTGCCTTGAGCAATTACAGAATATATAGTTAAAGTATCGTGCCGGCACCGGTTTTCAGTATGCACAAGCTGAAGTCATCTTGTCATATTCCTTTATCACAACTTTATCACAGTACAGCACTGACACTGTTTGGAAATGACCAAAAGTATGGTTATCTTATCCCTAATCGTATAATTGCTATTGTAAGTTGTCATTTTTTCCACTGCACGAAACTAACCACTTTACATATATATGCGAACGGCATATACCGGTATGCTTTTCAGTATACAAGGTGGTCCTATTGCCCGTGTGTAAACGCCTTATCTATTGGTGTATATACATGTCCATGGTGCGGTCATATAAACATCATATAGACGCCTGATTCTGTCATATTTAAGCCTCTATCAAATAGTTCCGATGTCTGCCACTTGGGGACACCACTGGTAGCATATTTCATTTACCATTAGTCATTAAGTCCTTGGTATATGGGAAATCCAATGTTATATTATCAATTTTGATTATAAAATTGTTCTAAAACCCTATTTATTATCTTTTTATTAAATACATAGAATAAACCAAGCGTTTTGTTGTTGTTTTAAACGTTTTTAAAGTTTTTCAAAACACCACTCTTCTGATGTCATACTTTGGGTACTGTATATATAACACAAGGTCTGGTTAGATATCAACCTACCCCCCCAAGGCGCCACACATCTGCTGCCGACGCTGCTTTGACACCCATAGCCATGGACCGCCCGCCCAGAGACAATAGGGGAACAGGGCTTCACTGAGAGCTCCCGCCTAAAGGGTGAATGCAACACACTGATAAACCGCGGGGGAGGAGGACTTCCCTTTTTATTTTCTATCGAGACATGTTAACGCCAGGCGTTTACATGTCGCACAGAGGATATTTCCTATTGTATACGCCTGGTGTGAAATACAGCCAAGTTGCGTCCGTATTTAAAAGGAAACAGTCTTGTAGACGCCTCATACGCTGGTACGGATTACAGGCGTTTACAAATGAAAACAAGTCGATTTACAGCCGCTACGTGCGATGCCGCCATGCCGCATATATGAATAAAGGCGTTAGTTTCGTGCAGTGTTCTCTTTCTGAATTATTTCTATTTTCGTTCAGAATCTTACAGAGACAGACCGACTTAAACATTCCTTCTTCATGTCTTTTCTGTAGTCTAAAGGTAGGAAACACTAAGCTTGAGAGTTTAAATCCCCTCAATCCAGTGCTTTTTTCCTTTTTTGAAAGTAATAAATATTCTTTGAACAAATAATGTCAGTTCTTCCACACTAGAATAATCTCTATTTCTCCTTTTAAATTGCTTATATTCCCGCTTTTGAATCTTACAAAATTTATCCACTGGAATGACAGACCTATTGCATTGAGTTATCATTGACTATGAATCAAATTGGATTTGAGCATTCATTTAAGCCCTTTCTCATGCACCAGTTACAGTAGACCACCGCCTAATGGCAACCTGGGTTGCAGAACATTGTTAACTGATAGCTTTCCTCAGAACAGTTCTTTCTAATAAATAGGCAAGTGCCTCCCCCTCCCCTATGTAGGCAGACACTTTGGCCCCAATTGGAGGGTGTATGTTTACAAGGGGTTCTACTCTACTTCACATTCTGGGGCATGCAGTATAAACTGTGTACCACTGCACGAAACTTACCGCTTTACATATGTATGCGAAACGCGTCTAACAGTAGGATTTTGCGTCTAGAAGTTAGACCTGTTATCCGTCTCGTAGACGCCTTATCTAGTGGCGTATATACATGTCCATGGTGCGGTCTCATATAAGTCATATATATATGCCTGATTCCGTTATATATACACCAACATCCAATAGTTCAGATCTTTGCAACTTGGGGACCCTACTGGTAGCATATTCATGCTAAATAAGTCTGTATTATATGAAAAATACAATCTTATATTACCAATTTATTTTATAAAACCTTTATAAAACCTGATTGAATATAAATTGATTAAATACATATAATAAACCCTGAATTCTTGGTTTTTTTACCGTTTTTCTAAAAGATGTTGCCTTGAAAACACCATCCTTCTGTCATATTCTGGGTATTCCCATATAAAAGCCTTTAAGAGGTTAACACCATAGACATTGAGTCCCCAAGAACAGGCAGCGGGCAGCAGCGGCCACCGGAGGGCGGCGAGGGGTGGGGGAGGGTATCTCACTGAGGCAACCTGTACAAACGCGGCGGGCGGCGGGCGGCGGGCGGTGGGCAGCGGGCGGCTTCTCACTGAGGCTGGCTGGGGGTGGGGCGGGGTGGTGGGGGGGGCATCCTACAAACGCCGAGCGGTCGCTAATCCATCTACACACAGTGCAGGGAGGTGGGGGTTGTGTACCAGGGCTTCACTGTGGGTAGAATGAGTGTAGGGTGGTGGGCTGGTGGGGTGTAGGGGGGGGGGCGGTAGAGGGTGGGGTTGGGAGGTCGCGGGTGGTGGGTCAGTGTTGGTGCAACCTCTACCAACACCCACAGGATGGGGAGGGCCGCGGGTCGCAATTTTTTTTTTTTTTGGTATCATATATATGCCTGGCGTATATATATGTTGCGCAGAGTATATTTTATCTTAAATACGCCAGGCATGAAAGACAGCCAAGTCGCGCGCGTCTACATATGGAAACTACCTCGTAGACGCCCGGAACGCAGACGCGTATAAGAGGTGTATACAACTATAAATAAGCCACGATACAGCCGATACGTGCGTTATCGCAATGGCGTATATATATATATGTAAATTAGTGGTTTTCATGCAGTGTACAGCACACGTGTGCAGTAATCATAGCTTACTGCAGGGCTTGGGCAGAAATAGATATCAACACATGGTCAACATGTGATGTCTTAGAATGGAGACATTAGTATTTTGACAGCCTTCTACATCTATTCAGGGTAAAATACCTGTATTCTAGGGTGTATAATGAAGGCAGGAAAGCTTCAGTTTATGCATAGTTATAACAGTAAGTCGGCAGTAATTCTCTTCTGTTATCAGTATACACAACATAAACCCATCCAGAACTTGTCTTTGTTTACAAAGTCATTGAATTTGGTTCAGGAAGTAATGAAAGTTCTACTGCACTAGTCACTTCATAGAATAATCTCTTAGAATCAGGCAAGATAGTTTCAGGCTGTGTATACTGATATCATAATGCAGTCAAGAATTCTGTTCTGTTGCCAGTATGCACAAGCTGAAGTGATCTTGTCATATTCCTTTATCACAACTTTATCACAGTACAGCACTGACAATGTTTGGAAATGACCAAAAGTATGGTTATCTTATCACTCATCTTATCCCTTGGCTCTATTGGTATAGTCTAAGCACAGCACTGACACTGGGTGGATATGAACAGAACTAGCATTTTCATTACAGTGTCTGCCACCTGGTGTATTGTGAGGAACTAGATTTGTCCATGCATTCAGGAATCCCTGAAACGTTCACTCTACAAGTCAGTTTAAGTAGCCTAGAAGTAGAGTGTCTGCAAGAGAAACCTTAAGCTGAGAGTTCAATTCCCCTCCATGCAGAACCTTTCTTTTTCTTTCCTCAGTCATAAAGATTCTTTTAGGAACCAATTTTAGTTCCACTACACCAGTCACTCTATAATTTCTATTGTAAGTTGCCATTTTTCCTCTTTCTGAATTGTTTCTATTTTCATTCAGAATCTTAAAGAGACAGACCAACTTAGCCCTTTCACATAAACCTAATATAATCCAGCATAGATTTTAAATTTGTTTACCTATTTTGTACTGCACCTCTCTGCACTGGCGTTTTTCCTTTTTATTTAACCCTTTCCTTACCAATGCTACCTTAAGGCAGCACCAAGGGAATGCTGCCTTAAGGCAGCACCATGGGAATACCAATGCTGCGTTGAGGCAGCTGATTTATATTATTAAATATTTTATATTATTTCAGTAAATAATGGACAGATTTCTTTTAAAATTCAGTATATATAGAAAATAACATTATACTTATGATTAGAGTCGAATTCAGATGAATTGCTTACTATGGAGATGTTGATACTTGATTATATAAAGCATAAGTCTTAGCTTTAGGCGAACTATAAGACAGAGTGCGGTTGGCGCCACCTGTCAGGCATATCACATTTTCATGATTTCTCCATAATATATTGATTCTAAATACAAAACAACTCCCCAGATGTGTTCTCCATGTTTTTTTATAATTATTAATGTAAAAAAAACATAATGTCGTCGCGATGAAAAAAAAAATACACATCTATGTAGGTGCAGTGCTATATTTGGCCTATGTACAGGCTTTTGTCAATGGAGCAAAAAAGAGTATCAAATTCTTCCTCCAATTGGGAATATTAATATAAGTATCAAATATTGATCAAATTCATAATAAATGGTATGAAAATAAAGCCTGAAGTCTCTTCGTTTTTTCGGTATCATTAAAATTATCTAATAATCTCCCTAAGTAATCTAAATTGGCTAATTTGTGAAGCACCCCTCTGCTCTTTGAGTCATTTTCTATGGCTTGCAGAATAGGCCGGTATTTAGACGTCTGTACAACGTGCGACATGCGGTACTAGCGGGATAGTTCACTGCGTGCTACGCTAGGCGCGGTAAGGAAAGGGTTAAAAAGACGCCATGGTCCCGATACACCCCGATATAGCTCTAGTTGCAACCAGCGCAATCAACCATTTTTCTTTTATAATTCCAGAAATAATGCATATTTATGATTGATAATTTATCTGTAGATACAAAACATAGTATATGATATTTCATAATGCTATTTAATGAAAAAATTAGTTCCAATTTAAAGTATGAAATGATCAATTTGAGACCTTTATCTATTATCAAATTTCACCATAATTGCGGAGCAGCATTATCATTATATATTCCAGATATTCTGAAAATATCATAATTTTCAGAATGGTGACATTGATTATTTCATATGATTTCCCATTCAAAGTGTCACTGATATCTTCTGACACGCACCGATGAGCAAAGACGGGCCATTTTCAATTTCAGACCATGAAAATTAATTATCTTTAAAATGTGATAAATCATTTTAAAGCCAATTCCGCCTCCTCATATTTAGTTAGGTACAGTGCAGTTTCTACTATCATATTCCATATTATCCTACATTTTTAACAGCAAAAAAATTGAGGGGGTTTGGTGTCGTCATCTACAGCTTACAAAGACACCGCTTACAACGACCCATTCAATAATGATTCATACAATAATTTTGTCACACAAAACATCCCCGCAGCATTTGCAGTCACTAAGAATTGAATACTGTCTATTCTTGCCTCTCATATAACTCATCGTGGTGGCCCAGTGGTTAGGGCAGTTGACTTGTAGTCAGAGGTTGTTTGTCTGCATGGGTATGAATCCCAGTAGCAGCCTAACATGATGGTTTAAGTTGGTCACTCCAGTCACTCCCGTCACTCCCGTCACTCACGTCAAAAAAACGTGGGAATTTATTCCGAACAATGTAAGTGATTTTTCTCTGCATGGAGTCAAAGTCTATTTTTGTGTAAACGGCCTCTTTAAAAAGGGAAAATAAAAAACTATAGCCGAGTCCAGGGATCTAACCCCACACCTTCAGATTAAAAAGCAGCACCATAACCACTACACCACCAACTACTTATATGATTGCCTTGAGCAATTACAGAATATATAGTTAAAGTATTGTGCCGGCACCGGTTTTCAGTATGCACAAGCTGAAGTCATCTTGTCATATTCTTTTATCACAACTTTATCACAGTACAGCACTGACACTGTTTGGAAATGACCAAAAGTATGGTTATCCCTAATCGTATAATTGCTATTGTAAGTTGTCTTTTTTCCCACTGCACGAAACTAACCACTTTACATATATATGCGAACGGCATATACCGGTATGCTTTTCAGTATACAAGGTGGTCCTATTGCCTGTGCATAAACGCCTTATCTATTGGTGTATATACATGTCCATGGTGCGGTCATATATACATCATATAGACGCCTGATTCTGTCATATTTAAGCCTCTATCAAATAGTTCCGATGTCTGCCACTTGGGGACACCACTGGTAGCATATTTCATTTACCATTAGTCATTAAGTCCTTGGTATATGGGAAATCCAATGTTATATTATCAATTTTGATTATAAAATTGTTCTAAAACCCTATTTATTATCTTTTTATTAAATACATAGAATAAACCAAGCGTTTTGTTGTTGTTTTAAACGTTTTTAAAGTTTTTCAAAACACCACTCTTCTGATGTCATACTTTGGGTACTGTATATATAACACAAGGTCTGGTTAGATATCAACCTACACCCCCAAGGCGCCACACATATGCTGCCGACGCTGCTTTGACACCCATAGCCATGGACCGCCCGCCCAGAGACAATAGGGGAACAGGGCTTCACTGAGAGCTCCTGCCTAAAGGTTGAAAGCAACACACTGATAAACCGCGGGGGAGGAGGACTTCCTTTTTTATTTTCTATCTAGACATGTAAACGCCGGGCGTTTACATGTCGCACAGAGGATATTTCCTATTGTATATGCCTGGTGTGAAAAACAGCCAAGTTGCGTCCGTATTTAAAAGGAAACAGTCTTGTAGACGCCTCATACGCTGGTACGGATTACAGGCGTTTACAAATGAAAACAAGTCGATTTACAGCCGCTACGTGCGATGCCGCCATGCCGCATATATGAATAAAGGTGTTAGTTTCGTGCAGTGTTCTCTTTCTGAATTATTTCTATTTTCGTTCAGAATCTTACAGAGACAGACCGACTTAAACATTCCTTCTTCATGTCTTTTCTGTAGTCTAAAGGTAGGAAACCCTAAGCTTGAGAGTTTAAATCCCCTCAATCCAGTGCTTTTTTCTTTTTTGAAAGTAATAAATATTCTTTGAACAAATAATGTCAGTTCTTCCACACTAGAATAATCTCTATTTCTCCTTTTAAATTGCTTATATTCCCGCTTTTGAATCTTACAAAATTTATCCACTGGAATGACAGACCTATTGCATTGAGTTATCATTGACTATGAATCAAATTGGATTTGAGCATTCATTTAAGCCCTTTCTCATGCACCAGTTACAGTAGACCACCGCCTAATGGCAACCTGGGTTGCAGAACATTGTTAACTGATAGCTTTCCTCAGAACAGTTCTTTCTAATAAATAGGCAAGTGCCTCCCCCTCCCCTATGTAGGCAGACACTTTGGCCCCAATTGGAGGGTGTATGTTTACAAGGGGTTCTACTCTACTTCACATTCTGGGGCATGCAGTATAAACTGTGTACCACTGCACGAAACTTACCGCTTTACATATGTATGCGAAACGCGTCTAACAGTAGGATTTTGCGTCTGGATGTTAGACCTGTTATCCGTCTCGTAGACGCCTTATCTAGTGGCGTATATACATGTCCATGGTGCGGTCTCATATACGTCATATATATATGCCTGATTCCGTTGTATATACACCAACATAAAATAGTTCCGATCTTTGCAACTTGGGGACACTACTGGTAGCATATTCATGCTAAATAAGTCTGTATTATATGAAAAATACAATCTTATATTACCAATTTATTTCATAAAACCTTTATAAAACCTGATTGAATATAAATTGATTAATTACATATAATAAACCCTGCATTCTTGGTTATTTTACCTTTTTCTAATAGATGTTGCCTTGAAAATACCATCCTTTTGTCATATTCTGGGTATTCTCATATAAAAGCCTTTAAGAGGTTAACACCATAGACATTGAGTCCCCAAGAACGGGCTTTGGGCAGCGGCGGGCACCGGAGGGCAGCGGGGGGTGGGGGAGGGTATCTCACTGAGGCAACCTGTACAAACGCGGCTGGCGGCGGGCGGCGGGCAGCGGGGGGCTTCTCACTGAGGCTGGCTGGGGGTGGGGCGGGGTGGTGGTGGGGGGGCGTCCTACAAACGCTGAGCGGTCGCTAATCCATCTACACACAGTGCAGGGAGGTGCGGGTTGTGTACCAGGGCTTCACTGTGGGTAGAATGAGTGTAGGGTGGTGGGTGGTGGGGTGTCGGGGGGGGGGCGGTAGAGGGTGGGGTTGGGAGGTCGCTGGTGGAGGGTCAGTGTTGGTGCAACCTCTACCAATACCCACAGGACGGGGCGGGCCGCGGGTCGCAATTTTTTTTTTTTTGGTATCATATATACGCCTGGCGTATATATATGTTGCGCAGAGTATATTTTATCTTAACCCTTTAAAGGCGGGGGTCTGTGGCAGAGCCCTATTGCTTGGGGCGGGTACTTTGGACTGGTATAACCGTAGGGGACGGGCCGATTTTTGTCTAAACCCATATTCCATTATTTGATCACGTGATATGATACATCATTCTTATTTATATTATTTGGTCTACCAAATAATATCAAATACTATATCATAGGTATATTCTCTGAAAGTTTCAAATGCATTGATCAATTATTTCTTCATAAAACAATGAAATATTAAATATTACTAAATTTCATAAATAATGCCTCAAGGCATTATCCGGTCTCCGCGGGGGAATGCCTCAAGGCATTATCCGCCTTGAAAGGGTTAAATACGCCAGGCGTGTAAGACAGCCAAGTCGCGCGCGTCTACATATGGAAACTACCTCGTAGACGCCCGGAACGCAGACGCGTATAAGAGGTGTATACAAGTATAAACAAGCCACGATACAGCCGATACTTGCGTTATCGCAATGGCGTATATATATATATGTAAATTAGTGGTTTTCGTGCAGTGTACAGCACACGTGTGCAGTAATCATAGCTTACTTCAGGGCTTGGGCAGAAATAGATATCAACACATGGTCAACATGTGATGTCTTAGAGTGGAGACATTAGTATTTTGACAGCCTTCTACATCTATTCAGGGTAAAATACCTGTATTCTAGGGTGTATAATGAAGGCAGGAAAGCTTCAGTTTATGCATAGTTATAACAGTAAGTCGGCAGTAATTCTCTTCTGTTATCAGTATACACAACATAAACCCATCCAGAGCTTGTCTTTGTTTACAAAGTCATTGAATTTGGTTCAGGAAGTAATGAAAGTTCTACTGCACTAGTCACTTCATAGAATAATCTCTTAGAATCAGGCAAGATAGTTTCAGGCTGTGTATACTGATATCATAATGCAGTCAAGAATTCTGTTCTGTTGCCAGTATGCACAAGCTGAAGTGATCTTGTCATATTCCTTTATCACAACTTTATCACAGTACAGCACTGACAATGTTTGGAAATGACCAAAAGTATGGTTATCTTATCACTGATCTTATCCCTTGGCACTATTGGTATAGTCTAAGCACAGCACTGACACTGGGTGGATATGAACAGAACTAGCATTTTCATTACAGTGCCTGCCACCTGGTGTATTGTGAGGAACTAGATTTGTCCATGCATTCAGGAATCCCTGAAACGTTCACTCTACAAGTCAGTTTAAGTAGTCTAGAAGTAGAGTGTCTGCAAGAGAAACCTTAAGCTGAGAGTTCAATTCCCCTCCATGCAGAACCTTTCTTTTTCTTTCCTCAGTCATAAAGATTCTTTTAGGAACCAATTTTAGTTCCACTACACCAGTCACTCTATAATTTCTATTGTAAGTTGCCATTTTTCCTCTTTCTGAATTGTTTCTATTTTCATTCAGAATCTTAAAGAGACAGACCAACTTAGCCCTTTCACATAAACCTAATATAATCCAGCATAGATTTTAAATTTGTTTACCTATTTTGTACTGCACCTCTCTGCACTGGCGTTTTTCCTTTTTATTTAACCCTTTCCTTACCAATGCTGCCTTAAGGCAGCACCAAGGGAATACCGATGCTGCCTCAAGGCAGCACCGTGAGAGTACCAATGCTGCCTTAAGGCAGCACCATGGGAATACCAATGCTGCGTTGAGGCAGCTGATTTATATTATTAAATATTTTATATTATTTCAGTAAATAATGGACAGATTTCTTTTAAAATTCAGTATATATAGAAAATAATATTATACTTATGATTAGAGTCGAATTCAGATGAATTGCTTACTATGGAGATGTTGATACTTGATTATATAAAGCATAAGTCTTAGCTTTAGGCGAACTATAAGACAGAGTGCGGTTGGCGCCACCTGTCAGGCATATCACATTTTCATGATTTCTCCATAATGTATTGATTCTAAATACAAAACAACTCCCCAGATGTGTTCTCCATGTTTTTTTATAATTATTAATGTAAAAAAAACATAATGTCATCGCGATGAAAAAAAAGATACACATCTTTGTAGGTGCAGTGCTATATTTGGCCTATGTACAGGCTTTTGTCAATGGAGCAAAAAAGAGTATCAAATTCTTCCTCCAATTTGGAATATTAATATAAGTATCAAATATTGATCGAATTCATAATAAATGGTATGAAAATAAAGCCTGAAGTCTCTTCGTTTTTTCGGTATCATTAAAATTATCTAATTATCTCCCTAAGTTATCTAAATTGGCTAATTTGTGAAGCACCGCTCTGCTCTTTCAGTCATTTTCTATGCCTTGCAGAATAGGCCGGTATTTAGACGTCTGTACAACGTGCGACGTGCGGTACTAGCGGGATAGTTCACTGCGTGCTACGCTAGGCGCTGTAAGGAAAGGGTTAAAAAGGCGCCATGGTCCCAATACACCCCGATATAGCTCTAGTTGCAACCAGCGTAATCAACCATTTTTCTTTTATAATTCCAGAAATAATGCATATTTATGATTGATAATTTATCTGTAGATACAAAACATAGTATATGATATTTCATAATGCTATTTAATGAAAAAATTAGTTCCAATTTAAAGTATGAATTGATCAATTTGAGACCTTTATCTATTATCAAATTTCACCATAATTGCGGAGCAGCATTATCATTATATATTCCAGATATTCTGAAAATATCATAATTTTCAGAATGGTGACATTGATTATTTCATATGATTTCCCATTCAAAGTGTCACTGATATCTTCTGACACGCACCGATGAGCAAAGACGGGCCATTTTCAATTTAAGACCATGAAAATTAATTAACTTTAAAATGTGATAAATCATTTTAAAGCCAATTCCGCCTCCTCATATTTAGTTAGGTACAGTGCAGTTTCTACTATCATATTCCATATTATCCCACATTTTTAACAGCAAAAAAAAAAAAATTGAGGGGGTTTGGTGTCGTCATCTACAGCTTACAAAGACACCGCTTACAACGACCCATTCAATAATGATTCATACAATAATTTTGTCACACAAAACATCCCCGCAGCATTTGCAGTCACTAAGAATTGAATACTGTCTATTCTTGCCTCTCATATAACTCATCGTGGTGGCCCAGTGTTTAGGGCAGTTGACTTGTAGTCAGAGGTTGTTTGTCTGCATGGGTACGAATCCCAGTAGCAGCCTAACATGATGGTTTAAGTTGGTCACTCCAGTCACTCCCGTCACTCCCGTCACTCACGTCAATTGCTTATAAAAAAAACGTGGGAATTTATTCCAAACAATGTAAGTGATTTTTCTCTGCATGGAGTCAAAGTCAGCTTGTGCATACTGAAAACCGGTGCCGGCACGATACTTTAACTATATATTCTGTAATTGCTCAAGGCAATCATATAAGTAGTTGGTACTAACACCGCCCCCGGGCTGGAGGGCGACGCCCACCGGCACAGCCACGTGTCCGGGGCCACGAGTGTTGTTGTTGTTATTGTTGTTGGTCGCCATCTTAAGTCCACGTGGCCGGTCGTCCACGTGGGAGGTGACGTCACGTGTTGTGGTGCCCTGGCTGGCTATACCCGGGGCGGGTGCATCCGTTTGAGTCGTAACCAGGGGTATCCTGCTGACCACCTGTGCCCAGGTCCTGGGCCGCAGCTCGGTGGCCGGGAGTGTTGTTACACGCACATCTGGGGTCACATCCTCTTTGATGTCACGTGCGCTGCACTCGGTGACCCCGGGCCCGGGGTGCATGCACTTCTGTAACCTGCAGCCGGGTGCGCTCCCATCACTCGCGGGGCGCACCGTACCCGTTTTTTGCCAGCTGCGGGGGCCTGTGTTGGTAGAGCGCTTCCTTCCCGGGATCCGCCGCCTGCAGCGTGTGTCCGGCATGTGGAGGATATCCGGTCGGGGCCCCACGGCAGGGGCCCGGAGTGGGGGCCAGTTGAGCCTCGTAGCCCATCGTGTAGCCCAGCTTGCGATTACACGTGTGTAGAGAATGGCCGCACTGTTTCCCTACTGAGTCGCAGTACAAGCATATGTGCACCCATTTAACTTGGCCGTCCTCCTGGCCGCTCCTATGGCGGCACCCCCTCTCCGAATTATACTGCCGGCATGGCAGCTCCCTCGACTGTCCCTCGACTGTGGCGTCTGGGGCGTTCTGGGCCATCAAAGTCGTCATAGCTAGTCTCACTCGCTCCTCCTGGATGAGTGAGTAATAGCTCCAGGCTAGGCGGCCTGCCTTAATCTGGTCAAAGACAAACTGTGACCACCACTGTAACCCGGCCCACGGGCGGGACTGGGCATCCACAGACACCTGATGGAGGTGCATAAACATGTGGTCTCGGTCCATAGGGTCCACGGCTCGGTCGTCGCTTAGCAAGCCGATAAATGCACTTACATATTTCATCGGCCTGAGGCTTCCCCTCACCTCAAATTTCTCGGCGAGGGTGAAGACTCCCTCACGGTCAACAAACATATACGGTTTGCTCATAAGGAGAGCGATGTTAATGTCTGAATGAAACCTATGAATGAAAATTCGCAATCGAATTTGGGGGAGTCACCATCACATGAGAAGCACTAGGAAAAGTACAGTTCCCCTCCTGGTAGTTAATGCAATGATACAATTTTCCATCTCTACCTTTGGTTTTGACATTTTGCTTTTGTACAGATTGTGATTTCTTTTTTGCGAACTCTCTCGTTGATTCAGCCCCAACATAGCAGGTAGCTAACATTTGATCGCCCCCACCCCCCAAAAATGATCTGAGACCATTTTTCACCACATTCTTGCGCACTTCTTCATCATATTTTACTATCACCGCCGTAGTAAAAATATGTGAATCCGCTTTTTCAGCAAGGAAACCAATGTTGGTTTTTTTGGGGTTTTTTTAAACAATTTTTATCAAGAATAATTGTTACAACAATACCGAATTCGGCAGCATGCCGTTCTTCCATCCGGGACCTGTAGTAGATGGGACTTTATAGTAGCGCTTACAAGTCAATTAGTTGAACAACTTCCAGGTAAGTGTCAAGTAATATGTATGTAACAAGTCATGGTGAATGGGTGATTTTTAATGAGATGGGATGATAATGGATGATAAGTTTTTACTATTTACAATGTATAAGTAACTCTTGGGATAAATTTTGCATCTAAGATATACAGTAGGCAGGTCAAAGAATTGCAATAAACAGCTAATTGGCTTTTAGGTTTCAAGTCCAGATAATAAAAGAGAGAGAGGAGACTAATACTCCATCATTTCTTATACTTTAGATAACAGCTTCTCAAGTATATATTTGAAACACATTTTGCAGATTATACAGCATATAGATAGTATTATTATGATAGTACCGAAAACAGGGTTAGACCTCAGTCGTATACACAGGATGTAATCACAAGTATGGGGACCGTAACTGTGTTTCTGTCATAGCATCAAAACAGCAAATATTTCAAAAAAAATAGTAATAGGCAGGATTTTTGGTCTCAGTCGTTTCACAATCTGGGGACCATTACTGCATCTATGCCATAGTAAATGTTATATATGTACAATAAAATAATAGAGTAAAATAGAGTAGGCAGGGTTTTTGGTCTCAGTCATATTCACAATCTGAGGAGTATAACTGTAATTGTAATCGTATCACAAACCTAATAAGAAAAGGTTTATACTCAGTCGTATTCACAATCTTAGTTTTTGTGGGTTAGATGTATTCAAGAAGGTAAAGGCAGTTAGGGTAGTCCAACTTTGTAGTCAGTTTAAATGCTTTTGTGTCTACTATCTGTGCAAAGTCTGGTTTTAGTCTATTCCAAATCTGGATTCCTTTCATAATGAAAGACTTTTCATAAACAAGATTCTCAGCGGGTGGTTGAATTAGTCGGAGGCATTCGTTTCTTCTAGTAGGGAGATCCCTTTTATCTATACGGTGCGGTACTTTTGTAAGTGTATGAGAAAAATGAATAAGGTGTAGTTCTCTGCGATTTGTTAAATATCGTAAATTGGCTTTATCATGTAGTTCAGCTGTAGTAAATGGTTGGTTTGGCCCTAATTTTATCCTGGATATAAGTCTTAGTGCTTTGTTCTGGAGCAGTTGGATCTCATTTGCCTCATATTGGGTAGTTGGGGCGTGGATATAGTCACAGTAGTCTAGGTACGGGAGAATCTTTGTTTTGTATATTTTTATAGCTGTGTCTGGATTAATAAGATTCCTTATTTTACTCAGGAGGTATATTTTATCCGATACTCGTTTGTTAGTAATTTGTCTATGTTCTTTGAAGTTCAATTTTGAGTCAATCAAGAGGCCTAAATAGTTGTAATTTTTTACTAGTCCTAGAGGTGTATTGTTTAAGGTAATTTCTTCATTCAATGGTTGGATAGGGTTGCGCCTATTTGGTTTATAGATCATCAATTTGGTTTTCTTTTCATTTATGGTAAGTATGTTATTATTACACCAGCGTTGGGCTATTGGGAGTATCTGTTGCATATCCTGAATATTAGTTGTGGTTATAGTTGTGTCATCAGCCTATAGAGTTAGTATACATGGTAGATCCTGGAGGTAAGTGGTTAGGCTATTGATATATATAAGGAATAATGTGGGGCCAAGGACAGATCCTTGGGGGATTCCATAGGTATGTGAGACAATAAAACTATAACAGAATTGCCTTCTTGTATTATTTCCAAACTAAGAGTACACAAGACTTTCAAAAGTCAGTGTGTTTTGTTCTTGTCTTCTTTGCTCTGGAACCTCCTAAGAGAAAACTTACGTTTTCACTGTTGACAAACTTTTTTTGTTTTCTTTTTGCATGATGAACTCTCTGAAGACAAATCCGATGATGATTCTGTATCTGTCAAGGAGCTTGAACTAGAAGATACCTTTTTCCTGGATATTTTTTGTCTGGCTGCGGTTTTTCCTCCCTTGTTTCATTCCCTGAAGTCAACACTGTTCCTTGCGAGTGAACCTCCACCCTGGGCTCCAATACCGGCCATCTTTCAGCCGTGTGCCTCCGTGTAGTAGGTCCTGGTCGACAGTCAGGTACTCCCGCACCACGGATTAGATCCCTCCTACGGTAATCGTGCTGCTCGTTGTGGTAATCATCCTCCAAGTCCTCCTCGATTGGGGATTTCACTTTCTTCTTTATCCTAGTTTCTCCTATAGCTCCTATCAATTGTTCAAGCGATTTTTCTAGGTTAGTCATCCTAGAACTCATGGTGCCATAGGCATCTCAAACCTTTGCACTGAGGCCCACCTTGCCTTTCAGTGACTCATCTTCCTCAAATATTTCCACTTTTCTGTCTGTTTTATTCTTGCACCACTTGCCTGTGGGTCTATAGTGCTTTTGGTTGCAACTATTGCAGTATCTGCAGTAAGTGCAAGTACAATGGCGGAAGTGGCAGATCAACCCCACGCAGGTAGGTAAGTCAGACACCCCAGTGTCTCCATCTGGTGGTTGTAGTTGGAAATATAAACCACTAAACTCCAAGTCCTATAAGGCCCGTTTCCATTGGCCGATTTCCCGTCACCGATCTACAGTCAGGAACCACCAACGGACTTTTGGCACTGCTGACCCAAAATCGGTCAATGGAAACGACCAAGCTCGTGAAATGACCCAAGACTTTTTCTGCTTAGATTATGCAATGTGGCACCACCCACCACTGAGTAAAAGCTTGGTCACTTAGTGAAATCTACTACCCTTCTATATCGACGCAGTCTGTGGCACCACCGACAGACTTTCTGGGTAACACAAAGAATCTACACAAAGTTTGTCGGCCAATGGAAACGGGCCTTTAGTGTCCATATATAATGCATATTGACCTGTTATTTATATGTAAATATACGTCTATAGATGAAGCATATACACAATGGCAAAGTGACTTGATTATCTACCCCAAATGATAGATATATACACAAGGTGTATTTATGTGTAAAACACGTTTTCTGATGCTGTGATACACTTAACCCTTTAGCGCCGGGTGTCTGTAGCAAGGCAGTGTCTGTAAGGCCGAGTAGTAACATAGCAATATACCGCCAGGAACGGGTCTTATACAGGCCGATTGTAACATATTTTTTTAAGATAAACTGGAATCAGATCTTAATCTACAACCAGACATCTGGAAAACGATTGTAACATATTCGTCATTTGATCACGTGATATAACACGTGGTCGTTAACCCTTTAAGAATGGCAGCCTATAGATGGACTACACACTTGGGGACGGCTATTAGTGACTATGTATAGTTCTAGGGCACTGTCCTCTGAACTCTAAATTCGAAGGTTTATCACGTGATGTAATATGCTATTATTAATATTTTTATTTCTATCATTTGGAATCCAAAAATACTATTTTACACCTACATTCTGTGAAAATTTCAAGTTAATTTTTACATATTTTCTTTTTAAAAACAATTATATAGATATCCAGCAAATGATGCCTTAAGGCATCATCCGCCCCTGGCCGGTTGATGCCTTAAGGCATCATCCGCCCTTAAAGGGTTAAAAAATTTATATAATTTTAGGATTCTTTCAAAATATTAAATGTGATGCTATACCTACATTCTGTGAAAGTTCCAATCTTATTGATTCATTATTTATTGAATTATTTCATATAAACTATGATTTTGTTAGTCTTGGAAAATGATAATTTAATGCATCACTCGGCCATGCTCAGTGATGCCCTAAGGCATTGCCCGGTTCCAATATGTTAAGTCTGCAATTACTCTTAGCAGAACAAGAGTGTCAGCGATCCGTAGGTATACCCTGAGCCACGAAGACGGAAAGCAGCGGCTTTGGATGAAGCGACGCTTGTGCCAACGCTTCCGATGACGCTTGAGGAATGGCCAATGCCATCCCGAAAGACGGGGCTGGGAAATATTTTGATAGATTAATGGGTCGTACAATCATGGGTCCAGGAAATGTAGATCTAGTGGCAGGGCGATTCCAGACTCCAACGGGATGATGTTGGCGTTCATCCCCAGTGCCCCACTTGGTTCCTCGGGCTGGTCTATCGGCTTAGCTTTGGAAGGCTTTGCTGATTTCTCAGCCCGTGTCACGGCGGGAGGCCTCCTCGACTGTAGGACTTCAGTCTGATCCTGTTGGGTCTGACCGGGTCCTGACAGCTGAGTATCTACACTGACATCCATAGGCTGGGCCTTTCTGGATGTAGTGTCCTGGTGGGAAGTTTCTTCCACGGGTGACCATCCCAACATGCCGGCGAGTTGCTGACGTGTCGGGTTTGATTCTTCCGTGGTGAACTGAAGAAATCTTCCCCGGCTCCTTTGGCGGGCCAACCACGCTTCCACAAGGGCTTGCGGGTCGTCACCGATGTCATAGAGCGACATACCCAAGTGCCGAAGACAACGTTCATCTTGGCGATGGGTCTGGGCTTCCGCCCGGGCAAACCTCGACTGGGCTGTGGTTTTCGCAATACGCGCGTCCTCTAAGTCCAATGCGTACTGTTTAGCCAGGCCTTTCGTGGCTTCTCTCACCTCAAATCGGGCTAGGTTTACTAGCTCTTTAACGAGGCCTTCATGAAGAGACTGCGCGCCCCTTCGGACGCGGCCCTCCAAGGTGCCACCTATATGCGACTCTAGCTGATCCGCCCTTTGGACGTATTCAACCGACATCGCACAGGGAGAAGAAGTCACTTTCGACGCAACGGGTGGTTGTGTCGTTTGTTTCTTCTTTACCTCAACAACCGGGTTGGCTGGTGGAGGGAGTGCCGGAAAGGCCTCTTCCTCTTCAACTTTCCCGGGTGCTTGGGTAGCACCTCTGTTCAGCGGGGAAACTCCCGGGAGACTTGAGCTAGGACGAGTCCCAGCTGGTTTTTCTGCGGGTCCGTGGGCTTTTGAAGCCGTTGGAACGTTCCCTTCGCTCGGGTCTGAGAGAAGTTTCAATCCCTCAGACAACCTTGGCCCTACCTGGTAAGCAGCTTCCACCACGTCAGCGATGGTGTGCTTACTAGGAGCCAATTTCTTCTTAGGCTTCCGACTGGATCGCTCAGAAGTGTCAGTCTCGCTGGACGAGGACGATGACAACTTCTTGACCCGTCGTTTAGCCTTCGAGGACCTTTGAGACGGTTCCCGGCTAAGGGACCGTTTCTTCCTCGACTCCTTTGACATCTGTCGATGTTTTGAAGCGGATAGCATCAGACTCCAGAACCAGCCAGGATTCTTCTTCCATCCGATCTTAAACAATCGACCGTCTGTCACACAAGTCTCGGGCTCCGGTTTGCCTTTCTGAGCATCGGAACCTAAGTCAACGAATCTCTGCCACAGATTCATGACCCGTTCCCGAGCAGCAGCACCAGCAGTCCGGTGTTCCCGGGCAATGTGTCGGACTAGACACGATCGCCTCGAACTGGCACACCCGGCCTGGCAAGAACCACCCTTCTTGCCAAGGCACTGTAGCCACGGTCGCTCAGCTAAGTGTACCTCTACGAGGTGCCTAGCGTAGCGACCTTCAGTCGCGTAGGTCGGTGACAATTTCTTGTCCCTCCCATGGCAACTCAAAAAGACACAATGATTGCCATTTCCAAACTTGTGCCATGCGTACGCGATCCGGTCTTTGACCTGATCCTCGTACTTCAGCAGGCTAACTCGGGACACTCCTTTCACCCGGTCGATGTACCAGGCGTTGGGAGAACCCTCGTCAACTAGCCATTCCTCGTCTTCAGAGGTTCCATCTTAACCGACACCATCGGGGATGTAATGTCGGTTCCCATGACGGAGATCTTCCAGGCAAGTGTAAGTCTTGCCCAGCAAAGAGGCGGGTATCTGTCTAGCTACCGTTCTCTTCCCAGCCCGCTTTACGCCAGGTTGGAAATCACCGTCATCATTGTCGGGGTTGGATTGGGCAAGGGGTTTAGCCTTGTCCATCTCCGTTCCCCAACACTTGACATCTTCGCCACCCGTGGCACCTGTTGAGGTACTCGGTGTAGCGTCAGCCGCACTCAGACCAGCCTGCGCCGCGGGTTTGTCCGAGCCTTTCGACTCAGCCCCCTTTGACTCCTCACGCTTCCCGGTTTGAGGTTTCCCTTTCCCCGAGTCATGCGATTCCGGCTGACCTTCTGTTTTCTCCAACTCCGCTTCAGCCCGTTTTCGGGCGGCACGACGGAGTCGCTTCCGGTTCTGCTTCGAAAGCTGCGGCTCAGTCTTATTAGCATCCTGAGGTTTTGACACCTCAGTCTTGCTGACAGACTTCCCCGGCGCGGGTTTAGCCGGTTGTGACACCGGTTTCTCACCTTTGCTGGACGACCCTTTTACAGAGTCGCCCCCAACTGACGAATCAGTCTCCATAGCTGTCTCTGTACCAGCCTCAGACCTTCCGGGTTTTGCTACTGGTCCCGGGGCCAAAAAGGTCCCGGCTTCCGCCAGCTCTACTCCGGGTGGAGTCCAATTTTGGTACATTGACTGTACTATGGCACGCGTTTTGGGATCTGGGATCCCAGCCAACATTTGTTCCAGGCTCTGAGTCGAAACCTCATGCCTGGAACCCATCTCTTCGGAGGACTTCCTCTGAGAGCGACGACGCGGACGGGCTCGGCCTCGCCTTGGCGTATCACGCTCCGATTCGGAACCTTCGGCCATAACCACATCCGAGTCAGAGGCCTCAGTTTTCACTGGGCTCGTCTTCGGACGGGCACCAGAAGAACCCTTAGCGGCCGGGGCCGCCTCGGACTTCTTCCTGGTGTGAATTTTTCCCTTTCCGGGTCGTTCATCTCGGGTTTCCCCAAGAAGAACAGAGTCCTCAGACTCGTCCCCTTCCAGGTCAAAATCACCATCATCTGACCCGATGAGCAAAGCATCATCGTCCAGATCTGCCCCCCGCTCAGCCGAAGCTGAGGATCCGGGCAGGGGTGAGGGGAGCTCGCGCTCACCCTCTGTAGACGGGGCACGGTCAGCCATGCTGTTACCGCCCGACTCCTGTGGTGCTAGGCACCACTCCGATCACAGAGTGAAGACTACTGAAAAAACAGGGTCTTATATACTCCTAAGTGACCGTGTCGAGACTGGCTCATCTTGAGCGTCTCAACACCGCATGCGTGAAGAAACCAAAGGTCAGCGTTACGCTCGACTTGATTCGTTCACGCCTTCAATCACCCAGCACAGGTTCCGAAACCCGGGGAAACCCCTTTTTGAGCTCCACCCCGAGTTCTCCACCGCGTGGATTTTCTTATCGCCGTCGTGTATCTCGTTGATAGTATGGGAGACTTGTTCAATTTCCATGTAAATGGATCAGACCTTTCAGAGCGTTCGGCAATTCTGCAGCCTCTAGAGGGTCCTCGACGGGGTCCCTTAGAGCAACGTCTGGGCTGCGGCACATAACGACTGATTTTAAGGTAACTGTTTGATCAACATTCATGTATAATCGACACGTCACTGACTACCAACGATCTACATTTCGTACCATTGCTTCTCGTTGTGTTTTTGACAACCCTGGCACCACTACTCTTTGTAGCTAACCACAGCCTTCGATTTTAGTCGAGAGCTGCGGCGGGGTTTTGAGTCTATTTTAGACTCCATTCTACATCTCGAACCATGTTTATTATACACAGCTCGATTTGTAGCAAATTTAGACTTTTCCATGTCAGGTTTTTCTTCTACCCACACTTCCCTTTTTAGGTTGGCGTAAGTAGGAATCACCTTCCGCGGACGTCCCGGTTTTCGCCGTGTAGGCGAGTACCCACTCGGAACCCCGGTAACCTTTGACCGGGACTTCCCTATCGGGGCCTGCCTCCGCCGTGTTGACGGGGGTTTGACACCCGGCTTCCCGGCTCTTTGAACCCGGGACCTCTCTGGTTCCCCAGTAGGACCCGTGTTCAGTGACACATCCCGCTTTGTAGCAGGGTGTGAAACTTCAAAGTCGGAACATTGGCGCTTTCCTTCCCATAGTCGTAAACGAGCTACATGGGATTTATAACGCCTTCTTGACCATTCATCTTCTATCACTACTGTCATTTCTGACAATAATTGAACAATTCTGAATGGTCCGTCCCAGTTAGGAGCGAGTTTTACATTTACCAACGGAGTGTGGTATCGTACAACCCGGTCTCCTACTCGGAACTTATGTGGTTTAAGATTGACGTCATGGCCAGTGTTTTGCCACTCTGCAGCTTTTATCAGATTCCGTCTCGCGAGGTAATATCCCTCTATAAAACGTTCTCTGAGTTTTTTGACAAATCCTATGGGACAAGGATCATCCGTAGACATTCCAGGAACCCCATAGACTATGTCAGCGGGCATTACTTTTTCCTCGCCAAAGATGAGTAAATTAGGTGAACACCCCGTGCTTGAATGAATGGTCCCATTGTACGCATGAGCTATAAATGGTGCCAATTCATCCCAATTCTTCCGATTTTCATCTTCCAGGGTCAGAAGACACTGGGGTCTGTTTAACATCGGACGAATGAGACTTTGAAAGCTCGTACGGGGGTCGTCCAGCCAGTCTCGTTCAACAAGTGTCTCGTTCGTCCAGGGACGAGCCCCGTACGATAGGAGAGAGCTGCCATGAGAAAGTCTCATTCAACAAGAAGGTTGTCCAATGGAGAGACCTCGTCCACACTGTCCTAGGTCGTCTCAAACTCTCGCATACGGACGACACCACAAAGGGGTTTCTTAGCTGAAGCTGAAGCATGTGATAGTGGACTTTGCAAGGGACTGTGATACACTCTGACACGCTCTGACACAACCCCAACATGGCCAGGAGGCATCACCCCACTATAGTTTATTTATTGTGACGCATGATGCCTAGAGACATCATTGTTCAAATATTTACAAAAATGTTTTAAGAAAGTAATAATAGAGCAATGTTCATGAATTTTTTACAGAATGTAGATAAGATTTGGTATTTCAATTAAATTGAACAAAATATTTATGCATCACGTTACGTGATTACAAACTCACCTCACTCATCAATCCTCACTCACCAGCCCTCACTCACCAGTCCTTGCCCACCAGTCCTCAACCACTAGTCCTCGCTCACCAGCCCTCACTCACCAGCCTTCACTCACCAGCCCTCACTCACCAGCCCTCACTCACCAGTCCTCACCCATCAGTCCTCACTCACCAGCCCTCACTCACCAGCCCTCACTCACCAGCCTTCACTCACCAGCCCTCACTCACCAGCCCTCACTCACCAGCCCTCACTCACCAGTCCTCACCCATCAGTCCTCACTCACCAGCCCTCACTCACCAGTCCTCACTCACCAGTCCTCACCCATCAGTCCTCACTCACCAGCCCTCACTCACCAGTCCTCACTCACCAGTCCTCACCCATCAGTCCTCACTCATCAGCCCTCACCCACCAGTCCTCACCCACCAGTCCTCACCCATCAGTCCTCACTCACCAGCCCTCACCCACCAGCCCTCACCCACCAGCCCTCACTCACCAGCCCTCACTCACCAGCCCTCACTAACCAGTACCCACCAGCCAGTCTGGACTCAACAGTCCTCACTCAACACTACTCACTCACAGGAACCCACCAGTTCTCCCTAACCAGTCCCCACTCAGCAGTCCTTACTCACCAGATCACACTCAACAGTCCTTATTCAACAGTACTCACTCATCAGTACCCACCAGTGCTCTCTTACCAGTCCATACAGTCCTCACTTACCAGTCTGCACTCACCAGTTCTCACTCAACAATGTGCACTCAACAGTCCTCACTCAACAGACTTTACACAATATGCGATTAGAATGGTCATGTGGTATTGAGGTTAGAACAGTAACAGGTACAATACTTTAACGTGGTAATGGGGTTAGAATGGTAACGCGGTAACTGGGATAAAACAGTAACATGGTCAGAATGGTAAGTTGGTTATGAGTCACAACGGTAACGAGGTAACAGGTTAGAATGGTAATGCGGTAACAGTAACATGGTAACCGGGTTAGAATGGTAATGTGGTAACAGTAACATGGTAACCGGGTTAGAATGGTAATGCGGTAACAGTAACATGGTAACCGGGTTAGAATGGTAATGTGCTAATGGTAATGTTGTAACTAGGTAAGAATGATAATGCTGTAACCGGGTTAGAATGATAACACAGTACCGGTATGCTGTTATGGGGTTAGAACGGTAATGCGGTTAGAACAGTAATACGAAAAGGTAACATGATAACAGGGTTAGAATCGTGAACGGTAACGCGGTAACGGTAACGGTAACTTGGTAACTGAGTTAGGTTGTAACCTGGACAGAAATATAATGCATTCTTAGGGTGGGGGGTGTCCATCGGGCTCCCGACGCACACCAACGCGCGCCGATTTTGACCTCCCGATACAAAATCCATATCGTAGCAAAATCGTGGCACATATAGGGGCAGTTGGTCAGGTTTCTACGATAAGGCCCCGCACCCACTAGTTACGACACACTCCGACACGCTGTCGTAGCACAATCGCAGCACTCTTGTCAGAGCGTGTCGTAGCGTGTCGGAGCGTGTCGGAACGTGTCGGAACTTTTTTTGGGGGGGAAAAGGAGACCACGGAGCCGACACGGGCTATGACACGGGCTACAACAGGATACAGTTTTCCTCAATTCTTTCAAAAATGATAGGAGGGACCTATGATTTTTAAAACCTAAATAAGTAGTATTACACATATATATACTATACTCTGGTAAATTTTGAAGAAGATAGTATGGGTTTTAATGGGTGAAATGGAACTTTTTAGATTTCTTATATATTTCAAATATTTTAAAACTCTTGGGTTACGGAAAGGGTACATCCTGATTAGTATGTTCCCGAAGTTTTGTCGAAAGTATTAACGGAGATATAGAGGAAAATATAAATCCCCATTGACTTACCATTGCTTCCATAGGCGCCAGTGTTAAATATCGTGACTCGTGTCGGAACGATGTCGTAGACCTTGTTGGAAGCCTGCCTCCACTAGTGCAGAACACTACGATAGTGTTCCGACAGGCTCCGACAGGCTCCGACACGTCGCGACGTGTCGGAAGCATTCCGACACACTACGCCAATTCCAACATGTTGGAAGTGTGTCGGAAGGCCTGCGACACGGCACCTGTGTCGGAGCGTGTCGCAGGCCATGTCGGGGTGTGTCGCAGTCCTTGTCGGAAGCCGAGGTCCACTACTGCGATAACTTCCATGCTTCACCCACGAAGCGAAATCGTAGTAAATGGGTGCGGGGCCTAACGCACCGACGCACACCAATGCGCACCAACGCGCTACAATAAAAAACCCATATCGTAGAGGGTTTACGACAATACGATCATCGATTGTTGTAGTGCATCGGTGCACGTCGGTGCGCGTCGGAAGGTATCAGTGACACTTTGAACGGTTTAGTTGTGGAAGTGTTGCGGAAAACAAATGGAAGAGTTGCGGAAGAGTTACGGACAATTAAGGGGGGTGTCCACTGAGCTTCCGACACACTACGACACACTACGACAAGCCTTCCGATAAGCGTTACGACACAGAATCTAACGTTTTGGGTTTTTGTCGTAGCAGTGGACACACCGTTCCGACACGGCTTCCGACACACTCCGACATGGCTACGACACAGCATGCTTGTCGTAGCCGTGTCGTAGCCCTTCCGACAAAATTAAACATGTTTAATTTATCGTAGAGCTCGGCTTGTGTCGTAGTGTGTCGGGAGCATTCCTATTATGTAAAAGCTATGAACCGGCCCCCCCACACACACGTGCACCTTTATAAACTGATAAGTGCTGATACACATGGTATCTGATACTAGATCATTATTAACAACTGTAACTATGACTATTACATGTAAATAAACTATAATAATGGAGTCTATACTGTAATAAGGGTTTAAGATACACGATTATTGATATTCGTTTGTATTTCTGTAACAATTGATAAAAAACACCGATTCACTTAGTTTTTGGGGAGAAAATTGAAGAAAATCATATTTTCTACATATTTCCTATATTGATAAAGCCCTGCAAGTGAGCTGGTTGTGTTGGAGTGTGTCGGTACCGTAGCAACCTTTCTTTTCCCGCCAAACCGTTACGACACATTCCGACAAGGCCTTATGACAAACTCACTACATCCTACATCACTACATCCTACATCCCTATATCCTACATCACTACATCCTATATCCATACATCCCCACATCCTACATCCCTACATCCCCACATCCTACATCACTACATCTTACATCACTACATCCTACATCCCCACATCCCCACATCCCTACATCCTACATCCCCACATCACTACATCCTACATCACTACATCCTACATCACTACATCCTACATCACTACATCCTACATACCTACATCCAACATCTCTACATCCTAGATCACTACATCCTACACCCCAACATCCTACATCACTACATCCTACATCACTACATCTTACATCACTACATCCTACATCCCCACATCCCCACATCCCTACATCCTACATCCCCACATCCCCACATCCCTACATCCTACATCACTACATCCTACATCACTACATCCTACATCACTACATCCTACATCACTACATCCTACATACCTACATCCAACATCTCTACATCCTAGATCACTACATCCTACATCCCAACATCCTACATCACTACATCCTACATCACTACATCCTACATCACTACATCGCTACATCCCAACATCCCCACATCCTACATCACTACATTCTACATCACTACATCACTACATCACTACATCCTACATCCCTACATCACTATATCCCCACATCCTACATCACTACATCCTACATCACTACATCACTACATCCTACATCACTACATCCTACATCCCCACATCCTACATCCTTTCTTTTCCCGCCAAACCGTTACGACACATTCCGACAAGGCCTTATGACAAACTCTGACACACTCCGACAGAGCCCTTCCGACAGGGATTTTCTTTGTCGTAGTGTATTGTACATCCCTACATCCCTACATCCTACATCCCTACATCCCCACATCCTACATCACTACATCCTACATCACTACATCCTACATCCCTATATCCTACATCACTACATCCTATATCCATACATCCCCACATCCTACATCCCTACATCCCCACATCCTACATCACTACATCTTACATCACTACATCCTACATCCCCACATCCCCACATCCCTACATCCTACATCCCCACATCCCTACATCCTACATCACTACATCCTACATCACTACATCCTACATCACTAAATCCTACATCACTACATCCTACATACCTACATCCAACATCTCTACATCCTAGATCACTACATCCTACATCCCAACATCCTACATCACTACATCCTACATCACTACATCTTACATCACTACATCCTACATCCCCACATCCCCACATCCCTACATCCTACATCCCCACATCCCTACATCCTACATCACTACATCCTACATCACTACATCCTACATCACTACATCCTACATCACTACATCCTACATACCTACATCCAACATCTCTACATCCTAGATCACTACATCCTACATCCCAACATCCTACATCACTACATCCTACATCACTACATCCTACATCACTACATCGCTACATCCCAACATCCCCACATCCTACATCACTACATTCTACATCCCCACATTCTACATCACTACATCCCGCATCCCTACATCCCCACATCCCTACATCCTATTGAGTGAAGACTATTGCGGGCATTTGCGGGAGTCTGTTTTGCAGTCTGTTTTGCCTTTCGAAATGGTCCCGGAAGTTGATATTTGGTGCGGGATTCGTCCACTTACTGGTCCCCTGCCTGATACGGTCACCTCCAGCGGACGACCTCTCGTCTGGACTCATATAGGTCAAACGTAGGAGAATCTGTACGAGCGATATGCCCAGCTGTGGACGACATGCCTTGTTAAACCACATTGGACGATAATCGCCCAGAACCTCGTCCCTCGCCTTGTATCTCATATCGTCCAAGTCAATTCTCGCTCGTCCGATGTTAAACAGACCCCTGGATCAATGTCCGGTTGAATCTCTCCACCATACCATCTGATTGTGGACGATATGGATTCGTATGTGTCTTTTTAATCTCGAGTATCCTACACATTTCTTTCCAGATCTGGGATTCAAATTCCCTTCCCTGGTCGGAATGTAGTACGCTCGGAGTTCCAAAAGGCAACATCCAGTTTTTCACTAAAGCTTCCGCACACGTGGCAGCTTTGTGATTCTTCATGGGATAGATCTGCACATATTTTGTGTAATAATCCATCACCACCATCATACAGGTATTTCCTTCCTCTGACTCGTCGATACCAGATATGATATCTAGAGCGATTCTGGCAAACCTGACACCAAACAGTTCCTGTTGTAACGGCATCTTTCCGAGTCCTACCCCGGGTTTGACTTTGCTACATATGGAACATCCAGATATCCATCTTCGAATATCTGCACCCATTCCAGGCCAGTAGTAACGACGCCTTATTCTGGCTACCGTCCTTTTCCGTCCTAGATGAGCTGCACTCCTATGTTCATGACATAGAGTCATTAGTCTGGATCGTAATTCTCGAGGGACCACTAGTTGTAGAGCACGTTTAAGTGGTTGCAATGTGGTTCTCCATCGATATAATACCCCATCTCGGACTTCTAGCTCTTTCCATTGACCACATAGATTCCGAAATTCTCGGTTTTCAGGCGAGATCTCGGGTCCTGTAGGTCTATGGAGTCCATTAGCTATCAGTTTAGTTAACCGGAACAAATCTGGGTCAGCCTGTTGACTTTCCTTAATTTGTTCTAGTGTCCACTGATAGTTTAGTGGCGGCTTCACTTTCTGGGAACGTAGAGTAGCTATCACTGCTCTATGCTCGCCACAATCCCGGCAATCTGGTCGTCCACATTTCCGCACTGGTCTCCTTGAGAGACAATCCGCATTAATGTGTGACTTTCCAGACCGGTGTTCAATCTGGCAGTTAGTCAACCTGAATTCGGAGAGAGCTGCCAGCCATCTTCCAATCATTCCCTCGGCGTCTTTAAAGTTAAAGAGCCATTTGAGAGAAGAATGGTTGGTACGTAAGATGAAATCTCCACCTGCTAAGAAGTGTCGATATTTTCTTACATACACTACAACCGCTAAGAGTTCCCTCTTAGTAGTACAGTAGTTCCGCTGGCTTTTACTTAAGCTGTTGCTGGCAAAAGCTATTGGAACTTCCACACCATCTTGTATCTGAGACAACGCCACTCCAATACTCTCATTACTAGCGTCAGTGTCAAGAATGAACCGACCCTGGGCTAGAGGGTATTTCAACACGGGGGTCTCCATAAACTTTCTTTTTAGTCCCAGAAAAGCGTGTTCAGCTTCCAAAGTCCATTGGATCTCTTTTTGCTTCCCTGGCTTATCTAGTACTACATACTGTTGCATAGGGTGTGCAATTTCAGAAAAACCCGGGATAAAGTCGCGGTAATACGAACAAAATCCTAGGAAAGACCTTATGTCTTTTATATTCTGGGGGCATGGCCAATTAGCCACTACCTCCAACTTGGAAGGATCTGCCCGGATTCCATTTCCGGAAACTATCCGTCCCAAGTATTCCACAGATTTGCGAAACAGTTTGCATTTTTGAGGTTTGAGCCTCAACCCATAAGATTGAATACGCTCAAATACCTCCCTTAGGTTTTCTAAACATTCAACATAATTCTTTCCGAAGATGATTATGTCGTCTAGATAAACCAAACACTTTTTCCACTGTAGACCCCGCAACATCTGATCCATCATGGATTCGAAAGTCGCGGGAGCGTTACAGAGGCCAAATGGCATTACTGTAAACTCGTAAAGCCCTTGATGAGTGGTGAATGCCGTTTTAGACTGATCGCCACTGTTCATCTTTACTTGCCAATATCCAGACTGGAGATCCAGAGTACAAAACCACTGGTTCCCTCCCAGAGAGTCGAGACTCTCATCGATCCGGGGTATTGGATAAGCATTCTTCCGGGTGATACCATTCAATTTTCTGTAATCAATACAGAATCGGCAAGTACCATCCTTTTTAGTAACCATTACCACCGGGCTAGCCCAAGGACTTGCACTGGGGATGATTACTTTCTGGTCCATCATTTTCCCTACTTCCTCTTCTAAAGCTTCCCGTTTTACCGGAGGTAGCCGTCGATAAGGAAGGCGGAAAGGTTGATGACCTTCAGTGTCAATCGTGTGTTCTACTCGATCCGTTCTTCCCAAGGGATCTCCAGGTCGAGCAAAGATTGACTCCATTTTCTTCAAAAGAATCCTTAGTTCATGTCGTTCCCCACTGTTTAGTGCGTCTGTCGTCTGAACTAAAGTTTCCAGAGTTTCGTGCAATGTACTCAGAACTGGAAAGGATCCCGTTCCTGTATCGATAGCACTAACCCGTACTTCTTCATAATCATTTCCTATTAAGTCCGACCTTCCCAGTTCAGATTGTTCATCTTCCCCGGTTATTTCGGAAACTGGAAAAGGTGTGATTCCTTGTGGACTGGAGTCCACTAGGCCATCTACATGAGCTAGGGTTACCCAGCCCAATGTATCACCCTTCCTTAATTCAATCAACCCGGAGGTATGATTACTTACAGGAATTGATCCTTCTCTGGCACTTCCGGTCAAGGTATCCCAGGCCTGTATTCATTTGTGAGAAAACAGTTCTGGGTCTGGCTCGAAGAGTGCATCTCCACGTGGTAAGTCGCCTTCCCCAGCTATCAGGACATTAACCATCTGCTGGGGTGGGATGCCCACGTCTTGTCGAACAGAAATCAAAGAAGAAATCCGTCGATAACTACATTCTACTTCCATTAACTCATGAAATTTGAGTCGGAGAGTGCCATCTGGTAGATCTACAGAGCCTCCATAGAGGGTGAGAAAATCTACGCCTAATATTCCACTCTCTTCGATATCACTGAGTATGGGACCCCATACAAATTCAGTGTTACCTATTGAGACTGGAATAATCACACTACCATAGCATCTCATGTGAGTGCCATTAGCAGCTTTTGCCGAAGCTCCAGGAACATGACATTCCTGCGCAAATCCAAGAGACTGATAGAGTCCATTGTTCAACACAGAGCGACTAGCGCCAGTATCTAATAATAGATCTATCTTTCTTCCTTGAATTCTAGCCAGCACATACCAACGTCGCCCTCCTAAGGGGGACGGTTGTCTTATAAACCGTGAGATTCCATCCAAAGTTCCAAGATCCCATCCGCGTTGACAAAGCCATTGCAGACAAGGATGCCCAGGTGAAAGATACTTACTACAGATCGTTGCAACCGTATTTTGTATCTTCCCCTTTTCTGGTGAGTTGGAAATATTTTCCTCCTTATAAATCTCACAGGTTTGAGTTTCCTGGCACTTTCCTTCCCGGACCGCAGTGTTGCCACTCGCTACAGTCCTCCTTTGTTTTCCGGTTCACTCTGAGAGGCAACCATCAACGCAGGCAGACTATGAGGTGTTTCCACCGTAGTAACGTTCCGGGCTTCTGGACAATCTGGAGAGATATGTCCCATTTTGTTGCACCGCCAACAACGTCGGACATCCAGCTGGTTTTTCTCCACCTGATTCAGTCTTTCGTTGATTTTGGTCAACAACTTCATAACCTCTGAGGAATTTCCTTCAGGATCAGTGGTTATTGGTTTTGCCTCTGCCACAGAAGGTACATCGCTGTTCCTTCCAAAGCTAGGGGTTCGACCTCTTCCACGTCCCCGTCGATTTAAACCTACTCTTCCGAGTACCATGGAGCGGACATTAGAGAGTATATCCTCTATTTCTGCTTCCTGACACTCGTAGGTATCTTCCTCTACTTGTGACCAAGTAGAACCCACTATGTTAACCCGGGAAGTTTTTCCTGGATTAGCATATTTTCCAAATAGTATACACCGTTGTTCATAGGCATCTACTATTCGCAACACCTGCATGAAGTTCATACCGGGCTCCCATTTAGAGATGACCTCCGCTCTCATGTCATCATCTCGAAGTCCTTTTACAAACTGAGTTTGTAGATCTTCATGCAGCGCAGGAGAATCTAATCCCGTCCCTGGGTAAACCTCTGACAACATTTATTGCAAAGCTAGCCCATAGGCGCGAGTTGTCTCCTCTTTACCCTGGATCCTCTTTAGAAAAGTGGAACGGGGGTTCAGCGTTACCAACTGACCACAGTAGTATGAGGCTACCTCCACTAGCTCATCCCATTCCGTACCACCGGTACGGCAAAAAGCGCGAAGTGCAGCTTCTCCGGGTCCATCTCGCAACGCTCTTTTGAGGTACGGCAATGCATCGACTTTATTCCAGCCATTACATTGTATATCCTCACAAAATCCCGCGAACCAGTGTTCCCACTCCATTCCTTTCCCGTAAGGTTTTGGAATGACAGCGTTCTTTCTGGCTGCGTTCTCTGGGCGCATCATCGGAACCTTGTCAGCTCTCGCCATTGACAAGTTAAAGATCCGATCTTGTTCCCGGACTTGGTTGAACGAGTTGAACCCTAGTTCAGCTATAGCTTTACTAGTGTGTTCTGAACTGGGAGAACCCATTCTTGACTCAGAGGGTAGCCGGAAGCTAACCAAAGGAGTCTTCACACCCTTTGTTCCAGATACGAATCTGTTAGGGGTCTTCTCTAGATCTTCTACTCTCCCTGGTGGGGAATATAGATGATCTCTCACATTACTCCAGCCAGCTTGTGACATAGGCATCCGTTGGGATGATTCTGTCTCCGCTAGTCGAACTTGGTCCTTCATGTATTGTACATGTTGGTCCAATCGCTCGATTTTCTCTAGAGTCTCAATCTCGCGAACCGAGAGTTCTTCCAAGTTATGGTGCCTTTGGGCTACCTTCTCGGCGATCTCACGGTTTCGAGCTTCTAGTTCCCGACACATGTCTCTGGCTTCCCTCTCCCTATCAAACTCGGCTAAGAGTTCGGGTCCAAGGAAACCTACAGGAACTTCATCAGAAGGTACTCTTAAGGTATTTTCCTACCTATTCTGGGGAGTACTAGACTCTCCAGGACTATCTGTCTGAGACCCAATTTTACTGAGTCCCTCCAGATCCCTTCCAGGGCCATGTCGGCTGTCGGCCGCCGGACTGAAACTCTTCAGGACCGTCGAACTCAGATTCTGAGCGGCAGTGCTCTTCCGAGATTTCTCCTTACCGGACTTCTGGGTTTCACCCCCTCCCTCTGGTTTTGGAGACTTGTCGTCATTCCGGGCCGGAAGAGTTTGTTGAGAAGTTACCTCCCCATCTTCACTCTCCTGTTCAGCCTGAGATCTGGTTTTTATTCCAGATCCGTGCATTTACCGAGAATGCACAACCCGGGATCCTGGTCACGGCACCAGTGTGGTGGTCGCCGCCTGTCTAGCAGGTTGGATGACCCCAATCCGGAACGCTAGTTCCAGGCAGGATCCCACCCTACGCACTCACGTAGGTTGGTTCGGTTTTCGGTTAGTTTGCACAGACCTAATCACACACAACACAACAACGTCATTTAATAAACAGGGATGTTTATTAATCACTTACTTCCCGGAAAGATCTGGAAGATCTTCCCCACAAGTACAGTACCCTAGCACATGGGTGCTAGGTAACGCCGGATAGGCTAATCCGGAAGATTCGCCTAACCACCAGGAAGGTTACAAGAACCCGCCTGCAAAGTGAGGGCCCAAGGGTCCGTTCCGTAGAAGGGACGCGCGAGGACAGCCTGTCGACCTACTGTGAACGCTGAGTATATATACTAAGCGTTACGTAATCCCGGTCTCCGCCGCGCCACTTCTCGCCACCCCAACATGCCGGCGAGTTGCCGACGTGTCGGATCTGATTCTTCTGTGGTGAACTGAAGAAATCTTCCCCGGCTCCGCTGTCGGGCAAACCACACTTCCTCAAGGGCTTGCGGGTCGTCACCGATGTCGTAGAGCGACATACCCAAGTGCCGAAGACAACGTTCATCTTGGCGATGGGTCTGGGCTTCCGCCCGGGCAAACCTCGATTGGGCCGTGGTTTTTGCAATACGCGCGTCCTCTAGGTCCAACGCGTATTGTTTAGCCAGGCCCTTCGTGGCTTTCTTCACCTCGAACCGGGCTAGGTTAACTAGCTCCTGAACGAGGCTCTCATGGAGAAACTGAGCGCCCCTTCAGACACGGCCTTCCAACGTGCCACCTATATGCAACTCTAGTTGATCCGCCCGTTGGACGTATTCAACCAATAACGCACAGGGAGAGGAAGTTACCTTCGACGCAATGGGTGGTTGTGACGTTGGTTTCTTCTTCACCTCAACAACCGGGTTGGCTGGTGGTGGGAGTGCCGGAAAGGCCTCCTCATCCACAACTTTCCCGGGTGCTTGGGTAGCACCTTTGTCGATCGGGGAAACTCCCGGGAGACTTGAGCCCAGAAGTGTCATCCTCGCTGTCATCCTCGCTATGGGACCGTTTGTTCCTCGACTCTTTTGACATCCGTCAATGGATAGCATCAGACTCCCGAACCAGCCAGGATTCTTCTTCCATCCGATCTTAAACAATCGACCGTCTGTCACACAAGTTTCGGGCTCCGGCTTGCCTTTCTGAGCATCGGAACCTAAGTCAACGAATCTCTGCCACAGATTCATGACCTGTTCCCGAGGTGCAGCACCAGTAGTCCGGTGTTCCCGGGCAATGTGTCGGATTAGACACGATCGCCGCGAACTGGCACACCCGGCCTGGCAAGAACCACCCTTCTTACCAAGGCACGACCCGCAGTCGCATAGGTCGGTGACAATTTCTTGTCCCTCCCATGGCAACTCAAAAAGACACAATGATCGCCGTTGCCGAACTTGTGCCATGCGTACGCGATCCGGTCTTTGACCTGATCCTCATACTTCAGTCGACTGACTCGGGACACCCCTTTCACCCGGTCGATGTACCAGGTGTTGGGAGAACCCTCGTCAACCAACCATTCCTCGTCGTCTGACGTTCCATCTAAACCGACACCATCTGGGATGTAATGTCGGTTTCCATGACAGAGATCTTCTAGGCAAGTATAAGTCTTGCCCAGCAAAGAGGCGGGTAGCTGTCAAGCCACCGTTCTCTTCCCAGCCTGCTTTACGCCAGGCTAGAAATCACCGTCATCATTGTCCGGGTTAGATTTGTCCAGGGGTTTAGCCCTGTTCATCTCCGTTCCCCAACACTTGACATCTTTGCCACCCGTGGCACCTGTTGAGGTGCTCGGTGTTGCGTCAGCAGAACTCGGTCCAGCTTGCGCCGCAGGCTTGTCCGAGCCTTTCGACCCAGCCCCCTTCGACTTCTCGTGCTTCCCGGGTTTAGGTTTCCCTTTACCCGAGTCACGCGATTCCAGCCGACATTCCTTCTTTGCCAACTCCGCCTCAGCCCGCTCCCGGGCTGCATGACAGAGTCGCTTCCTTTGCTGTTTCGACAGCTGCGGCTCAGTCCTGGTAGCATCCTGAGGTTTTGACACCTCAGTGTTACTAGCAGACTTCCCCGGCGCGGGTTTAGCCGGCTGTGACACCGGTTTATCACCTTTGCTGGACGGCCCCGTTACAGAGTCGTCCCCAACTGACGAATCAGTCTCCATAGCCGCCTCCGCACCAGCCTCGGTCCTCCCGGGTTTAGCTACCGGACCCAGGGCCAAAAAGGTCCCGGTTTCCGCCGGCTTCACCTCAGGTGGAGTCCAATTCTGGTACATTGACTGTACTATGGCTCGCGTTTTGGGATCTGGGATCCCAGCCAACACCTGTTCCAGGCTCTGAGTAGAAACCTCATGCCTGGACTCCATTTGCTAGAAGAACTTCCTCGGAGAACGACGACGCGGGCGGGCTCGGCCACGGAACCTTCGGCTTCCATCATTATCACATCCGAATCAAAGACTTCGGTTTTCACCGAGCTCGTCTTCGGACGGGCACCTGAAGAACCCTTAGCGGCCTGGGCCGCCTTGGACTTCTTCCCGGTGTGACGTTTTCCCTGTCTGGGTTGTTCATCTCGGGTTACCCCAAGAAGTCCTCAGACTCGTCCCCTTCCAGGTCAAAATCACCATCATCTGACCCGATGAGCAAAGCATCATCGTCCAGATCTGCCCCCCGCTCAGCCGAGGCTGAGGATCCGGGCAGTGGTGAGGGGAGCTCGCGTTCACCCTCTGTAGACGGGGCACGGTCAGCCATGCTGCTACCGCCCGACTCCCGTAGTGCTAGGCACCACTCCGAACACAGAGTGAAGACCACTGAAAAAACAGGGTCTTATATACTCCTAGTTGACCCAGATTCGCAGTCGCGAACCAATCAACCGTGTCGAGACTGGCTCATCTTGAGCGTCTCAACACCACATGCGTGAAGAAACCAAAGGTCAGCGTTACGCTCGACTTGATTCGTTCACGCCTTCAATCACGCCTTCAATCACAGGTTCCGAAACACGAGGAAACCCCTTTTTGGGCTCCACCCCGAGTTCTCTACCGCGTGGGGTTTTCTTATCGCCGTCGTGTATCACGTCGATAGTATGGGAGACTATGTACAACTTTCATATAAATGGATCAGACCTTACAGAGCGTTCGGCAATTCTGCAGCCTCTAGAAGGTCCTCGACGGGGTCCCAAAGAGCAACGTCTGGGCTGCGGCACACAACGACTGATTTTAAGGTAACTATTTGATCAACATTCACATATAATTGACACGCCACTAACTATCAACGATCTACATTTCGTACCATTGCTTCTCGTTGTGTTTTCGACAACCCCGCCACCACTACTCTTTTGTAGCTAACCACAGCCTTCGATTTTAGTCGAGAGCTGCGGCGGGGTTTAGAGTCTATTTTAGACTCCATTCTATATCTCGAACCATGTTTATTATACACAGCTCAATTTGTAGCAAATTCAGACTTATCCGTGTCGGGTTTTTCATCTACCCACACCTCCCTTTTAGGGTTAGCGCAAGTAGGAATCACCTTCCGCGGACGTCCCAGTTTCTGTCGTGTTGACGGGCACCCATTCGGAACCCCGGTAACCTTTGACCGGGACTTCCCTGTCGGGGTCTGCCTCCGCCGTGTTGACGGGGGTTTGACACCCGGCTTCCCGGCTCTTTGAACCCGGGACCTCTCTGGTACCCCAGTAGGACCCGTGGTCAGTGACACATGCCACGTTGTAGCAGGGTGTGAAACTTCAAAGCCGGAACTTTCGCGCTTCCCTTCCCATAGTCGTAAACGTGCTACATGGGATTTGTAATGCCTTCTTGACCATTCATCCTCTATCACTACTGTCATTTCTCGAGTATCCTACACATTTCTTTCCAGATCTGGGATTCAAATTCCCTTCCCTGATCGGAATGTAGTATGCTCGGAGTTCCAAAAGGCAACATCCAGTTTTTCACTAAAGCTTCCGCACAAGTGGCAGCTTTGTGATTCTTCATGGGATAGATCTGCACATATTTTGTGTAATAATCCATCACCACCATCATACAGGTATTTCCTTCCTCAGACTCGTCGATACCAGATATGATATCTAGAGCGATTCTGGCAAACCTGACACCAAATAGCCCCTGTTGTAGCGGCATCTTTCCGAGTCCTACCCCGGGTTTGACTTTGCTACAGACGGAACATCCAGATATCCACCTTCGAATATCTGCACCCATTCCAGGCCAGTAGTAGCGACGCCTTATTCTGGCTACCGTCCTTTTCCGTCCTAGATGAGCTGCACTCCTATGTTCGTAACATAGAGTCATTAATCCGGAACGTAATTCTCGAGGAACTACTAATTGCAGAGCACGTTTAAGTGGTTGCAACGTAGTTCTCCATCGATATAATACTCCATCTCGGACCTCTAGTTCTTTCCATTGACCACACAGATTCCGAAATTCTCGGTTTTCAGGCGAGATCTCGGGTCCTGTAGGTCTATGGAGCCCATTAGCTACCAGTTTAGTTAACCGGAACAGATCTGGGTCAGCCTGTTGACTTTCCTTAATCTGTTCTAGTGTCCACTGATAGTTCTGGGGCGGTTTTATTTTCTGGGAGCGTAGGGTAGCTATTACAGCTCTATGCTCACCACAGTCCCGGCAATCTGGCCGCCCACATTTCCGCACTGGTCTCCTTGAGAGACAATCTGCATTAATGTGAGACTTTCCAGCCCGGTGCTCGATCTGACAGTTTGTCAATCCGAATTCGGAAAGAGCTGCCAGCCATCTTCCAATCATTCCCTCGGCATCTTTGAAGTTAAAGAGCCATTTGAGAGAAGAATGGTCAGTATGCAAGATGAAATCTCCACCTGCTAGGAAGTGTCGATATTTTCTTACATACACCACAACCGCTAAGAGTTCCCTCTTAGTGGTACAGTAGTTCCGCTGGCTCTTACTCAAGCTATTGCTGACAAAAGCTATTGGAACCTCCACACCATTCTGAATCTGAGACAACGCCGCTCCAATACTCTCGTTACTAGCATCAGTATCAAGAATGAACCGACCCTGGGGCAGAGGGTACTTCAACACGGGGGTCTCCGTAAATCTTCTTTTTAGTCCCAGAAAAGCATGTTCAGCTTCCGGAGTCCATTGGATCTCTTTTGGCTTCCCTGGCTTATCTAGTACCACATACTGCTGCATGGGGTGTGCAATTTCAGAAAAACCCGGAATAAAGTCGCGGTAGTACGAACAAAATCCTAGGAAAGACCTTATGTCTTTTATATTCTGGGGGCGCGGCCAATTAGCTACTACCTCCAACTTGGAAGGATCTACCCGGATTCCATTTCCGGAAACTATCCGTCCCGAGTATTCCACAGATCTGCGAAACAGTTTGCATTTCTGAGGTTTGAGCCTCAACCCATAAGATTGAATCTGCTCAAATACCTCTCTCAGGTTTTCTAGACATTCGACATAATTCTTTCCGAAGATGATTATGTCATCCAGATAAACCAAACACTTTTTCCACTGTAGACCACGCAACATCTGATCCATCATGGATTCGAAAGTCGCAGGAGCGTTACAGAGGCCAAATGGCATTACGGTAAACTTGTAAAGCCCTTGATGAGTGGTGAACGCCGTTTTAGGTTGATCACCACTGTTCATCTTTACCTGCCAATATCCAGACTGGAGATCCAGAGTACAAAACCACTGGTTCCCTCCTAGAGAGTCGAGACTCTCATCGATCCGAGGTATTGGATAGGCATTTTTCCGGGTGATACTATTCAATTTTCTGTAGTCGATACAGAATCGGCAAGTACCATCCTTTTTAGTAACCATTACTACAGGGCTAGCCCAAGGACTTGCACTGGGGATAATTACTTTCTGGTTCATCATTTTCTCTACTTCCTCTTCTAAAGCTTCCCGTTTTACCGGAGGTAGCCGTCTATAAGGAAGACGGAAAGGTTGATGTCCCTCTGTGTCAATCGTGTGTTCTACTTGATCCGTTCTTCCCAGAGGATCTCCTGGTCGAGCAAAGATTGACTCCATTTTCTTCAGAAGCATTCTTAGTTCATGTCGTTCACCACTATTTAGTGTGTCTGTCGTCTGAACTAAGGTTTCCAGAGTTTCGTGCAACGGACTCGGGACTGGAAAGTATCCTGTTCCTGTATCAATAGCACTAACTCGCACTTCTTCATAATCATTTCCTTCGAAGTCCAGTTTTCCTGGTTCAGAATTTTCATCTTCCCCGGTTATTTCGGAAACTGGAACAGGTGTGATTCCCTGCGGACCGGAGTCTACTAGGCCATCTACATGAGCTAGGGTTGCCCAGCCCAATGTATCACCTTTCTTCAGTTTAATCAATCCTTCTCTAGCACTTCCGATCAAAGTATCCCAGGCCTGTATTCCTTTGTGAGAAAACAGTTCCGGGTTTGGCTCGAAGAGTGCACCTCCACGTGGTAAATCTCCTTCCCCAGCTATCAGGACATTAACCATCTGCTGAGGTGGGATGCCCACATCTTGTCGAACAGAAATCAAAGAAGAAATCCGTCGACAACTACATTCCACTTTCATTAACTCAGGAAATTTGAGTCGGAGAGTGCCATCTTGTAGATCCACTGAACCTCCATAGAGGGTGAGAAAATCTACGCCTAATATTCCACTCTCTTCAATATCACTGAGTATGGGACCCCATACAAATTCAGTGTTACCTATTGAGACTGGAATAATCACACTACCATAGCATATCATGTGAGTGCCATTAGCAGCTTTTGCCGTAGCTCCAGGAACATGACATTCCTGTGCGAATCCAAGAGTCCATTGTTCAACACAGAGCGACTAGCGCCAGTATCTAATAACAGATCTATCTTTCTTCCTTGAATTCTAGCTGGCACATACCAACGTCGCCCACCTAAGGGAGAACCGTGAGATCCCATCCAAGGTTCCAAGATCCCATCCGCGTTGACAAAGCCATTGCAAACAGGGGTGCCCGGGTGAAAGATACTTACTACAGATCGTTGCGACCGTATTTTGTATCTTTCCCTTTTCTGGTAAGTGGGGAATATATTCCTTCTTATTGATCTCACAGGTTTTGGTTTCCTGGCACTTTCCTTCCCAGACCGCAGTGCTGCCACTCGCTACAGTCCTCCTTTGTTTTCCGGTTCACTCTGAGAGGCAACCATCAATGCAGGCAGACTACGAGGTGTTTCCACTGTAGTAACGTTCCGGGCTCCCGACGCGAACCAACGCGCCCCGATATTGCCCTCCCGATACAAAATCCTTATCGTAGCAAAATCGTGGAGCTTATCGGGGCAGTTGGTAAGTTTTCTACGATAACGCTACCAACGCAGCCCGACGCGCACCGATGCGAACCGATGCGAACCGACGCGAACCGACGCGAACCGATGGAACCGATGCAAAACCCGTATCATAGAGGGTCTATGACAATTGAACATGTATCGATTGTCGTAGCGCGTCGGGCCGCATCGGTGCGCGTCACAGTGTATAGATGACTATTTAAACGTGAAATCCTTTGAAATAATCGATGGAAAATTATGAAATTTTCAGAATATCTAGAATATATAATGGTGATGCAGTTCTGCAAAAATTGTGAAATTTGATAGTAGATAAGGCTCTCAAAACGATCCTTTTATACTTTAACTTGGAAATGTTGTTTTTTTCATTAGATATTATTATGAGGTATCATATAATATTATTTTGTATCTACAGATAAAATATCAGTCTTAAATATGCATTATTTCTGGAATTATAAAGGAATTATGGTTGATTACACTGGTTGCATCCTGAACTATATCAGGGTGTATTGGGACCATGGTACCTTTTTCATGCACCCTCCCAATACGTTACGACGCGCACCGACGCGAGCCGACGCGAACCGATACACTACGATATGCCTCCCGATGCGCTACGATATGGTAATTTTGTATCGGCTCGCGTCGGCGTTGGTGGGTGCGGGGTCTTAATGTGATAGTAAGAACAGAGCAGGGAGCCAGTGTCTCAGGGTCTTATAGGTGTCCCCAGCTGACCATGACCAATCACTGAAGACCAAAATACCTCTTGTGCTTGATCTGTTTGGATCCTAGTTAGTCAGTTGCAGAAATAGCAAGTTGACTGGATGCAAGTGGGTTAGAGAAAACTGTCCATAGACTGGATCTAATCCAAACCTTTTAATTGTTATTCATTTATAATTGCACGCTCATTCATCTATGATGAACATAATGTAGTGGGATGGGAATCCAGAAGTGTTCGTTTGTTTCACGGAAGGTGGTGCGATATGCCGATCCTTACTGTGTAGTGATTCCGGGCAACGCCGCACACGAGAGTGGCGCGGCGGAGACCGGGATTACGTAACGCTTAGTATATATACTCAGCGTTCACAGTCGGTCGACAGGCTGTCCTCGCGCGTCTCTTCTACGGAACGGACCCTTGGGCCCTCACTTTGCAGGCGGGTTCTTGTAACCTTCCTGGTGGTTAGGCGAATCTTCCGGATTAGCCTATCCAGCGTTACCTAGCACCCATGTGCTAGGGTACTGTACTTGTGGGGAAGATCTTCCAGATCTTTCCGGGAAGTAAGTGATTAATAAACATCCCTGTTTATTAAATGACGTTGTTGTGTTGTGTGTGATTAGATCTGTGCAAACTAACCGAAAACTGAACCAACCTACGTGAGTGCTTAGGGTGGGATCCTGCCTGGAACTAGCGTTCCGGATTGGGGTCATCCAACCTGCTAGACAGGCGGCGACCACCACACTGGTGCCGTGACCAGGATCCTAGGTTGCTTGCACAACCCGGGATTCTCGGTAAATGCACGGATCTGGAATAAAAACCAGATCTCAGGCTGAACAGGAGAGTGAAGATGGGGAGGTAACTTCTCAACAAACTCTTCCGGCCCGGAATGACGACAAGTCTCCAAAACCAGAGGGAGGGGGTGAAACCCAGAAGTCTGGTAAGGAGAAATCTCGGAAGAGAACCGCCGCTCAGAATCTGAGTTCGACGGTCCTGAAGAGTTTCAGTCCGGCGGCCGACAGCCGACATGGCCCCGCAAGGGATCTGGAGGGACTCAGTAAAATTGGGTCTCAGACAGATAGTCCCGGAGAGTCTAGTACTCCCCGGAATAGGTTGGAAAATACCTTAAGAGTACCTTCCGATGAAGTTCCTGTAGGTTTCCTTGGACCCGAACTCTTAGCTGAGTTTGATAGGGAGAGGGAAGCCAGAGACATGTGTCGGGAACTAGAAGCTCGAAACCGTGAGATCACCGAGAAGGTAGCCCAAAGGCACCATAACTTGGAAGAACTTTCGGTTCGCGAGATTGAGACTCTAGAGAAAATCGAGCGATTGGACCAACATGTACAATACATGAAGGACCAAGTTCGACTAGCAGAGACAGAATCATCCCAACGGATGCCTATGTCACAAGCTGGCTGGAGTAATGTGAGAGATCGCCTATATTCCCCACCAGGGAAAGTAGAAGATCTAGAGAAGACCCTAACAGATTCGTATCTGGAACAAAGGGTGTGAAGACTCCTTTGGTTAGCTTCCGGCTACCCTCTGAGTCAAGAATGGGTTCTCCGAGTTCCGAACGTACTAGTAAAGCTATAGCTGAACTAGGGTTCAACTCGTTCAACCAAGTCCGGGAACAAGATCGGATCTTTAACTTGTCAATGGCGAGAGCTGACAAGGTTCCGATGATGCGCCCAGAGAACGCAGCCAGAAAGAACGCTGTCATTCCAAAACCTTACGGGAAAGGAATGGAGTGGGAACACTGGTTCGCGGGATTTTGTGAGGATATACAATGTAATGGCTGGAATAAAGTCGATGCATTACCATACCTCAAAAGAGCGTTACAAGATGGACCCGGAGAAGCTGCACTTCGCGCTTTTCGCCGTTCCGGTGGTACGGAATGGGATGAGCTAGTGGAAGTAGCTTCATACTACTGTGGTCAGTTGGTAACGCTGAACCCCCGATCCACTTTTCTAAAGAGGATCCAGGGTAAAGAGGAGACAACTCGCGCCTATGGGCTAGCTTTGCAACAAATGTTGTTAGAGGTTTACCCAGGGACGGGATTAGATTCTCCTGCACTACATGAAGATCTACAAACTCAGTTTGTGAAAGGACTTCGAGATGATGACGTGAGAGCGGAAGTCATCTCAAAATGGGAGCCCGGTATGAACTTCATGCAGGTGTTGCGAATAGTAGATGCCTATGAACAACGGTGTATACTATTTGGAAAATATGCTAATCCAGGAAAAACTTCCCGGGTTAACATAGTGGGTTCTACTTGGTCACAAGTAGAGGAAGATACCTACGAGTGTCAGGAAGCAGAAATAGAGGATATACTCTCTAATGTCCGCTCCATGGTACTCGGAAGAGTAGGTTTCAATAGACGGGGACGTGGAAGAGGTCGAACCCCTAGCTTTGGAAGGAACAGCGATGTACCTTCTGTGGCAGAGGCAAAACCAATAACCACTCATCCTGAAGGAAATTCCTCAGAGGTTATGAAGTTGTTGACCAAAATCAACGAAAGACTGAATCAGGTGGAGAAAAACCAGCTGGATGTCCGACGTTGTTGGCGGTGCAACAAAATGGGATATATCTCTCCAGATGGTCCAGAAGCCCGGAACGTTACTACGGTGGAAACACCTCGTAGTCTGCCTGCGTTGATGGTTGCCTCTCAGAGTGAACCGGAAAACAAAGGAGGACTGTAGCGAGTGGCAACACTGCGGTCCGGGAAGGAAAGTGCCAGGAAACCCAAACCTGTGAGATTTATAAGAAGGAAAATATTTCCAACTTACCAGAAAAGGGGAAGATACAAAATACGGTCGCAACGATCTGTAGTAAGTATCTTCCACCCGGGCATTCCTGTCTGCAATGGCTTTGTCAACACGGATGGGATCTTAGATTTTTGGATGGGATCTCACGGTTTATACGACAACCGTCCCCCTTAGGAGGGCGACGTTGGTATGTGCCGGCTAGAATTCAAGGAAGAAAGATAGATCTATTATTAGATACTGGCGCTAGTCGCTCTGTGTTGAACAATGGACTCTATCAGTCTCTTGGATTTGCACAGGAATGTCATGTTCCTGGAGCTACGGCAAAAGCTGCTAATGGCACTCACATGAGATGCTATGGTAGTGTAATTTCCTGAGTTAATGGCAGTGGAATGTAGTTGTCGACGGATTACTTCTTTGATTTCTGTTCGACAAGATGTGGGCATCCCACCTCAGCAGATGGTTAATGTCCTGATAGCTGGGGAAGGCGATTTACCACGTGGAGATGCACTCTTCGAGCCAGACCCAGAACTGTTTTCTAAAAAAGGAATACAGGCCTGGGATACCTTGATCGGAAGTGCCAGAGAAGGATCAATTCCTATAAGTAATCATACCTCCGGGTTGATTAAACTGAGGAAGGGTGATACATTGGGCTGGGTAACCCTAGCTCATGTAGATGGCCTAGTGGACTCCAGTCCACAGGGAATCACACCTATTCCAGTTTCCGAAATAACCGGGGAAGATGAACAATCTGAACTGTGAAGGTCAGACTTAATAGGAAATGATTATGAAGAAGTACGGGTTAGTGCTATCGATACAGGAACGGGATACTTTCCAGTTCCGAGTCCATTGCACGAAACTCTGGAAACCTTAGTTCAGACGACAGATGCACTAAACAGTGGGGAACGACATGAACTAAGCATTCTTCTGAAGAAAATGGAGTCAATCTTTGCTCGACCTGGAGATCCCTTGGGAAGAACGGATCGAGTAGAACACACGATTGACACTGAAGGTCATCAACCTTTCCGCCTTCCTTATCGACGGCTACCTCCGGTAAAACGGGAAGCTTTAGAAGAGGAAGTAGGGAAAATGATGGACCAGAAAGTAATCATCCCCAGTGCAAGTCCTTGGGCTAGCCCGGTGGTAATGGTTACTAAAAAGGATGGTACTTGCCGATTCTGTATTGATTACAGAAAATTGAATGGTATCACCCGGAAGAATGCTTATCCAATACCCCAGATCGATGAGAGTCTCGACTCTCTGGGAGGGAACCAGTGGTTTTGTACTCTGGATCTCCAGTCTGGATATTGGCAAGTAAAGATGAACAGTGGCGATCAGTCTAAAACGGCGTTCACCACTCATCAAGGGCTTTACGAGTTTACAGTAATGCCATTTGGCCTCTGTAACGCTCCCGCGACTTTCGAATCCATGATGGATCAGATGTTGCGGGGTCTACAGTGGAAAAAGTGTTTGGTTTATCTGGACGACATAATCATCTTCGGAAAGAATTATGTCGAATGTTTAGAAAACCTAAGGGAGGTATTTGAGCGGATTCAATGTTATGGGTTGAGGCTCAAACCTCAAAAATGCAAACTGTTTCGCAAATCTGTGGAATACTTGGGACGGATAGTTTCCGGAAATGGAATCCGGGCAGATCCTTCCAAGCTGGAGGTAGTGGCTAATTGGCCACGCCCCCAGAATATAAAAGACATAAGGTCTTTCCTAGGATTTTGTTCGTATTACCGCGACTTTATCCCGGGGTTTTCTGAAATTGCACACCCTATGCAACAGTATGTAGTACTAGATAAGCCAGGGAAGCAAAAGGAGATCCAATGGACTCCGGAAGCTGAACACGCTTTTCTGGGACTAAAAAGAAAGTTTATGGAGACCCCCGTGTTGAAATACCCTCTAGCCCAGGGTCGGTTCATTCTTGACACTGACGCTAGTAATGAGAGTATTGGAGCGGCGTTGTCTCAGATACAGGATGGTGTGGAAGTTCCAATAGCTTTTGCCAGCAACAGCTTAACTAAAAGCCAGCGGAACTACTGTACTACTAAGAGGGAACTCTTAGCAGTTGTGGTGTATGTAAGAAAATATTGACACTTCTTAGCAGGTGGAGATTTCATCTTACGTACCGACCATTCTTCTCTGAAATGGCTCTTTAACTTTAAAGACGCCGAGGGAATGATTGGAAGATGGCTGGCAGCTCTCTCCGAATTCGGGTTGACAAACTGCCAGATTGAGCACCGGGTTGGAAAGTCACACATTAATGCGGATTGTCTCTCAAGGAGACCAGTGCGGAAATGTGGACGACCAGATTGCCGGGATTGTGGCGAGCATAGAGCAGTGATAGCTACTCTACGTTCCCAGAAAGTGAAGCCGCCACTAAACTATCAGTGGACACTAGAACAGATTAAGGAAAGTCAACAGGCTGACCCAGATCTGTTCCGGTTAACTAAACTGATAGCTAATGGACTCCATAGACCTACAGGACCCGAGATCTCGCCTGAAAACCGAGAATTTCGGAATCTATGTGGTCAATGGAAAGAGCTAGAAGTCCCAGATGGAGTATTATATCGATGGAGAACCACGTTGCAACCACTTAAACGTGCTCTACAATTAGTGGTCCCTCGAGAATTACGATCAGGACTAATGACTCTATGTCACGAACATAGGAGTGCAGCTCATCTAGGACGGAAAAGGACGGTAGCCAGAATAAGGCGTCGTTACTACTGGCCTGGAATGGGTGCAGATATTCGAAGATGGATATCTGGATGTTCCATATGTAGCAAAGTCAAACCCGGGGTAGGACTCGGAAAGATGCCGTTACAACAGGAACTGTTTGGTGTCAGGTTTGCCAGAATCGCTCTAGATATCATATCTGGTATCGACGAGTCAGAGGAAGGATATACCTGTATGATGGTGGTGATGGATTATTACCCAAAATATGTGCAGATCTATCCCATGAAGAATCACAAAGCTGCCACGTGTGCGGAAGCTTTAGTGAAAAACTGGATGTTGCCTTTTGGAACTCCAACGTACTACATTCCGACCAGGGAAGGGAATTTGAATCCCAGATCTGGAAAGAAATGTTTAGGATACTCGAGATTAAAAAGACATATACGAATCCATATCGTCCACAATCAGATGGCATGGTGGAGAGATTCAACCGGACATTGATCCAGTGTCTTCGGACCCTGGTAGATGAAAATCGGAAGAATTGGGATGAATTGGCACCATTTATAGCTCATGCATACAATGGGACCATTCATTCAAGCACGGGGTGTTCACCTAATTTACTCGTCTTTGGCGAGGAAATAGTGATGCCCGCTGACATAGTCTATGGGGTTCCTGGAATGTCTACGGATGATCCTTGTCCCATAGGATTTGTCGAAAAACGTTTTATAGAGGGATATTACCTTGCGAGACGGAATCTGACGAAAGCTGCAGAGTGGCAAAAGACTGGCCATGACGTCAATCTTAAACCACGTAAGTTCCGAGTAGGAGACCGGGTTGTACGATACCACACTCCGTTGGTAAATGTAAAACTCGCTCCTAACTGGGACGGACCATTCAGAATTGTTCAACTATTGTCAGAAATGACAGTAGTGATAGAAGATGAATGGTTAAGAAGGCGTTATAAATCCCATGTAGCTCGTTTACGACTATGGGAAGGAAAGCGCGAATGTTCCGACTTTGAAGTTTCACACCCTGCTACCAAGCGGGATGTGTCACTGAACACGGGTCCTACTGGGGAACCAGAGAGGTCCCGGGTTCAAAGAGCCGGGAAGCCGGGTGTCAAACCCCCGTCAACACGGCGGAGGCAGACCCCGATGGGGAAGTCCCGGTCAAAGGTTACCGGGGTTCCAAGTGGGTGCTCGCCTACACGCCGAAAACCGGGACGTCTGCAGAAGGTGATTCCTACTTACGCCAACCTAAAAAGGGAAGTGTGGGTAGAAGAAAAACCTGACATGGAAAAGTCTAAATTTGCTACAAATCGAGCTGTGTATAATAAACATGGTTCGAGATGTAGAATGGAGTCTAAAATAGACTCAAAACCCCGCCGCAGCTCTCGACTAAAATCGAAGGCTGTGGTTAGCTACAAAGAGTAGTGGTGCCGGGGTTGTCGAAAACACAACGAGAAGCAATGGTACGAAATGTAGATCGTTGGTAGTCAGTGACATGTCAATTATACATGAATGTTGATCAAACAGTTACCTTAAAAATCAGTCGTTGTGTGCCGCAGCCCAGACGTTGCTCCAAGGGACCCCGTCGAGGACCCTCTAGAGGCTGCAGAATTGCCGAACGCTCTGTAAGGTCTGATCCATTTATATGGAAATTGTACAAGTCTCCCATACTATCAACGAGATACACGACGGCGATAAGAAAATCCACGCGGTGGAGAACTCAGGGTGGAGCTCAAAAAGGGGTTTCCCCGGGTTTCGGAACCTGTGCTGGGTGATTGAAGGCGTGAACCAATCAAGTCGAGCGTAATGCTGACCTTTGGTTTCTTCACGCTTACGGGGTTGAGACGCTCAAGATGAGCCAGTCTCGACATGGTTGATTGGTTCGCGACCGCGAATCTAGGTCACTTAGGAGTATATAAGACCCTGTCTTCACTCTGTGATCGGAGTGGTGCCTAGCACCACAGGAGTCGGGCGGTAGCAGCATGGCTGACCGTGCCCCGTCTACGGAGGGTGAGCGCGAGCTCCCCTCATCCCTGCCCGGATCCTCAGCTTCGGCTGAGCGGGGGGGCAGATCTGGACGATGATGCTTTGCTCATCGGGTCAGATGATGGTGATTTTGACCTGGAAGGGGACGAGTCTGAGGACTCTGTTCTTCTTGGGGTAACCCGAGATGAACGACCCGGAAAGGGAAAAAGTCACACCGGGAAGAAGTCAGAGGCGGCCCCGGCCGCTAAGGGTTCTTCTGGTGCCCGTCCGAAGAAGAGCTCAGTGAAAACTGAGGCCTCTGACTCGGATGTGGTTATGGCCAAAGGTTCCGAATCGGAGCGCGATACGCCAAGGCGAGGCCGAGCCCGCCCGCGTCATCGCTCTCCGAGGAAGTCCTCCGAAGAGATGGGTTTCAGGCATGAGGTTTCAACTCAGAGCCTGGAACAGATGTTGGCTGGGATCCCAGATCCCAAAACGCGTGCCATAGTACAGTCAATGTACAAAAATTGGACTCCACCCGGAGTGGAGCTGGCGGAAGCTGGGACCTTTATGGCCCCGGGTCGGGTAGCAAAACCCGGAAGGTCCGAGGCTGGTACAGAGACAGCTATGGAGACTGATTCGTCAGTTGGGGGCGACTCTGTAACGGGGTCGTCCAGCAAAGGTGAGAAACCGGTGTCACAACCGGCTAAACCCGTGCCGGGGAAGTCTGTCAGCAACACTGAGGTGTCAAAACCTCAGGATGCTAATAAGACTGAGCCGCAGCTGTCGAAGCAGAACCGGAAGCTACTCTGTTGGCAGCCCGGAAACGGGCTGAAGTGGAGTTGGAGAAAACTGGAGGTCAGCCGGAATCGCGTGCCTCGGGGAAAGGGAAACCTCAACCCGGGAAGCACGCGGAGTCAAAGGGGGTTGAGTCGAAAGGCTCGGACAAACCCGCGGCGCAGGCTGGACCTAGTGCGGCTGACGCTACACCGAGTACCTCAACAGGTGCCACGGGTGGCGAAAATGTGTTGGGGAACGGAGATGGACAAGGCTAAACCCCTGGCCAAATCCAACCCCGACAATGTTGACGGTGATTTCCAACCTGGCGTAAAGCGGGCTGGGAAGAGAACGGTAGCTAGACAGATACCCGCCTCTTTGCTGGGCAAGACTTATACTTGCCTAGAAGATCTCCGTCATGGGAACCGGCATTACATCCCAGATGGTGTCGGTTTAGATGGAACCTCTGACGACGAGGAATGGTTGGTTGACGAGGGTTCTCCCAACGCCTGGTATATCGACCGGGTGAAAGGAGTGTCCCGAGTTAGCCGACTGAAGTACGAGGATCAGGTCAAAGACCGGATCGCGTACGCATGGCACAAGTTTGGTAACGGCAATCATTGTGTCTTTCTGAGTTGCCATGGAAGGGACAAGAAATTGTCACCGACCTACGCGACTGAAGGTCGTTACGCTAGGCACCTCGTAGAGGTACACTTAGCTGAGCAACCGTGGCTACAGTGCCTTGGCCGGGTGTGCCAGTTCGAGGCGATCGTGTCTAGTCCGACACATTGCCCGGGAACACCGGACTGCTGGTGCTGCTGCTCGGGAACGGGTCATGAATCTGTGGCAGAGATTCGTTGACCTAGGTTCCGATGCTCAGAAAGGCAAACCGGAGCCCGAGACTTGTGTGACAGACGGTCGATTGTTTAAGATCGGATGGAAGAAGAATCCTGGCTGGTTCAGGAGTCTGATGATATCCGCTTCAAAACATCGACAGATGTCAAAGGAGTCGAGGAAGAAACGGTCCCTTAGCCGGGAACCGTCTCAAAAGTCCTCGAAGGCTAAACGACGGGTCAAGAAGTTGTCATCGGTATCGTCCAGCGAGACTGACATTTCAGAGCGATCCAGTCGGAAGCCTAAGAAGAAGTTGGCTCCTAGTAAGCACACCATCGCTGACGTGGTGGAAGCTGCTTACCAGGTTGTGCCAAGGTTGTCTGAGGGATTGAAACTACTCTCAGACCCGAGCGAAGGGAACGCTCCAACGGCTCCAAAAGCCCGTGGACCCACGGAAAAACCAGCTGGGACTCGTCCTAGCTCAAGTCTCCCGGGAGTTTCCCCGCTGAACAGAGGTGCTACCCAAGCACCCGGGAAAGTTGAGGATGAAGAGGCCTTTCCGGCACTCCCTCCACCAGCCAACCCGGTTGTTGAGGTAAAGAAGAAAGCAACGACACAACCACCCGTGAAAGTGACTTCTTCTCCCTGTGCGATGTCGGTTGAATACGTCCAAAGGTCGGATCAGCTAGAGTCGCATATAGGTGGCACCTTGGAGGGCCGCGTCTGAAGGGGCGGTCAGTCTCTCCATGAAGGCCTCGTTAAGGAACTAGTAAACCTAGCCCGTTTCGAGGTGAGGGAAGCCACGAAGGGCCTGGCTAAACAGTACGCGTTGGACTTAGAGGACGCGTGTATTGCTAAAACCACGGCCCAATCGAGGGTTGCCCTTGAGGAAGCATGGTTGGCCCGACAAAGGAGCCGGGGAAGATTTCTTCAGTTCACCACGGAAGAATCAAACCCGACACGTCAGCAACTCGCCGGCATGTTGGGATGGTCACCCGTGGAAGAAACTTCCCACCAGGACACTACATCCAGAAAGGCCCAGCCTATGGATGTCAGTGAAGATACTCAGCTGTCAGGACCCGGTCAGACCCAACAGGATCAGACTGAAGTCCTACAGTCGAGGATGCCTCCCACCGTGACAGGGGCTGAGAAATCAGCAAAGCCCTCCAAGGCTAAGCCGATAGACCAGCCCGAGGAACAAAGTGGGGCACTGGGGATGAATACCAACATCATCCCGTTGGAGTCTGGAATCTTTTTAGATACCGGACCAACCTCTCTGCAGCAGTTGATGTCTCAGTTGCAGCCTATGACTGCGCTGAGTCCACTGCGACCACAGAGGACCGCCCCGGCAACGTCGGTTCCACCGACGGTTAGCACACCAAGCCAGTCGGAACTTCTCGACCTCAGGATATCTTCTGACGAGGATATCTAGAGGTTGACAACAACCGACTCGGTTGGTGCCTAACAGGCCAGGATGACGCCGTCTAAACTCGGAACCGGCAGAGCCAACAACTCTCCTGGATCCGAAGTCAGACGGGTATGGGAAGTCCCGGGGAGGAAAATTTTTTTTCCGACCTAGCTACTTCCAGAATGTGGCCCCCTAGCCAGAATTCTGCACTTTCTCAGCGAACCGCAAGGATCGCTGGGAGGGGTAGAGGGAAAGTTAGGAGCGACCAATGATAAGCGATCCTGGGTTGGGGCTGGGGAAAGCCAGTAAAATGACTTCCCTAAGGCACAACCCTGGTTTCAGACGGCTGAAGGTTCTGTAGATGGTCAGGCCCGTAATAGGCCCACATCACGAAAACTTCTGGCCTGTGGTGTGGATACTGTCCACACTAGTCCCTGGTACCGGGTAAGGAAGACTATGCCTTTCGGGTATAGGTCTGACTTACCAGGTCTATGTCGGAACTGAGTTCATCGACCCGATAATGAGATAGTAGACGTAATCCCTGTTCTGTTGGATTACGCCGGCTATTTCTACCTTGGGTCGGTGATTGTAAGTTCTGAATCCGGCTTAGAATTGGGGCCTTCATTGGTACTCGATTCGAGCCGAGAAAAAGATATGCCAGTATAGCTGGAGTCAAAATGAAAGAACACTGATACCACACACTCTTACCAGGTGGATGGAGAATTGTTTTGCCTTTTTGGCCGTTATTTCCGTATTCGGAAACTTTTCAACACAGGAGGTGTCTAGCGAGGCTGACCCTTCTCTACATATGGATGTCTTCCAAACTGAAGAACAATGGGAAGCCCAGCACCCGCCGGCATCGGGCTAAATGTAGTAGGTCTGCTACGCCGGTGGGCCAGCTGGGCACGATACTCCAAGATGAGAAAGAAAACGACACTTCACTTGCCGGGAGCCAACAAAGGACTTCAACAAGATCTGGAACGGCTGGAGGCAGAGTGCTCGACAGGCCGGGCTGACCACCTGTAGGTCCGCGACTGTCGAGTCTTCCCTGTCCAACGCTCAAGAATATGCTCCTCGGCTCAAGATGGGTGAATATCACATTTATTCAAGGTGCTAGCGAGGCTAGTCCTTCATTCTTCAAATGTCGTTTCCTCTTTCCTAAATGTCGTATCTTCCATATTTTTAATAATTTCTCCATCTTACAATTCCACCTTTTTCACTTATACATTGGTATCAGTGAATTCTTGTGAACACCAGGAAGCTAGAGAGTAGACCAAGAACTGCTGGGTTTATGTTGTAATTTTTAATTGGGTAGTCCCTTAGCAGCAAAATGGCTGCCTTGGTTCCCCCCCTTAGTAAAAACTGGGAGGGGTAATGTAGTGGGATGGGAATCCAGCAGTGTTCGTTTGTTTCACGAAAGGTGGCGCGATATGCCGATCCTTACTGTGTAGTGATTCCGGGCAACGCCGCACACGAGAGTGGCGCGGCGGAGACCGGGATTACGTAACGCTTAGTATATATACTCAGCGTTCACAGTAGGTCGACAGGCTGTCCTCGCGCGTCCCTTCTACGGAACGGACCCTTGGGCCCTCACTTTGCAGGCGGGTTCTTGTAACCTTCCTGGTGGTTGGGCGAATCTTACGGATTAGCCTATCCAGCGTTACCTAGCACCCATGTGCTAGGGTACTGTACTTGTGGGGAAGATCTTCCAGATCTTTCCAGGAAGTAAGTGATTAATAAACATCCCTGTTTATTAAATGACGTTGTTGTGTTGTGTGTGATTAGGTCTGTGCAAACTAACCGAAAACCGAACCAACCTACGTGAGTGCGTAGGGTGGGATCCTGCCTGGAACTAGCGTTCCGGATTGGGGTCATCCAACCTGCTAGACAGGCGGCAACCACCACAATACTATTTGCTCCTAGTCTTATTATATATTAATGACTTAGTACGATATATGGAGAATGTGCATATACGCTTATATGCAGATGATACCGTTATATATGCAGCTGGTAGACACAAAGAAACAATTCAAAGAACCTTACAGAATGCCTTATATCTATTTGAGAACTGGTGTAGTCAAAACAAATTATCTATAAATGCGAACAAAACTAAATCTATGTGTTTTGGAAGTACCTTTAATGTAAAAAGAATGGGACATGTTAGCCTGGAGCTGAATAATATCAACTTACAAAATGTTATCTCGTATAAATACCTTGGTCTATTTCTTGATCAAAGTTTAACGTATAAGTATCATATATCAGATATACTTAAAAAGGTGGCATATAGAACGTACCAATTCTCGAAAATGCATCCCTTTTTAGATAAGGATACTTCGCTAAAAGTATATAGGGCCTATATAGTCCCTTATTTTGACTACGCTGATGTTCTGTTCTTTGATGGTCAAAAACTGCTAATTGAAAAATTACAACAAAAAAAGAAGATTATTGTCTGAGATTATGTCTGCGCAAACACCACACCAAGTGTATATTTGTTACATAAAGAACTAAAATGCCGATGTTATGGTACATTCTCAGTTAAGTCTTGCAATTACATGGTGTAAAAAAACAAAAAAATGAAATTACTCCTTGGCATATTGTACACTACAACTCTTTTCCTGTCTTTCTGTAAAAAAATTAGAACGTCAAGTCTTATGGTTAAAATTTTGTCGCAGTTTAAATAAGGTATCTATTATTTGTACTTTTTCACATTTTCAGCCTCGGAGATCTGGAAATTGCTGTTTAGTAGTACAGCTTATGAGAAAAGAATGTGAGGGAATCTGGCAAGCCAATATAACGAGATAGGTTTTATACCAGATAAATGTTTGGATTGTTCTCTCTTGAACTAAAGTCAATGAAGGTTAATACTGCATATAACATTTTTGTAAATTCTGGTTCCCATGGCAACAGAATAATTTCTTTAAAAAACACATAAAATTGGTATTTTGGGGATAACTTTGTTGCTTTTGCTTATTTTCCATTCATATTTGGCAGGATTAAAGGTCCTTTTGAGGCACATCTGTTATAACTAAAATAATTGTAAGATGGAATGTTTCTGTGTTGCCATGGAAACCAAATATGTATTTTTTAAATAATCCCCCAGCCATATTTGTTTTAGTTTGAGAAACTTAGAAAAACCACAAAGTAAAAGTTGGTGTGTGATGGTTTTGGTGGGTTAGTGGGTCTGGCTGTGGGTATTGATTTTAGCAACTTATAAATGATATTTTCATTGAGGAGGGGTGGGCAACTTATGTTTTTTGGGTGGGGTATTTCTGTAAACCTTCAAAGGGGAGGGACATGGCAATATCCGTGGTTAGGGGGGGTGGTGGCATTTTTGGGGGGATGGGTGGGGAGGGGGAAAGGTATTCCATAGGGGCACCTTTTCTGGTGGGAGAATTTTTGTCAGTACATGTATTTGAACCATGGATGGTCAACCTTTTTAAGGTGTGTGTGTGTGTGGGGGGGGGGGGGAGACTCTCTTTTGGTATTTTCATCAGGGACCCAACTCTTTTTTGGGGGGGGGGGGGGGGGGGAACTTCATTTTAGTAATTCCAAGAGAAGGGACAAATTTTCTTTTTTTGTATTTCCTTAGAGGAGCAAGCTTATTCTTTTCCATAAGGACCCCTTTTTCGGAGGGGTGGGGAATTCCATTGGGGTACCCTGCAACGTTTTTCAATATTCTAAACAGGGCCAACCTTTTTGGGTGGGGGCAACTTTCTTTAGGTATTTCCATGGGAGTTCCAACTTTTTTTGGGGGGGGGGGGGGAAGCATTTCTTTTGGGGAGCAGAGAGTTTTTTTATTCGGGGGGGGGGGGGGGAGGGCAATTTTTCAGTATTTCCAAGAAGGGACAGTTTTCAAGGGGTATTCCATAGGGTCGCCTTTTTGATGGTGGTGATGGTGGTGGGGGTGGTGGTGGAAAGGGTTGTCAGTATTTCCCTAGAGGGTCACTTTTTGGGGGCAACTCTCTTTTTGGGGGGGGGGAGGGGGGTTCAGGGGAGGACCCAGTGCTAAAGAATATGTTGCAGGCATTGCATAACCAAGAATAGGCCCTGTACTGCAAAACACCAGCCTGTGGAAAAGGCCTATATTGCCAGAAATAGGTCAATAGGTCAATTTTACAAGTCGTTGGTGGCAGTTAGATTTAATCTCCATTATATTCTATCTAATGATTGATTGTAGGCCCCTAGATGATGAGGATTAGGCCCCCTATTGAATTTATAGAGGACCTGTCCTTTTACTAAATGGTGAAAATGGGTTGCTTTAACTTTGTGTTTTACGTTATTTTAATGTTAATTTTACGTTTATCGAAAAAACGTTGTCTACTAAACGTTAATTTAATGTTATTCTAACGTTTCATAAAAACGTTTTTCAATGAACTATAAATTAACGTTTCAAAACGTTATTTTAACGTTTTTTGTTACCTGGGAAGACCAGGTGGGGACCTAGGCTGGGAACAGGTATGCCTATTTGTAGTGGATAAGACGTTCGTCTGAATGTTTGGTGTCGAGGGTTCGAGTCCCTGTTGGAGCATACCTTTTTATATTTTATGTCTTTTTTTTTAAAGCTTTGATTACAGGATAAACTTTCAGATTACATGTCTACTTACTTTTATCTCTTAAATATCTATATATAATACACATTGATTAATTTATTAATGTGTATTGTGATCCAAGGGACATTGTTTAATACTAGTACTAGTATTACTACCTTGGGTGGGTGATGGTCTCACACTCGGCAGAATGCACAACGGAAAACGGCAAATAATCCTATGTTGCCTTTGGGTAATCAAAATATAAAGTTCAAGACTGTTTCCCGCATGTCTTTAGCTACTTCCTAGTCTTTAGAGGGAGGTTCTACATACATTATTGACTGAGTTGTGACATAAAACGTACATAGTATCTGAACAAGTTCCCCAGCTTTCCCCTAGCGAAGGTGGCGCCACCTTGTGTATTATAGCTGTAACTAGCATCTTGGAGGTGTTAAAAGTCTCGGAGGTGTTAATCTCGGAGGTGTAATTTTGTCTTTGTAGCTTTCTAGAGATTTGAAAATGTAAAATGCAGTAAAAGTTTAAATGTGATTATTATGCATTTCGATGGATCTTTCTAATGGTGTGTTTTTATTTTTGAGAATTTAATTATATTTTTGATTTTGAGGCCATCTCGGAGGTTAGTCCTTAAATAATCTGCCAAAAGTTGAAACTTCAGTTGCTCATCATTGAAAGCACATTCTACCTAGAAACTTAAATTAAAAAGTTTCAGATACAGATTTGTTAGTGCTTTAATTTCATATATACCATAGGCTACTTCAATAAGTTAATAAATGTGTTTCCAGCTTTGTATGGCAATATCTCGGAGGTTAGTAAAAACTGTGGACATTCATATGTAGACTGAAAATTATTTATTCCATTTAAAAATGATATAAAAATGTATGTCTATATCAAATAGGGATGTCATTTTAGGGTTAGGATATGATTGTATATCCATCTAGCAGATATTTTTCAAAAATATCTGCCAATGAACATCAAAAATGTGAAAAAAGACATGTCATTTCCCAGGGGTATCCAATCTTCTACATATGAAAAATATATGTAATATGCCATGAAGAGGGGCACATGATGTGTGAAAAAAATGTAATAAATGCCAGGAATCATATCCAACTGATAATGACTGAAAGAAAATATTTTTAGAATACTTGATACAAATGTAGTACCAAAGACAATGTTGTCTCTATTTGCAAGACTTAACAGAGAATACACCATATGTGAAAGACGCAAATGTCACCTGAGGAATTTGATGTACACCAGATTTAGATGTCCTTATTATATCGATAGAAATATCCGAAATACTCGCTTATATGAAGCAACTGTTTTAAAATTATGTCAACCGAATTGTCATATGAGAAGTGTAGAGTACGCTGGAGGAAAAGAATGGAATGAACTTAAGCCAATGGTCCGCAACACCCCCACAATTAAGATGTTTAAATCCCTGACCAAGTCTATTATGAATGAAAGCATACAAGGAGATTTCTGATGTAAAAACTAAAACACATTATTATAATGATGACAGTTTTATTAATACTATTATTACTTGTTAACGCCATATGACATGCAAAGGGACATGGTGCTTTATGTTTATTGGAAGTAGATGAGGGAGTCCAGTAAATGCTTGTTATCTATCATTAGGAGATGGCGCCTGAAGAAAACCAGCAAACGGAATCCCCAATAATGACAGGCTGCCACCCTTTGTTGGTAGCTGAATCAAATTGGTATGTAACGAATAGAAAAACTCTGTAACTGATGATATGAATATCAACTAGGAGCATATAGTATGTTCATCCTAGATGAATGAGCGTGCTATCATAAATGAATAACAATTAAAAGGAATAGGTTAGATTTAGCCTATGGATAGTTTTCTGTAACCCAAATGCACCCAGTCAACTTGGAATTTCTGCAACTGCCTATCTAGGATCCAAACAAATCAAGCACCAGTGGATCCTGAGGTATTTTGGTCTTGCGTGATTGGTCATGGTCAGCTGGGCACGCCTCTAAGAGACTGTGACTCTGGCTCCCTGCTCTGTTCTCAATATCACAGTGAATAGCACACAGATAGTGAAGGGATGATTTGTATGCGGTACCCTGAAAGTCTATATGGACCTCCTCTAAACTCTAGATGATGTATTTAGTGAGTGCAAGCACGCTCTAATAAGGGAATCTGAAAAAAACCCAAAAAACTGTAGTGAATACGCTGACTAGCAACATGACTCAAATATCATCTGAATTCCCATCGGTGAAGTTTGCAGTCTCTACTATCTATGGTCTCGACTTATACAGATATAATCATCAAATCCCAATTCAAACTCCTACACATAGTATGGATGGGCAACGTGCAGTTGTGTTCGGGAAAGTGTCTACTCAAGCGTATCACCACCAAGCGGGTCGGAAAAGTGCAAGACCTAGTGACCCAAATCAGGCCGATATTGACGAGGCAGTCAGAGGTATAAACACCGATATAGTCACTTATAACCTATGACAGGGTATTCGAACCCCGAGGCCAGATTATATTTTTTCACAACACCACCACGAACCGAACAAACAATGGCAAAAGTAGAGGACCACTCAAGAGAACGACCAGATATCATCTTCTCTATGACGGATGTCACCCGTCTAGTTTTATTTTACCAGCTATCGCAAACCACTACATCAACCTTATTAAACAATCCCTGAAAATCCTATGAAAGACTTGAGTCTTAACTCGAGGTTCTAGATCATTCTGTCTATGATGAGTGGAGTTGTTTAATCATATCAGACTGTGTTACGCTACATGATGATTGGTATCTGGCACTATTTCTTATTCCACAAGTTGCGCAGAGCCTTAATTCGAGGTTCTGCTGTTTGCTTGCTGATTGATTTTCCTGTACATATGGATTATCGCTCCTAATTGAATTACGTTATATGCAGAACCATAACTCGAGGTACTGTGTGTTGTCTGCTGTCTGGGGACTGGTACCAGCTTGTATAATCTGCCACCACTACTGTTCGGAGAACGACATCAAACATCAAACATCCAAGCGGCTATGACATGATGAGGGCTTGGAGAGCCTTAAGTCGATGCTCCATGGACCCCCAAAATCCCGAAGACGCGACCTGGGAGCTGTTTCAAAAGTCGAGTGAAGTCTATGGTTTGGAAACAGCTCCCTGGTGTAGTCCTATGCAAGTCTGCTATACACTATAGGATTTGTACCTGATTCCTATACATCTATGAACAATTACTACATGCGAGAAGAGGGACTAGCCGTGTGTGAACTATAGTATACGCCTAGCTGATTTGTGAGTACCAAACTATTATAATATTATATTTATATAGATCCCATACATGGATGGTATCAACTTTAGTATAGTCTATTATACTTTGTTCGCTACTTGTAGTTCACCAACTACACTGTTATGAGTGCCTAAAGTGAAAGTGAGTGTTTATCTGCTATTATATGCGCCTGTCAACAGATACTAATCAGGGTCACCTATATAGCCATTTATATTTATATAATTTTATGCTGAATGTCACTTACTGCGCTGTACGCCCTGAACTACTATACTTGGAAAATTGAATCTCAGCAAATTGGAATTAGTCTCATAATGCCTCAACCCTAACCTTAGATTGATATAATAGCAACCCTTGCATTACATCATGAAATGTCATAAAACTATGCGTCTGCTGTCCCACCCGACCAATTAAGCTGCATTATTGATTAACCTTTATCATCTTACTTTATGTGACGAAGAAGTGATCCGTATGGGAACGCGACCACGAGTAGTTCCTGATTGTTTTTCTCTCTCCGAGGTCGGCTTCTGCCGGTTCTCGCCGTCCTATCTCATTGGTCTGTCATTCTGTTTTTCTCCAATCTCATTGGGTTAGCAGAATGCACCCCTTAGTAGACGCCTTGGTTGCTATGCGACCTTGGGCCCGCAGTGCGGCACGCCTGCCCTCCCTGACTAAGGGGGGTAGGGTGGGTTGGGGTTCAGTGCGCTCTCTCGACCTGTCGCGGTGGGAGCTTGACCTTTGACCCTGTGTGGGTTCTTTCTGGGGCCTGTTTCATAAGCTATTGCTTATGAGATGTCTGTGTGTCCCAGTGGGACAACTCTGGCCTCGATAGGGTTGTGTGGAATGACTCGTGGTTTCGATTAATTACTAAAATCTCGTCAGGCGTGTACTGGATCTGTGTCCAAGGTTACTTTGTGAGTAACTCAATTTTTTGGTTTTTGGTTGATTAGGTCCTGCTGTGACCTATGGAATCGGGTTTCTCGGAGAAAGAACAAGACAAATCTAAGTCAGGAACTAAAAGTATGGTCGGACTATCTGAGTATCGGTTGGAATCATATTGGAAAAAATTCCTTCGGTAGGAAAATCGGACCCCCGATTTTTTGCCGATTTCACCGATTTCCCAAGAAAAATATTTTTGACGTGGCGTTAGGATACTCATTTAGCCGTACCGGTTGTCCATAGTGTTCAATCCCCATGGGGATTGACTTTTGAGTTGGTGTATCCAGTTGAACTCGATTCGGTTCCTTAGGTACCCTGCTCGTTTGCTCTCTGGGTGTCGGTAGATGAAGTCCAATACTTGGAACTCTACATCTTCCTCTCCGCTATGGTCGCATTGGTTGAAGTGGACAGGCACTTCGTTTTGGTTATTGGACTTTGAGATGTTTCGGATGTGCTCGTACATCCGTTCTCTCAGTTTTCGTTTGGTCTGGCCTACATACTGTATGCCACATCTTTTGCAGGTTATGCAATAGATGACATTGGAGCTGTTACATGTGACATTCCATTTTGTCTCATGTTTTCGGCCCGTTGTTTTCGAGGTTATCTTTCCTCCGTTGTTTATTTTGTTGCAGTACTTGCAATTCTTTCTGTTGCAGGCGTTTGTCTGACTATTTTTTCCTTTTTCCGGTTCTGTGTTTTTCTCCGGATGATGGTCTAGTCTCACCCGCACTAGGTGGTCCCGCAGGTTTTTTGGCCTGCGGTATCCCTTGATCAGTCTACTTCTGTAGATCTGTTTGGTGGTCATTGACCTGCCTAATAGTTCCCAGTTCTTTGTTACTACGTCTCCAAGTCTATTGTTCTCGGGTCTGTAGGTCGAGATCAGGTAAGTATTGGCGTTTCTTTCTTCTTCGTTTGACCTCTGGGAGGCATCCTTGCCTCTCAGTAGGTCTGCCCTGGGTGTTTCATCCACCTTTCTCTTGCTTTCCCTGAGGAGTTTTTCAGGGTAGCCCTTGGTGGTGAATTCTGCCATTTTCGTTTGCGCATGTTTTTCGTAGTCTTCCGTCTTCCCGCATATTCTCTTTATTCTGAGTAGCTGCGAGTATGGTAGACTACGTTTTGTGGCGGGGGGGTGCTCGGAGTCATACCTGAGGTAGGTATTGGCGTCCGTCGGCTTGTTGTAGAGGTCCGTGTACAGTGACTCTCCGTTTTTCCTCACCCGAGTGTCTAGGAACACTGCTTCCCTTTCTGAGTACTCGTTTGTGAACTTTATCGAATGGTGTGCCTCATTGAGGTGTTCTACCCAGTTCCGTAGTTCGGCCTCACCGTGTTCCCACACATAGAATATGTCGTCTATGTATCTCCACCATACACTGGGTTTCAGGTGGTAGGAGTCTACTAGTTTCAGTTCTATGTGTTCCATGTACAGGTTGGCGTAGGATGGGGCCAATCTTGTCCCCATCGCCGTGCCTCTGATCTGGAGATAGTGTTCACCGTTGAAGACCATGTTGTTCTTCTTCAGTACCATTTCCAGCAGTTCGACCAACGATGCATTCATTGGTTTGATGTTGCCCTTTCGGTATTTGCTCAGTTTCTCCTCTATCACACTGGTCCCTTCGGTGTTTGGGATGTTGGTGTAGAGGGAGCTCACGTCTAGGGTCCCTATCAGTGCGTTGGGTTTCAGCTTTCCCATGTTTTCGATTTTGTTTACGAAATCGTTGGTGTCTTTCACATATGACTTGATGTCTGGCACCATGGGTTTTATAAAGTGGTCTACAAACGCGGAGATTTTCTCCGTTGCGCAACCATTTGCTGATACCACTGGTCTCCCCGGTGGGGGCCTTTCCTTCTTGTGAATTTTGGGGAGGAAATAGATGTTAGGTGCCCTGACTTTGTCAGTTTTCATTGCTCCAGCCATTCTATGTCCTATTTCCCCATTCTCTGTCATTGAGTTTATTTTGTCCTCTACCTCCTGGTAGAGGGATTTTGTTGGGTCGCCACTTAGTTTCTTATAAGTGTTGACGTCGTCCAATTGTCTATGTGCCTCTGTGATGTATTGTTCGGTGTCCATGAGTACCATGGCACCGCCTTTGTCCGCTGGTTTGATGACTATGCTGTCATCCTTACTCAGTTTTTTTAGCGCCGTGCGTTCGCAGTCCGCTATGTTCGGCTTAGGGCGTTTGTTGTGGGATTTCTGAGGTCTAGTTAGTTCTATCTCGTTTACTGATATAAAACTTTCTAGGTTCTGGGATCCCAGTGGGGGTTTCCACTTTGATTTACCTCTAAGTTTTCGGACAATTTCATCGTTGTCGTAGCTTAAACTATTCCCTTGTGGGTTTGGTCTACATGTAGCTACCTTTGGTTTTTCTTTAGAGAAGAACTGTACTTTTTTCTTGGGAAATCGGTGAAATCGGCAAAAAAATCGGGGGCCCGATTTTCCTACCGAAGGAATTTTTTCCAACTTTATCATCTTACTTATTTGATACTTGGTACACGGTCACTGAATTACTCTGCTCTGAATATTCTCAGAGCAAAATTATTTTAGTTAGCCTTCGGTCTGAAATTGCACCGTTCTTTGCAATCTCAGAATTATCTGTATATTCTGTAAAATTTTCATCCTTTTCATTTTTGTCTCACCCTTCATCTAGTAATTGTTTACCAAATCCATTAGTACTTCATTAATGTCAACCCCGATCTCTGAATTCAATGGCATTGACAGGTTATGTTTTACGCACCTTAATTGTCAGAGCCTGTGTAATAAAACAGATGATGTATTTACAAACTTAGCTAGGGCCGACGTTGCAACATTTAGTGAAACCTGGTTTACTCCTAATTATTTAGATACAATGGTGTCCTGGGGTAATCGATCTTATAGATCGCCTAAACACGATTGGTGGAGGGTTTGCTTGCTACCTTAAATTCGAGATAGCGAAACATAGCTCTCTCATTGATAGATATACTGAGATAAACGATGATATAGAATGTTTAGTTGTTGAAATATCGAAACCCAAGACGAAAAAACATTTAGTTGCAACCGTATACTTCAACCACGCAGGTAACACCGATCGTGCATTGGATTATTTATCTAGACTGTTAGGCGATAAGAAATTTAGGGATCACAAATATTGGATCCTGGGCGATTTCAATATTAATTTCCTGAGGGAGAGGGAATCTGATGTGGAAAAGTTAAACGACTTCTGTACAGAGCACTCTTGTAAACGGCTCATCAACCAGTGCACTAGACCCATTATGTTGAGCAGTTCATGCATAGATAACATTTTTACAAACTGTAATAATGTTGTTGAGCATGGAGTACTGAACTATTTCCGCAGTGATCATCTACCTGTATACGCGTTTAAGCTGATGCCTGTCTATTCTAAAACCAAAATATCTGTAACTGGCCGGAGCTATGTGAAGCATAACACAGAAAACCTGCGGGAATGGCTGCTGCATGTAAACTGGGCTGACTTCTGGTTGTTATCTGACGCTAAAACACTCTGGGATTTTTTTTGTATCAGGTACTAATAGGATACTTAGATTTTTATTGTCCCCTTAAAACTTGGGATGTTTCAGATAGGAATAATAAATGGATGAACGCAGAAATCAGATCTCTTATGCATGATCGAGATAAACTCTCAAATGTTTATTATAGAAACCGGAATCCTATGACATTGAGTTAATTAAAGAGGTTAAAGGGAGAGATTCGGGCAGCTATTAGAAAGGCAAAGGCCAATGTTATTAATGAAACATTGGAAAGCACAATCATGAACCCAAAGAAGTTTTTGATTGAAATTACTCAAACCAAAAACGCAGAGTCGGTCCCCTCTACTCAAATAACCTGTGACTAATAGTGATATTTCCCCGGCAAATTCAGCGGACTACTTAAATAGTCATTTTGCAGGCATAGGAGCTAAGTTGGTAGGTAATAGAACGTTAAACACTGATGATTTAACCTGCGATTATGAGATCCCACAGGCAATCCCAGATCTTATTGTTGATCAACACACTTTGTACATTCTAATTAATGAAATTGCACCAGGTAAGACATTTGGTCTTGGTCATATCCGCTGATCAATACTAAAGGAGTTTATGCAATAAACACTAGACCAATTCTGCCGCGTTTATCAAGTAAGTTTTGACACAGGTATTTTTACACAGGCATGGAAATATGCAAATATCACCCCAATCCCAAGAATAATGACCACAGCAAACCAGACAATTGGAGGCCAATATCTCTTCTCCCCACGCCGGGAAAAATTAGTGAAAAGATATTTCATCATTACCTAATGACACACTTAGAAGACAACAAGATATTTGTTGATGAACAATACGGCTTCAGGCAGAAGCAAGGTACTGTAGACGCTATCTATAGATTACTCTCAATGAATACCATATAAAGTTGCAATGAATACCATATAATGCAAAGCCTTATAACATTATAACTAAATTATATCCATATTAATGTGCTTAATTGACTATTAGCTTGGTATGTTTGTCTGTAGCGATATGTTATAACTTGTACTGAAGTATATGGACAGTTGCCCTTTTTCTTTTCCTCTATATTTCATTCAGTCACACCATCCCATCTTCATACCCATTGTTGTGTTACTTTATATGTGGTGAAGGAGTATATGTGATTCTAATACTGTTATAACTAAACATCTACTCAGCCCACTTTGGTGGAGTAATATGTGAAACCATAGTTATGGTGCCAATACGGACTAGATTTATGAGTTGTCTCTGCTAAATTCGTTCAGAACGAGCTGTTTACAGCGAGTTCTGAACGAATTTAGCAGAGACAACGAATAAATCTAGTCCGTATTGGCACCATCACTATGGTTTCATATTATTAGATACCTTAATTCGGTCTTAATTCGCTAAAACTGACCGTTATTTGACGTCGAAATCACTTTTTGCAACTCGCAAAGACGATGTGTATGTTAGCAGACATACCGGAAGTTGATAATCGGAAGTGATAACCGCGCAGCTGCGCATACATTATATCGCCGCATACATTACCGCTTGATCACCCTGCTACGCTCGATCATCCCGTTGGATAGCTGTACTCGAGCGGCGCAGTGTATGACAGGGGTGTTGACATCGACGAGTTGCCCGCTCGGCCCGTGAACGTATCGAAATCGATATTTCTCGCATATCTAAGCTATCTAAAGTGTATCACGTAATTCGTTATCGTATTCCACCTCAATGTTTGATGTATTTTCGCACGTACTCGCTCCGTGGTTACTGTACGATGACACAGAACTCGCGAAGTGAAGCGATCAGCCATTTTTTAATCTTGCACCTAGAATTCTGTTGTCGGCCTCTCGGCCAATCAGATTGCGTTATTTCATCAAAGGGTGCAGTCTGTCACCCAAAGCGTGCCGGTGAGGGTCAAAGGATGCAGTCTGTCATCCAAAGGATGCAGTCTGTCACTATCCAAAGACACCAGTACAACGATTCACGGCGTACAGTGCATTCTGTGTACGATAACTATACCCCTAGCAGCAGTACATATTTACACTGAGTTGGTGCATAGGTATATAATAATAGACGTTCTAGAATATGCGAATGAAAGACAAAACATGTAATCGATTGAAGGAAGCACAAAGGATGACCATCCCAGTGATGATTTGTGCTTGATAAACAAATATAGTGGGGTGGGAATCCAGCAGTGTTCCGATGTTCTAAGGAAGATGGCGCAGAGAGTCAATAGGCCGTGCAGGAAGGAGAGGATGAGAAGGTAACTTCTCAACTCCATTCCCAGGCCCGGAATGGCGATATGCCACCAAACCCGGAGGGAGAGGGTAATACCCAGATGTCCGGGAAAGGGAAAGTTTGGAAAAGAACTGCTGCTCAGAATCTGAGCCTGACAGTTCTGCAGAACTTTAGTCTGGCGCCCAGTGGCCAATAGGCCCCGCAAGGGATCTGGAGGGACTCAGTCAGATATTGTGTCTCAGTCAGATAGCCCTGGAGAGTCGAATACTCCCCAGGATGAGGAGGACGATACCTTCCAGGTAGCCTCCAAGTTGGCCCCACGAGGTTTCCTTGGGCCAGAAGTTCTTGCCAAGATGGATCGGGAAAGAGAGGCCAGGGAAATGTGCCAGGAGCTGGAAGCTCTCAACGGAGAGATCGCTGAGGAAATAGCCAAATGGCATCATGCCTTAGAAGAACTCTCAATTCGAGAGACCAAAACACTGGCCAGGATTGAGCAACTGGACGATCATGTACATTACATGAAAGACCAGGCTCAAAAGCTATTATGGAATCATCTCAACAGATGCTTACTTCAAAGGCTGGCTGGGAAAATGTGAGGAATAATCTGTACTCTCCTACCCAGAAGTCAGATGATCCTGAAAGGACCCCTTCCATACCCTATTCTGGGATAAGGGGTACAAGAACTCTGACTGTAAGCGAAATCTTACCTTCCTAGTTACAATCTGGTTACCAGAGTCCAGAACACACTTGTCGAGCTAGGGTTCAGCTCTATAGACCAGATTAAAAAGCAAGATCAGGTGTTTAACTTGTCTATGGCACGAGCCGACAAGGTCCCGATTATGCAACCTGACAATTCCACCAGAAGGAACTCTATCATTCTGAAACCTTATGGGAAAGGGATGGAGTGGGAACACTGGTTTGCCGGGTTTTGTGAGGATATTCAGTGCAACAGCTGGAACAAAGTTGACGCACTACCATACCTCAAGAGAGTGCTACGAAATAGCCCCGGGGAAGCTGCACTTCGCGCTTTTCGCTGTTCCGGTGGTACGGAATGAGTTGAGTTGGTGGAGGTAGCCTCTTACTACTGTGGTCAGTTAGTAAAGCTGAATCCTAGGTCCACTTTTATAAAGAGGATCCAAGGAAGGGAGGAGACGACTCGTACCTATGGGCTGGCCCGACAACAACTGTTGATGGAGGTCTAGCTATGTAAGGATCAGCAATGTACCTTCTGCGACAGAGGTAAAACCCAAACCAGCAAAACCTGAGGAGAACTCTTCCGAGGTAATGAAGATGTTGGCCCAGATCAACTAACGACTAGGCCATGTGGAGAAAAACCAGCTGGATGTCGGACATTGTTGGCGGTGCAACAGAATGGGACATATCTCTCCAGATTGTCCAGAGACCCGGAATGTAACTACAGTGGAAACACCTCATAGTCTAACTGCATTACCGGTTGCTTCCAGAAGTGATCTGGAAAACTAAGGAGGGCTGTAGCGAGTGGCGAAATCGGGTCCGGAAAGGTGTGTGCCAAAGTACACAGACCAGAGAGATGAACAGGAAGTAACCCGTTCCAACCTTGCCAGAAAAGGGAGGAATTCGAGGTATGGTTGCTACGATCTGCACTAAATATCTCTCACCCGGGCACCCCTGTCTGCAATGGCCCAGTCAACACGGATGGGACCTCGGAACCTTGGATGGGATCTCTCGGTTCATCAGGCACGGACGCTGGTATGTGCCAGTTAGAATTCTGGGAAGAAAGATAGACATTACTAGATACTGGGACAAGTCACTCTGTATTGAACAATGGGCTCTATCAGTCTCTCAGGTTCGGCCAGGAATGTCATGTTCCTGGAGCCTCGGCAAAGGCTGCTAATGGCGCTCCGATGAGATGCTATGGCAGTGTCATCATTCCGATCTCGGTAGGTAACACTGAATTTTTATGGGGTCCCATACTTAGTGATATTGAAGAGAGCAGAATACTAGGAGTAGATTTTCTCACCCTCTATGGAGGCTCTATGGATCTACAGGATGGCACACTCCGACTCAAATACCCTGAGTTACTGGAGGTGGAATGTAGTTGTCGACGAATCTCTGGTGATTTCTGTCTGACAAGATGTGGGCATCCCACCTCAGCAGATGGTTAATGTCCTGATCGCTGGGGAAGGTGACTTGCCATGTGACAATGCATTATTCGAGCCAAACCCGGAACTGTTTTCCCTAAAAGGAATACAAGCCTGGGACATTTTGATCGGTAGTGCGCGCGATGGACCAATTCCTATAAGTAATCACACCTCCGGGTTGATTAAATTGAAGAAGGGTGACACATTGGGCTGGGCAACCCTAGCTAATGTAGATGGCCTAGTAGACTCCGGTCCACAGGGAATCACACCTATTCCAGTGTCCAATATAGACGGGAAAGATATGGCATCCGACCTGGGACAACTGGACTTTGAGGGAATTGATTATGAAAAAGTGAGAGTGAGTGCTATTGATTCAGGAATGGGGAATGTTCCAGTTCCAGATCAGCTGCATGAAACACTAGAAGTCTTAGCTCAGTCTGCAGACGCACTAAACAGTGGGGAACGACAAGAGCTAAGAGCACTTCTTAACCCTATCGCGCCGGGTACGTGCGGCAGGGCTACAGGCATGGAGCCGGGAACTAGTGCCAATGTATGCCCCTAGAGGCAGGGTACATGGACATATCGTGAAAATTTGGATCACGTGACATGACACATGATATTTATTATTATTTTTCATTTCACTCAGAAAAATCAAATATGATGTTATATCTACATTCTCCAAAAGTTTCAAATTTATTAAGCCATTATTTTCAATTTTATTTAAAAAAGCGTATATTTTGTAAATGATGCCTCAAGGCATCACCCGGCCAGCACCGGTTGATGCCTTGAGGCATCACCCAACCAGCCCTGGTTGATGCCTCAAGGCATCACCCGGCTTGAATGGGTTAAGAAAATGGAGTCAATCTTTGCTCGACCAGGAGATCCCCTGGGACGTAGTGATCGAGTGGAACATACGATTGACACCGAGGGACACCGACCTTTCCGACTCCCATATCGACGGCTACCTCTGGTAAAACAGGAAGCTTTAGAACAGGAAATGGAGAAAATGGTGGACCAGAAGGTAATCGTTCCCAGTGCAAGCCCTTGGGCCAGCCCTGTGGTAATGGTTACTAAAAAGGATGGTACCTGCCAGTTCTGTATTGACTACAGGAAACTGAATGGTATCACCCGGAAAAATGCCTACCCAATACCTCGGATCGACAAGACGACTCTCTAGGTGGGAACCAGTGGTTTTGTACTCTGGATCTCCAGTCCGGATATTGGCAGGTGAAAATGAATAGTGGTGACCAGCCTAAAACGGTTTTCACTACTCATCAGGGGCTTTACAAGTTTACCATAATGCCGTTTGGCCTATGCAATGCTCCCGTGACATTCGAGTCCATGATCGATCAGATGTTGCATGGCTTGCAGTAAGAGAAGTGCTTGGTTTATCTGGACGACATAATCATCTTCAGAAAGAAGTATGTTGAATGTCTAGAGAACCTGCAGGAGGTATTCAAGTGGATCAAATCCTACGGGTTGAAGCTCAAACCTCAGAAATGCAAGCTGTTTCGAAGGTCTGTGGAATACTTGGGACGGATAGTTTCCGGAGAGGGAATCCGGGCTGACCCATCCAAGTTGGAGGTAGTAGCCAATTGGTCATACCCCCAAAATATAAAGGATGTCAGGTCTTTCCTAGGATTTTGGATTGTAGAATGAGGCGTATGTCTGAGTCCCAGTACGACTGCACAACTGACCAGGTATGTGATTTAGACCACAGAATTTCGCGCATTTTCCGCTGACTTCCGTTTGTATCTCCCCTGTCATTGGAGGATACATTAGTTGTCTGTGGTTACTTCGTACACTGTGTTATGTAGGCCTGTGGTTGGTCCAACTATAGGAAGTGACCTGAACTGTCAGCCTTGAACCCTTTCTGGGGTCATCAGGTTTGTAAACAGTCTTTTTGGCCTAAATTTTTTTGTTTTTTGTGCAGTTTCACCATCTTCTGGCTCATCAGGCACCTGTGGGACTAGGTGAGTTTGATTTTAGGGGTTTGCTTATCTGTGTGAATCCTCCTGTGTCTCCAGTGTATGTATTTATCTGTGTATTGACACTGTTGACAGTGTGTGTGTACTGGTGGGGGTGTGTCTGGTGTTGTATACTCCCCCAGTCTATCAAAGTAATTTTGGTTGTTTTGCTTTTACCTGGTCTAGTTGTCAGCCTGGATTGAGAAGTGGATTGGAATATGTTTTCCAAAAAATCCCTCCTAAAAAATCAGTGGTATGTGGGGATTTAATTTTGTATCCCAATGATTTTTGAAGAAATTGTTTTTTGACGTGGCTGTGTGGGACTTCTCATCCATATTTGCTGTCCATTGTGTTCAAGAGGTATGGTGCTACAGTTTGTAGTCTGTGGATCCAGTTGTCTTCTATTGTGTTTCTGAGTCTTTTTGCTCTTTCACTTTCTGGGTGTTCATATATGAAGTCTACTATGTAGACTTTCATGTCTGTGGTGCCTTCGTGAGACTCTTTGTTGAAGTGGTATGCTACATCTGAGTCTTTGTTCTTCTTGACAGCATACATGTGTTCTCGTATTCTTTCTTTTATTTTTCGTTTGGTTTGCCCAACGTATCTGATTCCACATTTTTTGCATTCTATGCAGTAGATCACCTTTGAGCTGTTGCGTGTGATATTCTTTTTGCATTCCATGGTTCTGGTTTTGTGTTTGATTTGCCCTTGCTTGTCTAGCATTTTGCAGTAGTGGCAGTTTGCCTTTTTGCATTCGTTATCGTTGTTGTTCTCTTCGTTTTTGTGTTCGTCGCTTGGTTTGTAGTTGAGTCTTGATCTTACTACATGGTCTCTGATCTTTTTTGGTCTTTTGTAGCCCATCATTAGGTCTGCTCGATGTAGTTTTTTTGTGGTAGTCGATTTTCCTAGGATGTCCCAGTGTTTTCGTACTGCTGTTTGGACATGCTTTTTTCCTGGTCTGAAAGTCGTAGTGAGGAAGATTTTTTCTTTTTCTTTTTCTTCCTTGGGATTTTCTGATTTTGGCTTTAATAGGTATCTCCTACTTTTCTTTGCTACCTTTTCTTTTGTCTCGTTGATGACTTCTAGTGGGTAGCCCCTCTCTAGGAAGTCAGTTGTTTTTTTCTCTATGTGTTTTTCATAGTCTTCTTTTCTCTGGCTGATTCGTTTTATTCTTAAGAATTGGCTTTCTGGCAAACTCTTTTTGCAACTGGGAGGGTGGGCTGATTCGTACCTCAGATACAAATTTGTGTCTGTTGGTTTTGTATACAGGTCTGTGTATAGCTCACCTTTTTCGTTTTTTACTACCCACGTGTCTAAGAAGTTTATCTTCTTATTTGACCATTCTGTTGTGAATTTAATGGTTGGATGGTGTTTGTTGTTTTCATTCATCCATTTTTGTAGTTCGTCTTCTCCTTGTTCCCAGATGAAGAAGATGTCGTCTATGTATCGGTACCATATTTTCGGCTTGAAACCTGGTTTGTTTAGGATGTCGGTTTCGATTTTTTCCATGAATAGGTTTGCAAAAGATAGGGCTACTCTTGTTCCCATCGCTGTTCCGCTGGTTTGCAGGTAGTTTTCTCCGTTGAACTGGAAATTGTTTTTCTTGAGTACTGTTTCCAGTACGTTGCATATGGTCCCATTCGACGGTTTTTCTTTTTTGTTCCTGCACTTGTTCAGTTTTTCCCGTATCACTTCAATCCTTTCATCCGTCGGGATATTTGTGTACAGGGATGTGACATCCATTGTGCCTAATATAGTGTCTGTTTTTAATTTACCAATGCTCTCTATTTTGTTGATGAAATCTGTTGTGTCTTTCACAAATGATTTCATTTTCACCACATGTGGTTTGAGGAATATGTCTGCTAGTTCTGATATTCTCTTGGTCGGGCAGTCATTAGCTGATACTATCGGTCTGCCCGGTGGTGGTCTCTTTTTTTTGTGTATTTTTCGGGAGAAAGTAGATTTGTGGGGTTTTCGTTTTTTTTACAGTGATCGTTTTGGCCATTTTTGGGGTTATGTCACCATTTTGAACCATTTCTTCCACTAATGTATCTACTTCTTCTGCATGACTCTTGGTAAGGTCATTTTCTATTTTCCTTTATGTTTTCTCGTCTTCTAGTTGTCTATGTGCCTCTACTATGAAGTCAGTAGTGTTTTGTACTACTATTGCTCCCCCTTTGTCCGCTGGGAAGATGACTATTTCCTTGTTTTGTTTCAGGGTTTTTAGTGCCTCTTTTTCTGATCTTTTTACATTTTGTTGTTTGACTCTGGTTATTTTGCATTTTGTGATATCAGTTTCTACATTGTTGATGAAAGCTTCCAGATTTGTGGATCCTGGAGGGGGTTTCCACAGTTTGAGGAAGTCTATTGTGTTACCATATGGGCTTACTTTGTCTAGAATGGTTGTTTGATTTTTGTTCTTATCTGATTTCGTTTCATTTACTTTTGACATGAATTGTTTAGTTCGTAGTCTGTTTGAGAAATTATCCAGATCTTTTCTGAGTTCACCTTTTTCAACAAAGTTTTGAGTAGGGCAGAATTTTAGTCCTTTGCCTAAGATTGATTTTTCACTCATGTTTAGGACATGTTTCAACAGGTTGATTATTTTTTGGCCTGAGATATTTTCGCTGGACATAGACATTGACACTTCTCTTGTTTTTATTACCAAGCATTGGTTTCTTTTTGATCACGTTTCTGAACACATTTCATTGGTACCGATCTTTTGCCACTGACATTTTTTGTTTCATTTTCACTTTCTTTGCAGTTCTCTAGTATCTGGGCTTCGCCCTGCCATACCCTCTGCCGCCTCGGTGCGCTGGGCCGTGCCATCTTTGGTTTCCCTGGCCCCCGTTGCCTGCCCCCTGAAAAGAAGGACGATTATCAGGAACCCTGTTGCGATCTAGGACGCTGCCTCCAGTGGAGGTGCCCTCGGTGGACATATGTGCCCCACCCTGTTCATCCTGATCATGTTTTTTCTGTTGATTTCTATAGAACTGGGTGTTAAGGTAGCCAGCCGGATCAAGGACATCCTGGTCCTTGACCCGGTTGGTCGCCATTTTTCGGCTTTTTGCATTAAGTGCGGCCCTTTCTTTCTTTTCTTCACTGATTAGGAGATTGTTCAGGTTTTTGTTGCCTTTCAACATTTGATTTTCTGCTGCGTTTGGGTCACTACGTTTAAGAATAGTTTCTACACCATGAATGTAACCATCAGCTGTTTTTACATGTTGGACAGCAGTATCGTTATTGAATAACATTGTTTCCCTCATTATGTCAAGTGCCGCTTGGCGTCTGATTTGGACAATGCGTCTCGCAAGTTCGGTGCCTTCAAAGCTTTTGGGAACTCGCTCAAGACCGAAGCACCGGGGTTCTGTGAACCCGCCCTCAATGGCTTCATCCATCCAGTCACGTCATAGTTGTGCCCGCATCGCCTCCAACTTTGCCATTTTTGCGTGTCGGAAGATGGGCCATGCATCAGCTGGTAGACGGCCTTCGTCATGGTGTTCAGTTTTTTGTGGAAAATCGAATTTAAATTTTAACCTCTTTTCAATTTTCATTTCATTTGTCAATTCTTTTTTTGTTTCAAGAACCTTGAGCAAAATGCCACCCCCTATCACAACTTTATCCAGTGTCTTCGTACCCTGGTCGATGAAAACCGGAAAAATTTAGATGAACTGGCTCCGTTTATAGTGCATGCTTACAATGGGACGGTATATTCCAGCACGGGGTGTTCACCTAACTTATTCGTCTTTGGCGAGGAAATAGTAATGCCTGCTGACATTGTCTATTGGGTTCCTGGAATGTCCATGGATGATCCTTGTTCCATAGGTTTTGTTGAAAGGCTCAGGGAACGTTTTGTTGAGGGATATTACCTTGTAAGATGCAACCTGGAGAAAGCTGCTGAGTGGCAAAAGACTGGTCATGATGTCAATCTGAAAACACGCATGTTCGGAGTAGGAGACCGGGTAGTACGATACCACACTCGATTAATGTCAAACTCGCTCCTAACTGGGACCATTCAGAATTGTTCAAGTATTGTCAGAAATGACAGTAGTGATAGAGGATGAATGGTCAAGAAAGCATTACAAATCCCATGTAGCTTGTTCCATTGGGAATGGAAGTTTCACACCCTGCTACTAAGTGGGATGTGTCACTGACCAAGGGGCCAACCTGTAAGGCAGGGAGGTTCCGGGTTCAAAGAGTCGGGAAGCGGGGTGTCATACCCCCGTCAACACGGCGGAGGTAGACCCCGACAGGGAAGTCCCGGTCAAAGGTTACTGAGGTTCCGAGTAATGGGTGCCCGTCAACACGACGGAAACCAGGACGGCCACGGAAGGTTACTTCTGCTTACACTAACCTCAAAGGGAAGGTGTGGGTAGATCTGAAGCCTGAAGCGGCTAAGTTCAATACGGCTACTGATCGAGCTATGCATACAAAGCATGGTTCGACAAGTAGAAAGAAGCCTATAATAGGCTTACCCCCACGCCGCAGCTCTCGACTAAAATCGAAGGCTGTGGTTAGCTTCAAAGAGTAGTTGTGCTGGGGTTGTCGAAAAACACAACGAGAAATCTAGTACGGAGTGTAGATCATTAGGATTCAGTGGCGTGTCAATTTGAATTGAATGTTGATCAGAACTCACTTTGAGTAAGATGTGCCACAGCCCAGACGTTGCTCTAAGGGACCCCGTCGAGGGCCCTCTAGAGGCTGCAGAATTGCCGAACGCATTGTCAGGTACAATCCATTCAATGAAATATGAACACAGCCTCCCACACTTCTAACGTGATGTATGACGGCTGAAGGAAACCCCCACGCGGTGGAGAACTCAGGCAGGAGCTCAAGGAGGGGCTACCCTGGGTTTCAGAACCTGTGCTGGGAGATTAAAAGTCATGAGCGAATCAGGTCAACCGAGACGGTTGACCCTTGACTTCTTCGCGCATGCGGTGTTGAGACACTCAGTTGAGTCGGTCTCGGCACAGCTGATTGGTTCAAGAGGTTGAATCTAGGTCAACTAGGGGTTGTTTTTTCAATGGTCTTCACTCTGTGATCAGAGTGGTGCCCAGCACCACAGGAGTCGGGCGGTAGCAGCATGGCTGACAGTACCCCCGTTGGGAAGGGTGAGCAAAAACTCCCCTCCAGCCTGCCCGGATCCTCAGCCTCGGCTGAGTGTGGGACAGATCTGGATGATGATGCTTTGCTAAACGGTTCAGATGATGGTGATTTTGACCTGGAAATGAGTCTTGGGGAAACCTGAGAAGAGCAACTCGGACAGGAAAAGATTCAAAAGGCGAAGAGTTCCGAGGCAGCCCCGACTGCTAAGGGTTCTTCCGGATCGCGTCCAAAGAAGGGCTCAGTACCAACTCATGACTCGGATGTGGTGATGAAGGAGGTTAGGGGTTCTGAATCAGGGAACGAAACGCCGAGGCGTGGCCGTGCCTGCCTGTGTAAGCGGACTCCGAGGAAGGCTCCTGACTTGGAATGTTTCAGGCCTGTGGTTTCAACCCAAAGTCTGGCACAGATGTTGGTTGGGATCCCAGATCCTAACATGCATGCCATTATGCAGTCAATGTACTAGAATTGGACTCCTCCCAGCGGGAAGCTGGCGGGTACCGGGACCTTCGTGGCCTGGGACTGCTAGCTAAACCGGGCGGGTCTGAGGCTGGGACAGAAGCTGCCATGGAGACGGATTCACAGTTGGGGGCGACTCTGTTTCAACAGAGAAGTCCAGCAAGGATGAGAAACTGGTGTCAAAACCGGCTACGTCCGAGCCAGGGAAGTCCGGAAACAAAGCCGTGGCCTCAGGGTCCGGGGCCATTTCAGGAACTGCGTCGTAGCTGTCAAAGCAACAGCGGAAGTGACTCCGCCGAGCTGCCTGGGAACGGGCCGAGGCAAAGTTGGCGGCGGCAGAAGCTGAGAAGGAGGGCCAGTCAGACTCGTGTGACCCAGGTAAAGTGCAAACTAAACCCGGGAAGCAAGAGAAGACGTCTAAGGGGGCCGTGTCGAAAGGCTCGGACACCCCTACAGCGCAGGCCAGTGCCAAGAAGCCGGAACCTACACCGAGCACCTCCACCAGTGCCATGGGTGGGGAGAAGGTTAAGTGTTTGGGCACAGAGATGGATAAGGCTGGCCCCCTGTCTGGATCCAGCTCTGACAGTGACGACGGAGATTTCCAGCCTGGCGTAAAGTGGGCTGGGAAGAGAACAGTGGATCGCCAGCTGCTCGCCTCTTTGCACTCTTTACACTTGCCTAGAAGATCTGCATTGTGGGAACCGACATTACACGATGAGGAGTGGCTTCAGGACGAAGGCTCTCCTAACACTTGGTACATCAACCGGGTGAAGGGGGTACAGAGCGTGACTCTATTGAAGTATGACGAACAGACGAAAGATTGTATCGCATATGCTTGGCACAAGTTCGGAAACGGTGGACATTGTGCCTTTTTGAGCTGCCATGAGAGGGACAAGAAATTGTCTCCGACCTATGCAACTCAGGGTCGCTACGCTAGGCACCTCGTAGAGGTTCACCTAGCCGAACGACCATGGTTACAGTGTCTCGGCAAGAAGGGTGGAGCTTGTCGAGCAGGCTGTGCGAGTTCGCGGCGATCGTGTATTATCCGGCATATAGCCCATGAGGACCAGACTGCTGGCACTGCGGCTAGGGAGCGGGTCATGAACCTGTCTGGCAGACCGGAGCCTGAAACTTTTGTGAGCGACAGAAGGTTGTTCAAGATTGGATGGAAGAAGAATCCCAGCTGGTACGGGACTCTGACGCTGTCCGTCTCGAATCACAAAAACATGACACAATAGATGAAGCTGAGCAAATGGGCCCATAGCAGGGAACCCTTTAAGGACGAATGATGCCTTGAGGCATCAACCAGCCCCGGCCGAATGATGCCTTGAGGCATCATTTCTCATATAAACCTATAAAATCATTTTTGACAAGGAAATAATTTTGACAAGGAAATAATCAATATACATGAAATCTTCAGAAAATGTAGGTATAATATCAAAATTAATATTAGTAGCTAAAATAAATGAAATATTATTGATTACCAATAATATCACGCAATGGAACATCAAATTAGGACTTCATCCAAAATGTGTTTGTCTTTTAGAGATATACACAATCAATAGCAACCATCCTTATGGTGACAGCTCTGCCGCAGGTGGCCGTCCTTAAAGGGTTAAACGCTCTGTGAAGGCCCGGCGGCGGGTGAAACAGTTGTCGTTGTCCTCGTCCAGCAAGGATGATACCTCTGGGAAACCTGCCGGAGAGCCTAGAGAGAAGTCGGCTCGTAAGCACACCATCGCTGATGTCGTGGAAGCTGCTTACAAGGCCAAGCCGAGTGCGGCTGCTGGGTCCGCCCCAGCAGCATCTGTGAGTGCGGGAAACGTTCCGCCTGCTTCCAAAGCAGGTAGACCCGTTGAGAATCCAACTGGGACTCGTCCTGGTCAGGGCCTCTTGGGAGTGACCCCACTGATAAAAGGAAAGGTTGCTACCCAGGTGTTTGGGGAAGCTAAGGGTGAAGAGGCCTTACCGGCTCTTCAACCCCCGGCTAACCCTGCACCTGTGGCATCGGGCGCTGACTGTTGAGGACATCCAGCGGGCGGACCAATGGGAATTACACGTAGGTGGCACCCTTGAGGGGCGGGTGTGGAACAGCGCCAGGTCCCTTTGGGAAAACCTCATAAAGGAGCTGGTTAACCTGGCTTGATTCCAGGTGAAGGAAGCCACAAAGTGTCTGGCCATGCAATATGCGGCAGCTCTGGAAGACGCCCACATACAGGGAACCACGGCACAATCCCGGTTTACCCAGGCGGAAGCCCAGACCCATTACAGGGACGAGCTGTGGCTTAGGCATTTGGGTATGTCGCTGTTTGACATCGGGGACAACCTGAGACCTATCGAGGAAGCGTGGTTAGCCTTACACCACAGCCGTGGGAGGTTCCTACAGTTTAGTTCAGAGGGAACAGATCTGGCACATTGGTAACTTGCTGATGCGTTGGGCTGGTCCTCTCTGACTGAGGAAGCCTCCAATGCCACCACAACCATGGAATCACAACCCATGGATGTGAGTCTTGATACTCTGTTGTCGGGACAAGGTCAGTCTCCAGAAGATCAGACACAGCTTTTACAGCCGAGAGCGCCTCCTCCTGTGATGCGAGTGGAGACGCCAGTGGGACCTTCCCAGGTAACATCAGGCACTCAACCCGTGGAACAGGATGGAACCATGGGGATGGACACCCTGTTCATCCCATTGGAGTCCGGGATCACCCTTGATACCGGACCGCCTGCTCTGCAGCAGTTGGTGTCTCAGCTTCAGCCGGCAACGGCGCTGAGCCCACTGCAACCCGAGCAGGATGGCCTGGTAATATCGGTTCCTCCGACTACTACTGAGGCCAGTCAGTCGAAAGTGGACGACCTCAAAACTTCCTCTGACGAGGATGTTTAGGGTCGACGACAGATGACTAGGCTGGGAGCCAGTGGGCCGGGAAGCCATCTGAAGTAGGAACCAGTAGAGTCACCAGCTCTCCCGGGACTGAAATCAGATGGGTTTGGGAAATGCCTGGATGGGAAGAATTTCTTTTTTTTCTCCCCACCTAGCTACTTCCATGATGGACAACTGCATTCAATCTTGGTTGATTGCGGTAGTCTTTTTTCTCGTCGGGCGACGGCAACTCCGCACGCACGGAAAACTTTTTGGACCACTGATCTATTTTAGCATCCTAGAAATAGCCAGACTCTATCTGGACTCCTAACTCTCACCTCACCGCCTTGTCAAGTGCTAGCCCAAAAAACACTAGCCTAAGTAGGTCGCGGCAGCCGCTGGCGACGAACTTTTTCACAAACAAATCCCCCTAAGGGGACCAAACACACCCAAATAACTCCAATTGAGTGCCACGCCTGATGAGAAACAGTAAGTTTTGAAACCACAATTTTCTCAACCTCTAGTGTCCAGGGAGAGGCCATAACATACGCCCCAAGTAACATTACGGCCCCCCCCATACAACACAAATGACTTCCCCCCACTACTGATCATAAAATGGTCAGTCCCTCTCAGCTGATTCACAGCAGAGCGCGATCTGGGTCATAGTCAGGGCAACAAGTATTGTTTACCAGCCCGACCTATCAGGACACGTCTCACAGCCGAGAGCGGACTTCGTGAGGTGCAGAGCGTTAGGAGAACAATTGTGGTAGTGTTCAAACAAGGCCACGTCTGACTGTCTTTGTACTGTCACTTTGCAATACCGGAATGTCCGATGAGAAAGCAGAACCACGTGCTAGCACGTCTGGCCAAGCTTGGTCAGACCTGCTGCACGAAAGTGAGGAGGAGGCCGCCGCCGAGAAAATGGAGACGGCCGAACCCGACGACAACGCCGCGAGTGCCGACAGCAGGCCCGCTGTCGGACAGCGAGACGGCACGGTGACGGCGGAGCAACCGCAACACGCTCACCGGGACCCGAGGCAGGCAGCGGCCGCCAACAACAGCACGGCCCGGGCACCTACGGGAGTCTCTCGGCCCAACTCGAACCCGTTCGCTCTGGTCAATCTGCAGAAACCGGCGAAGGAGGAGAAAGAGCCAGCCAACCCCGAAAAGGTAAATAACATTACTCGTACGAATACACAGCAGTCTATACATACTTTCTTTAATGTCATACCTGAGAATACAAGACGTATTTCAAATAGAGCACATCGCGTACGCAGCAGTGTATGTGATAACGCGCTGTCAGTGAAAACTGCACACGCTGTGGACAGTAGTCCCCGACGTTTGACAGTATCGGTGAGACGCGAAAACCAGCTGGTTGACGCACATAGCCATGAGAATATTACCATACACCAGAACACTGGCAGCCAGCAGGCACCTAAACTGGGTGGTAAAAGGTTTTCACCTACTGTGAAAGGGGACACACACATGCCAGCTGGTAGTTGTGTCTCCAACAGGAAACGAAAACACAGCAGCACTGCTAGCAATACTCTTCCTGACACAACCCTGCTAGACCTAATAGAACTAGACAGTGGTAATAATGTCACCTTGTCACCCCTCAAAATAAGAAGGGTTGACGGCAAATCTCTGACACCCAGCAGGGCACCTGTCAATAGCAAAAACAATCTTGATGGTAAAATAAACACTGGTCCTAGAGATAATAGGCCAGGATCTGAGGCTAACAAATTTGCTAGAACTGTCTCCCATAAACACAAAAAAACAGTTAACCCGTTTGCAAATCTGTTCCCTACTACCGTCACTCAAAAAATGCCGATTGATTCTTTGCAGACAATCGACTCCATGATCCCTGACCTGGCGCGGGGAGTGTGGAGAGCCGCGAAGAACGACGGCAATTGTGCAGTAAAGTCCCTCTTACGCGCCCAGTGGTAGGAACAGGCGTGTGAGAGGGGAAACATAGAGCCATGGGCAGCTGCGGTCACAGAACCGCCCAGCTACATCAACAACTCTGCTCTGATGGGCACAGTCAAGCGCATCAGACGACAAGCAGCCGAAGATATAATGGCCGCCACCAAGGACCATTTTTATCGGGCTCACGCCAGCCAATCAACTACAAGTGAGGCGTACTATAACACCACTAGGCAGCTGATTGGCAACGAGCATGATGCGGACGAGACGGAAGCTTTGATGGACATGATCAAAGCTCATAATGATAAAGCCCATGACTATGAGGCCACAAATGAGAAGGTCCGTCTCACGTCTAAGATCAACCTACTCTCTCAGTGCATGCCAGGGTGTACGGAGATCAGAGACCCTGCTACAGCTGCCGTGGCTCAATACATCACCAACAAAGAGAACGAGGCAGCAGCTGCAGCTGCTAATCAAGCAGCCCAGGTTTTTCAGGAAAATCCCACCTCGGACACACGGGGAGGCAGGGGAAAACCAAGGGGATCGTACAGATCACGCCCGTACGAAACCTCAGACCACGGGTTCGGTCACCGTGGGAGACGAGGCCGCAGCCGCGGCAGGGGACGAGGAGGACGCAGAGCCCCGAACCTCGACCAGTAAAACCCACCCAAGTGAGGAGTGACTTTGAAAAAAGTAAGAACACACCCACTAGCACCTCAGTGCCCATTGTTGAACGTTTTGTTCCTGTTATTACGCCACCAAGGACCATTTTTATCGGGCTCATGCCAGCCAATCAACTACAAGTGAGGCGTACTATAACACCACTAGGCAGCTGATTGGCAACGAGCATGATGCGGACGAGACGGAAGCTTTGATGGACATGATCAAAGCTCATAATGATAAAGCCCATGACTATGAGGCCACAAATGAGAAGGTCCGTCTCACGTCTAAGATCAACCTACTCTCTCAGTGCATGCCAGGGTGTACGGAGATCAGAGACCCTGCTACAGCTGCCGTGGCTCAATACATCACCAACAAAGAGAACGAGGCAGCAGCTGCAGCTGCTAATCAAGCAGCCCAGGTTTTTCAGGAAAATCCCACCTCGGACACACGGGGAGGCAGGGGAAAACCAAGGGGATCGTACAGATCACGCCCGTACGAAACCTCAGACCACGGGTTCGGTCACCGTGGGAGACGAGGCCGCAGCCGCGGCAGGGGACGAGGAGGACGCAGAGCCCCGAACCTCGACCAGTAAAACCCACCCAAGTGAGGAGTGACTTTGAAAAAAGTAAGAACACACCCACTAGCACCTCAGTGCCCATTGTTGAACGTTTTGTTCCTGTTATTACGCCATTTCATGTTGTTCACCCAGAACCTTTGTCGAATGACGTTCCCATGTTCGAACAAAATGTCAAATCTGTTCCAAATAAAGATAAGAATGTAATTTACAATGGTGTTTGTTCCACTCAATCAGTAGATTTAACACACCAAACCGGTAGTAAAACTGTATTGGTCGAAAAATCTAAATCAAACAATCCGATTGTCGTCAACCTATCTAAGAAAGTACTTAGTAAAGATGAACTCTCTCTGCTGGAGAAAGGCCTTAACTTCTGTTCCGTACAGGATAGTGTTAACGAAGGAGATCAAAAAGTCGAATTGGACCAGTTCCACCAAAATCTTCGCACCCGACAATTTTTCGACAAAGAGCAGACCAGTACAGGTACTGCCAGACCGATCAATGTCCAAGGGAATAATTTAGCATATGACAACAACCCCCTTATTCGCAAACTCAAAGGGAAATCCAATTGGAAACCCCCCCTTGGCTCACAAAACCTAGAGAGTTTTATCTCTATAAATGAGGTCAACTTGGCCATGCCTTCAAAGAGGCAAAACCGAGCCAAGCCAAATATGACATCAGGCGAAAAAGGTGCCCTTCACAAACTGGCTAAAGATAGTAGCATAGTAATAAAACCAGCAGACAAAGGAGGGGCTACTGTCATCCAAGATATAGAACAATATCTTGAGGAGGCAGACAGACAGTTAGGAGACACCAACACGTATCACCTACTATCTAGTGACCCCACCACCAAACTCAATAATGAGATTGATGGAAAAATAGACGACATGAGGACGAAGGGAGAAATCAGTGACAAAATGGCGGGAACACCAAACCTAGGGCTCCTAACGTTTATTTCCTCCCCAAAATTCACAAAGCACAAAGGCCGCCTCCGGGTAGACCAGTAGTTTCAGCAAATAACTGTCCGACAGAGAAAATCTCATCTTTTGTCGACAATTTCCTGAAGCCCCTTGTCCCAGATATCAAGTCATAAATCAAGGACACAAATGATTTTGTGAATAAGATTGAAGAACTTCCAAATTTTGCGGAGGATATTGGGGACTCTTGACGTGAGCTCCCTCTATACTAACATACCAAACACCGAAGGCATCGAAGTTATCTCACACAAACTGGCCCAGACCAGAAAAGGTAACATCAAACCCTCCAACGAATCGTTTGTAGACCTACTGGAGACAGTGTTGACGAAAAACAACATTGTCTTCAACGGTAAACACTACATACAGGTAAGGGGCACTGCGATTGGTACTAGACTGGCCCCATCATATGCCAACCTGTTTATGGAACACATCGAAGAAACAATAGTATCGAAGCACCACCTTCAGCCGACAGTGTGGTGGAGATACATCGATGATGTGTTCTACATCTGGGAACATGGCCAAGACGAGCTTAATAAATGGATAGAGTACCTCAACAAGGCACACCATTCCATAAAGTTCACCAACGAACAATCGAGGGAGGAAATAAACTTCCTCGATACGACGGTCAAAAAAGGTGGAGGCAAACTGTACACTGACCTGTATTGCAAGCCGACAGATGCCAACACATATCTACGATATGACTCGGCACACCCACCTGCAACAAAACGAAGTCTCCCCTTCTCCCAGTTACTGAGACTGAAGAGAATTTGTGGAGATAACAAGGACTATGAAAAACATGCCACCCACAAACTGGCAGAATTCAAGTCCAAGGGTTATCCGATGGAGAGTCTCTTAAAATGCAAAGCGACAGTTGACGCGAAGGCAAGAACAGAGATTCTGAAACCAAAGACAGATCCGATAGGAGAAAGTGAAGACAAAACTTTCCTCATATCTACCTACCGCCCCGGCAAAAACAAACTGGGGGAGATCGTCAGCAAAAATTGGAACCTACTAGGCCTGTCGAATACAACCAAAAAACTGTATCGGAGCAAACTAGTAAAGGGGTACAAACGACCCAAAAACCTGAAAGATCACCTGGTCAGAGCCAGAACCAACTACCACCCCTCAGAAAACGAGGGAAAGTCGAATGGCGAAAAGGAGAAAAACAGTCGGAACCAGTGTAACCGCAAACACTGCGACTACTGCACCAAAATCGACACAAGTGGTAGCATCCACTCAAAAACCACCAAACGCAAGTACACCACCAAAACAAACGTGACTTGCAACAGTTCCAACGTTATATACTGCATAGAGTGCAAGAAATGCAATATACAATACTTGGGACAACCCATGAAGGTACAGACGATGTCAAGTTCCACATACTTGACTTCATCTTCAGTCACCCGAAAAGCCAAAGAGCGTTGATCCTTAGGAACAAAATAGAGTTCAATTGGATCCATCGACTCAAGAGCCAGTCCCCTTGGGGACTCAACACAATGGACAACCGGTATGGCTAAAGGATGCCACAACGCCACGTCAAAAAAAAATTTCTCGTCGGCTGACGGCAACGCCGCATGCACGGAAAACTTTTTAAACCACTGATCTATTTTAGCATCCTAGAAATAGCCAGACTCTATCTGGACTCCTAACTCTCACCTCACCGCCTTGTCAAGTGCAAGCCCAAAAAACACTAGCCTAAGTAGGTCGCGGCAGCCGCTGGCGACGAACTTTTTCACAAACAAATCCCCCTAATGGGACCAAACACACCCAAACAACTCCAATTGCGTGCCACGCCTGATGAGAAACAGTAAGTTTTGAAACCACAATTTTCTCAACCTCTAGTGTCCAGGGAGAGGCCGTAACATACGCCCCAAGTAACGTTACGGCCCCCCCAATACAACACAAATGACTTCCCCCCACTACTGATCATAAAATGGTCAGTCCCTCTCAGCTGATTCACAGCAGAGCGCGATCTGGGTCATAGTCAGGGCAACAAGTATTTTTTACCAGCCCGACCTATCAGGACACGTCTCACAGCCGAGCAAGGTGAACGCCGACCAATGAGAACGGGTTTACCGTCTAGTGACCGGCGAGAGCGGACTTCGTGAGGTGCAGAGCGTTAGGAGAACAATTGTGGTAGCGTTACGCACAAGGCCACGTCTGACTGTGATTGCGGTAGTCTGTCGCTTTGCTCCTCAAGTATTAACTAACTCAGTTCTTACATGGGGAACACCCACATTGTGAATTAATTTTTCCAATGGAGAGGGTGTAGGGGGGCCTTCTGGCTGGAAGCCTGCTTTTCCTCAGCACCCATACGGGTAGAGGGACCGCCAGGAGTCTGCCTGGATAAGCGATCCCGAGTTGGGGCTGAGGAAAGTTTGAAAAGACTTTCTAAAGGCACAACTCTGGTTTCAGGCGGCTGAAGGTTCTTCCGGTGGCCAAGCCCTAATAGGCTCCCACCATGACAACCTTCGGCCTGTGGCATGGACCCCGTCCATGCCTTTACGTGGTGCCGGGTAAGGAAGGCTATACCTCCCGGATATAGATCTGACTTACCGGGCATATGTCCGAACTGAGTTTGTCGACTCGACAGTGAGATAGTAGACTTCACCCCTGTCTCGTTGGATAGAGCTATTTCTACCTTGGGTCGGTGATCGTAAGTTCTGAAATCCGGCTTGAATTGGAGTCTTCATTGGTACTTGATTCTATGCTTGAGCCAAAAAAAAAACACTGATACCACACACACTTTTTACGAAGTGGATGGAGAAATTGTTTGCTTTTTGGGCATTATTCCGTTTTCGGAAACCTTAGAAGGTGCTAAGCAAGGGTGGCCATTCTTTCCGTCTTCACACTGGAACAGTGGGAATCCCAGCACCCAACAGGCATCGGGCTGAACGAAGTAGGTCTGCAACGCCGGTGGGCCCGCTTGGCTCAATACCCAAGACGTAGAGGGAAAACGACAAATCCACCTGCCGGGAGCCCTCCAGGACAACAATCGGAACAGCTGGAGGGGTGCTCGACAGTCTGGGCTGACCACTTGTAGGTCCGCGCCTGTTGCCCAACGCTGAAGACATTGCTCCCTGGCACAAGATGGGTGACTATCATATCTTACATATCAGAGGTTCTAGCGATGCTAGTCCTCTACATTTCAACATGTCGTTTCCTCTTTCCTAAATGTTGTATCTTCCACATTATATTATTCTCCATTTACAATTCCACTTTTCACTTTTTACTACGGTGTTAGTGAATTCTTGTGAACACCAGGAAGCCAGAGAGTAGACTAAGAACTGCTGGATTTAGGCTGTAATTTTTAGATGGGTTGTCCCCTAGCAGCATAATAGCTGCCTTGGTTCCCCCCTTAGTAAAAACTGGGAGGGGTAATGTAGTGGGGTGGGAATCCAGCAGTGTTCCGACGTTCTACGGAAGATGGCGCAGAGAGTCAATCCTTACTGTGTACTGGTTCTGGGCAATGCCGCACACGAGAGTGGCGCGGCGGAGACCGGGATTACATAATGCTGGGTATATATACTAAGCGTTCACAGTAGGTCGACAGGCTGTCCTCACACGTCTCTCCTTGAGAGGGGACCCTTGGACCCTCATATTTGCAGGCGGGTTCTTGTAACCTTCCTGGTGGTTAGGCGAGTCTTTAAGATTAGCCTCTCCAGCGCTACCCGGCAAACCGTGCTGGGGTTCTGTACCTGTGGGAAAGATCTTCCAGATTTTTCTGGGAAGTAGTTTGTTAATAAACATTCCTGTTTATCAAACGCATGATTTGTGTTTTGTGTTACTTAGTTCATGCAAACCTCCCGAAAACCGAACAAACCTACATACTTGTTCGTAGGGTGGGATCCCGCTGGGAACTAGCGTTCCGGAAAGGGGTCTTCCAACCTGCTAGTCAGGCGACCACCACACAAACAAAAAAAACAATAACAAAGAAAAGTTGCACGGGAAATCTCAGGTTTTCAATTTGTTATTCTAAATATAAAAACATGAATTTCGATGGAACTAACGACTTCGTCGTGTCGTATTTGGCCGCAAACTGTGCCGTTCCTGGTGGTAAGGGAGGGTAGCCTCAGCAGTGCCCCCACCATTTCCTGGAACTATCATTTAGTTCCTAATCAGCGGATATTTGACTTCACCAGCGTAGTAGTCCTAAATGTCCCTGGTTATCTTTACAGAAATCAAAGGTGCTCTGTTGAACAACTAATTTTGTATGACAGCAAACAGATAGAGTTCCGTGATTTATTAGCGGCAGGTCGCGTTTCAGTGGTAATTCGTGACTACACCGTTAGCGGCATTTGGGACAAAACGGACACCAACAGTGTTTGTATTAAGTTCTCTGGCCAAAAAGGGTTCGGACCAGACCAACCCCTTAGCAGAGGCAGGGGCTATTTGCCGATCTACACCCAAACTCACACTGTGCAAGAGAAGGCGTGAGTTTCGGTTGTAGGGGACAGATAGGGGGTGGCATATCTTTTTCCCCTATGCTGTCACGAACTAAGGTAACGGCGCGAACAGCGAAGGGACTGACTACTCCAACAGTGACACGGCTTATGAAACAGGGCACACATTTTCTCCGCTGTTGGTGCCACTGTTGGTGCCACTGTTCATGTCACGAACATGCTTGTGACATCTGACTTGTGAAATGGGTCCGTTTCACTAGTATGGGGGCCAAAGGAAATGGCAACCACCACAGAGAGAGCAATCAACGGCACTAACAGCGAAAACTATAAAGTCTCGTTTCATGAGTGGCATCACTGTTGAGGTTGCCATTCCCTTTGCTATGCCAGCATAGTGAACGAAACATTTAATAAATCAATATTTAATGAATAATTTGATAATTCCATAGTATTCCTCGTGTCTTTTTACATATTTCAGTTTTTATTGTGGACTGAGTTAGGGTGACTGACACTGTAGCACTCGTTTGTTACAGCTGGCCTAAGCCTAAGCCTAAGATAGAGCGCTGCAGTAGGCTCCGTCTGAGGATGGGCTGAGTGGTGCAGTGGTTCTAATTATTGGTTTTGATAGAATGAAGCATCTCAAAACGGAGTTTACCACTAGAGATTCATAAAAATCCCGGTATGGGTAAAAGGTACATATGAAATTGTGCAGAGCATCTTTTTCTTTAATTAATCATGCTATAATATCTGATAAAATATGTTTTAAAAATGTTGTTATGATCAGAACGAGAAGGCAGACCCTCTGGTGAACAGTGGCAATAATGTTCAGTGGCATTAACAGCGAAGGTAATCAACTAGTGAAACGGTTACTGCCACTGTTGGTGCCGCTCTTGTCCCAAGTGCCACTCGCTTTTGCGTTCTTGAACTATTAACACGGTGATGCCCCTGAGACCAACAACGAAGGGAATATCAGCTATTGAAATGGATCCCTAGGTCACTCTGTTTCGATATGCGGGAGAAACTCCAAGCAGATCCGACGAAATGTACACGTGTAATATGGGCTAGGCTAATGATCGAAAACTGGTATCCCTGTTGAAATAATGAAAAACTGTATATGGAAGACTCCCAACCGAAGCTTATTACGCTAATACTTTACTAGATGAGGAAACTCTCGAATATACTGATGACTTACTGATTTTTGTATCCACTGTCTCGTCGCGTAAGGTCTTGTCTTTTCTTGTATGTCTTATTACTTCTTAAAGGTTTCAAGGTGTACAGGGTTCATATAATGTTATTGTAGTGTTGTCCATCTCTCCTTTCTAGGTAAAGTGCATCAATATTTCTCATGTACGATGCAAGTGAATTTACGATATAACTTGCCTCACCTAGTCATTATACCTTCTTAACTAGCTGATGTATTATGTAAAACACCTATATCTCAATTTACGAGGTTTGAAAATAGCTCATAAGATGAAAATTAGCTTTTCCCTAATTCATCTGATTGTTATACGTTGGACCGGATCACTTGTTGCTGTTCCGGATATTCAAATGTTCAACAAGGGAGCGAGCACATTTTCACCATGGTGTCTAGGAATTCTACTCATGAATGGCTAAATTACCTATCTTTTGCATCCAATCTGTAACTGACAATGAGTTCCATTCATTAAAAAGAGTGAAAGTCGTGTTAAATAAAACCATGAATTCATGTTTGACCTCCATTAAAAGCTGTTTTCCAAATCAACTTCGCTTGTCTTTCAGCAGAATATATGGATGTAAGAAAGTTACGAAGAATCAAGAACTGACTCACTGACTCACCTGCATTTAGTGAATAATATTACCAGTCAGAAATCTCAGTTGATGCCGAAGGGATGAAACATGAACGTTGATATTAGTGCCACGCATATCATGCCAGAGCCGCAAAGGAAGAAGAACTTCCCACCTCCTGGCGTTATCTTTGTGAATCTAACTAATTTTTGACACTTGAGACCTGTTTCACTAGCTTCGTGACATGTCTGTGACACAATACAGACATTGGGGTTGTCTAGTTTCGTGACAACACAAGTAGCTGCCCTTAGGAAAAGACAGACCCAAACATAAGAATTAGACAAACCTACACATCATGGACCTGTTTCACTAGTTTCGTAACAAAAGTGTTATACAAGTGCACTGGACCTGAGCCAAGCACAAACATTGAAATATATAAGAAAGGTATAAAAAATGTATAAGTAAAACTGTGAGCTCTTGTGTAGCAGAAGTTTAGGCATATATCCCATATGAAATGCCCTGAGAGCTGTATCTAGGCCAGTGTGTCAGCACACAAGCACCCAAGGTGAAGGCCAGTAGGATGGAGCATTAGGGCCAGTGGGTCAGCGCCTGTCCCACTTAGCAGGGATGGATCATTTGGGCCAGTAGGTCAGCGCCTGCACACCTACTGCCCCACTTAGCCTGGGTCAGTAGGACAGGTCATTTGGGTTAGTAGGACAGAGAGTTGGGAGTGAGCATTTGGGACAATGACCATGACACTTTAAGGCATGCAACCTCAATACTAGCTATATAAGCCAGCTATACCCATCATTCGGGGTTCTTAGACTGGCATGTGAGGAACCTGTACCTGTGGAAATTACCAATAAAAAGAAGCATTACAAAGTACCTCTGAGCAGATCTTATCTGTGAAGGGCTGACGCAGCCAAGAAGAAGTTCTCTACCCACTACATCCCATGGACTTAAACTACAGTATTCTAGTGATAAGTTACTGCAGTGTTTGTGACATTTTATGGAGAAACAGGCTTACTGTCTTCGTACGGGTAAAATACGCGGTAAAATTTGAAATCAGATTCACCGATGCCGTAGGCAGAGGTGAATCTGATTTCAAATTTTACCAAGTATTTTACCCGTACGAAGACAGTCAGCCTGTTTCTCTATTATTATATACCTTAATTTAGCCATTTTGAAACTTACAATTTGTTACTCTTGTCCGACTTCGCTACCATGTCTAGTACGTACGGTTATTGGCACTAACATACCAGTGCCGTCCACGGTTAAAAGATAGAATATGATTGGACAACACCGTTTTGCCTCATCCAATCAGAGACCGCCTTATAAATCTACACTCCCCTGCGGAGGTTTGGTTTGTCATATAGCTAAACTACGTAACATTGACACAAGGATATCCAGTGTCAAAGTCTGATCGCAACAGTTAACGCCGACTGACAATACACTGCTCCGCACCGCGTTGTCAACGTAATATTACGTTGGCTACCGCATTCCAGCTGTGATACACTGCGCCGCTCCGCAAAAATTTCCCGTAGGTAGCCCAAGCGGAGCAGGGTGAACCGCAGCTGACCTGTCAATAGGCGTATGTTGTTTTCGATCGGCCTCGCATATTCAAGCTATTTAACCAACATCCATTCCGGTTTATCGGCCGTTGGGAAGTACTCCATTTCAATTTTATTCGCAACATATTTCAAGTTTAGACATTGTATAAAGAAATCTTGATGTTATTTACGGTATTATCGCTGTTTTCCGCAATTTGCGAAGAATCGTCGATTCGACAGTAGCGGCGGCCATCTTGAATGTCTCATTCCCTAGTATGTGCCTGGAGAGTGATTAGCGGTAGGCAGTCCGTGTGTACGACCGTCGTTACGGTCACGTGATAACGCTACATACACCATGTAGGTGTCGTACGGGTATAAATACGACATGGGTAGGAGAGGGCGGTATGTGTATGATATACTAACATAGGTATATAATAATATAGGACTTTACCAACTACAGTCCACATGCACTACACAGCTCTCCCCATCTACCACATACTTACCACACAATAATCCAACCATCATATCACTGTAGACCGGTACTACATGCTGGTCTACAGTTCAGCCCACAGATATGAAAAGCAGCATCAACAGTGCAAGTAAGAACGGACAAAACGAAGTCTAATGTCTAGTTCTTATGAAACCGGACACGTCATCTAGATGCCAGTTAGACATGTCACGAAACTAGTGAAACAGGTCCCAGGTGGTAACACTGTCCCTCGGTTGACCGATAGTACACACAACAGACGCCAGGTGGTACCACGTTCCGTGCTAGGACTTGCATCACGATATGTTTTCTATTGACCATTGGTGAATAATCTAAGATGAATCATGGACAATCGGAAATTCGTTTTGTGGATGATCGATCTTTGTGCCTCAAGTAACAGAAGGGAATTCTATTGGTCACATATGACCAAAGACAGAAATGACCATCCGTAGACGTACGCTTTCTTACGCAACTCCTTCGTAACACCTCCGTATCCCTCCGTTCGGATCCGTACACATCCGCACACATCCGTAGACGTCTGGAGACGCGCCGAATAAGTTTTCAACTTTTACCGGAAGAATTACGGAAGCGCCTCTTTACCTCATCCGTAATTCTTCGGTAATTCTTCCGGGTTTTTTTTCGGTTTTTTTTCCGTTTTTTTCCCGTTTCTCTTCCGTTGCTCTTCCGTTATACGTCCGCAAGTCATCCGTGGTTTTTTTTGCCAACGGACACGTTACGGATGTCTACGGAAGCGTTACGGATGTCTACGGAAGCGTTGCGGATATATTACGGAAGAGAAACGTAAGACTTGCGGGGATCAGCGGATGTCTACGGATATAAACGGAAATATTACGGTAAAGGAACGGAATAGTTCCTGAGGTATTTCTTGTGTTACGGTTGTGTTACGGAAGCATAACGGAGAGCTTTCTCACTATATATACAGGTAGTGTTGTGTTACATCCTACATCCTACATCACTACATCCTACTTCCCTACATCCTTCATCACTACATCCCACATACCCACATCCTACATCCCACATCCCACATCCCCACATCCTACATCACTACATCCTACATCCCAACATCCCTACATCTTACATCCCCACATCCTACACCACTACATCCTACATCAGTACATCCTACATCACTACATCCCTACATCCTACATCACTACTTCCCCACATCCTACATCACTACATCCTACATCACTACATCCTACATCACTACATCCCAACATCCTACATCCCAACATCCTACATCCCAACATCCTACATCACTACATCCCCACATCCTACATCACTACATCACTACATCCCCACATCACTACATCCCCACATCACTACATCCTACATCACTACATCCCTACATCACTACATCCCAACATCCTACATCCCAACATCCTACATCACTACATCCTACAGCACTACATCCCTACATCCTACATCACTACATTCACATATCCACATATCCCCACATCCCTACTCCCTACATCCTACATCCCAACATCCTACATCACTACATCCCAACATCCTACATCACTACATCCTACAGCCTGACATACTACATCCTTACATCCCTACATCCTACATCACTACATCCTACATCCCTACATCCTACATTCCAACATTCTACATCACTACATCCCAACATCCCAACATCCTACCTCACTACATCACTACATCCTACATCACTACATCACTACATCCTACATCCCAACACCCACACATCCCCACATCCCTACATCCTACATCCTATATCCGTACATCCTATATCACTACATCCTACATCACTACATCCACATAGCGATGTAATGATGTAGGATGTAGGAATTTAGGATATATAGTGACTGAGACTGTGACTGAGCCATTAGATCTCACACTCTCTAAGTGGTATTCTGTACAAGGTTCTCGCTGCGCTCTATGAGAGAATAATTCTTAACGAACTAGGCTTAGAGCCCTGAGAATCCACTGCTAGGTGGCATCATTGAGATTATAGGATTTGGGGTTACATTGATGTACATCTTTAGCACAGGAGGCAGGCCACTGGATTTTCAAGGCTCAAAGCCTAGTTCGTTAAGAAATGTTCTCCCATAGAGCCTACTGAGAGTACAGAATACCTCCTAGAGACTGTGAAATCTTCTGAGAGGGGTGCACCGGTAGGCACACAGGTCATATCTATATAGATATGTATATGGTCAATTCTCCCAGATCGTGATCGATGCCCACGTACGGTGACCAATAATTCAAAGGGTCGTTTTCTTACCTGAACATTGCTTTATAGTATCAGAAACGATATTAGAGTATGTAGAAATGAAAGATCTGTCAGGGGAACCCCACTTTCATGTACCTCTATTGTGAAAGAAAATTGATAAATGCCTAAAATAGGCATTTTTAGCTCAAAATTCATAGACAAAACCTCTATAACCAGATTTTGAAGACCTCTTATAAATTTGTGACTATAGATATTTATCAGTTCTGAATGTTTCATACCCACAAATGTGTTGTAGAACTTATAAAACCTAATAAATGTTTAAATGGGGAAATTTATATGTAATCTAGATGTAAAAAATCAGTGGTGAAGGGTATGTCACCGTACATGGGCAAGCTGCATTAAAAGGTACACAAATTATAGAAAACTACCTTTTTGGGTACTTTTTCATCCTCCAAATAAAGGAGGTATGTGTACAAGTTTCATAAGATCTGGGGTGTATAAAGTAATCCTTCCATCAAATATACCACAGCTAAATGAACAAGGGTGGTGAACTTTATTTGGTCACCGTACATGGGCAGCAATTATTAGGTTTTGCTTATGTAAGGAAGAAGATTTACAATATTAGTGAATAATATTTTATACATTAATAGAGTATTATGGAACCATTAACACCTGCAATTTACAAATACTTCAGGCACGTACGTGGGCATTATATTCTGAATAGTAATAATCAACTCTGATTTATTCAATATGATTAGAGTTTCATTTTCTGAAAATGAAAATCGGATTCTGCTAATAAAAAGCAATCAATAATTTCCATAAGGCCTTGTTAAACACACATGACCACGTACGGTGACATAGGGATTATAAGGTTAACTTCATTCAGCTAAAAATTAATTTCCAATAAAGATTAGTGTTCCCAACTTTTACTCCTGAAAGCTATTGTCTTCTACTATATATTTTCACTTCTTTTCTCAAGATATAACTAGTTTGAATTTTTGGTCACCGTACGTGGGCATCGATCACGATCTGGGAGAACTGACCATATATATATATATATATATATATATATATATATATATATTTATATATATGTACACACACATACCATTCAAGTACTATTGCAAAAATTGTGAATATTGAGTCATTATACGACATGACGTCTTATGAATGTATATAAAACTTGCAAAATACAGTATTTATATGGGGTGAATATGCAATGGTAAGAAAGTTCCTCAGAAGAAAAGATTAACATCAAACCTTTGATAGAAAAGTATGGAGCGCCGTTCTAGACAAACCCCTTTCGTCCTTATTTTCGTAATATACTATACCTTTCGTCCCAAAAAATATTTTGGGTCTTCAAATATTGGTTTCCTTCTACATACACCAGGGGGCGACACTGTGCCGCTGGAGGCACTGTACTCATACCATATCCCTTATGCTTTCCTGAAATACTTCTCCCCTGTCCCAAATACTTCTCCCCAAATCCCTTATGTGTTGTATCTCCAAGATCGGGTTCAATATTAATAATTCTTCACGAATTGTTCTTATTAATAACTGCTTATTAATAGGTTTCAGGTTAAAAAAAAATACCATTCGCCGCTGCTGGGAATCGTACCCGCAATCCCAAGATCAACAACTGACACTCTAACCACTGCACCACCAAGTGTGGTAATACTACGACGATTGAATGGTAATATAATGAAACAGTATTGGTACTGCCCCATTACCATACTTTCCCTCCAACATTCTGTCCCTCCACCATACTGCCTCTCTACCATGCTGCCCCTCCACCACACCGCCCCTCTACAATACTGTCCTTCCACCATACTGCCCCTCCACCATACTGCCCATCAACCATACTTCCCCTAAACCATACTGCCCCTTAACCATGCCACCCCTCACCAATACATTCCCCTAACCAGCATATTCCCCCTCAACCATACTGCCCCTCAACCATACTTCCCTTATACCATACTGCTCCTCTACCATACTGCCTCTCAATCATACTGCCCTTACACCATTATGCTGGAGGGGCAGTATTATAGAGGGGCAGTATGGTGGAGGGGCAGTATAGTAGAGGGGCAGTGTGGTGGAGGGGCAGCATGGTGGAGGGAGAGTATTGTATAGGGACAGTATGGTAAAGGGGCAGTATGGTGGAGGGGCAGTATTGTAGAGGGGCAGTATGGTGGAGGGACAGCATCCTAGAGGGGCCCATCTGAAGTAGGTAAATACGTGTTCCCGGTGGTGTAGTTGTTATGGTACTCGCTTTGGAGTAATGAAGGTCTGAGGTTTGATCCCCACCCTTGCCTAGCATTTTCATGTTTTTCTTTTTAAATAAAAAAGGAAAAACCCCAGTGAAGAGACATTCAGTACAGCATATATAAAAAAATCTAAAATCTGTTGTAGTTATTCTAGTTTTATGCGTAAACAATGTGTCCTTTGCTGTTTGTTTACATTTTTACTAGCCAGTGTACCTGGCCCTGTCCCAAACAGGGCCAGGTTCCTTTGCCATAGAGCCCTCCACCGTGTCGTCATTTCTCACTGGCCGCCATCTGACATGTATGAAAACAAAAATGAATCGACAAATATCTACCCATTTGTCATTGCCAACCTTCAAAATAGCCGTATCTTAGTTTACAATTGTGTATTTAGACGTAGTTTCCTGTTGGAGCTTTGCTGGTTCTCGGATCCAGCATTTAGTTCAGTTTTTCTCGCTGGTTCCCTAACTGCATTGTACCTCGCCTAATAATATAGAACAGCTGTTCACCCCTGAATGGAGATCAGGGGTGAATACTTTACCTACATTTATACGCTTTGTTTACATTTTGAAGGCTTGCTCCCACTGCCAGTGTGACTCTGGCGTAGGGTAGTGTGGTGGTCGCCGCCTGTCTAGCAGGTTGGATGACCCCAATCCGGAACGCTAGTTCCAGGCAGGATCCCACCCTACGCACTTACGTAGGTTGGTTCGGTTTTTGGTTAGTTTGCACAGACCTATTCACACATAACACAACAATGTCATTTAATAAACAAGGATGTTTATTAACCCTTTCCCAGCCGAGAATGCCTCAAGGCATTCCTGCGGCTACGGCCGGAGAATGCCTTGAGGCATTCCCATGGCTACGGCCGGAGAATGCCTCAAGGCATTCCCGTGGCTACGGCCGGAGAATGCCTTGAGGCATTTTTTCGTCATCTGTTACTAATGTGTATATTTAATCAAGAAATACTTGATGGATTTTCGCAATTTTTTCAGTGGTGGTAGAAACTTGAATAAATATGAGAATTTTATAATATTTTGGTCGATTATCTTTTTTATTACGTTGATATAGAGCTATAAACATTCGTTTACATTTTCTTCGACAAACGCAGCATCGGAGAGTTATACTTCCGGTCGCGCCCGTTTTACGTTCCCGCCCCCACCACCACAAACCTATGGTATCAATCTGAAACAAAGTTAACCTGAATGATCTATAGACCCTCAAGGTTCTCCACATGTACATTTTATGAAAATATATCGACCAGAAGTGATTAAATTATTATTAGATCGGAGACAAAGCCTCCACGTCGGACCACGTCGAGTGCCAGACATGTGCAGACACTGATTCAATGTATCAACCTGAACCATTCCTATGTGATCTAGCACGTAATGCTATTCTATGATTCACCAGAGAAGTGTACGACCACGAAATATAATTGGTTTTTGTAGCTAAACTACGTTATCAATTCTATGAACCATCAAGGTTCTCCACATGTACCTTTTGTAAAAATATATCGACCAGAAGTGGTTAGATTGATTATTAGATCGGAGACAAAGCCCCCAGGTCCGACCACGTCGAGTGCCAGCTAGACACTGAATCTATGAATACCTTGTCGACTATTTCAATCTGAAACAAAAATCATTCCTGCCTGTGTAATATATATATATATAGCGTTGATTCAGTCTCAGATCAACCTCAGAACTGTAGAAATTGATCATATACCTTGTTGAATCTGAAATAAAACATGCCTATCTGTGTATAGCCAACACTAATCTATGTATATAATCTACGATATTCTGGTTTTTATATCTAATCTACTGTATCAACCTGAAACAAAGTATTCCTGGACGATCTATAGACCTTCAAGGTTCTCCACATGTACATTTTGTGAAGATATATATACCAGAAATGGTCAAATTGATTATTAGATCGGAGACAAAGCCCCCAGGTCCGACCACGTCGAGTGCCAGACAGACACTGATCATATTACCTTGATGAATCTGAAATAAAATATAACTGCCTGTGTAAAGCTAACCTATGCACATATTGTGAATACGATGACGACTGCTGCACCTGGAAATGTATCAAGCTTGTCAACCTGTGTATATATTGAACAATATTGCTGAATAATAGATCTGAAAAAAATACAACACATTCTTAAAATATATTTTAAATCTTACTTCACCTACCTTGTCATCTTTTCTCACTTCCAGAAGTATTCATATGTAGATATAGTCGATCATTGTCCAGCAATCGACTTAAAAGTTAACTCCTCCTGGAGATGTCAATGCTGATTAGGCACAAGTCGAATTTTCCGAATTCAATATATCAGCCTGGACATTAAATATATATGTAGATGATCCATAGAGTGTGGGAAATAACCAGATGTAGCCTAGTAATGATCAAACTCCATTAGAATCCTTAGGCGAATCAATTTGAAGAGGCCACTGTAAATGGCTATAAAATATTGTCCATAATATAATCAATGGCGAAATAAGCCAATATAGTCACTGCTCGAGTCTTATTTTCAAAAATCAATATCTAAGTCCTACCATGTCGGAATTGCACATTATATATATCGGAAGAAAGCCCAGAATCTATAATTTACGAATATTAATGTCTCCAATCATATATTTCAAGTTAAATCATGACAATAAATGATTTTCTAAATCGTATCTTGCCCAGTGCACCACTCCCCTACTGCACCCATAGTAAATCTGTAGCTTTCTGACCATTTCTTTTAATTCAATTCTAAATTCTCCACTTGTTTAAAGTTAATGATATTTACATGGAAAGAAACCCTAGAGTGTGTAGATTAGCTTAATCTAAGTCCCCACTCATAGATTCAATGTTAAAAGCCTCAAAGAAATCATTTTGAAAAAGATGTCTTATAACCCAGCTATGGCGAAATAAGCCAATATAGGCACTGCTCGAATCTGATTTTCAAAAATCAATATATAAGTCCCAACTCGTCCGAATTGCACATTGTATATATCAGAAGAAAGCTGAGAATCTCTAATGTACGAATATTAATGTCTCCAGTCATATATTTAAAGTTAAATCCTCATAATAAATGATTATCGAAATTCGGTCTTGCCCAGAGCCCAACTCCCCTACCAAACCCATAGTAAATCTGTAGCTATATGACCATTTCCGTTAATTCATTTCTAAATCATCCGCTGGTTCAAAATGAATCATATATCATATAAACAAACCTCAGACAGTGTAGTTTACCCTAATCCAAGTTCCCGTCCATAGATTCAATACTGAAAGCCTAAAATAAATCATTTTGAAACAGCTGTCTTAGAACCCAGCTATGGCGAAATAAGCCAATTTATTGACAGAGTACTTTTTATTTTCTAAATTCGATAACTAATTCCCACCTTATCCGAAATACACAAATTATATATCAGGAGAAAGCTAAGAACCCGTAGTTTATGAATATTAATGTCTCCATTGATATATTTTAAGTTAAATCCTCGTAATAAAAGATTTTCTAAATCGTATCTCGACCAGCGCCTGAATCCCCTACCAAGCCTATAGTAAAGCTTTTAATCTTCTAAATTCGATAACTAAATCCCACATTGTTCGAAATACACAAATTATATATCAGGAGAAAGCTGAGAATCTGTAGTCTACGAATATTAATGTCTCCAGTAATAGAATTTAAGTTAAATCCTCATAATAAATGATTTTTGTAATCGTGTCTGGCCCAAATCCGCACTCCCATACCAAACCTATAGTAAAGTATAGAGAGTGCGTATGGCACATCTTAATATTTCGATTACTTGGTCTCAAATAAACCAAAATGGACAATATTATAGCATTATGAAGCTGAGAGTGTGTAGTTTACCATAGAATATACGAAAATTCATTTATCTATGATTTAAACCACGAAAGAGATGATTTAGTTAGCCAAAACCCAAAAATGCGTAATGCTGACTTTCTTTGTTCGATTATTAATTCTAACCTGATCTAACCTGGACAATATTTACATAGAAAGGTAGCTAACAGTATGTAGATTATGAATATATATATCAATAATCATTAATCTAATGTTTAAACCCGTTGCGAGCTGATTTCTTATGACAGCTCGACCACCCTAGCTAAAGAGTATAAGCAATGGCGGATCGAGCTAGGCCAGAATTCAACGTGCGTAATGCGCATCTTAATTTATTAATATCTTGGTCTCTTCTCGTCTAAATCTGATAAAATACATACTGGAACAAACCTTAGAGTCTAGGGAATGTGTATATATACTTCCCTGTGGTTAATATTATTGTTTAAACCCTATCTGATATGATTTAGAAAAGCTGCTCTGAAATTCGACTGAACCAGCAAGCCGACTGCGTAATACCCAAGGTTAAATTTGAATTATTAAATCTGAACTCGTCAAACCTGGACATTATTTACATAGAACAGTAGCTTAGAGTGTGTAGAATAAGAATATACGTATGATTAATAATGAATCTAAAGTTTAAACCCGGTGCGTGCTGATTTCTAATGACAGCTCGACCACCCTAGCTACACAGCATAAGAGATGGCGAATCGAATTAGGCCAGAATTCAACGTGCGTAACTCGCATCTTAATATTTTAATATCTTGGTCTCTACTCGTTTAAATTTGATGAAATGCATACTGGAACAAACCTTGGAGTCTATAGAATGTGAAAATACACTTCCCTGTGGTTAATTCTATTGTTTAAACCCTATCTCAGCTGATTTTGTGATCATGTTATGAAATTTGACTGAACCAGCAAGCCGACTGCGTAATACCCAAGGTTAAATTTGAATTATTAAATATAAACTCGTCAAACCTGGACATTATTTAGATAGAAACAAACCTTACAGTCTGTAGAATATGAATATATATATATGATTAATCATGAATCTAAAGTTTAAACCCGGTGCGAGCTGATTATGTATTATAACTTGACAACCCTACATTTCGAGCAGTGACATGGCTTCCCATAGATTCAACCTTATAGTCTAGACATTACTCTATAGAGGCTTTGCCGATGTTATTTATAAAACGTTAGGTTAATTCCACCGTGTCAAGTCTGATACCCTCGTATAGCTGCTGATCAGATGAACATAATGCTGGTCTCAGTTTACACTGTTGACACCATAGGATGATAAAAATGGCAATTCTGTGGGTTGTCGCATCGACTTGTAGCAGACAGCTTAGCAGACATGGCGCTGTCACTGGACTTGACACCTATACTCCCAGCCTCAGATCCGAAGTTATGACAGTATTAACCACACTTTCGATGGTTTTTCCGCCATAATATTTATATCCTTCTGTAGGCACAAGCCTTATAATGAACGTGCTGGGTTCCATTTATGTTGTTAATCCGGTATTTGACGAAGGAAAATGATTTTACACAGCGTTCATTTCGTAGAGGAATCAGCTTAGCTATCCATATTGACACTATGACTACCGCCCCCACCAACGGTTTTGCTATGGTGCGCAAGTTTAAACTTTCGATATTGCTTAGATCACCTTAGGCGTTGAATTATTTCGTAATACTTTAGAATCATGTAGGTAGGGATCATATTTGAATAAAGATGGGGGTTTCAACGACTTAAACGTCTATATATACTGATGCGAACGAATCTGCTAGAGTAATATGTACAAGCTGAGATCGGCGGATGCCATGGACAGTTATTTTTTTCATTGGCGCCTATTTTAGGCCAACTTCGATTCACGTTTTCCAATATAAAACAATGGTTTATATTGACAAAATACATACAGACGCAAAGCTACACGTTTTCTCCTTGTAGTAATGGTCATCTTTTATTCATAAATAATCAATTTCTGGAGAAAATGACGAAATTCTACCACTACCACCTTCAAAACAAGGGAACGCACCGTTCACGGCAAAAGAGGCCGGCCGCTGAAACGTCTATATTGGAACTTGCTGCTGCCTTAGTATAGGTGAACGTCGCTGGTGGCGCTGCCGTAGGACTGCCGCCCGGGTGAGGCGTGCAGCCGGCAAAGGGTTAATCACTTACTTCCCGGAAAGATCTGGAAGATCTTCCCCACAAGTACAGTACCCTAGCACATAGGTGCTAGGTAACGCTGGATAGGCTAATCCGGAGGATTAGCCTAACCACCAGGAAGGTTACAAGAACCCGCCTGCAAAGTGAGGGCCCAAGGATCCGTTCCGTAGAAGGGACGCGCGAGGACAGCCTGTCGACCTACTGTGAACGCTGAGTATATATACTAAGCGTTACGTAATCCCGGTCTCCGCCGCGCCACTCTCGTGAGCGGCGTTGCCCGGAATCACTGCACAGTAAGGATCGGCATATCGCGCCACCTTCCGTGAAACAAACGAACACTGCTGGATTCCCGTCCCACTACATTACCCCTCCCAGTTTTTACTAAGGGGGGAACCAAGGCAGCCATTTTGCTGCTAAGGGACTACCCAATTAAAAATTACAACATATATCCAGCAGTTCTTGGTCTACTCTCTAGCTTCCTGGTGTTCACAAGAATTCACTGATACCAACGTATAAGTGAAAAAGGTGGAATTGTAAGATGGAGAAATTATTAAAAATATGGAAGATATGACATTTAGGAAAGAGGAAACGACATTTGAAGAATGAAGGACTAGCCTCGCTAGCACCTTGAATAAATGTGATATTCACCCATCTTGAGCCGGGGAGCGGATTCTTGAGCGTTGGGCAGGGAAGACTCGACAGTCGCGGACCTACAGGTGGTCAGCCCGGCCTGTCGAGCACTCTGCCTCCAGCTGTTCCGGATCTTGTTGAAGTCCTCTGTTAGCTCCCGGCGAGTGAAGTGTCGTTCTCTTTCTCATCTTAAAGTATCGAGCCCAGCTGGCCCATCGGCGTAGCAGACCTACTACATTCAGCCCGATGCCGACGGGTGCTGGGCTTCCCACTGTTCTTCAAGTTGGAAGACATCCATAAGTAGAGAAGGGTTAGCCTCGCTAAACACCTTCCGAGTTGAAAGTTTCCGAATACGGAAATAACGGCCAAAAAGGCAAAACAATTCTCCATCCACCTGGTAAGAGTGTGTGGTATCAGTGTTCTTTCATTTTGACTCCAGCTATACTGGCATATCTTTTTCTCGGCTCGAATCGAGTACCAATTAAGGCCCCAATTCTAAGCCGGATTCAGAACTTACGATCACCGACCCAAGGTAGAAATAGCCGGCGTAATCCAACAGATCAGGGGTTACGCCTACTATCTCACTATCGAGTCGATGAACTCAGTTCCGACACAGACCTGGTAAGTCAGATCTATACCCGAAAGGCATAATCTTCCTTACCTGGTACCAAGTACTAGTGTGGACGATATCCACACCACAGGCCGGAGGTTTTCGTGATGGGGGCCTATCACGGGCCTGACCATCGAGAGAACCTTCAGCCATCTGAAACCAGGGTTGTGCTTTAGAGAAGTCATTTTACTGACTTTCCCCAGCCCCAACCCAGGATCGCTTATCATTGGTTACTCCTAACTTTCCCTCCACCCCTCCCAGCAATCCTCGCGGAACGCTGAGAAAGTGCAGAATTCTGGCTAGGAGGCCACATTATGGAAGAAGCTAGGTCGGAAAAAAAATTTTCCTCCCCGGGACTTCCCATATCCGTCTGACTTCGGATCCAGGAGAGTTGTTGGCTCTGCCGGTTCTGAGTTTAGACGGCGTCTTCCCGGCTTGTTAGGCACCAGCCGAGTCGGTCATTATCAACCCCTAAATATCCTCGTCAGAGGATATCCTGAGGTCGAGAAGTTCCGACTGGCTTGGTGCACTAGCCGTCGGTGGAACCGACGTTGCCAGGGCGGTCCTCTCCGGTCGCAGTGGACTCAGCGCAGACGTAGGCTGCAACTGAGACATCAACTGCTGTAGAGAGGTTGGCCGGGTATCTAAAAAGATTCCAGACTCCAATGGGATGATGTTGGCATTCACCCTCAGTGCCCCACTTGGTTCCTCGGGCTGATCTACCGGCTTAGCCCTGGAAGGGTTTGCTGATTTTTCAGCCCGTGTCACGGCGGGAGGCCTCCTCGGCTGTAGGACTTCAGTCTGATCCTGTGGGGTCTGACCGGGTCCTGACAGCGGAGTATCCACACTGACATCCATGGGCTGAGCCGCTATGGATGTAGTGTCCTGGTGGGAAGTTTCTTCCACGGGTGACCATCCCAACATGCCAGCGAGTTGCTGACGTGTCGGGTTTGATTCTTCCGTGGTGAACTGAAGAAATCTTCCCCGGCTCCTTTGTCGGGCCAACCACGCTTCCTCAAGGGCTTGCGGGTCGTCACCGATATCATAGAGCGACATACCCAAGTGCCGAACACAACGTTCATCTTGGCGATGGGTCTGGGCTTCCGCCTCGGCAAACCTCGACTGGGCCGTGGTTTTCGCAATACGCGCGTCCTCTAAGTCCAACGCGTACTGTTTAGCCAGGCCTTTCGTGGCTTCTCTTACCTCGAATCGGGCTAGGTTCACTAGCTCCTTAACAAGGCCTTCATGGAGAGACTGCGCGCCCGTTCGGACATGGCCCTCCAAGGTGCCATTTATATTCGACTCTAGCTGATCCGCCCGTTGGACGTATTCAACCGACATCGCATAGGGAGAAGAAGTCACCTTCGACGCAACGGGTGGTTGTGTCGTTGGTTTCTTCTTTACCTCAACAACCAGGTTGGTTGGTGGAGGGAGTGCCGGAAAGGCCTCTTCCTCCTCAACTTTCCCGGGTGCTTGGGTAGCACCTCTGTTGAGCGGGGAAACTCCCGAGAGACTTGAGCTAGGACGAGTCCCAGCTGGTTTTTCTACGGGTCCGCGGGCTTTTGAAGCCGTTGGAACGTTTCGTTCACTCAGGTCTGAGAAGAGTTTCAATCCCCCAGACAACTTTGGCCCTACCTGGTAAGCAGCTTCCACCACGTCAGCGATGGTGTGCTTACCCGGAGCCAATTTCTTCCTGGGCTTCCGACTGGATCGCTCAGAAGTGTCAGTCTCGCTGGACGAGGACGATGACAGCTTCTTGACCCGTCGTTTAGCCTTCGAGGACTTTTGAGACGGTTCCCGGCTAAGGGACCGTTTCTTCCTCGACTCCTTTGACATCTGTCGATGTTTTGAAGTGGATAGCATCAGACTCCCGAACCAGCCAGGATTCTTCTTCCATCTGATCTTAAACAATCGACCGTCTGTCACACAAGTCTCAGGTTCCGGTTTGCCTTTCTGAGCCTTGGAACCTAAGTCAACGAATCTCTGCCACAGATTCATGACCCGTTCCCGAGCAGCAGCACCAGCAGTCCGGTGTTCCCGGGCAATGTGTCTGACTAGACACGATCGCCTTGAACTGGCACACCCGGCCTGACAAGAACCACCCTTCTTGCCAAGGCACTGTAGCCATGGTCGTTCGGCTAAGTGTACCTCTACGAGGTGCCTAGCGTAACGACCTTCAGTCGCGTAGGTCGGAGATAATTTCTTGTCCCTCCCATGGCAACTCAAGAAGACACAATGATTGCCGTTCCCAAACTTGTGCCATGCGTACGCGATCCGGTCTTTGACCTGATCCTCGTACTTCAGCCGGCTAACTCGGGACACTCCTTTCACCCGGTCGATGTACCAGGCGTTGGGAGAACCCTCGTCAACTAGCCATTCCTCGTCATCCGAGGTCCATCTAAACCGACACCATCGGGGATGTAATGTCGGTTCCCATGACGGAGATCTTCTAGGCAAGTGTAAGTCTTGCCCAGCAAAGAGGCGGGTATCTGTCTAGCTACCGTTCTCTTCCCAGCCCGCTTTACGCCAGGTTGGAAATCACCGTCATCATTGTCGGGGTTGGATGGGACCAAGGGTTTAGCCTTGTCCATCTCCGTTCCCCAACACTTGACCTCTCCGCCACCCGTGGCACCTGTTGAGGTACTCGGTGTAGCGTCAGCCGCACTAGGTCCAGCCTGCGCCGCGGGTTTGTCCGAGCCTTTCGACTCAGCCCCCTTCGACTCCTCACGCTTCCCGGTTTGAGGTTTCCCTTTCTCCGAGTCACGCGATTCCGGCTGACCTCCTGTCCTTTCTAGCTCCGCCTCAGCCCGTTTTCGGGCTGCACGACGGAGTCGCTTAGGGTTCTGTTTCGAAAGCTGCGGCTCAGTCTTGTCAGCTTCCCGAGGTTTTGACACCTCAGTCTTACTGACAGACTTCCCCGGCGCAGGTTTAGCCGGTTGTGACACCGGTTTCTCACCTTTGCTGGACGACCCCGTTACAGAGTCGCCCCCAACTGACGAATCAGTCTCCATAGCTGTCTCTGTACCAGCCTCGGACCTTCCGGGTTTTGCTACCCGACCCGGGGCCAAAAAGGTCCCGGCTTCCGCCAGCTCCACTCCGGGTGGAGTCCAATTTTGGTACATTGACTGTACTATGGCACGCGTTTTGGGATCTGGGATTCCAGCCAACATCTGTTCCAGGCTCTGAGTTGAAACCTCATGCCTGAAACCCATCTCTTCGGAGGACTTCCTCGGAGAGCGACGACGTGGGCGGGCTCGGCCTCACCTTGGCGTATCGCGCTCCGATTCGGAACCTTCGGCCATAACCACATCCGAGTCAGAGGCCTCAGTTTTCACTGAGCTCGTCTTCGGACGGGCACCAGAAGAACGGGGCCGCCTCGGACTTCTTCCCGGTGTGACTTTTTCCCTTTCCGGGTCGTTCATCTCGGGTTACCCCAAGAAGAACAGAGTCCTCAGACTCATCCCCTTCCAGGTCAAAATCACCATCATCTGACCCGATGAGCAAAGCATCATCGTCCAGATCTGCCCCCCGCTCAGCCGAAGCTGAGGATCCGGGCAGGGGTGAGGGGAGCTCGCGCTCACCCTCCGTAGACGGGGCACGGTCAGCCATGCTGCTACCGCCCGACTCCTGTGGTGCTAGGCACCACTCCGATCACAGAGTGAAGACTACTGAAAAAACAGGGTCTTATATACTCCTAAGTGACCTAGATTCACAGTCGCGAACCAATCAACCGTGTCGAGACTGGCTCATCTTGAGCGTCTCAACACCGCATGCGTGAAGAAACCAAAGGTCAGCGTTACGCTCGACTTGATTCGTTCACGCCTTCAATCACCCAGCACAGGTTCCGGAACCCGGGGAAACCCCTTTTCGAGCTCCACCCCGAGTTCTCTACCGTGTGGGATTTCTTATCGCCGTCGTGTATCTCGCTGATAGTATGGGAGACTTGTCTAATTTCCATGTAAATGGATCAGACCTTTCAGAGCGTTCGGCAATTCTGCAGCCTCTAGAGGGTCCTCGACGGGGTCCCTTAGAGCAACGTCTGGGCTGCGGCACATAACGACTGATTTTAAGGTAACTGTTTGATCAACATTCATGTATAATTGACACGCCACTGACTACCAACGATCTACATTTCGTACCATTGCTTCTCGTTGTGTTTTCGACAACCCCGGCACCACTACTCTTTGTAGCTAACCACAGCCTTCGATTTTAGTCGAGAGCTGCGGCGGGGTTTTGAGTCTATTTTAGACTCCATTCTACATCTCGAACCATGTTTATTATACACGGCTCGATTTGTAGCAAATTTAGACTTTTCCATGTCAGGTTTTTCTTCTACCCACACTTCCCTTTTTAGGTTAGCGTAAGTAGGAATCACCTTCCGCGGACGTCCCGGTTTTCGCCGTGTAGGCGAGCACCCACTCGGAACCCCGGTAACCTTTGACCGGGACTTCCCTATCGGGGTCTGCCTCCGCCGTGTTGACGGGGGTTTGACACCCAGCTTCCCGGCTCTTTGAACCCGGGACTTCCCTGGTTTCCCAGTAGGACCCGTGTTCAGTGACACATCCCGCTTTGTAGCAGGGTGTGAAACTTCAAAGTCGGAACATTTGCGCTTTCCTTCCCATAGTCGTAAACGAGCTACATGGGATTTATAACGCCTTCTTGACCATTTGTCTTCTATCACTACTGTCATTTCTGACAATAATTGAACAATTCTGAATGGTCCGTCCCAGTTAGGAGCGAGTTTTACATTTACCAACGGAGTGTGGTATCGTACAACCCGGTCTCCTACTCGGAACTTACGTGGTTTAAGATTGACGTCATGTCCAGTCTTTTGCCACTCTGCTGCTTTCGTCAGATTCCGTCTCGCAAGGTAATATCCCTCTATAAAACGTTCTCTGAGTTTTTCGACAAATCCTATGGGACAAGGATCATCCGTAGACATTCCAGGAACCCCATAGACTATGTCCGCGGGCATTACTATTTCCTCGCCAAAGACGAGTAAATTAGGTGAACACCCTGTGCTTGAATGAATGGTCCCATTATATGCGTGAGCTATAAATGGTGCTAATTCATCCCAATTCTTCCGATTTTCATCTACCAGGGTCCGAAGACACTGGATCAATGTCCGGTTGAATCTCTCTACCATACTATCTGATTGGGGACGATATGGATTCGTATGTGTCTTTTTAATCTCGAGTATCCTACACATTTCTTTCCAGATCTGGGATTCAAATTCCCTTCCTTGGTCGGAATGTAGTATGCTCGGAGTTCCAAAAGGCAACATCCAGTTTTTCACTAAAGCTTCCGCACACGTGGCAGCTTTGTGATTTTTCATGGGATAGATCTGCACATATTTTGTGTAATAATCCATCACCACCATCATACAGGTATTTCCTTCCTCTGACTCGTCGATACCAGATATGATATCTAGAGCGATTCTTGCAAACCTGACACCAAACAGTTCCTGTTGTAACGGCATCTTTCCGAGTCCTACCCCGGGTTTGACTTTGCTACATATAGAACATCCAGATATCCATCTTCGAATATCTGCACCCATTCCAGGCCAGTAGTAACGACGCCTTATTCTGGCTACCGTTCTTTTCCGTCCTAGATGAGCTGCACTCCTATGTTCATGACATAGGGTCATTAGTCCGGATCGTCATTCTCGAGGGACCACTAGTTGTAGAGCACGTTTAAGTGGTTGCAACGTGGTTCTCCATCGATATAATACTCCATCTCGGACCTCTAGCTCTTTCCATTGACCACATAGATTCCGAAATTCTCGGTTTTCAGGCGAGATCTCGGGTCCTGTAGGTCTATGGAGTCCATTAGCTATCAGTTTAGTTAACCGGAACAAATCTGGGTCAGCCTGTTGACTTTCCTTAATCTGTTCTAGTGTCCACTGATAGTTTAATGGCGGCTTCACTTTCTGGGAACGTAGAATAGCTATGACTGCTCTATGCTCGCCACAATCCCGGCAATCTGGTCGTCCACATTTCCGCACTGGTCTCCTTGAGAGACAATCCGCATTAATGTGTGACTTTCCAGCCCGGTGTTCAATCTGGCAGTTAGTCAACCCGAATTCGGAGAGAGCTGCCAGCCATCTTCCAATCATTCCCTCGGCGTCTTTAAAGTTAAAGAGCCATTTGAGAGAAGAATGGTCAGTACGTAAGATGAAATCTCCACCTGCTAAGAAGTGTCGATATTTTCTTACATACACCACAACCGCTAAGAGTTCCCTCTTAGTAGTACAGTAGTTCCGCTGGCTTTTACTTAAGCTGTTGCTGGCAAAAGCTATTGGAACTTCTATACCATCTTGTATCTGAGACAAAGCCGCTCCAATACTCTCATTACTAGCGTCAGTGTCGAGAATGAACCGACCCTGGACTAGAGGGTATTTCAACACGGGGGTCTCCGTAAACTTTCTTTTTAGTCCCAGAAAAGCGTGTTCAGCTTCCGGAGTCCATTGGATCTCTTTTTGCTTCCCTGGCTTATCTAGTACTACATACTGTTGCATAGGGTGTGCAATTTCAGAAAAACCCGGGATAAAGTCGCTGTAATACGAACAAAATCCTAGGAAAGACCTTATGTCTTTTATATTCTGGGGGCGTGGCCAATTAGCCACTACCTCCAACTTGGAAGGATCTGCCCGGATTCCATTTCCGGAAATTATCCGTCCCAAGTATTCCACAGATTTGCGAAACAGTTTACATTTTTGAGGTTTGAGTTTCAACCCATAAGATTGAATACGCTCAAATACCTCTCTCAGGTTCTCTAAACATTCAACATAATTCTTTCCGAAGATGATTATGTCGTCTAGATAAACCAAACACTTTTTCCACTGTTGACCCCGCAACATCTGATCCATCATGGATTCGAAAGTCGCAGGAGCATTACAGAGGCCAAATGGCATTACTGTGAACTCGTAAAGCCCTTGATGAGTGGTGAACGCCGTTTTAGACTGATCGCCACTGTTCATCTTTACCTGCCAATATCCAGACTGGAGATCCAGAGTACAAAACCACTGGTTCCCTCCCAGAGAGTCGAGACTCTCATCGATCCGGGGTATTGGGTAGGCATTCTTCCGGGTGATACCATTCAATTTTCTGTAATCAATACAGAATCGGCAAGTACCATCCTTTTTAGTAACCATTACCACTGGGCTAGCCCAAGGACTTGCACTGGGGATGATTACTTTCTGGTCCATCATTTTCCCTACTTCCTCTTCTAAAGCTTCCCGTTTTACCGGAGGTAGCCGTCGATAAGGAAGGCGGAAAGGTTGATGACCTTCAGTGTCAATCATGTGTTCTACTCGATCCGTTCTCCCCAAGGGATCTCCAGGTCAAGTAAAGATTGACTCCATCTTCTTCAAAAGAATCATTAGTTCATGTCGTTCCCCACTGTTTAGTGTGTCTGTCGTCTGAACTAAAGTTTCCAGAGTTTCGTGCAATGGACTCGGAACTGGAAGGGATCCCGTTCCTGTATCGATAGCACTAACCCGCACTTCTTCATAATCATTTCCTATTAAGTCCGACCTTTCCAGTTTAGATTGTTCATCTTCCCCGGTTATTTCGGAAACGGGAATAGGTGTGATTCCCTTTGGACTGGAGTCCACTAGGCCATCTACATGAGCTAGAGTTACCCAGCCCAATGTATCACCCTTCCTTAATTTAATCAACCCAGAGGTATGATTACTTATAGGAATTGATCCTTCTCTGGCACTTCCGATCAGGGTATCCCAGGCCTGTATTCCTTTTTTAGAAAACAGTTCTGGGTCTGGCTCGAAAAGTGCATCTCCACGTGGTAAGTCACCTTCCCCAGCTATCAGGACATTAACCATCTGCTGGGGGGGGATGCCCACATCTTGTCGAATAGAAATCAAAGAAGAAATCCGTCGACAACTACATTCCACTTCCATTAACTCAGGAAATTTGAGTCGGAGAGTGCCATCGGGTAGATCTACAGAGCCTCCATAGAGGGTGAGAAAATCTACGCCTAATATTCCACTTTCTTCGATATCACTGAGTATGGGACCCCATACGAATTCAGTGTTACCTATTGAGACTGGAATAATCACACTACCATAGCACCTCATATGAGTACCATTAGCAGCTTTTGCCGAGGCTCCAGGAACATGACATTCCTGCGCAAATCCAAGAGACTGATAGAGTCCGTTGTTTAACACAGAGCGACTAGCACCAGTATCCAACAATAGATCCACCTTTCTTCCTTGAATTCTAGCCGGCACATACCAACGTCGTCCTCCTAAAGGGGACGGTTGTCTTATAAACCGTGAGATTCCATCCAAGGTTCCAAGATCCCATCCGCGTTGACAAAGCCATTGCAGACAAGGATGCCCGGGTGAAAGATACTTACTACAGATCGTTGTGACCATATTTTGTATCTTCCCCTTTTCTGGTAAGTTGGAAATATTTTCCTCCTTATACATCTCACAGGTTTGTGTCTCCTGGCACTTTCCTTCCCGGACCGCAGTGTTGCCACTCGCTACAGTCCTCCTTTGTTTTCCGGTTCACTCTGAGAGGCAACCATCAACGCAGGCAGACTACAAGATGTTTCCACCGTAGTAACGTTCCGGGCTTCTGGACAATCTGGAGAGATATGTCCCATTTTGTTGCACCGCCAACAACGTCGGACATCCAGCTGGTTTTTCTCCACCTGATTCAGTCTTTCGTTGATTTTGGTCAACAACTTCATAACCTCTGAGGAATTTCCTTCAGGATCAGTGGTTATTGGTTTTGCCTCTGCCACAGAAGGTACATCGCTGTTCCTTCCAAAGCTAGGGGTTCGACCTCTTCCACGTCCCCGTCTATTGAAACCTCCTCTTCCGAGTACCATGGAGCGGACATTAGAGAGTATATCCTCTATTTCTGCTTCCTGACACTCGTAGGTATCTTCCTCTACTTGTGACCAAGTAGAACCCACTATGTTAACCCGAGAAGTTTTCCCTGGATTAGCATATTTTCCGAATAGTATACACCGTTGTTCATAGGCATCTACTATTCGCAATACCTGCATGAAGTTCATACCGGGCTCCCATTTAGAGATGACTTCCACTCTCACATCATCATCTCGAAGTCCTTTTACAAACTGAGTTTGTAGATCTTCATGCAGCGCAGGAGAATCTAATCCCGTCCCTGGGTAAACCTCTAACAACATTTGTTGCAAAGCTAGCCCATAGGCGCGAGTTGTCTCCTCTTTACCCTGGATCCTCTTTAGAAAAGTGGATCGGGGGTTCAGCGTTACCAACTGACCACAGTAGTATGAGGCTACCTCCACTAACTCATCCCATTCCGTACCACCGGAACGGCGAAAAGCGCGAAGTGCAGCTTCCCCGGGTCCATCTCGCAACGCTCTTTTGAGGTATGGCAATGCATCGACTTTATTCCAGCCATTACATTGTATATCCTCACAAAATCCCGCGAACCAGTGTTCCCACTCCATTCCTTTCCCGTAAGGTTTTGGAATGACAGCGTTTTTTCTGGCTGCGTTCTCTGGGCGCATGATCGGAACCTTGTCAGCTCTCGCCATTGACAAGTTAAAGATCCGATCCTGTTCCCGGACTTGGTTGAACGAGTTGAACCCTAGTTCAGCTATAGCTTTACTTGTACGTTCGGAACTCGGAGAACCCATTCTTGACTCAGAGGGTAGCCGGAAGCTAACCAAAGGAGTCTTTACACCCTTTGTTCCAGATATGAATCTGTTAGGGGTCTTCTCTGGATCCTCTACTCTCCCTGGTGGGGAATATAGATGATCTCTCACATTACTCCAGCCAGCTTGGGACATAGGCATCCGTTGGGATGATTCTGTCTCTGCTAGTCAAACTTGGTCCTTCATGTATTGTACATGTTGGTCCAATCGTTCGATTTTTTTACAGAGTCTTAATCTTGCGAACCGAGAGTTCTTCCAAGTTATGGTGCCTTTGGGCTACCTTCTCGGCGATCTCACGGTTTCGAGCTTCTAGTTCCCGACACATGTCTCTGGCTTCCCTCTCCCTATCAAACTCGGCTAAGAGTTCGGGTCCAAGGAAACCTACAGGAACTTCATCGGAAGATACCCTTAAGGTATTTTCCGACCTATTCCGGGGAGTACTAGACTCTCCGGGACTATCTGTCTGAGACCCAATTTTACTGAGTCCCTCCAGATCCCTTGCGGGGCCATGTCAGCTGTCGGCCGCCGGACTGAAACTCTTCAGGACCGTCGAACTCAGATTCTGAGCGGCGGTTCTCTTCCGAGATTTCTCCTTGCCAGACTTCTGGGTTTCACCCCCTCCCTCTGGTTTTGGAGACTTGTCGTCATTCCGGGCCGGAAGAGTTTGTTGAGAAGTTACCTCCCCATCTTCACTCTCCTGTTCAGCCTTAGATCTGGTTTTTATTCCAGATCCGTGCATTTACCGAGAATCCCGGGTTGTGCAAGCAACCTGGGATCCTGGTCACGGCACCAGTGTGGTGGTTGCCCCCTGTCTAGCAGGTTGGATGACCCCAATCCGGAACGCTAGTTCCAGGCAGGATCCCACCCTACGCACTTACGTAGGTTGGTTCGGTTTTCGGTTAGTTTGCACAGACCTATTCACACATAACACAACAACGTCATTTAATAAACAAGGATGTTTATTAATCACTTACTTCCCAGAAAGATCTGGAAGATCTTCCCCACAAGTACAGTACCCTAGCACATAGGTGCTAGGTAACGCTGGATAGGCTAATCCGGAGGATTAGCCTAACCACCAGGAAGGTTACAAGAACCCGCCTGCAAAGTGAGTGCCCAAGGATCCGTTCCGTAGAAGGGACGCGCGAGGACAGCCTGTCGACCTACTGTGAACGCTGAGTATATATACTAAGCGTTACGTAATCCCGGTCTCCGCCGCGCCACTCTCGTGAGCAGCATTGCCCGGAATCACTGCACAGTAAGGATCGGCATATCGTGCCATCTTCCGTGAAACAAACGAACACTGCTGGATTCCCGTCCCACTACAGTAGTAAAGGCACTGACTCTTAGTCTCCATAAGATCAGTTATAATGTTTTTTATGATGATTCTTTTTGTATTTCAGAGTAATTTTATAATTCATGTTTCTATTCTGTATTTGAATCTCCTACATGGTGTAGTTCAATTTAACTGATCACTAAATATTCCCGTAATCCAATCGATGTCAGCCTCCAGCGGCACAGTGTCGCCCCCTGGTGTATGTAGACGGAACTCGATGAAATGAATTATGTGAAAGACGAAATTTATTTTGTCCGAGACAAAATTAATTCTGGAAAGAAGAAATTTATTTGATCCGATCCGATGAAATATACGTTTCGTAGTGTATTTCGTTTACGAAATACACTACGTGGGATGAAAGGTATAGTATATTGTTCTGGTAGTGTATGGTTAATTATTGTTATTAATTACATAAATACGTAAGATGGGGAGGACTAGTAGTAAGTCTATACGTATACGCCTCAAAGCCTTACATGAGAACGTAGGGACGTCTGGTGAGAGACTTCCTCAACTTTATTAAACCTTGTTAAACATCTAGCGCCATCTAACGGTGACGTTAAGAATTACTGAAATATTCTCAGATGATTACTACGGCACTTAGTGGCCAAGAAACGAAGTACTGATGTAAGCTTAATTAAGTTTTAACAAACGTGGAGACACCTAGCGGTGAACATCGTTGAAACAGACGTGGATTCGCCTCTCACGTTTCAGGGAAATCAACCAACAAATGTCTGCAACTAAATCATTAATTAATTGCATTCATTTGTGAATCGTATCTAATTAACTAAGTACGTAATTGTGACAGAGATGGATATTACGCCTATCTCCATAGTTCACGCTAACCTTATGAAGTCAAACGTATTCTTAATTAAGATTGATTAATTAAGTTATGATATAATTATTATAATGAATATGCTATTTCGTTACGTAACATTGTGGGGAAGGTAGGAGCAACTCTAAGACTGTGTGTACGCAAGGCTACCAGACTCTGCAACCCCTTGCGGACAGCGAGGATACCTTAATGAGATCTTTAATTAAGGTGATAGATATCTAATATCATTATTAAATGAATTCTAGATACTATGTGTCACGTACGGCCATTCCAATGTCACGTACGGCCATGTCAGCCAATGTCACGTACGAGATCAAGCTGTAAAGTTATATTAGTAAAATACGAGCGTATCTTAGGTAAGGATATTCATAGAGAAACTCGGAGAGAACTTGTGGGTAGATTGAGGATAGGCTGGCAATAGACATGTCACGTATGGCCACCTTCAGTGATTCGCTCAACATCATTGCCATTGAGCGTTACACTTTTATTGGAACTTCTTTCCTTCTGAGAAACTTGTTTAAAGACCACGCGTAACTGGTCGCGCCACAATGTTCTTATGCCGCTCACATTATATCTTCATGAGCATATTGCCGAGGGTTATATTATATATACATATTTGATTTCCTCTTACATACACGACTCCTAAACATGGTCAAAACGGGGATATATATATATATATTATATTTAAAAGGAGAGGCGAAAGTCGCTGGTGAGAAAGATATGTGTTTTCTGGAAGTTTACTGTCTCCGCGTGATTGTGCCTACGTGCACATCCGTATTGTATCCACCTCCAGTCTCAACAAGTCGTTACTCATGTCAACTTGTTTGTGAGAACCTTGCTCGCATGTCCGGCTTTCTCACGCTCCTCAGATGAACGTATACGCATGCATCTATATGTGAAAGAAAACCGTAATTATACTAAATCCTTCTTGTGTAGGAAATAAGGTTTTAAGTTGCGGTAAATGGAAGGGAGAAATACCTATAGTGCATAAAAAGGGAGAAATACTAAGCTATTATTTTCCCTAAAACTATTATCTTCCCTTCAATTATTATCTTTGCTAAGCTAATATATTTCCTTTCTGTGCATGCTATGTATGTGGAGGTTTTACCTCAAGAAGGTTGCACGTGACCGGACATGTCAGAATCCTCTTGGAGGAACGCGCAAACATCTTTGCGGTTTTCTTCTTATTATGGGATAGAGGCCCCTAGACGGAAAAGACGTATCCATATTTGGGGGAGCGTCTTGTCCCTACATGTGACCGCTGGTGACCAATTGGGAAAAATGTAACCATGTTTGGAAACAGTTACCGCGTCTGTAATTGTCTGTATAAGGAATGGTATGTGAGTGTGTGACGTACTCGTCCGCTGTGACGTCTAAATGTACTCTTGTTATAAAATAAAGCGACTGCCGGCATACGGTAGATCAGATCCTCTCTCCTCAGCTTCAACCACACGTTGTCACTAGAGTTGTTTTGTTACGGAGCCTCACCCCACTGTGTGACCAGAGCGGTTTCAGTGGGGGAAGCAACTCAGCACGCATGAGGTGCGGACGAGCCTACTGGGCCCCCTGACAAATGGTGACCCCGACGTGATTACATAGTATGAAGTGAAGAACGTGATGGGCATGTGAGGAGGCAGCAACCGCGGGGATCTCTGGTATATACCCATTTTACCACGCATCCAAAGCTGACTGCTATATCCTCGTATTCTGGTTCTGCTCGGGAGAGTAGAACTGACAAATGGTGCTCTATCTCAGTTATATGTAAAGAAAGGTGGACTCGGGACGATGGAACAGGACAACTCTTCACGGCTCTGCCCACGGGAGAGTGTCGACATCGACAAATGGATCAACTGTCTGCCTAGAATATGGAAACCTCGGAACCTCGAGCGGCTGGCTGCAACAACCCTGTGTCTGGTTTGGTGAGTAGAGGTACATCTGTTTGCATGGTAGTAACGGGTTCGGGCATTGTACTTAGAATGTGGCATGAAAATTTAAGTTAGTACCTTTAAAACCCTCTTTAAATAAGAACGGGGAGACCCTATACCTAAATGGTTGATACACCAAGGCATAAATATGACACTAGACAGAATACCCCCCTGCCCCGCTCCGCCCCTTCCAGAATCTCTTCTACCACTTCCATCTCCACTACCACTACCATCACATCCCCATGTAGTAAGGTTTTACGGAATGTAGGTTTGCAGACAGACACCCAACAACGAGGTAAGCGACGATTGGGAATGACGGATAAGGAGGAAACCTCCGCTTCTCGGTCCGAGGCTAGGGGGAAAAGTAAAGAAAGCACAACAGAGTCCGCTAAAGCCAAGCCTAGTGGTATCTTTGATTTTTCTGACGCTGCAGAGAGTAGTGCAGAAAAAGCAAAAATGAGTAAAAAGGGATCCGGCAGAGATAGAGAGGAGGTGAGAACGAAGTATACGTATCTCACTGAGGTAGATGGGGATACGGAGGATGATGATGAGACTGAAGATGAGGAGGAAAATGTGGGTAGAAGAACACAGGATGAAGAGCAGATGACTAAGTTGTTGGCGGCCGTGGCTGATAACCATTCTTTGGGTCGTTATTCTCGTGATGTTGGTAGGTGTGAGGGAACCAACCCGGCCAAAACCCTAGCGTGGCTGAGAGAGTTAGACAAGGTACCGGAAAATATACACCTAAAGGTAGCGACTCTTACCGCTTCCGATCCTTTGGGGGTTAGCCTGAGGCGTCTAATAGCCAACCCTGAGAACACCTGGTCTATAATAAAAAACACCCTGGCCCACGCATATGTGTCTGCAGATTTTCAGCAGGCCCAGAGAGATAAGTTAAGGAATTTGGCTCAGAGATCAGGGGAGTCTATCCGTGCATATGTCTCCGCTTTTGAAACTCTTTTTAATGAGGGATATGCAAGCCTGCCACAAGATCAATCTGAACTTATAAGGGATCTCCTTAGCGGGATGGAGGACAGGGCCATGGCATGTAGGATTGCGGCGCGCCGACCTATCTCCCTCCGGGTAGCCATAAAACAATCTTCTCATATAGCCAAAGAGAAGATTATCTTAAACCAAGAGACAGCGGGAAAGTCCATTCACTTGAGCAGGAAGTTAGTGAGACCGCCCTCTTGCGGGGTGTAGTAGAAGAACTGAGGCAAGAGGTGGCTTCTGCCAATAGGTCCCAACAAGAAATGAGAGACAAAATGAAACAAGTGTTAGCGGTGCAAGGCACTCAAAAAAAATCTGAACCCAATATGAATCTCAGAAAAAAGAAACCACGCACAGCCACCCCACAGGATAAATGTTTCCGGTGTAATAGGCTAGGTCATTTTGCGAACGATTGTAAGAATGGTCCGGGACCTAAAGACTCTTCTAACGGGTCTAGACCGCAAGAAGTGGCGGAGGATGTCTGCCTGCGGTGCCGCCAGAGCGGGCATGTCGTAGAAGGGTGTCGGGCTCGACCCCCGACTCGTCCTTGCTATTGTGGAGGACAACACTGGAGGTACGATTGCAAAGATAAGGGTAGTTTTCCTACGCCTGTGGCTACTCCAGCCAACCAGGGAAACTAGTTAAGCCCTCAGTCCTCACCCCTTGGCCAGGGGATGGGCGCTGTTGCGGCGCAGAGGGAGCCGTACGACCTAGGGTACGACTCGATGTAGAAGGAATACAGGTGACAGCCCTGATAGACACTGGTAGTACACATACTCTTATAACCGCTCAACTGTATAGTCGCTTACCAAAGTTTATTCCTTTAAAAGAACCGCCAATGGTGTGGAGTATAACCGGACACACCCTGACTGTAAAGGGTACCTGTACCGTCAATATAGGGGGATTCCCCACAGAAGTTTTAGTGTGCGATAACGCAGGGGGAGTCGATTTGTTGATCGGGTCCAAGCTGTGCCGCCGGGCATGTGTAATCGATTTTGTACAAAATATAATGAAATTAGGAGAGAAAGTATATCCACTTGTAACTAATCCATCACAGTATTGTGGTCCTGTGATGTCAGTATCCCAAGTCCCAATGTCGAGCAGTTCCCTCGTTAATGACGTCTTAACGAGGTATCAGGATGTGTTTAGTGAAAAAGAGAAGCTGGTCCGAGTTGCTCGATCACTGCCGCCAGCAGTGATTGACACGGGTGACAGCGGCCCTATTCATCAGAACCCCTATAGAATGCCATTGGACAAAAGAGAAAAGGTAGAACAATGCGTACAAGAAATGCTAGCTGACGGGGTGATAAGACCGAGCACGTCCCCCTGGGCGTCTCCCATCACCCTGGTCCCGAAAAAGGACGGCGGTACTCATCATGCATAGACTACCATAAAATAAATGCAATGACAAAAGGTGATGCTTATCCGCTGCCTTACATTCAAGATATCTTTGACACACTAGAGGGGGCCAAGGTTTTCTCCACCCTAGACCTTAAGTCCGGGTACTGGCAGATGCCTATGGACCCTGCCTCTATTGAGAAGACGGCTTTTACCTGTCATCTCGGACTTTTTGAGTTCACCAGAATGGCGTTTGGTTTAAAGAACGCCCCGGCTCAGTTCCAACGAGCCATGACTAAAGTGTTGACCGGGCTCATCGGGCGCTGCTGCATGGTATTCATAGATGACATTGTTATCTATAGCAAGAACGAGAAAGAGCATGTAGAACATCTGGGAAAGGTCCTTGACAGGTTGAGAGAGGCAGGTCTGCAGGTAAAACCATCGAAGTGTAGCTTCTACAAGACCCAAATAGAATTGCTCGGGTATGTTGTCGATGCTGAGGGCATACGTCCCCATGAATCGAAAATAGAGGCCATACGGGATATGGAACTGCCAAAAGATAGAACGGCAGTACGAAGTTTCCTTGGTATGGCCGGATACTATCGTCAGTGCATTCCGGGATTCGCGACCCTGGCGGTGCCACTGACGGAGTTGACGAAACCAAAGAACGAGTTCATATGGGGTGAAGAACATCAACAATCCTTCGACCAGCTGAAGGCTGCTTTGACCAAAGCACCAGTCTTAGCGCACCCCGATGTCAACAAGCCCTACATCTTATACACCGATGCATCTGATCGATGTATTGGTGCTATCCTTGTCCAAAAAGATGATTAAGGGGTAGAACGGGTCATACATTATGTCTCGCACAAACTGTCTGAGCGGCAGCAACTATGGCCTATCATAGAAAAAGAAGCCTATGCCATTGTGTATGCCCTTAAGAAGTTACACCCGTACCTGGGAGGGGGTGCCCGCTTTGAAATCCACACGGATCACAAGCCCTTAAGGTGCCTTTTCCAATCAGAAATCAGGAATACCAAGCTCCAAAGGTGGTCAATCCAGATATCCGAGTATGCCACCCCAATTATGTATCACAAGGGAAAGCTAAATGTCCGAGCAGATATGCTGTCCAGAATAGCAAGTGTAGCCCCAGTTAATGACCAAGGCGGGGAGGAGACCTGGGCGTCAGAAACCCCGGATGTCTGGAACACTGACAGCATTGATCCTCTGGCTTTGAAGAAGCTCCAGAAAGAACAGTTCCAAGATGGGTTCATTGAGGCTGAACAGGGGACAGACGAAACCCGATATGTGGTATATCAGGGAATTCTGTACAGCCTAGCAGAACCATTCACGAACGGGGGTATCTATCCTCGGTTGATGCTATCCCAGCAGTATAGGAAGACAGTGATTGACCGTTGTCACGGGGAAGTAGGGCATTCGGCTCCAGAAAAGACCTTAAAGAGGGTACAGGAAAATTACCTTTGGCCCGGAATGCGGAAAACCATTAGGGAGTATATAGGTAGCTGTGTGTTATGTAACACCCTCACACCGGCAAATGCTGCTGCCCCAAGGGGACAGATGCCTACGCCCCCGTGTTCGTTCCACACCTGGGGAATGGACCTGGTGGGACCCTTCCCTAGAGATCAAAGAGGTCGACAGTACCTGTTAACATGTATTGATCATCTTACTGGCTGGGTAAAAGCAATACCAATAGCATCAAAGAAACCTGCTACCGTGTGGGAAGCCTTCTCACGTGAGATAGTAGCTAGATATGGGCTCCCTGCAGTCGTAGTGACTGATAATGGAGGGGAATTCACGGAGACCCATTTTGAGGAATGGCTGAGGAAAAATGGTGTCCAACACCGTAAGACTTCGCCGTATCATCCCCAGTCCAATGGGATGGTAGAGCGATTCAATGGAACCATCCAGAGGTTGCTTTTGAAACTGACAGGGGGAGACCCGCGAAAATGGACAAGGTACCTGTCCGAGGCGCTATATGCGTATAGAATTACGGCTGGTCCTGCCGGCATCAGTCCGTACCAATCAGTGTATGGCAGGAAAGCGCGCCTGCCCCGAACCACTACAGGAAACCCTGAGGAAGGTGAAAGGTTACAGGCAATACGACTAGCACAGAGCCTATTGCATGAATTCCGCCTGGAAACGAGAGCCGCCTATAAGACAAAAGAGCCGGGTCGGGCTAAACGCCTACCCGTTGGGGCCTTTGTCACGGTGCGCGCCCTCTTTCCCCGGAAGGGGCAGCCTAAATGGCAGCCCGGCTACCAGGTGATCTCCAATCATGAAGGAGGTCTCCGCGTAGAGGAACTCGAAACGGGACGCGTCGTTCGAGTTAATCAACGGAATGCTCGTGTCATTCCTGAAGCAAAGTCGTATGAGGAGGTAGATCCAGTGCCTGCCCCAATGAGTAAGGAATCAAAGCTTCCGCCTGCTGAAGCTAACCCGGTTCCCCTAATCCCAAACCCCCATCTGTCCACAGTCCTTACACCAGCAGCAGCTGCTGTTAACACTTACTCAAGTAAGAGCATGGGGTGTCCTAATTCCTTTGAAATTGATTGGAATTCCTGGCTGGAAACGGTGAGACTCTGTACTAACTGAGTCCTCATCTTATTTCAGGTGCCTGGCGCTATCCAGCGGACAGGAAATAAACAAAATAGAAACTGGGGCGATTATATCTCACAAAGAGGAGGTGAGAGAGATAAGCTCTTATGCTCAGGTATACGTATACCTATCGGCCGACCATTCACTGGATGTGAAATGGCTACAAATGTGTGACAGCCTAGAACATCGCATACGAGAGAAACAAACCCGATATAACTTCAACCACCCTAACACAGATGCACTGGCTTTCACCGAGAATTTGTTGAGAAGACTTGCTGTCATCCGGACGCGGATAAGGCATGTCAGTAGACGAAAAAGGGGACTTTTAAATATAGTTGGTGAGATTTCTTCATTCTTATTTGGGACAGCCACTGAGGCCGATATTGAAGCTCTGCAGGCGGCGGATTTGGCGTTGGCAGAGGAAATTGAGGGTGTAGTAGATACATAAATAGGACTAGTGGCCAAAGTAAACCTTTTGGGAGTGCAGGAAGAGAAGTTAGCCCATACTGTAAACTCGATAATAAGGCGGCAAGACGCGCAAGAGGGAAGTATAATACGCCTGAGCCATATGGAACCTATTGTTGAATATAACGGGGTAGTGCTAGGATTCACAGTGGTGATGGATTTAATTGATGAACATCTAACTAGTTACGAAGCAGCGGTAGCCAAGGCCTCTAGCGTGGGAGTTGCCTGTGAGGCGCGAGTTGTTTCTGATCAGGTGGTGCCTGTGCCATTAATGGAGAAAATACTCTCTTCAAAAGATAACGGCCTGCAAGTTAATACCCTGGCTTATTATGCTTATGTCCGGGTGGAAAAGATAATGGTTGTCGACTCTCAGGCCATTTGTGTCCTGCGAGCACCTTTATTCGGGTCCCACGAGCAGCATTTATACACTATAAACACCATGGCAGTGATAAAAATCCACCAGCCACAACCGTTTGTTCTAGATTTGACAACTGAAGATCTGTATTTCCCGTATGAATGTTATGGTCCAGACCCGCAAGCATGTAAATCCGGGGTGAAGTATGATAGACGGCAACAACCGTGTTTACATGGGTTGATAAATGGAGACGCGGAACAACAGGCCAAGTGTCCGGTAACACTCTACACTGGGCGACCGCCACCATCTAGAGTAGTCTCAACTCCCCTAAATAGATACATTGTAGAAACAGAAGACACAACTTACCACTATGCATGTCCTCACGAAAGCCCAGTTACTGGAAAATTAACTGCCGGGAGTTATGTTATCCAAGTAGGCCAGCGATGCGGACTTGACACCGATTTCTGGAATCTTCGAGGCTTGCCCCTTACTCGTTTTTCCCACAACATAACCGTCCCACCTCCACAGCCCGTGGACTTGTCTTGGTTGAATTTTTCCCGGTACCCAATAAGAACACATAAAGTTTGGCAGACTAGCGGCATATCTGAGCTAAATTTTCCCTCCTTTAATGCCCTTGAAGCCCCCCCTCGCAGCAGAATAGTATCGAGAATAAAAACTATACAGGCTAACGTAGCAAGTAGAGCCTGGTGGTTTTGGTTTATAGTAGTCCTAGCAATAATAATGGGATTTGTAGTATTTCTGTATCTTACAAAAAGAGGTTATAAGATTAGAGAAAAGATTAAGAAGCAAAGGTTTTTACTGTGCTGTAGGAATAAGAAATGTTATGGTATAGAGAGGAGTAAGAGGGAAAAAGTTCTTCCTAAAGTGGGGTACAGTGTTCGAACCTGTGAGGCTATGATTCAGGTGGACGTGCCAGACAAGGGAAATGAGGATGACGTAATTAGTCGTTCCCGCAGTCCTAGCCCATCGAGATAAAAAGGGAATGAAGGCATGATCAAAAAGCTCAAAATTAACACCTGTTTCTGCGATCCTTCCTGGCTACTGTCCTGATGTCCTGTGCAAAGACTAAAATGACTGTTTTTCACACCCTTGGTGTTCTACTTTGAGGTGCTGAACTAAGCTGCATCTGACGGAACCATGCTCGGACGGAGTGTGTGAAAACGAGGGTATCTGACGGAACCATGCTCGGACGGAGTATGTGAAAACGAGGGTATCTGACGGAACCATGCTCGGACGGAGTGTGTGAAAACGAGGGTATCTGACGGAACCATGCTCGGACGGAGTGTGTGAAAACGAGGGTATCTGACGGAACCACGCTCGGACGGGGTGTGTGAAAAACACGGACGACACGATTACAACCATTCCTCCCTTCGGTCCACACAATAAGAACAGACTCTGATACAACTGGTGGTACAACTTGTGGTACAACTGTCATGGGGTTGACAGAAGACCGAGTCGTGCTGTTTCTTTTCTTTATTTTTATCTTTACTTATTTTCTTTTTGTTTTATTTTTAATTGGCTACTCTGCGTCTTTTATTTGGTTTTTCCTCCCACGTTACATCAACCACGCCTACCTTATGTGACGGTCACCTCCTGTGACCATCCCCATTGACGCCATAAGTTAATCACAAAAACATGTCAACCAATAGGTTTGACTGATGTTACAACTGGTGTTACAACTGGTGTTACTACTGGTGTTACAAATGACTTTAAAAGCAGCTTCTTGGAGTTCATTTGGTGAGTGGGAGTCAATAGGTGGTACAACTTTAAATTACTGAGGGATAACCTTACTCTCATTTCAAAATAAAAAGGCCCACGAGTGATTAACCTTACTCTCGTTTCAAAATAAAAAGGCCCACGAGTGATTAACCTTACTCTCGTTTCAAAATAAAAAGGCCCACGAGTGATTAACCTTGCTCTCGTTTCAAAATAAAAAGGCCCACGAGTGATTAACCTTACTCTCGTTTCAAAATAAAAAGGCCCACGAGTGATTAACCTTACTCTCGTTTCAAAATAAAAAGGCCCACGAGTGATAACCTTACTCTCGCTGTCAACATAAAAAGGATAATGTAATCATTACTAGGTAAAAATTAATTGAACAAATTGAGCGATTATGACCTCGGATACTTATTCTAACATAATGACCTTGATACTCTGTGTAATCTGTGAATCTTGGTGCTGGACATACCCACAGACTACTAATGTGTGATGACCTCAAAGTGAGAACCGGGCGATCCTCTCGCAACGGACTATGGTGACGCCTCATGTGATCGGTCAGGCAAGGTGGAACTAGGACAGATTTCACCGTCTGACTGAAGGAAATATATGAACCTCTTCAAGTTCATGTGGACATACTGTGTTATAGATGTGATTTAACTGTGCCGTACTTTTCCTAACAAGGACACTGAGAACTTCTTCAAAGACTTTGAGGAGTACCCTATAAAAAAGAAACAATGGCAACTTTTCATGGACATGAAAACAATGGTTTCAGAACGTCTAGTGGGTAGACGATTCTCGTGATGTTATTACACGACGCTGATATTTCAGTCTTTTTGGGTCTTCCTCCTTCTAGTAAATTGTGAGGTTGCTGATCTGAAAGTCAATACTCCTATGAACAATACCAAATGGAATAGTCCATGGGGTGATTTGTTGTGTTGTCAAAAAGACAAAAGGTTGTTGTAATAAATAGTCCGCGTTCCTGTCGCCAAGACAGTAGAGTAAGAGAGATTGGAAAACCTGGGTAACGAAGAAAGATGGCGCCCAACGATTCCTTCTCCTTTCGGGGCGTTTGTTAACTGAGTCAAAGCTCCTGGGGTAGGGACGTTGTGGACGTTTCTCGACTTTGTGTACCTAAGGCCACCGTCAGCAACGTAAGAACAGTGGCGCCCAACGATTCCTTCTCCTTTGGGGCGTTTGTTAACCGAGTCAAAGCTCCTGGAGTAGGGACGTTGCAGGAGCTGCTCGACTTCGTGTATCGGAGGCCACTATCCATGAGAACAGGACGGGAACAGGTGTGAATCAGGAAAAGTGAAAACTGATTCAAAATCTCAGCTGAGTTTATTTTTCAAGAGCTTGAGTATGAGAAATTGAGTCGGTATAGCAGGTATTTTCATGCTTTGTGGAATTATGATGGTGAAATGGGCATAACGACCATCACTCTACCACCTATATTCTCATGTGCTGAATATATGAAGGTGTTTAAGGCTTTTGCTGACCATAATAATATATACGCGTTGGCACGAGCATTGTGGCAGTTGGTGAAGAAAAGCTCCGGTAACGCATACGTGGAGTTTTGCAATTTCTTTGGGTGCGATGAGCTCTACCACTTGTTAGTCGAAATCGCATTTACTATAGAACCCGAAGAGGCACACCATTTCTTGGGCGAAGTATTGAATTATTATCCCTCAAACGTAGCAGGTCGAGGGTAGTCAATCATAGAGGCTCTGGTTAACTGCACAAGTGCTAAACGCCAAAATCTTTTCCCAAGAATCTATGATGAGAAACGTTGAAAATTTTCCAAGGCAGGGATCAGAAGGGTACTACGACACGGTGCTAGAAAGAAGGCTTTCCTTCTACAACAGAAAACCGGGCTATGTTGTGTATGCTTGCAGGATCTTACCTATATTGAATACAAAGATAGGTGGGATATCAGAATGGAAGCGCGAATGACCTGCTGCGGCGCCCTCGTGCACCAAAAGTGTTTCTGGAAGACTCTCGACCAGATGGTGCAACGATGGGAAAGATGCGAGTTTTGCGGGACGATACTGAAGGGTAATGGGAAGGTTGAGACTGACCTAGTAAATTGGGGAACAGCCATGAACCAATACAGGTGCCGTGACCTCTTGGGGATCCCCCCCTATGCGGAAATAAAACTACCACCCACTCCCTCCGGTCACGTGGAGAATTGGGGTCGCCATAGTAAAAGTAACTGTCAAACTAAAGGAAGACGCAAACTTGATCCTCAGTAAGGAAAACGGAGTACATCCTCTAGATCCTTATAGTCATTTGTCTTCTTTATTTAAAAGAAAAGAAACAAATGGAGCTGTATGAACTGCTCCTTGAAGCTGATTTTCTTATCACTCTATTTTAAGGTGGCTCTGGTCGTGAGGCATATTGGAGAGTTAGCGGGATGCCTGCAAGACGTTCTGGGGTACTTTCGATGCCTACTTTCTTTCCTTAAGGGGCATAAAGTCCAACCCCTAGGGGTAATTGGTTTGAAGTGGGATTTGCCGACCAGCTATAGCACGCTCCTTTATGTCGCCAAGACCCATTATGCTTTGTAGTAATCAATTTATTTAAGTAATAGTATATACGCCTACAGCAAGGGGGTGCCACTGTAGATACGAAACTTACAAGTGCCTTTCCAACACAAAGTTTCCTTCCAAAAAGTTTTCCTTCGATGTTTCCTTTGGGGACTAATATGCTGGTTCCGCGGGGTTGTCGGATTATTCATATTCAGAGATAATAGAATGGTTGCCCAAATTCCTTGGCTAGCAATTGCTGTCTAAATATCTTGCCCTACTTCCTGATGTCTACCACCATCTGGAGGTATTCTGCCGCTTTTCCCATTGACCTAAACAAGGTATAGTAGCTCCGACTCGTTCCGACCAGACAGTAAATACACATTTGCCCTAGCTAACACTGTTTTAGTCCATCCTTATTCCTAGTGACTATGCCCGTCAAACATCGCTCCTGTCGATGCCAGAGTCTCCTTAGGAGACTGGGCGTGCCTTCCTTCAGGGCACTGGGGGTGTTCCTCGGTGCACATGGTAGCAGTAACTGAAGCCCCCCAAGCTAAAGCCATGGGAATTATCTTCTTTTGTCTTAAATCATCACCAACCTGGTGAAGATTGCTGATTATTTTAAGGTGGGGAGGGCCAATGTCACGTACGGCCATTCCAATGTCACGTACGGCCATGTCAGCCAATGTCACGTACGAGATCAAGCTGTAAAGTTCGTCTATATTAGTGAAATACGAGCGTATCTTAGCTAAGGATATTCATAGAGAAACTCGGAGAGAACTTGTGGGTAGATTGGGGATAGGCTGGCAATAGACATGTCACATATGGCCACCTTCAGTGATTCGCTCAACATCATTGCCATTGAGCGTTACACTTTTATTGGAACTTCTTTCCTTCTGAGAAACTTGTTTAAAGACCACGCGTAACTGGTCGCGCCACAAAGTTCTTATGCCGCTCACATTATATCTTCATGAGCATATTGCCGAGGGTTATATTATATATACATATTTGATTTCCTCTTACATACACGACTCCTAAACATGGTCAAAACGGGGATATATATATATATATTATATTTAAAAGGAGAGGCGAAAGTCGCTGGTGAGAAAGATATGTGTTTTCTGGAAGTTTACTGTCTCCGCGTGATTGTGCCTACGTGCACATCCGTATTGTATTCACCTCCAGTCTCAACAAGTCGTTACTCATGTCAACTTGTTTGTGAGAACCTTGCTCGCATGTCCGGCTTTCTCACGCTCCTCAGATGAACGTATACGCATGCATCTATATGTGAAAGAAAACCGTAATTATACTAAATCCTTCTTATGTAGGAAATAAGGTTTTAAGCTGCGGTAAATGGAAGGGAGAAATACCTATAGTGCATAAAAAGGGAGAAATACTAAGCTATTATTTTCCCTAAAACTATTATCTTCCCTTCAATTATTATCTTTGCTAAGCTAATATATTTCCTTTCTGTGCATGCTATGTATGTGGAGGTTTTACCTCAAGAAGGTTGCACGTGACGGGACATGTCAGAATCCTCTTGGAGGAACGCGCAAACATCTTTGCGGTTTTCTTATTATTATAGGATAGAGGCCCCTAGACGGAAAAGACGTATCCATATTTGGGGGAGCGTCTTGTCCCTACATGTGACCGCTGGTGACCAATTGGGAAAAATGTAACCATGTTTGGAAACAGTTACCGCGTCTGTAATTGTCTGTATAAGGAATGGTATGTGAGTGTGTGACGTACTCGTCCGCTGTGACGTCTAAATGTACTCTTGTTATAAAATAAAGCGACTGCCGGCATACGGTAGATCAGATCCTCTCTCCTCAGCTTCAACCACACGTTGTCACTAGAGTTGTTTTGTTACGGAGCCTCACCCCACTGTGTGACCAGAGCGGTTTCAGTGGGGGAAGCAACTCAGCACGCATGAGGTGCGGACGAGCCTACTGGGCCCCCTGACACTATGAGATTCGTGTCATGACTATCATGGATGAGGACAAGATTGAAGTAAGTTTGATAATCTTTAATGAAGAGACAAACGTTTATACAAGTGTATAAATACAAGGCATAGGTATCAAAGTATATCATAAGTTCAGTATGATACTTTAAGTTCATGAGTATGGCATTATTAAAAGACAGCAGAAGATTCGGACACCAAAGTCATAATGTGATTAGACTTGGTAGGGTGTCTGATGTAAACCATGTAATCAGTGGATATGACATTAAGTCAATGTTCGTGTTCTTCTCAAACAATGTTCGTTGTCTTGTCTAATAGTATGAGTGCTTACACTCAGAGTGGATATTGATAGTCAAATCATACTAGTAATCACTCAAAGCAATACAAGGTATATGCGGTATAACTCACCAGATAAATGAATGTCCGAAGTGAACTCACAAGATTCCAATATTCACTAATAAACACAGATCCAATTTGATGTAAAATTGGATGAAATATTAATGAAGTCCAATCACTAGTTAAGTGATAATGTTCAAGACTGAACGTTGCTAGTTTAGAAGATTCCTATATAAGTCCTTTTCAGAAGTCGTGTCCTTGGAGAGTCCCAATCCAAGTCACTTTCTACAATCCAAAGCCGCAAGGCAAGTTGCCTTAGCTGTTCCTATACGATAGAATTATACTGCTGAATCCGCGCACTTCTGCCGGTATCCGGAGCCGAACAGAACGCGTCTTGACAGCAGGAGGTGGTAGTGGAGACTGACGATACGGTCAGCTCGGGAGCAGATCGAGAATGAGCATTTACTAAAGGATCATGGGAAATTTGGAATGGATCTCGTTTTAAGTTCACGTAGGTTCGAGACACGCGTGGTTATGTTAATACCGAGGGAATTCGGGAAAACCCTGAGAGGGGACTTCCCCAGGGAACTCCAGAGGCGACCCTCAGTCATCATAGTGACGTCAGAGGGTCTATTCCCAGAAGCGTGGTGTTCCCCAAAGACTAGCTAGTAGTATAAGGAACATCGCTTCTGTCACGGTTATCTACTCTGTAGTATACTCAGCCTATATTGTGGCTTAGTAGATAGCTATGATAAATACCTTGTCATGTAGTGTTTAATACCAACACTAAATACCAATGTATGATGTTTAACACCAATACTCAATGCTAACACGAACACGTAATAATAACACTCAACACTGAGTGCGCAATGACAACACTTAACACTTCATATCAATGTTTCAACACTAATACTTAATACAAATGCCAATACCTAATAATAACACTCTTAATACTAACACTCAATAATAACACTTTCAAATACTAATACTTAATAATAACACTAGGTATCATATACAAACACTTGATACCAATACCTCAAACCACACATCAGTAATACGTGATGTTTCAATACCCATACGTATACAACACTTTATAACCTATTTTCATTATTTAATAAAACAATATTTTAATACATTTTAATAAACTTTCATCTTCATAAATATACATACTTTGTGCTTAACTTTGGTTACAGCACACTATTACGAAAATAAGGACGAAAGGGGTTTGTCCAGAATGGCGCCCCATAGAAAAAGTTGTTAGAAGAAATGTGGCGCAATGAATCCTTGTATTGTATTGTGAAATAGGAGGGCGTCATTCTACATGATACATGAAAATGTCTGCATAAATAGGGTTTATACACGTTAGTAAGCGGTAACTTACTCTTTATTTAATTACTCTTTAGACAATTAAATGGCATAATATCACATTATAATATTGTAATGAACACAGGTGGGGTGGCGGGGCGGTTCTCTGAAGTATGCCGGTTCCTCCTCACATGACGTCATGACTCAGCGCTATAAATACGGCGAGCACGGCCCAGTCGAGTCTAGTCTCTTTCATGACCGCTGTAGTGCCAAAAATGGTTACCCTGCCAAAAATGGTAATTATCGCCCGCTCTATACCTGCACGCCTACACTGTACAAAATGTCCTGTAGATTTTATGGTATTTCTCTGGCAACTGGGATGCCAGGGAAATACTGTAAATTCTACGGGTGACAGTAATATGTTTCTGACGGTAAATTTTAACTCTACTGAGCGGTATGTTTACAGCAGTTTGAACCTGTAATATATCCCAGACCATAAATCTTAACTGTAATAAACTGTATCTTGGTAACGGTTCAGACCCGTAAATATGTAAATGCAAAGCTGTATGAGATAAACTATAAATGTATATGAATGGCCCTGTAATATGCTATACTATAAATCTTGTTATTAAAGGTCTCAAGAACTGTTAGGGAGCCATCCATAAAGTATGTGTACCAGAATTTCAAAAAAATTAGACCCCCTATCCCTCCTCCAAATATTGTATGCAATAGAACAACGAAGGAGCATATGAAAATTCGCAAAAATTCTTGACCCCTTACACCCATTCCTCCCACCTCAGTTCATGCAGACTTTATGCATGGCCCCTAGGAGATATTCAATATATCAGTTCAATAGTGAATATTTTGTGATGGCTACCATCATACATTGCCCAGCAGTATATTGGCTCATCAATATCATTGATCATTATCAATGATATTTTTACATTTGAGTTTTTCAACTCCAATGTTATTGGTGCAGATTTTACCACTGGAATACTCATCAGAATCTGACAGTATAAGGCTGCATTTTACATTTTAGGTTGAAATCAACCCTACTTATGTTTTAGAAATGTCCTGTGAAAGTGGTGTTTCACTGCTGAACTAGGGACAGACAAGATGACGAGGCAGCTGGGGTAAATAATATTTATTATTATTTAGTATGATATATATGACAATACGAAATAATGACAAATGATTATAAATACATGAAGTAATAAATAAATTAGTTAAATATACATTGACATAAGAGATTGTTATAAGATTGAATTGGTATACATAAGAGTGATAAAATGGTTAATATAAGATTGATTGTTGATAATAACAATGATGAGTATTTTGTAAAATAGTAATTATTTTGTGATAAAATATAAATAACTGCCAAGACTGCCAATAATGAGGTGAAATTGGTAAAATGGGTGAGGTGGTAGGGAAAATTATAAAATTGTGGTAAATTGTAGGTATGGTATGGTAAAATATAGTGAAAATAAATACAATGAGAGTGGTGTAGAGTAGGTAGTGTGACAGTTCGTGGATCACGGGGCCGATATGGCTCGTATGAGCGATTTGTTAACCCGTACGGACGAGTCCGTCTTTATATATGACTTGTATGCCGTTGACCTCCAGTGACCGTACCTCTGTATCTCGAGGCCTGAATGTCCGGCCCGTGAGGCCTCCGTGGCCGCTGCCTTCCGGAGGGAATGTAGGGTGTACTTTTTTTGAGTCGCCGCCCGCGGTGCCCACGGCCGTCGACCATGCCCGAGTGAGGTATGTGGCGGGCATCGGCCGTGTGGTGGTGTCGAAGACGAGCAGGGCGTCTGACGGCCGGCACTGCGGATTCCTTGCGACCGTTGCCGTGACTGCAAAACACAGACATAGATCGGCCTTGGGGGCAGGTTGGATGTGACGAACCTGGTGTTGATTGTATTGCTGCGTGTTCTTGGCCGACTTGACCGTGAGGACGAGGGCGCCGGCCTCCATCATGACGGCCGCTCTTGTCAGGTGTTTCGCGGAATCGAATGACCTGACCGAGGGGGGGGCGACCTCGGTTCTCCTCATTGCCCCGTAAAAGAGGAGCAGGCACCCAGTGCGTACCGTCATGCCGTCTGGGTCTGGCTTGTAGAGCACGCTTCAGTAGTTCAATCGGTATTGCTGGGCCCTCTCGGGGGGTGTACGTCGACGTGCGGTCGATGCCCTCCAGCGTCATAGAGAGGAGCGATGCCGCCACCGGCCGTAGGGGGACCCCCACTTGGGCGAGGTGCTGACGTACTCAGGATATATGGTTCCTGACCGTGGCCGGAGACGCCCCATCTTGTGCGAGGTACTCGGAAATTGCGGTGATTATCTGCGGCACGGGATCCAGGTGGTTGTCTTGCACCCGTACGCAGAACACTATCCACGTCTTGACCGTAGCTTGGTGAGCCCTCACGGTCCCAGGGGCGCGCGAGGCCGCCTGCCTGAACCGGGCCCTCTCCTGCAGCGACCGGAATGCCAGATCTGGAGTATACGAGAGGGTTGACATGTCTGAGGAAAAATAGGCACGGCTCAATAAGTACGAGATGGTTGTTAATAACATCCCGGCATGCATCATTAAGGTATTTTGAGCCGAGGTGAGCCATACTGAGGTTATCTGGCACAATGTTCTCTACCCCGGGGACGTGAGCAAACGTGAGGTCGCACTGGTACAGCGCCTGGACCATCCACGCTGCCCGAGCACAGTCAAGAAGGGTACGGTTGTGGCCACGGCCGTTCTGAAAGACTTTTACGGCAGGGAGATTGTCACACAACACCCGTATATGTCCCCCACGGTCGGCTTCAGATACAAAAGAGTGGAGTGCTATAACAACATTAACAGCTTCAAGTTCAGTTATGTTCGCGGCGACCTGCCCGGCATACGCCCACCTCTCGTTGTTGCCGCCGATACCCGATAGACAGGCATCGACCGCTATCGTATGTGTGGGTGTACATGCCGGTATCAGGGCAATACCGTTCCTGAGAATTCCTGAGACCACCATAAGTCGGCCCGTATATCTGCATTGACGGTGATGAAGAGCCTCGTAGAGACTCCAGGAGGCGAGATATGAAGAGCCGGGCTGGTTTGATACATTTAGAGATGTGGACCAGCCGCCCGACCAGAGATTCCATTTCTTTACGCCTCATGGACCTACGGCTAGCGTAGTTACTCACCGTTGTCCTTATGTCCTCGAGTTTTTCTGGTGGTATACTCAGGGTACAGTGCTCGGCATCAATGACGACTCCCAGCCAGGTCACCATCCTTGCTGGACCCTGCCGCTTGCCATCGGCCTCGGGTAGACCCAACTCCGCAAGTAGGCTTATGGCGATGTCCGCATCGATGCGCCCCTGGACCCTAGATGGAGATAAAATAATATGGTCATCTAAGTACATCCATGCCTTGATCCCTTTACTACTGAGAATTTTGACGATGGCGTCGGCGACCCGTTGCATATACGAACTTGAACAACGGGCACCGAACACCATTCTGGCCTCGAGGTATAACCGCCCCCTCCACTCCATGCACTGCAACGGCCAGTCGAGGGGGTCGGTCTTAAAGTTCTTGTAGGCTCTGCTTACATGTGTTGAAAAGATGTGTACGTCTGGACCCATAGGCATGAGCTCCTCCACAATGGAGTCGATACCGGGCAGTGCGTGGTCCCTAACGTTCCCGAACAATGAGTTTTTGATAACATAGGCGTTAACGGACTGATCCACGGGAAATGTGAGGTCCGAAATCACCCGCCTGTCGGAGCCTCCCCTCTTGGGCCTGGACATAAGGGGGGCGACATGGCACCAAGGGGAGAAGGGGGGTCCCTCGTATGGACCGACGAGTCCCCCGAGTTTCAACTCCTTTGCTACGTACTTATCAATGGCCTCCGGGTAGTCCATGGCGCTAGAGTGATTTTTGACCCCGAGGTTGTTGCTTACTGGGCCCAGATAACCCAACGGGCACCCGTAGGCCAAGAGCCCGTACAGGTCAGAGTCAATATTATCCTTGACTAAGTATTTTCTCCAGGCCTCGAGGTTAAGTTGGGTAGGTAGTGTGATACGTTCCCAGAGGCTGTTGGGCGGACTCGGGCATACGTATCGTACAGTCGTACAGGGCCTATGTCCAAGTTACACATGTCTGGCCAATATCTCTGCCTGTGGGACTAGAACGTCTCCGGGGACAGGTTAAGGCCGTGATTCACAGAGTCGTTTTCACAAATATCGCAAATACATGAAAAGTTGAGTTTGTTACCTTCAACGGGCCAGCCGGGTGCTGGACCTGCCACGCCCCCCCGGGCGGCGGACTCCGTCCGGCCGAGTGGGCCTGTCATCGCTGTTCCTGGGTCCTGCACACCAATTATGGTCCATGTCTGGGTCCCTAGAGGACTGTCCTGACCTGAACTCACTTCGACCGGAATCCGGGCGACGTGCAGGCACCACATATCTTGTATTTGATGATAAACTGTCGCTACTCTTGCTTCTCGAGTCACCACCGGAAGTGCCGCCACCTTGGATTCTCTCGAGCTGGTTCCTCATGTTGACACAGCGATGTGCGCCGCTGGTTGATCCCTTCACCCACTGGGCGCCGCCATCTTGGTCTCGCTCTCAATGCGGATCCTCTGGCTGCTCTCGCTTGTACCTGGTGTTGCCGTAGTTAAGCAGCGGCGCTGCTGTCGATCTCCTCCCGGATTCTTGGTTCCCTTCGCGCCTGTGGTCCAGCGTCCCTGACAACACTGTCTGAGATGCCTATACCCCATCTTTTGAACCCGTTCTTCCTGGGTTTTCTCCCTGACGGCGATAGCGATCCAGCCGTTCGCAAATGGACATGTTATGGTTAGAAAACATGTTTCCCGTTCGGCCGTAGCAGTAGGAGCAGCCGTGAATGAATACAGTGCCTCCCTCCTCGTGGTCGGCGTTGTGGCTGCACCCTCTCCTACTATTGAAGTCTCTACAGCTGACCTCACGGCCTCTTGACCCGGTCACAGATCCTGAGGGCTTGTTGTTAGCGCGCTGGGTGCTTGACCCCACGGCCCGGTGCCCGACTTGTGAAGTAGTTGTATGTTCCATTAGACAAAGCCTGACACGTTCGTGTTGGATAACGTGCCAATCTGTCCAGTTCATACGTCCCTTCTCTACCTCGTTGAATACGTGTTGAGAAAAACGCCTAACAGATGCCCATGGCCGTACCATTGCGTCATGGATTACTCCTTGTAGGTGCTCGAGCAAGTGGGGGTTATTGTGCGTGTCATTGCACCGTTCGTCCCTGATCAAACAGACTAGTGCCCTTATATATTCTAACATGGATAAGTCTTTCCTGGCCTCGAGCTTTTGCTTGATGCTTTCGGCGCCCTCAAGGTCAATATACATATATGGTTTAGGCATGTAACGATCTATAAATATGTCCGAGGACAGTGCCACGCTACCTTCACTGCGCAATGGGCGCATATATTCACAGGCGAATTCATCTTCGAGGTAGCCATTGAAGTCATAGTCTCTCCTGAAATCCCGAGGCGGAGGCATGCGTGGTTCACGATGGTGGTCCTCCATGCGCGGCCTCTGGGAGTTTCCCGCGCTCCGGTCGGTGTGGGTGTCATGGCGTCTCGGTTCAGGTGTCTCCTCGCATCGCCCCCTCACACTCGCCTGGAGCAGAATATCCAATTTTTTGTCCAAACCTCTGACTTCAGCCTCCAATTTTCCGACTCGGGCGTCGGACCTCGAGCTACAGTTGCTTAGCTCGTTGACCGTCTCGTACTCACTGTATCTTGGCCGGCGGGATAGTTTGACCTCGGGGTCACTCTCGGTATCCCCCTCCGCGCCGGGATCGTCTGAGCTTTCGTTGGAGTATTCGGTCCTGTTAATTTCCGCTACTTCCTTCCTTTTCGCTCCTCGTATCTTTGGGGCCATTATGATGGCCTTTGCCGGACTTTGCGGACTTTGATGAGTGTTGAAGTATAGTGTAGAGTATGGAGTGCGCCAAAAAGTGGTGAGGAAAATAAAATATGTGTGGTATGGTTGAGGAAATGAAGAGAAGTGGGGCGAGTGACTGTGTGAGTGGGGTGAGAGTGTGAGGTGAGAATGGAGAGTGTGATGATGTTGGTTCTCTCCACCAGACGTCAGCAGTGATCGGTCCCGCCATACCGGCGGGACCATACAATGCTCTGAAGAATATTAATATCATCAAAACTTGTGAATGAATCTGATTTGAATGGTAGAAACCTTACAGGAGATAAATAAATACTTATCGCACATTTTCATGAAGTTAACTCCTGGAATTTATTCACTACTTTGATTTGTTGTCGTTATTGAAGTTTTTCTAAGTGTATCTGATGCATCCAAATTTACTATTTCATACTGTAAACTGACTGTAGATTGGGTGGATTACAGTCCTGAATATTTTCACAGTTCAAAACCATTTTTTTATGCCAAATATACGGTGTGGAATTGTAGATAGGATTACAGTGATATACCGTCCATCTTTACAGAAGTATCCTGTATATTTTACTGAAATTTTTTACAGTGTATGTACACCCTCTTCCGGTCAGATTTCACGGACTATTGGGGGTCATGTCGTTAAATGACGATATTTTGTCATGATTACGTACAATTTTTGCACTTAAAATTCTTTCCCACTCAAAGTAACCGTAGTTGTACTTCATCCTCTTGTGATTCAACTTTGTGATTCAACTTGTGATTTGCTAAGTGCGCAAGTACAAACTAGTGCTTGAGCGCCGATGAATTTCTCCCTCTCCAATCGTGGACTTCAACACTGCGCATGTTCATGCATGCAGACAAGATACTATTAGGCGATAGTTACCATTTTTGGCAGGGTAACCGTTTTTGGCACTACACCGCTCGAGCTGCACAGGGCACGCTGGCGAGTCAGGCTGCCTTGCGCGCCTCCAAGTGTCTGTGAAAGAGACTAAGTCAAGTCAGTCTGGTGCACCAGCTCTTTGAGTGAGGTCACTGGCTTATTTAGACTCTGACTCAGCACACTTTGCTCTTTCTGTATGGTAACTTAAACAAGCTAGGATTGTTTCACTGCTGTTGGACATTTATTGTACATGTTTATTGTTACAATGTAACTTGATGAACGCTAGGGGACTGTAATTTTGGTATTGTTGTCATTCCCTGATACATGATCGTTACAATATGATTATGGCCCACATAGCCTATGACAGAACATGGAGATCTCTGAGGATATAGTGTTATTTAGTTTCAATCTACGACATGACATCGGACGCATCCCATGCAAGGCAGTTGTGTTTATGCATATCTACGCCATTGTCCAATCATTCTAGGGGTCACCAATTTTGTTTTTACTTCATTTGCCATTAGTCATGAAAGTCCGTGGCATATGGAAAATCTAATGTAATATCATCAGTTTTTATCATAAAGTCATTCTTAACCCCTATTGATTATCACCTGATTAATAACTTGCAATAAACCCAGCATCTTTTGCTCTTTTACTGGTTAAAAAAAAAAAACTTTCAAAACACCATTGCTCTGTATGCTCCAGGATAGGTCTGTTGACGCTGTCGTGTTTAAATAGAATATATGCATTTTTTTCACGAAGTGATGGACAAATAGACTGAGGGGTATAGATGGATATGGCTAAATTAGTCTCATAAGAGACCTAAAAGACAATTTCTCAGCATGGGAATCCAAAATATTGTTAGAAAATGCAAGGAGAGAGATTGTTGTGATAGAATTCCACAGGTTCTATCCTCTTATTTCACCCATTGTACTTATTTTATGTCATCACATGTGTCATTCTACAACATGGCATGTCATTCAACGACATGACATGTCATTCTACGAAAATCATCTATAATAAGCTTCTAGACAGGGCTAGTGAGTATATCTGAGCTTGATGAGCTGGACTGGCGAAAACTCCCAACCAAGGCCAGCAGTGCTCCTTTTGAATATAGCAGGCAGTGCCTGCTGGATCCGCTAATAACGCGGGGCCCGAGGCTCCCCGGACCACCATGCTCAGGGGTTGCCCCGGGTCTCACCCCGTATTCACTACAACATATAGTTTTGTATTTTTCAAGACACATCTTTGTATCTATTTCCCTGTACGTAACGTTGTTCCCTGGACGGCCAGGTTGAAAATCGTATATTCTATGTATAAATCATCCGTCAATAAAACCTTATAACGAAATTTTTTTAAATCCAAACTCGTGAGGCGGAATTCTGGTGTGCATGAAACCAGTGCGCATGTGCGCGAATTTCGGTTTGAGTCACGGTCGTGATTAATGATAATAATTCATAGAATCATTCTGCAGGTGTACATTCTGATCAAAACTTGTTTTGATACCTTGGAGGGAAGGAGTGTTCCTGTAAGATGAACATCAATAGAGATAGGAGTAGAAGCAGGAGATATGACACTGACATTCAATACTTGAGCACGCCCACTCCAATATCTGTACCACCTACCGATGCCCCATTTCTAACATCATTGATATTTTGATAAGGGAATGACAACTTCACCACCTCCTAGGTACACCTAATCCTCCGATACTTTTGCAATCATAGTCGATTTTCACGAACTCATACCTTTTTTTTTTTTTTAAGTTTCTTTATTGAGTCAAAGATTAGGTACACAGAAATTACATCGAATCTATCGTTTGAGACCAACCCCAGCTTCTACTAGTTTGTAGAGGAGAATTTTGTGAGTTATGCTATCAGAGGCTTTTCTACATATAGGGCAATGGCAACATGTCCATCGTTAATGGTCTCTACCAGGTTTTTTGTCAGTTTAAAAACAGCCCCTCCGGTACCACATATTTTTCTTAACCCAAATTGGTTAACCTCAAAGAAACTCTTGAACTCTAAAAAATCATATGTTTACCATCGCTGGGAAGAACGTCCCTGGACGACGGTGTATGTTGTTGTTTTCTAAATAAAAAGAAAAAATATATATATATAACTTGGCGTGCACTAGTCTCTCCAGTACCTTGCCTGGAGTGGGTAGTACACAAATGTGTTGCCAGATACTGGCATCGCTCAAGTCACCAGACTTGGGTAGCGGAGAGATTCTACCACTCTTTCATTGGCTAGGGAAGCTGCTCTGAACTAAGATACTGGATACAATTTGTACACGTTGATATTGCCAATCAGGCTAAATCTCAAAACAGTTCTTTCTATTCCAGTTATACCGGAAGATTTATGTGTTTTTATACTCTTAATCATTTTCAGAATATCATCTTCATTCACCTTATTCAGTTTAAGTTAGAAACCATCTTTGATATTTCTTGGTACATATATTATCATAATACTGTTCGTCATCAATGTCCTTATTCAGTTTCTCAGCGATTGTACAAAAAAAGTTCATGGGCTCCACACTATCTGTCATTGATAATAAAGAACCATTGATGTTTTTAATATTGAGATTAGTTACATCTTCTTTCGGTTTTTACATCTTCTTTCGGTTTAACAACATCGTTGATTTCCCTCCAGTGCAATTTCGGATTATGGTAGTTGTTTTCGAGTTGTTTGAGTATAAAGGCTCTTTTATCAGTAATACATTGCCTTGAGATGTCTCTTTTTAAACACCTTAACTCATCAATTATATCCTCTACCATATTACCATGAACTGGGTTTTTACTTTTCAGCTTATGATAGGTGTGCAGTTTCCTTTTTTTCTGCAAAATGTTCCCTTTCAAGGTATCACTCATCGAGATCATATCATAAAATCTTAATATCCTAGCACGATATGGTGCATACACATCTAGATACTTAATAGTACTTTATTGAAAACCATTCCACATTAAACAGTGGATCCAGTCTCATAGAAATTCTCGTTTACATTCTTGTTGCATACATTTACAAACATTTCTGTTAAGAAGGAGAATATCATAAACATATTGTTAGGAGGAAGAAATCAATAGTTTATCACAGATATATTTGTTATATCATGGCACAATCTTTAAGACGGTTACCAGTAATTGATGATTCTGAAATACAATAAATAGTAAAATGAATGGAACATACTGCTGACTGAGTCAGGAAAATCTATTGATGATTTCAATTGAAATAATTTATGTGCAAATCAGGGATTTAATACGTGACTGAGACTCAGTGAGAACATCCTCAAGATGAAGATTGATCGGTTAAAGAATCAGTTCCTTCTGTGAGGATAAATAGCCGATTACACCTATACCTGATGTGTTACACCTGGTGATAAGATTATAGGTACTTCCCACCACTCACAGAGTTCCTCCCCTGTTGTTGGCGCAAAGTGTGCTGGAGATTTGTGGTCTACCAGAAGTGGGTTTGGGGTCTAGAGTCTATGTCTATGAAGTTTAATCGGAGCATCCTCCAAGGCACGACTGAATCAAGACCACAATAAAAAATCGAGTATGTAAGACAACCTATCATAGAAGCCTGAATGTTCTCCCCGTGCAGTTGTTGATTTTGTGGAGGCGAATAGAGATATACTCTGGGACTTTATTTCAAAGTAGATTAAGATGATGTCATTCACTTTGTACTTTGTAGTGACACCTCAGAAGGCACAGTTACCACGAACAATTTTGATTCTACAAGTGCGAACGTTGTGGTTTGAATAGTTCATCTCTCACAGCACACGGTCACGGGGGCGTGTGCGGGCGGAGACCACTTATGAACAGTTCCATTTCCATATCAGGCCCGTATTGATTCTGAAAGTGTGGCTTTTGATACCGTATTTACGTATCTACTATATATCATCTAAATGACAATTTAAGACACAGCGAAATTGAGACAGTAATGAGAGAGCGTCTTTGAGTCTGACACATCAACAATGAACAATAAATACGTATTGAAGGACTCAGTAAATATCTAGGTAATAGAACAAAGGCACGGGGAAAGAAAACACCACAGACACACAAATAGACCATGCCCACGGAAGTTAGCCAATTTACATAGGAGGAATATTCTCAGTAGAATTTAAGCACACAGAGCTGGTCTATCCATGCCGATATACCCCTGCCATGTCAATGCAGACAAGTAGCCTTTCTTATTGTTTGGTATCTTTTTCGCCCAATTTTTAAATTCTATTCATGCCATAAATATATTCATTAAAATATTGTGTCATTACCTGTATAATATTTTCTTGCATATAATTCAAGTTCTGTGTTGCTTTCTTTTTGCTTGTTTGGTCCAGATACACAGTGACAAAGAAGGCTGTTCATGTCACACGGGGCCGTACATCATATTTTTACCACGACGATCTTTTCTCATAAACTGATCATAGGGTAATAAGTATAGGACTAACGTGCACAGGTGTATAATAAACATAGAGCATCAGAATAAGACTCCTTGGAAATATTGATATCATATATATTGCACAATCAAGATTTGAGAATGAGACTTGTATCCTAGAAAACGTTTATAAACTCAGTGATACAGCCAGTCTGACATCCAAAGACAGTCTGTTTGAGACAGTGTATGGTATGCAGTTTGTACTTTGACCTTTGATCATACAAATTGATTTATTTTCGCGCCTATCTATCAAATAAACCTGGACATTCATCATTAGATCCTAGAGAGCTAGAGACGCACAGTGCACCTGCCATGGCTATCAGAATTCAGTGGCTCATCCCTGTCTTTCTTCTTCTTTGTGAGTATATTGAATCTCCATTATACTTCTCTTTTTGGGAGTGTTAAAAATTATATGCATTGTCTGTTTAGCTTATAAGAAGTTTTGGAGCAATCTGGACTATTCCATGAGAATATGCTGAAATGTAGTTTAAGGAATTAGAGTGCCCAAAGTGCCCACAATATTATTCCAGCAATAATTTAAGATGTTATCGTTGATACATGTACACACTTGCAATTTCAATTTAAAATATAATTGATACCACCAACGCAGACTTCAAATGTGCAAGTTTAGCCGACAGCTGATATTGTGAAGTGAATTAAGTTCCATACTGGGCTTTTAGGATGTAAATTTTTCGTTCCAATAGACTTCCTTTCGGTGTCCGTGGTTGGAAAAAATTTTCGTGGTGGGGAAGGAGCTCTGCGCTAGGCCCCGTTGAAACACCATACTGGGCTTTTATATATATTCTGTCTTCTTGGAATAAATAGTTTTCATTCATTCTGTTATTACCGGCTGTCTTTATGTATATAGGTAAAACTATTACATACCAGAAGGTCGTAACTATGATAGTCGAATTCGGACAAGAGTCCAATCCTAATCATGTTAATGTACCTGTTATCCCTCTGACTACTTCTTATTAATTTCTTCCCTCTTTGCAGATACCTCACCATCTACACAAATAAGTTATTGTGGAGATGGGGAAATGGATGTTTGGCGAGACCATTGCTATTACTTTTCCTGGCCCCTCTACAGTTATGAGGATGCAAAACAGATATGCAAAGATAAGCATGCAACACTCGCTTCTATACATTCTGCAGAGGAGGCAGAATACATAAACAATGGAATGATTAGCGTGGCTTCTTATAATTACTGGATAGGTATGGAAAGAAACAACACAGGTAATTAGATCTTTTGCTCCAATAATCATAAGCTTAGAATTGTAGGTCTGTAATTGAATTAGTAGAAAGTGGTAAAAACAGGAGTTTATATATGTCCCTTGATTAATAAGAAAAGGGCATATGATTTAGAAAATGTGAACGTTGGTGCAACTCAAGTCAAGTTTTCTCAAAGATCTACGGAAAGCCAGTTTCTTCTCAAATTGGCCATACATATAGCTGAACATGGAATACCTTTTAGTATTATTGTTCTTCTAAAACACAAAAAGTAGAAATATTCGAATTACAAATAATTCGACTGGCATGAGGAGTTTCGCAACCCACAACAATACTTTTATATTCAGTCTTAGTCCAATCATTATTAAGATGACAATACTATTAAGAGTCAAACTTTAAAATAACTTTGATAAGGACCGATTTATTGGCTCCTTAGTTGTTGGTACACCACATATGATACACAGAATAATGACTAACAGAGCATGTTTGTGTGTGACGATATACAGATGGCCAAATGTGCATTAACCTTGTATGGGAAAAAAGATCTATTGGAATAAACCATATTACATCAAGGAGATTATTAGTTTATCCGAGACAGAAAACCTATGGCTATAACTTTGTATCCACGCGAAAATATATGATACTATGTTGATTCAGCAATTTGCTTTCGTTCGGGAACAGGAACTGGGAGTATAAAAGAGCAATTCCGGTGGCTCGATGGCACACCAGTGGATTATGAAAACTGGGATACTGGTGAGCCTACTGGCAGTTATGATTGCGGTCGGGCTAACCGGTACGACCAGAAATGGGAGGACTCCTATTGTGGTTATTCATCTGAACTTGCTTGCAAAGCACCTGTTGGTAGGTATATTGGCAATGAATTGACAGACTTTTGGGTTTTTCGAATATTATAACACATGGTGAAGCCTCCATGTCACCTCACTCAGCCAAATACATACTATTCATACCTAGGTTTCTCGTGGTCTATAAACTAAGTAACCTTTAAACCAAGAGAACACTGACTAGAGAAAAATATCGCTCGCAATCGTTTCATATAAACAATTGCCTTTTCAGTCATCGTAAAATATTTTTTTACAAAGCAACTTTTCAGTCTTTCGATAAACATGGAGCATAGGATCTATACATTCTACTGTAACTGATATCATTCCGGGAAAAAATCATAAACACTTGATTTGTAATTAGACGATGGATGACCTGGAAAGTGTTAAATTTGATTCAATAACATTGTTTACAGTACTTCATATTTACAATATGCCCTATATTGAGCAGACATCTGACAGAAATTCGTGCGTCTGACTAATTGTGACTATTTTTAGACGGTTGGTTTCACTACAAGTGTGTTTTCTCTTCGGTCGGTGTATGAAGTTGACATAAACATGTAAATCAGGCAGGCGTATGATAAAAGATGTTGTCTTGCATTGCAGTTCGAGGTTGGCAGGAATACAATGGTTATGAGTACTACATAAGTTCTCTCTCAAGTGAGACAGACAGTAACTGGTATGAGGCACGTGCTTACTGTATGCAAGAAGGAGGTGATCTTGCAAGTGTTCTTGATGATGCAGAAGTGTCCGCTGTCACTAACTGGGTAATCATATATCCAATTATCTCTAAAGCAAGGTTTCTACGGTACCGGGAAACCTCATGTTCACATCCACATGAGCGTTCATCTTGGTATCATACTGTAGGGTAAATAAATACCTATCGCCCAGAAAGCTACAATGTACGAAACTAAAAAAAAGTGTATATTGTGTTCTTAGTGGTTTATTTAGGTCAGCCCAAGTGAGGTGCACACTCTGTGTGTGTACCAGTTACAACCGTAGTAATATAACACTAGGTAGTAGCAGTGTGCAGTTATGGCAATACACAACAGTGTATATTCTACGTTCATTCATAAGCGAGGCGGGAAGAGCTCCAATGTTCAGGTTCACCATGCTGTAACTAATTCAATTTTGCGTGTTTTTTTTCTTAAGAATTTCTTTTAAAGATTATTTATATGCACATTTTGGCTAAAAGTGGGCTTCTTTTTATGTCGCCATTTTTCTGTATCACACTGAGTAATGAAAAAAAGGTTAACCACTGTTTTTTTTGTATGAAATGTAACCCTTAAATAGTGTATATCACAGGAGAAAAATCAGAAGAAAAAAACTTTATAAATGCCAATATCATGGAAAGTCCTTATAGCTTAAATGTGATAATCTTTTTGATTCCCCCTTTAGCAATGTCAGAAGCAAAGCGGAAAATAATGAATATTAAAAGAAACTATAGAAAATATGTTCAGCTATACTATGATTCTTTTTTCTACATGTTCTGTACATTTTTCTATGAAAACTGTGGCGACGTAAAGATGAGACTTAGTGACACGTTGCGTGGCCTGTTTTTATGTTCTTCAGTCCTTCCATCTTCCTGTGGTGGCGCCACCGTTTTTCTTACAAAAAGAGTATGAGAGACATCTGGTGGATAAATATATCACTAAGAAACTATACCTCTATAATTGGTTCATTTACATCTCCTATATATGTGACCCGTTCTCACGAATAGGGAGGAGGGGGTTCAGGTTCACCATGTTGTAATTCTTTGAATTATGGGGTTATTCACCTGGGTCCTTTTTATCGGATAGATCTCAGCGAGAGCTACGGGGCCATACATAGTTTTACATAAGTAAATATTTTTGTTGTATTTAGTAGCATGTATACAAAATCTAAAAAAAAGCTCAACAACATTCTTCCCTTCAAATTTGATCTAAGGGAGGCTGCCTCATCACAAGCAAGGCTCCTTAAAAGGAGATTTAGAAATAATTGCATAAAAAAATTAGTTTCTAACGCATTTAACTCTGTTTTGTCTTTACATCGCCATTTTTCTCTGTCGCATTGTATATTGAAAAATGGTTAACCACTGCTGTTTCGGTGTGTGTTGTAACCCTTAAAATGTGTATTATACATAAAATCCATAGAAAAATTACTAAAAATAGTTTGACATACCTTGATTCAAAGGCCATCTGGAATATCAAAAGACCATTTTTAAACAACTGTGTAATGAAAAGAAAACCATTAAACTACAAAAGGTAAGACGTCAATAAAATTTACTTGAGTCCCATTTAAATTTAGACGCATAGATTTTATGTACAGACATTATTTTCTCAAATGCAGGCCACGAAGAATTCCTATCAGGGGGAAATTTGGACGGGTCTCAACGAACTGACTGGAAATCGTGATGAATGGGGGTAAGCAAGATGTTTGTAACATAAATGTACAATAGAAACCTAAGCACCAGGTAATGATCTACGGTGAATAATTAAGATAGATAATTTTTGTTAACGGAAATGATCGAGTGACATTCAAAATAGGTACAAGGTAGAAAGATGTGTTAGCATTTTACTCATACAATACATGAACTAAGTTTGAAGATATAAAACACTTAACTGTGGTTGGCGTTTTCATAAGTGTATTCACCGACCACATTCAAGACAATATAACGACCGGACAAACAGGAATATTTATGTAAAGAAGTGCATATGTTAATCAACAATACTTAGTAGAAACGAATGTGAGTTAGTAGTGTTCGTGTTTATCGCACAACGGGTATTACTGTGCGAGGCGTTAGCCAAGCGCAGTCAGTAGCCAACCTAACCTGAGTACGATAAACACTATTATCATATACCTATGAGCGCATGAGACGTCTATACCACCCGCTGATAGTAATCATTTAATTCGGCAAGGGTGGAGCGTATTTTACCATACGATCACAGTGTGAGCTTATTACATCGCATGTGCAGTGGGTAGGCTATTCATGGGCAAAAACAAAATGGCGGACAGATTACATCTATTTGATTAGCGCTAAATAGATCGGCGAGTTAACGTGAACGGAGGCATGTACACCATCGAAATGCAGATTGCACACATGAATTACGAAATTACAGCAAAGCACCAAAGGGATCACCGTAGAAAGCGGTTTAACTCATCTTACCAGTTGATTTACTTCCCTACGCCATAACCGCCTACCCTTCGCCAAAGTGTAAGAGAAAATCGTTACTTTTTTTAAAAATTAAGTCGTCAAAATTCGGAATATTAGAAAAACTTTTTGATAACTACAGCATCATATTCAGATTGTTTTAGGTTTTGAGGTGATATATATTTTTATAGGTTTTCATGAAAGGGTAATTATGGTTGGCGATCACTCAATGGTGGAAGCAAGCCTACATTTTTTCTTCTTTTTAAATGGTGTCTTTATTGAGTTTCTGTAAATATACAGTCCTTCCAATTCAATACTTGACAAAACAAAAATGAGAAAAAACGGATTATGATAATATACAATGTTGTGTAACCACAAAAATTGGTTTTCATCTTGCTTTACATTCCTTACAATTGTATATATTGTAAAATTACCATATGTCTATATGTTTCTTTTGTGTCAATCATAGCATTGACATGCCCATTAGTATTCATTTACTCAGTCAATTTTCGGCTAACATATATTACATATATTACAAGAGTGCAATACCGTATAGGTTAACGACACAATTTATTGCGGTGTAGTGTATTACCCATCAAGTATATCTTTCATTACTATCCCTTTTCATTCGATAGCATATCTTTTACCCCTTTTTTAAACATACTTTTCGAAATTTCGGTTTGAGTGATTAAACTTAGACTATTCCAAATGTTAATTCCTAAATATATTGCACTTTTTCTAAATCTCTCTTTCCGGGGTCTTGATAGGAATAGGTTCTTTTTCAAAAGGTTTCTAGTTATGTTACCATTCGTCCTTACTTCCTTTTCTTTAATTGCATTAATATTATATAAACCTCTAATTATACATGCTAACAATAATTTTCGCCGAATATCTGGCTTCATTACTTTACTTTTACAAAACAACATTTCATTGCTAATCATCCTATTCCCGACGTATGCTTCAGATCCTATGATATACATGATATATGTAAACAAAGCGTCGAAATGTAAACAAACAGCGAAGGACATATTGTTTATGCGTTAAACTAATGTGATTCATCTTAGTTTTTTTAGATTATATATTTTTCATTGATTCTCTCTACATTGGCGTTTTCCCTTTTATTTAAAAACAAAAACCAAAAAGAAATAGTTGGGGCCGGGGGTCGAACACACAAGCCTCGGGTCACAAAACAATCACCCTTACCACGACCCCACTAAGTGCCACACCTTTCAGGAAGGCTAAAACGGTCTATATGTATATCACATGGGGGTTGAAGGGTGGAGCGTATCCTATAGTTCGCTTCATTCGTTGTGTGCCCAAATGGGCCTAGAAACAGCTGCTACAGCTTAATTAATGACATAATTGTAATTATTTTGAGGTATATAATAATAAGAAAACCGTATACCTGTGTTTGAATTCTTATTTTACCTCACCCCTGTCCTCTGTCCATTTAAACCTCGGTCTACGACCTCGGTTAAAATGGCCGGGGACAGGGGTTCAGTAAAATAAGAATTCGTCCACAGGAATACAGTTTTCTCATATTCCTATATACCTGTTGGCGAACACTCTATGGTTGCATCACGCTGCTGGGGGTGGAATAACTTGTGTATACTACCCTAGATTTACGTATACTACCCTAGGTTGACACATCACCATAAGCTACGATTGATCAATTTAAAAACGGCAGACAGTACTGTTCAGGTGTCTCAAGACGTTTTTAAAATGTCCCATAACAGCAGAGAGTATCTAGTGACTACCTATGGAGGTATTTCATATTGGACAATAATTCAAAAGAGTTTAGATAATAGGAATAATTGTCGAGGGTGAAATCGGTGTGACATCGAAGCCTGCAAAATGTAAACATACTACATTGATGCAGTTATGACTTCGCCGAGACGTTGTCGCATAGCAACCTGCAGAGCAACCTGCAGAGCAACCTGCATCGATGCTATGAAATGGGTGAAAAATAGGCAGGACGAAAATATAGCATTGGGGTTACTCGATAAGGTTGGCCATGGCTTCTTGGTTTATGGTAGGTAAAGAAAGAACCATTTCTATCGATATTTGAAGGTATATAGGAATAGGGAAACCAAGTACTGGTGAGTGAAAGTCAAAGTTACTCGGTAAGGCATGGAAAATTACTGCATGTGGCCAAGGCCTTGGGCAGTAATCTTCCCAAGCCCTACCTCGTAACTTTGACTTTCTTTAACATAGTTTCCCTCTATTCCTACTGGTATGTAGACGTTAGGGCCCACCACCCAAAAGCCATGATGTTAGAGCCCGCTTATCGGGACATTTGGGCCCACCTAGGGCCTACGTAGAGTCCACCTATCATAATATAGCATCGACATATATCACTGAAAAATGCATAAATTTCAAATCATTACTTACATTTCATATTTACGGAGACTGCATCATTTGCGCTGGTTTTAGCATCCCATTCTGCTATTCTCCCTCCCGGCACAACAGGCGCGACCACGGAATACCACTAAAGGGTGGCATCCACCAACCACAACAAGGCTACGACAAGAGCCGACAAGAAAGTTCCTATCGGCGCCTTGTCGCAGCCTTGTCGTGGTTGGTTGCCGTGAAAAAGGTGTCCATGGTACCGACACACTGCGACAGTGATATCAAGGAAACCACGACACTCCACGACAAGGGTCCAGTGGTCGCAAAAATCGAACATGTTCGATTTTGTCGTAACCTTGTCGGAAGCCCCGACAAGCTTCCAGTCGCAGCCTGTTGTGGCCATGTCGTAGACCTGCCGTGGACCTTGTCGGAAAGCCATTGTTGTAGCCTTGTTGTGGTTGGTGGACTCGCCCCTTTAGAGAGTGTGAGATCTTATGAGAAGGGTGATCACGGCATCGCGGTGCGACCAAGGTGCTACCGAGGCTTTCACACTCACAGAGTAGGCTGGGCCCTTACATCCTGCCTTTTGACTATACCATAAGGTATTATCTGCTACCTTGAATGGTGAGAAGCATTGTTAGTAGGAAGGAGACACCTGCAGGGCCCTGTTTTTTAGTGGCGACCATCGTTACGGGCGACATGTTTTTGCTGTCAGTGTACTATAGTCGCGATAGTTTAGGGGGTCGGGTAATCATCACTGCTCTAAGAGACTTAGGGTGGTCTGAGGTGTGCTATAGTCACGACACATATAAGGTCATGTGGGTAAATTTGTCTCCCAAACTGTCTTAGACCTAAGACATCTATGGACATGTCGTACAGAATGGGCAACTTCATTTTCTGTGGGAATTAAGCGATGAAAGTTTTACACGAGTAAGGCATACATATAACCTATAATCGTACCAAATATGAAGAAAATCAGCCACACCGTTGCGAAGATATCGGCGTTTGAATTTCGTCATAGCATTCGTCTGCTCTGGTGGCCAGTGTACTTTCCTCAAGCCTCCGCTAATTTATGCAGCAACCTCAACATTCACTGCACCGGCAGGTAGGAGGGTGCAATGGCCACCAGAGCAGACGAGTGCTATGACGAAATTCAAATGCCGATATCTTCGGGCCGGTGCTGCAGATTTTCTCCATATTTGGTACGATTATAGGTTATATGTATCCCTTACTCGTGTGGAAATTTCATTGCTTAATTCGTATGGAAAGTACAGAAAATTCTCTATATATGGCCAGATGTCACGGATTGTCGTCAAATGACCATTATTGCTTCTCCATTCAATAAAACGCTATATTTAATAGAGATTAATGATTTAATTTCATATCATGGTCAGGATCAGTCAGACCTTACAGGGGAACCATGGTTTTGCATATGTCGGATCATAAATAACAAAGCTAGAGTGCCCAAACTACCCAAAACAGGGTGTTTTTTCATGATAGAATGAATACACCATAATTGCAATGGTTAGGAGTAGTAGAAAAATATAATAATATTCACAATTATTGTTCTTAACTGGGCCCCTATAGGTTAAGGAATCTTTTCAGACCATTTACACATTTTTGGGCAAGATAGTATACTCTGTGCAAGGCAGAATGTACATGTGTAGTTTTAGTGTGGAAACGATTGACTCCCTAAAAAAGGAGCCCTCCCAATATCTACATATGGCACAGACAGGAATAAAATATGTCCTGGTAAGCCTTAACATGTGCCTATGTATATATGAAAAAAAAATATATCTAACTATATTATGATAGCACTGTGTAGTTTGTGTAGTTTTTGTGTGGAAACGATTGACTCCCACCCTATAGTGATAGCTAACAAGTATGTTCTATTTAACTAGTGTCCATTTCATATAAATACCCCCTTAGGCCACTAAAAAAACAAACTTGTTTCTCATCACCGCGCATAAGATGAACCTTGATAGAAATCATGAAAGGTATGAGTATTGGGTATCAAATTGAAGGTCCTGATGTCAGGAACGCATTCAATGTGGTTATATGGTTGGCAAAAGGGATACATCAAGTGTAACAAATTATGTGTATCTAGGTAGAGGAGGCCCCCGTGTAAGTGGACACCTTCCATTCTGGGCCAAAGTGTCTGATTACGTGGGGTGTCTGCTTACATGCAGATTTCAGTCTGTCGATGGTTAGGCTATATAGAGGAAACCTCTGAAAGTTTAGGGCCAGAGCTTGTATCCCATCAAGTGTCCACTGGGCTCCCAACACGCACCGATACATATCAATATTGACCTCCTGATACAAAATCCATATTGTATCGAAATCGTAGTGCATATCGGGGCAGTTGGTCAGATTTCTACGATAATGCTACCAACGAGCACTAACACGCTATGCTAAAAAACCCGTATCGTAGAGGGTCTATGACAATCGGTCATTTATTGATTGTCATAGCGCGTCGGTGTGCATCAGTGACTGTTTGAACGGGAAATCATATGAAATAATCGACGGAAAATTATGAAATCTTCAAAATACATGATATATATAGTGATAATGCTACTCTGCAAATATGGTGAAATTTGAGAATAGATAAAGGTCTGAAATTGATCATTTTATACTTGAATTTGGAACAGATTTTTTCATTAAATATTATTATGAAATATCAAACAAGGATTAGTAGTAGGCATGGCATTGCCATGATTTCGGTTTCAACAAATTGAAGTGCAACGGATGCTGCAACGGGTGCCGTCGACAGTAGTATATTTTTTATATATTGCAACAGGCTTCCACCTCCCTCCCTCCCTCCCTCCCTCCCTCTCTAGCGGGTATGTCCCGCGGGCGCCGATACCAGACGCGTTGGATGGAATCAGGGGCCCATTGAATAAAGTTTGTACATTTATGCGGCTGGATGATAAGACAAACAGATTTTTGTACGATCTTTTTTTATTCAACGCCCTCAGAGGTGGGACAAATTATCTAATCGTAGAATTCACTTTTAAGAGTTTATTTTAACCCCGCTTAAAGGGACAGCCCGTTTTGGGGGACACCCTGCTTAAGGGGACAGTTTTTCCGTACAGAAATGCTTAAAAACCCCGCTTAAGGGGACATACATCCCCACATCCTACATCCCGTCATCCCTACATCCTACATCCCCACATCTCCACCTCCATATATCCTATATCCTACATCCCTACATCCTACATCTCCACATCCATATATCCAAACATCCCCATATCCTATTTCCCCACATCCCTACATCATTACATCCCATCATCCTACTTCCGACATCCTACATCCCCTCATCTCCACATCTATACATCCTACATCCCCACATCTCCACATGCATACATCCTACATCCCTACATCCTACACCTCCACATGCATATATCCATATATCCCCACATAATGTGGGGATGTATGGATGTGGAGATGTGGGGATGTAGGATGTATAGATGTGGAGATGTGGGGATGTGGGGTGTTGGGAAATAGGATGTGGGGATGTATGGATGTAATGATGTAGGGATGTGGGAAGTAGGATGTGGGAATGTATGGATGTAATGATGTAGGGATGTTGGGATGTAGTGATTTAGGGATGTGCAGATGTAGGGATGTGGGAAAGTAGGATGTAGGGATGTAGGATGTATGGATGTGGAGATATAGGATGTGGGGATGTAGGATGTGGGGATGTAGGATGTGGGGATGTAGGGATGTGGGGATGTAGGGATGTGGGAAAGTAGGATGTAGGGATGTAGGAAAAATGGATGTAGAGATGTGGGAATGTAGGATGTAGGGATGTATGATGTATGGATGTGGAGATGTAGGATGTAGGGTAGTATAGTGGAGGGGCAGTATAGTGGAGGGGCAGGGTAGTACTTAGAGGGGCAATATGGGAAAGGGGTAGTATTGTGTAGGGGCAGTATGGGAGAGGGGCAGTATGGTGAAGGGGCAGTATAGTGGAGGGGCAGTGTAGTAGAGGGGCAGTATGGGAAAGGGGCAGTATGGTGGAGAGACAGTATGATAGAGGGGCAGTATGGTGGAGGGACAGTATGGTGGAGGGGCAGTATGATAAAGGGGCAGTATGGTGGAGGGGCAGTATGATGGAGGAGCAGCATGGTGGAGGGGCAGCATGGTGGAGGGGCAGCTTGGTGGAGGGGCAGCTTGGTGGAGGGGCAGTATGGTAGAGGGGCAGCATGGTTGAGAGGCAGTATGGTGGAGGGGCAATATAGTAGAGGGGCAGTATGGCGGAGGGACAGTATGATAGAGGGGCAGTATTGTGGAGGGGCAGTGTAGTAGAAGGGCAGTATGGTGGAGAGGCAGTATGGTGGAGGGACAGTATAGTGGAGGGACAGTATGGCGGAGGGGCAGTATGGTGGAGAGGCAGTATGGTTGAGGGACAGTATGGTGGAGGGGAAGTGTAGTAGAGGGGCAGTATTGGAGAGGGGCAGTATGGTGGAGGGACAGTATGGTGGAGGGGCAGTATGGTGGAGGGGCAATATAGTAGAGGGGCAGTATGGCGGAGGGACAGTATGATAGAGGGGCAGTATTGTGGAGGGGCAGTGTAGTAGAAGGGCAGTATGGTGGAGAGGCAGTATGGTGGAGGGACAGTATAGTGGAGGGGAAGTGTAGTAGAGGGGCAGTATTGGAGAGGGGCAGTATGGTGGAGGGACAGTATGGTGGAGGGGCAGTATGGTGGAGGGGAGGTGTAGTAGAGGGGCAGTATAGGAGAGGGACAGTATGGTGGAGGGGCAGTGTAGTCGAGGGGCAGTATGGGAGAGGGGCAGTATGGTGGGAGGGAGGGAGGGAGGATGCATGCATGGATGTATGGATGTAATGATGTAGGGATGTTGGGATGTAGTGATTTAGGGATGTGCAGATGTAGGGATGTGGAAAATAGGATGTAGGGATGTAGGATGTATGGATGTGGAGATGTAGGATGTGGGGATGTAGGATGTGGGGATGTAGGATGTAGGGATGTAGGATGTGGGGATATAGGGATGTGGGGATGTAGGGATGTAGGGATGTGGGAAAGTAGGATGTAGGGATGTAGGAAAAATGGATGTAGAGATGTGGGAATGTAGGATGAAGGGATGTATGATGTATGGATGTGGAGATGTAGGATGTAGGGTAGTATAGTGGAAGGGCAGTATAGTGGAGGGGCAGTATAGTACTTAGAGGGGCAATATGGGAAAGGGGCAGTATTGTGTAGAGGCAGTATGGTGGAGGGGCAGCATGGTGGAGGGGCAGCTTGGTGGAGGGGCAGCTTGGTGGAGGGGCAGTATGGTAGAGGGGCAGTATGGCGGAGGGGCAGTATGGTGGAGGGGCAATATAGTAGAGGGGCAGTATGGCGGAGGGACAGTATGATAGAGGGGCAGTATTTTTGAGGGGCAGTGTAGTAGAAGGGCAGTATGGTAGAGAGGGAGTATGGTGGAGGGACAGTATAGTGGAGGGACAGTATGGTGGAGGGGCAGTAAGGTGGAGAGGCAGTATGGTTGAGGGACAGTATGGTGGAGGGGAAGTGTAGTAGAGGGGCAGTATTGGAGAGGGGCAGTATGGTGGAGGGACAGTATGGTGGAGGGGCAGTATGGCTGAGGGGCAGTGTAGTAGAGGGGCAGTATAGGAGAGGGGCAGTATGGTGGAGGGGCAGTGTAGTAGAGGGGCAGTATGGGAGAGGGGCAGTATGGTGGGAGGGAGGGAGGGAGGGAGGATGCATGCATGGATGTATGGATGTAATGATGTAGGGATGTTGGGATGTAGTGATTTAGGGATGTGCAGATGTAAGGATGTGGAAAATGGGATGTATGGATGTAGGATGTATGGATGTGGAGATGTAGGATGTGGGGATGTAGGATGTGGGGATGTAGGATGTAGGGATGTAGGATGTGGGGATGTAGGGATGTGGGGATGTAGGGATGTGGGAAAGTAGGATGTAGGGATGTAGGAAAAATGGATGTAGAGATGTGGGAATGTAGGATGTAGGGATGTAGGAAAAATGGATGTGGAGATGTAGGATGTAGGGTAGTATATTGGAAGGGCAGTATAGTGGAGGGGCAGTGTAGTACTTAGAGGGGCAATATGGTAAAGGGGCAGTATTGTGTAGAGGCAGTATGAAAGAGGGGCAGTATGGTGGAGGGGCAGTATAGTGGAGGGGCAGTGTAGTAGAGGGGCAGTATGGAAAAGGGGCAGTATGGTGGAGGGACAGTATGATAGAGGGGCAGTATGGTGGAGGGACAGTATGGTGGAGGGGCAGTATGATAGAGGGGCAGTATGATGGAGGGGCAGTATGGTGGAGGGGCAGCATGGTGGAGGGGCAGCTTGGTGGAGGGGCAGCTTGGTGGAGGGGCAGTATGGTGGAGGGGCACCATGGTGGAGTGGCAGTATGGTGGAGGGGCAATATAGTAGAGGGGCAGTATGGCGGAGGACAGTATAGTGAAGGGGCAGTATGGTGGAGGGGCAGTATAGTAGAGGGGCAGTATGGGAGAGGGGCAGTATGGTGGAGGGGCAGTATGATAGAGGGGCAGTATAGTAGAGGGGCAGTATGGGAGAGGGGCAGTATGGTGGAGGGGCAGTATGATAGAGGGGCAGTATTGTGGAGGGCAGTGTAGTAGAAGGGCAGTATGGTGGAGAGGCAGTATGTTGGAGGGACAGTATAGTGGAGGGACAGTATGGTGGAGGGGCAGTATGTAAAAATACACTACTGTAACATAAATATCCAAGACAAACGCACCACCGTACTTGGAGACAGAGTCTTGACCAATACAAAAATAAACTATATATTGCAACAGGCTTCCACCTCTCTTCCTCCCTCCTTCCCTAGCGGGTATGTCCCGCGGGCACCGGGTGCGGACCACATCTGGCCAGAGCGAGACCCACCCGCTAGTAGGTATTCATTGAACCGCAACGGGTGTGCTGGTGACCTATTTGACCTAGGCCCTGTTTCATAAGCAGCGGAAGGTTCGTTAAAAGCGGTTCGTTCGCTAATAGCGTGAGTTTCCGTTATATACTGCTATAACTACCGCTATAAACGAGAGGGTCGACCCTCTCATACATCCCCAAATAGCAGTTTAAATGTGTCTTTATGGAACACAAATCCCATTCAAATTAAATTAATTCCGCTACTTATGAAACAGGGCCCCTGATTCCATCCAACGCATCTGGTATCGGCGCCCGCGGGACCCACCCGCTAGGGAGGGAGGGAGGGAGGGAGGTGGAAGCCTGTTGCAATATATATAAATACACTGAACCGCAATGGGTGCCTATACAATATATAAAAATACACTGCTGTCGCCGCCCGCGGACCGGTATCGGCGGTATCGAAGCTCTAATTATTCAGAATACATTACTGTAATGTATTATAATGTAAGCCGCAAAAACTGTTCCCTGTCTCCCCTAATATATTCCGGTCTTGACCTACAGGTCAAACCGAAATAATAATATTGTTTTGTATGTACAGATGAAATATCAATCATGAATATGCATTATTTCTGGAATTATAAAGGAAAATAGTTGATTACATTGGTTGCATCATGAGCTTTTTCATGCACCCTCCCAACAGGTTACAATGCACACAGATACACTGCGATATGCCTCCCGATAGGCTACGATTTGGTCATTTTGTATTGGTGTGTATCAGCATTGGTGGGTGCCCGGTCTTATATACAGGGTTCGTACAGAGCCCGGAAAACCCGGAAAAGTCTGGAATTATGCTTTTGGGTTTTCCAGGCCTGGAATTCTCACAGAGAGCCTGGAAAAACCTGGAAGAGCCTGGAAAATTTAGTTTTGCATAAAAACAATTTTTTTAGACTATGAAATTCTGGTCATTCTTAGCTTTCCTTAACTAAGGTACCCGACTGCCTATGAAATTTCAGTGACTTGGATTAAATAGTTTTGATTGTTTGTCTTCATATTTCATTCACTAGCAAGATGGTATTGATTCACATTGTTATGTGCCTGGAAAAGAAATATTAGAGCCTGGAAAAGCCTGGAAAAAGCCTGGAATCTTATTGGGCTGTCCATGTACGAACTCTGTATATAGGGGATACTATGGCATAGATACTATAGAGGAAACCTATGAAAGTTTGGGTTCAGAGCTTGTATCCCATCAAGTTTGAATTGCATAGTGGCAAAATCTCCCATTGATTATTTTTTCTAAATATTCAACGGGCGTAGGATACAATTCTCTAATATTAAGTCTATGGGGAAAAAGTATCTGGGGGTGAGATATACTGTTATAACCACACAGACACCCCTCAGATGCCTACCTGACACCTACAATAGCCAGTAGTCAGATGACTACCTGACACCTACAATAGCCAGTAGTAGTCTACAGGCCGATAGACTGGTGTCTAGACAATCCAGCAAAAAAAAAGAAAAAAAAAGCGCCCTCGTCATATTTTTCATGGCTTGGTGATGAGAAACAATTTTTTTTTGAGTGGCCTTATATCAAGGTACTTCACATGGTACCAGATTTCTTGTACTCCTTCACTGCGCATAGCCATGAACCCGTATCTGAGAATGTAGAAACGATTGACTCCCTGTGGAAACGATTGACCCCCTAGCTGATTTTCCCCTAGTAAGGTTAAAAAAAAAATCATGGAGCTTAGAGACAAATTGGACAAATAGCCTTTAAGATTATATTAATCAGTATTATCTATGCAGTGTACAGAAAAAGGGAGTCAATCGTTTCCACATAGTAAATGTACTACCCAACTTTGGCCCTGTAGTGTATATTTACTATTGGTATTTGACCTACCCTCATACATCCAACATATACACCACTCACTGTACTACTTACACACAAAAGGTTTTGACCATACTCCTGTCTTTATTTTTCACCCCTGTCCCTGTCCATTTGACGACGATCCGTAACATCTGGCCATACGCACAGTGAGGTTCTATATAACCTAAGACAGTTCTATACTTGGGACACTTTTAGCGCCGATCTCCCGTGCGCACTACGACACCGTCTATAGCACACCGGCCATCTATTGTCGACGAAACTGTCATGAAATCGGTGGTTGGTCTTGGACCTTCCTGGCCACACAATGGTCGTAACTAAAAAACAGGGACCCGGAGTCCGACCACCCCCATGAGACGGTCATTGAATCGACAGCCAGTTCAAATCTCCAGGGACCTGTTTCACTAGTTTCGTGACATGTCTGTGACACCATACAGACATTGGGGTTGTCTAGTTTTGTGACAACACAAGTAGCTGCCCTTAGGTAAACACAGACCCCAAACATAAGAATTAGACAAATCTACACGTCATGGACCTGTTTCACTAGTTTCGTGACAAAAGTGTTAGACAGAAATGAAAAGCGGCACCAACAGTGCAAGCAAGAACGGACAAAACGAAGTCTAATGTCTAGTTCTTATGAAACCGGACACACCATCTAGACGCCATCTACTGATCTAGACATGTCACGAAACTAGTGAAACAGGTCCCTGATCGTTACTGACATTTCGTATGGGAGACCTGTAGCCCAGATAGTCGAGCAGTTAGAAGAATTTCTTATCGTCAGCATGGGCGGCTTTCTCCCCTGTTTCTATGTCGTTACTAAATATATCATGCTCTTTCTCTAAATTGCGGTCCACAGTGACCTATCCTGTGGGGATAGAAGAACTAAACAATATAGACAAATATAAATATAGTGGTAATATATTGATATGAGAGTGATATGGCAAATAATACTGTTCTCTCAAAGTAGGCCCCGTAGTGCAGATATTAATAGGTAATATGCAGAAGTTCAGAGTATCTCCGAAAGCGCTCAACAACAAGCAGGCATGTTAATCTAGGTTACGTTGGCTGGTTTTAGTCATATTCTAGAGGAAACTGACAAAAGGTGACCAGATACCCAGCTTTCTCTATTCGACATAGCGATTAAGATTGATACCAATCTGATTAACTCACACTAATCAGTATATAAAGTTTGATATCTCTTTCCAGTCAGAGCAAGGTTATCAGATATGGTTGCGGTTGAATATTCCAGGATGCGAATGGCTCCACGTAGTCACGTTACAAAATGAAAGCAATTACTGGGCCAATTCTAATATTCTACACATCAAAAGGATGTTTGAAGTCTTGATAGCATAAAGTGACTTTGTTCTTATCATTCCATGAAAAAAATGTAACAAGGCATGAAATCGGCCTTCGAGATCCACTTGACACTTCTTCAAAGCATGTTATTCGCTTAGACAAAATATAAGGCAATTACACATCAGAAGAGCAGGATTTTTGTCAACAATCATTAAATAGTGGAATATGAATGCACTAAATATCAAATTACAAGTAGGCCTTCACGAACTAGGCCTACAAGAGAGGAAAACTTAACAAATATCATAATTCTTTTTAATAAAGCTCCTATCAACAACAGCTTGTGCAGAGGCCACACTTACACAGTCTCTAGTTTTCTGGAAACACCTTATGATCTAGAATTAGAAAATTACTCAGTCCAATCATAATGTTAACTATATCTTAAAATATACTTATCAGCATAAATATTTAACTTAATGTCTATAAATAAAGATTGTTTTGAAATAATAGAAGATTTGAAAGAGGCACTATTATAGTAATTAGATTTGTCTCTTGATTATCAATAATTAATGTAGGATTGTTCGAGATTTGGACCACAATAGTAGATATACATTCACAACTAAATAAAGTATATATTTCCGTATGTTAATTTTTAACCTACATTTTAAAAGTACAGTTCTGTTTTCCTTATATGAAACATCATGGTCTATACAAAAATCAATAATATTTTATCCAAAATTGCCATTCAATGTTCAATTTTGGCCTTGAAACGATTTCTATCCTTCTCCCTACGGCCCGATATGTTTATGTTTAGACAGGTCTCTTGACGTCACAAGTCATGGCTTTTTTATTTTTATGCCAACAATTATTTGTCTACGCCAATATTATCCATAAAAAGATATTGCGCCATTAACTGGAATTTTTTTCATCAATCTTATTTTCTTTTCTGACTTTTCTGTCCTTTTCACAAATACTCATTCAAGCTACATCGCACTCGGCACTCGCTGATTCAGGGGGTTGTTTGATATTTGGGGACAGTGAGAAGGATAATGACAATGAAAGGAGAGGTTGTGGGAGGATAATGGCCAGGATGGGAGAGTAATTGAGTTAAATAAGTGTTATCCACATGTTCTCCTGTATCTGACCTCAATCCTTCGTAAGGACAAGTCATATGCAAGCCTCCCTGTGATTTGTTCTCTTATTTGTCTGCCCTGGGCGCTGGTGGGGCTGCCAACACTGCACGAAAACCACCATTTTACATATATATATACGCCATCGCAATAACGCACATATCGGCTGTATCGTGGCTTGTTTATATTTGTATACACCTTTTATACGCGTCTACGTTTCGGGCGTCTACGAGACAGTTTCCATATGTAGACGCATGCGACTTGGCTGTCTTTCACGCCTGGCATATTTAAGATAAAACATACGCTGCGCAATATATATACACCAGGCGTATATATGATACCAAAAAAAAAAAAAGTTGCGACCCGCGGCCCGCCCGGTCCAGTGGGTGTTGGTAGAGGATACACCAAAACTGACCCGCCACCCGCGACCTCCCAACCCCACCCCCTAACACCCCCCCCCACGCCACCCCCAGCCAGCCTCAGTGAGAAGCCCCCCGCTGCCCGCCGCCCACCGCCCACCGCCCGCCACCAGCCGCGTTTGTACAGGTTGACTCAGTGGGAAACCCTCCCCCACCCTCCACCACCCGCCCATGCCCGCCGTTGCCCGCCGCGAGGTGTTATGGTGTCCAGGGGGGGGGGGGGTCGGCCGGGTAGACATGTGCGGCCACATTCACACGTGTGCGGCCGCATTCACACGTGTGCGGCCGCATTCACACGTGTGCGGCCGCATTCACACAGGGGTAAGATGATTTCAGGATTCAACCTGAAGTCTGAAGAGGGTCATTATATAGTAAGCCTGAATGTCCACACATTGAAATGGTGTTTGAAAGTAAGATCTATTAGAAAAACAATTAAAAAAACAACATAATGCAAGGTTTACTATGTGTAATTAATCAATTTATACTTAATTAGGTTTTTATAAAATAAATTGGTAATATAAGATTGTATTTTTCATATAATATAGACTTGGATGGTTAATGGCAAATGAAATATGCTACCAGTAGTGTCCCCAAGTGGCAGAGAATGGAACTTTTTGAGAGTGGTGTATATACAACGGAATCAGGCGTATATATGACGTATATAAGACCGCACCATGGACATGTATATACGCCACTAGATAAGGCGTCTACGAGACAGATATCAAGTCCAACTTCTAGACGCAAAATCCTACTGTTAGACGCGTTTCGGATACATATGTAAAGCGGTACGTTTCGTGCAGTGCAAGTTAAAAAAACTGATAAGCTCCAACCCCAGATAAGCTCAAATTTGTTTTCAATTAAAAAAGAATATATTTTCTTGTTGTTTAAAGGAGAATAAATGTATTATTGACGTATGATAGTTAAAAGCCCTGCATGATATTACATTGATTGTATATTGGTGATGTACATTGATTATATATATATTGGTTAGTTAGGCCACCAGCATCAGAAAGGACACCTATTGAGAGAGGCACTATTATAATAATTAGATCCCCGTTCATGATAAATACTTTTACGTTTTTCTTTAAAAGAAAAGGAAAAACGCCATTCAGACTAGGGCTGGTCAGGTTATATCCCACACAGAATCTGCAGTGCTAGTCCGTTCACGCACCGTGCCATCTTCAGGTTACAGTACGTGAAGGTCTAAAGCCTATAAGACAGCAACACGACCATTGTGCCCGATCAGACCTTTGCCCGACGAAGCCGTCGGGTAGATCAGAATCGTGTCGCTGTATACATGCACTTTACAGAACTAATTTTGATCGGGCCGGGCATTACTTTCCTTGGGGTAATGACCGACTGTGCCCGAGCTTAATCGTGTCGCTGTACCCACTTCCGCGCTGTTCCCAATTCTGAACAGGCCGTTTGAATAGCGATGCTACCTATCCTCCAGTCCAATTTACAAGTGTCTTGTATTGACATGTAGGGGAGATAGGGGGCGATGATGGATATTTTAATTGGGTCGGAAGTTATCAAACTTTAGATTATTTTCTATGAATCCACACCAGTGGTCCGTGGCTCACTGTGGCTCGACTACCGGCGGCTCTCTTTGATCTCACTCGGGCCGCTGTACAAGGTCATAAAGTGGAGAGGTGTGATCGGCAAGCGTCGTTGAGGTTATAAACCCCATAAGACAGCGACATTTTTCACAGATCCGATCCGATCACCTATTATAATAGGGAACAGGAATGTCGCTGTCTTATACCTGTAAGAGAGGTCCTAGGACAGTTAACTATTAAGACAATCTTAGCGAGGGGCTGTCTTAGCCAAGGATCTTAGCCAGATTGTCAAAAGGTATTCAACAAGTTTGACCAACATCTTACAAACTGTCCTCCACATACCCAAAAGGGTCCTAGATGGGGGACACCCATATAGGTGTATTAGATGATTCAAATTCACAGAGAACAACCTCATCTATCAATTAACTACAGACAATATGTATATTATGGTATGTAATGCAAATCGGCAGTGTTAGAGGGAAAATACTTTAATATTCAGTTAGATTCGTTGATAATTGAAAATGATGAAGTTAGTTACCACAACCCCTACTATGTGGCACTACCTGCAGTTCTTAGGAAATCTCCTCCATAGGGGTCCCACAACTGTCTTACAGCCTGTTTTGTCCTAGCCGAAGACCGAATTCAGTCCTAGGGGACTAATTATACAACATTTTACCCCCTACGGGGGACACCACTTGTTAAACGGGAAAGGTCTTTCATCCTAAGATACGTCTTGGATTGCTAGTCTGATCCTAGGAGGATTCTTCCGCTAGGACCAAGACTTGTTAAACGGTGCCCAGCTCTCTAGCCAATGTCTCACGAGTATGGGATCATGTTTCTGCAAATAACACGTGTATCACACGCGTATGAGTTCTTGTAGTAAGATATAATAGAGATTTAAACTGAAGTTTAAAGAACACAGATTCAAGAATGCCTTCTCTAAAAGATCACCAGCTTATAGGGGAGTAAAGCTATAGCAATGTTTACCAGCGTCAATTCAAAAGGTGAATAGTAAAAATGAGATTGAGTTACTACTGGAATATTGGCAGAAATCATCTTAGAAAACTTAAATTGTCTTGATTGAGTTGCAAAGACATTGTCATACATCATTGCTTCATTTTTCCTTCTTTTTTTTTTTTATTGTGGAGAATATCTTATTTTCAACTAGTCATGAAAATCATGTTTCAATGTGACTTGTAACTTCAGAATGAGATACGAATTGTACAGGATATATACACACAACTATTCTAGCAGCCATAAAGAAACAGATACATTTCTAAATGATATAGGATTGTCATGCACTGGTAAATTGATCTACCCTGTTTCTACAGATTTTCGAAATACATGTGTCACATCTCACCCATGGAATATTATTTCTTCTCCCCCTTTTTTAATTTTGTTATTTTCATCCAGGACAAAAGACAACAAGACAATATGACAGACACATCAAAACAGTATTTGCAGTTAGTACTGCCCACTCTCCAAAGGTCTACACTCCCCCCTATTGGATTGTCTCCCACAGTTGAGCTAAATACTTAAATTTATGCATGCGACCTTCCTTCATATATACATATTTCTCTGTCTCTAATTTCTTCTTCAGTTCCACCATGAAAGCCATAATATCCAAGTCATTTGCATAAAATAATTTCTGCCGATGCACAAATGATTTAGCTTGTAAAATTACATAATTGACCATCCTGGTTGAGGAGGCAACACCATATCTTCCAAATATAACCTCTTTTTTTAGGAGTCTTTAAGAAGTTGTCACTAAGGACATTTTTCAGCCATCTTGTTATGGCTTCCGAGAAAAACTTTGTCTCTGGACATTCTACCAAGAAGTGCATTAAGTCATCCCTTTCTGTACAATAGTTACATTCTGGGGAATCAACAACCTTTCTCTGGGCTAAATATTTATTGCATGTAATAGTACCATTTAAAACCCGGTACTGTAACGATTGCAATTTTGTGTCCCTAGAAGAGGAAAATAGTATTCGATATATAGTCTCCCACTCCTTGGAGTTAATTCCGAGATCTTGAAAAACCTTTTTCCACCTACCCATACAGCTTGGGATTCTAGCTATCCTGTCCCTTACAATCATATAAATTCTTCTACTGGTTAACCTCATAATATCCACAGGTTCTTTTCCTGGAATTTGATAGATCAATTTTTTCCCACCTTCCAGATCTTTTTCCTTTGGTTCTAACAACCTCAGCCAAGATATGGATGCCCTGAGACCCAGAACATCAAGAAAGGTCAACTGAGTACCATATTTTTCATTCATCTCTACATATGTCAACATTTCTCCCTTTTTAAAAAAATGTTGCACTTGCCATATCCCCACCTTCTGCATATGAGCTTTGACAGGTTTGGACAGTCTAATGGGTATAAACATGTTATTCCATATGGATTCATTTACAAATTGTGAGTCTTCTCTGTGTTGTATATTGTATTGACAGTCCCAACTCATAAGCAGTTGCTTGTGAAACCTATTTTTCATTTCCAGTTTAGCTTTTTTATTCTTCTGTATAAAAAATGAAGAAGGATGTATCTAGCTTAAGCTCCCTTTTGAGCAGGAACGTCCAATTGCGACCTTCTTGATTGATTAATCGTTTAACCCATTGTGTCATTGCCACTTCTATCATCAAACTTAAGTCTAGAAGTTTTAAACCACCATCTTGGATATCTAATATCAATGTATTGTATGCAATCTTCGATGTTCTACCATTCCATATGAACGATGTAACTATGTCCTTAAACATTTTCGGAACTTTAGGTGGAGTGTGGATGCTTGAACAAGGAAACAGAAGGATAGGAATAAGCAAGGAATTGACAATACAGATTTTCCCTTTTAGGGACAAGGATCTATTGATCCAAGTCATTTTTCCTTTTTGTTTCTATAACTCACTGTCCAGCTTGATGCACTTGTGTTACTATGTTATTATTTATCCTGAAAATTTGTATTACAGATAAGAAATAAAGCTTTTTAAACAAAACAAAAGAAGAATTTAATGGCAGTGTGAGCCGCATAGAAAACATATCGCCAGTATGCATAATAGGCTATTTTTAAGATCAAAGCATGCGTAATGCACAATATGCACACATATATATATATATATATATATGACGCGGGGAATACTTGCAGGGATATGTTTCCATTATGGTCTGCCAAGGTGGCACACACTCTCCTAGCAGAGATCCTGCACTCTATTTCCTTCGGCCACTTGAATTAGTCAGTACTAGCACCGCGACAGATATGCTGAGAGAGTGGGGAAAATGGAGGCGTTACCCATAATCCACCAAAAAATGGTTGACTTTACCTGGCCTATAATGTACGTGAACACATCTATATGGGCCAGGCTTCCAGACTATTTGTTTATATCATAACTGCGCATACGTAATACACTGGTTGCTAGCAAGTCAGTGACAGACCCTGAGTACCAGCGATCCATCATTATTGGCTGGTTCCCCCTGCTGCTAAAATATAGCAGGCAGGTATTAGGCCCCCCCAGTGCTGTGCTGGCAATGATAGACCACTGGTTTTGGGGTGAATCATTGAAAGTCGGGGACAGACCCAGGAACCAGCTAAAATTTCAAACTGCAAACGACATCGGGATAGTTGTGATGTGGTTGTCACAAGCCATTAACTTCAGCAGAGTATCAAACGGATACAATTCAATTAGAAGAGATGGATATAACTAATGATATCTTATTACAGCTGAAGCAAAAATAGGGGCCGCAGATGTTTGACAATGAATTATGACAGTGCATATTGCTCAGGGATTGACCGTCAGTATGTGCAGCACATTCAAAAGGAAAGGCAGGGTTATAAAACACCATTTCCCTGTTATATTTGTGACAATCTATTAAGTGACAGTGTACAATTTTCATTACTCGTGGTTCCTACTCACACTAGCAACACACTCACCATGCTGTTTGTTTTAAATCTGGTGGCTTACACTCCCCTCACTTGACAAGGTCAGTGCACACAGTCCAGCAATCGACTATCAGTATGGTTTGAATATTCAACAACAAAGAAAGCATTATGATCCATCATTTCCCACTAAATATGCCATTTCAAATTGTTCTATATATTGACAGTATGATCACAGTTTGATCTTGCCTTAAAATCAGTCACACACACGATCTTTATTTATGATATATATCCCGCGCATTCGCTGACCAAAATCAGGCATATCAATCTGTCCCTGCATTCTAGTTCCGCCAAGCCCCCTAGCAGATGACCGGGGAACAAGCGTATCCACAATTATCCAGCGTCATGCTGGGATGAAGGCAGGAATCCCTGACTCAAGTTGCCAGTGCTTAACAGCCCCAGTAGAGCCTTTGCATGTGGCCCTGGCGTCGATGGGCTGCACTGAACTCTACTGTTGTTCAGTTTGGATTTCACTAACCTGGAAGCCTGGGCCCCGTTGAATAAAAAATTGTCGTCCATGAGGCTGGACGATAAGACATAGTGAAGGATGGATGAGAAATGAACGATAATTTATTTTCAGTGTAGCATAAAACTGCTCGTCCATGTGAGCACTGTCGTCCATGAGAGTATCGTTCAATTATCGTAGAATGATCGTATAATTTACCTATATCCACGGGGACCACTAAACATGTATAGTTTTGTGGGTAAAGAGGTTAGGCGTTGGTCTCTAAACCTGAAGGTTGAGAGTTCTAACCCCATCCAATGCAAACTTTTTTTTTCCAGTAATTTTCAAACATTTCACAAAAGAATGATTCAATCGTTAATAAATGTTGAAATTTATCATGTATCAAATATATATAGAAATCTCTGTTGAAAATATCTTTTAATTTGGAATGGATTTAGTGCATGAAAAACGAATTTGACATCGGCTACGACGCCGAAAACGTGGTCATCCACGAGGAGACTTGAACGATAATTAAACAATATTTTCAAAATGAACAATTTTTTATTTAACACCACTCACGATTGTTCATTTTATCCTCTCGTCCAATGCTTGTCCACCTCCATGATAGTTTTTTATACTACAGTTTGCCACCAACGAGACTTGTAAGATACTTTTTTTATCGTTCATTTTTTTATTTAACGGGGCCCAGGCCTATTCACATTATAGGCCAGGTAACGGCTTCAATTTTGTTGGTGCACTATGGGTAACACTTCCATTTTTTTGCTCTCTCCTAGCAGAGATCTCTACTTCTCTACTGTATTCCGCAAAAGATCTGTTGGGAGAGTGCCACATTGGCAGACTTAGACAATCTCCCAGCAGAGATCTTGCACTCTACTTCCTGTGGCCGCTTATATCTCTGCCCCAACCTGCCTGTTTTGGCTCAAATCTGGCCCCCACCCCGGTTTTTTAAATATCCTAAATTCTGAGGGCTTTTGGGGGTATTTTGTGTTAACTTGTAAATAGAGATGAACATATGTATGTGGTAAATAAAATACTCTCATTTCTGTTATAATTTATTTCAAACCAGACACATTCTCTGGGATTACTTTCTACAGTGGAGAGCACCTCATGTGTTGCAAGGCTTAATCGACAGTGGACTACCATTATAAAATGGTTTAAGTATGGAAAAGAAACAACCAGATTGTCTGTGAAGCTCCTTAAACAATTCCCAGGGATACCCAGGGAACAGGCTTTGGGTTGGGGCAGAGACTAAACCTATCTGGATTGTATTAGGCCTGCAGGTCTATCCTCCTTACAGCCAGCACAACAGGATTGCTGTTAAACATTCAGCAGCACTATTTCTTAAGAATAAGAGATGAAGAAATGTTTTCATCTATGACCTAATAAAATATAGAAGAAAGAAAAGCTTTAGCAAGTTTATGTAGATCTAGAGCCAAGAGTTTTATATAAGAAGTAGTTACCAGTCCCTTATTTCATTTGGGCAGGGAACCAGTCTGGGATTCCACCAGAGCTATCATCGATGTAGCTCTGGGCCCCGTTGCTCCACTTTTTGTGGTATCGCTAGCTATAATCGGATCGCAATTTTATCTTTACGATTACTTTAACGATCCGACTGAAAAAGCGTTGCTCACGTAATATCGGATCGTATCCCTATATTCCTGCAGTATCGCTATATTTTACGATGCGAGAGCGATACAACAATTCAGGGGCACATATTGAATGAGACAGGGGAAAATTGATTAGTTCTTTGATTAAGTACAGATGGCATCACCGTTAAAACTGATCTGACACCTGGTGGTGTGGATCTCTATTTCCTATACGTAGAAGAACAAGTGGCGGGGGTTGGTGGTGCCACCATGGATCGTTATTTGGAATATCAGACAAAGCTGTATTTAACCCATAGCGAAACGATCCGCAGTGCTGTGAAGGTCTGCGTAAAAAGTATCGCTAAATGCCTATTTTACGCAGCGATGCGCCTATGCGATTACGACACGACCCGCAAAATTTCTGGAGCAATGTTTAGGCCCTCGGATCGCTATTCTGCGATCAGCAACTCTGTTGTAATCCTGGAGCAACGGGGCACTGGCGGCCAGTGTATCGCCCCATCAGTGCTAGATTGGTTCCCTGCCAAAATGAAATATGGGACTAGTAACGATTTCTTCCATAATACTAGAGAAGAACCTTGAACTGACAACCACGCCAGCTCTGTTGGCTCTACATAGACTTGCTCAAGTCTTTTTCTTTCTTCTTATTTTATTAGGTCATAGATCCAAATATTACATTTGGCTTTCAATCCAGGCCAGATCACAACAAGAAGGTGTCAATTCAAAAGTGTTACAATCAAATTCAGGTTGAGAGAGTTATGAATTAAATCTAGTAACAGTAAAAATTATAAAAGGTGCATAAGCCTGCAGATTCAAACATTCAAAATTCTAAAACTCAAGGTTTATTTATATAACTTATCAGAATCACACCAAATTACCTTTATCTATGTCTTTAATCAGGTGCAGAGAGTCCATACATCAATTTACGTTACGACCATCGAGCGATAATACCAGAGAACTATACTGACAGAAAATGGCTTAACCCTTCATCAGGTGGTTGCTGGGGTGCCTCGGTCTGGTGCACACGTTCCGCTCCTGAAAGCTTCAGTTTTCTTATCAGCCGCGGCAGTGCTTGACCTCTTAGCAATAGACCAAGACCATAGACAAAACTATAGTTTACACTAGGAGTGAAATAAATCTAAGCCAAGCGGATTATTTCCTCTTGTATTGAATGTCATTACATTGAGGTTCTCAAACAGGTCTTTATTAATCCCATATACTATGTGTCTTTTAACAGGTGGTCAGACGGCAGCACTTTTGCAACTACTTGGTCGAATTGGAGTCCCACGTATCCGAGAGATGAAGTACTTGGCCATCTATGTGGATACCAGGAATCTAATGACCAAAGCGGTAATGGAAAGGTTTAACTATTAAATACCCAGCGAGTCACAGGGTATATAGTATCCTGTCGCGATGCTGGGACCTGTTTCACGAGTTTCGTGACATGTCTAGATAGCGGCTGTGACACCATACAGACTGGTGGGGGTTCACTAGTTTCATGACAACACAAGTAGGTGTGAGTTTCGCTTGTCGCAAACGGTACACCGCCAACTGTGACACAACATGCGACATTAGATGTGACATGCCTTATGAAATGTGACTTACTTTTGTCCATTCTTGCTTGCATTGTTGGTGCCGCTTCTCATGTCTGTCTAGCACTTTTGTCACGAAACAAGTAAAACAGGTACCTGATGATTATAGCGCCCGTGTGGTGCCATATGAGGAACACCAGGGAACTGTTTCACTAGTTTCGTGACATGTCTAGATGGCGTCTAGATGGTGTGCCCGGTTTCATAAGAACTAGACACTAGACTTCGTTTTGTTGGTTCTTGCTTGCACTGTTGGTGCTGCTTTTCATGTCTGTCTAACACTTTTGTCAGGAAACTAGTGAAACAGGTCCATGATGTGTAGATTTATCTAATTCTCATGTGTTGGGTCTGTCTTTTCCTAAGGGCAGATCTACTTGTGTTGTCACGAAACTAGACAATCCCAATGTTTGTATGGTGTCACAGACATGTCACAAAACTAGTGAAACAGGTCCCTGCATTGATATTCAAAAAAGATCTGGCATATAGTTATGCCTGTCATTATACCCGAAGCGCCAATTCTAGACCTGACAAGTGGCCAACAGTGGCGATTTATCCCTCTAGATCACTTGAGTAAAGGAGTATAAACTACGCAACATTTCTAAAAGACATGCGATGATGATCAAGAATTAAATGAATAAGCACACCAAATGTTTTTAGATATTTTCCCTGACAGGACTAGAATGTTCGTACGAGCGGCTTCATATATTGACATATAGATTTGACAAGCGATTGCTTATATATGTTGACGCAAATGTAGCATTACCTAATTAGAAGGAAACTCACAAGGTGGAACAAACTTGGTCCGTACTCCACCGAGCTTGACCACGGAGTAACTCAGGAAGCGAAGCTGAGTGAATTACATAGCGGTCAAATGAGGTCGAGTGTGGACCAAGTTATTTTCATCGAGTGGGTTTCTGATTTGATCTCGCCCCGTAAAACATTATAACTAGACGAAATAAGCCATCCAATTAGCCATTGGGTATTGGGTACACTACCTTCACGGCCTTGGCATCTGAGTTCCTAATATTAAGCTCATGGAGAAAAATACCGTGGTGAGATAATATGAAAAATGGGCAGAAGTTAAGTGATTATACGGTGCTTGGCTGTATGAGAAGAGGTGAGCAAAGAATATTAATTAGGAAGTTTTATTAGGAAGAGATATTCAAATACATGATTTTTGACGACGCTACGGCTTTGCTCGGACATGTTTCTTTGCCAGAGTATGCGTGCTTATCTGAGGTGAGGCATACGTGACATCATATAAAAAAACTAGCCTACAGTACTTATTAGATAGCCAGTCATTCGATAATCATTTTGGAAATGGACCCCTCTTAAATTTTCTGATAAATCAAATTTGACCATCTATGTTGCTGAAGTATTATTTTAAAAACAATTTATAGCCTATGCTGTTATCCGCATTTAAAGGTTCATGTGACAGTTATAGATTGAAACTAGTCGCTACATAATTTGTTATTTTCATGTTCTCTAGGAAAATGGAAAAATGGACACTGCGATTCCAAAAGAGGATTTTTATGTAAAAGACCAAAGATGGAAAACCCAACTCCAAAGACCACTATGACCACACCTACTGTTGATGGGTACTGCCCTGCCGGATATCACAGTGCTGGTCGGTTAGACTCTGTGCTAAGATTTAGAATTATTTTGTCTCTGCTAGTGATTAAACTTACAATCTTTAACCTAGTCTTTAACAAATACATGTAACTTAGGCTTTGAATCTATATAATATTTGATTTTATAAAAATGCAAATGACACCACTGGTAGTAAGATTTAACGGAAAAAGCACGACAGTTTTGAGTATATATTTCATGATTTGACGGTTGTCTTTTTGCCAGGCAATAAATGCCTCAAGGTCTTTCTACAAGGATTCTTTGGGGAGGGCGCACTGTCATTTTCTGAGGCCCTTGCGAAATGCAGAACCGAGCCAGGATTGGGTTCCAGCCTGGCCAGTATTGTAACTGAGCAAGAAAAAGGTAGGAAATACAATGTACTAGGCTTGCCATCTCTTCAGGTGAATCACATCATGATAGAACATCAAGTATTCCTCTTGCACTTTTCTACTGTAATGCATAGGAAGTGTCTTCAAATTATAAGATACATGAGACTACCGCACTACCCGACTACTACTTCTACTATTACTAGTGATATATAACATAGTATTATCAGTATCATTACTTAATCTCTGATACTTGTTACACGGCTACTAAATTTTCCTGTTCTGAAGTCCTTCAGAACAGCTATTTTTATCTAGCCTTCGTCCTGACCTTGCACCATTTTTGCAATCTCAGGAATATTTGTATATTTGTCTAATTACATAATACTTCATCCTTGTTCCATTCCATCTCATTTATCATAACACGTCCCTACAGTATTTTTGATGTCAACGCCACACATCTCAATTGTCACACACATCTCAATTGTCAAAGTTTATGCAATAAAATGGATGATGTATTTACTAATTTAACAACATTCTAGTCCTGTTGCAACATTTAATGAAACATGGTATACCCCGAATTACTTGGACTCAATGGTGATTTGGGGTAATCGACGTCTTTACCGGATAGATAGGTTGAATAAAATAGGTGGAGGACTTGCTTGCTACCTTTATCTCGAGGTAGCGAAACATAGCTCTCTTATTGATAGATATACTGAAATAACCCACGACATAGAATGTTTAACTATTGAAATAGAAAAACCCCAAACATAAAAGCTTTTAATTGTCACCGTGTACTTTACCCATGTTGGAAAGACTGAGAGTGCTCTGGATTACTTAACTAGATTGCTGAATGATAGTAGGTTTAGGGATCAGGAATATATGATCCCAGGCGATTTCAATATTAATTTTCTGAAGGATCATGATGTTGACGTGGAAAGGTTAAATGACTTTCACCGATCACACACTAAAAAAAGTTGATTAGTCAATGTACTAGACCTTTTAAGATGAATAGTTCTTGTATAGATAATATAGTTACAAATTGTAATAATGTTGCCCACCATGGTGTACTAAATTTTTTCCAAAGTGTTCATCTACCAGTATACGCTTTTAGACTAATGCCCAAGCTCTCTAAAGTTAAAATATTGCTAACAGGACGCAGCTATGTTAAACATAACACAGACAACTTGCGTGAATGGCTATTAAATGTAAATTGGGATAACTTCTGGGTACTACAGGATGTTAACGCACTATGGGGTTTCCTATACAAGACACTTTATGATTATTTAAATTTCTATTGTCCACTTAAAACCTGGAATGTAATAGATAGGAAAAATATATGGATGAATTCTAAGATTAGATCGCTCATGCATGATCATGATAAACTTGCTTGTGATTACTATAGAAGTCAGGATCCCAAAATACTAAGTCACTCAAGAAAATTGACGAGTGAGATTTAGACAGCTATTCGCAACGCTAAAGCTAATGTAATCAATGAAACACTAGAAAATACCATCTCAAACCCTAAGAAGTTCTGGGGTGAAGTTAATAAACTACTTAAGCCAAAAACACAGACTCTAGCTCCTCTACTAAAGGATGCAGAGACAAAAAATGATATACCGCCGGCACAGTCTGCAGACTTCCTAAATAATCACTTTGCAGGTATAGGTGATAAGCTAGTTGGTAATAGGACGGTGAACCCTGAAGTTTTAGACTGTGCCTATGTGATTCCATATGCTATTCCTGACCTTATTGTGGATAAACATATATAATCTAATTTATGAAATTGCGCCAGGTAAGACCTCAGGACTTGAACATGTCTGCTCATCAGTATTGAAAGAGTTCATGAAATCAACTTTGGATCAATTCTGTCATGTCTACCAAACTAGTTTTGACACCGGAATCGTCCCACAGGTGTGGAAATATGCTAACGTTACTCCAATCCCTAAAAGCAATGATCATAGTAAACCAAATAACTGGAGGCCCATATCACTCCTTCCCACACCTGGCAAGATTAGTGAAAAAAATTTCCATAGTTATCTGATGACGCACCTGGAGGATAATATGATTTTCGTTGATGAGCAGTACTGCTTTAGAAAAAGATGTGGCACTGTTGATGCAATTTATCGTTTATTATCGGATTTGTACAAACTAGGGATGACAGGGAGTACACGGGGGCATTTTACATCGACCTACATAAGGTATTTGACAGTGCGCACCACACCTTGCTATCCTCAAAACTGGATAAGCTGGGCCTAGAGGAGAATCATTTGGCATGGACCAATTCCTACCTTCAAAAGCGGATGCAAAGAATCAAATTCCAACATCAAGCTTCGAAATGGGCAGACATTGCTTGTGGCGTCCCCCAGGGCTCGGTGCTGGGGCCGCTCCTGTTTATTTATTTCTTTAATGATTTTAAATCTGTTATTAGGACTAGTAAGTTTATTCTTTATGCTGACGAACTTATTAACTGTCAACACCACAAAAACGAAGGTATGTTGGCATGGCCCTCCGAATCAACGAAACAAACTACACCCGCTATATATATATATATATATGCTGGACTTAGTTTGCTACATGCAGTCGATTTTTATTGTTATCTAGGAATAGAAATTGATTACACATTAAATTTTGACAAGCACGTGAGAAATCTTATTCGGCATATCCAACACAAATTATTTATGTTCAGTAAAATTTAATACTTGATTCCGAAGTCCGTAGCAATTAGATTCTATAAGCACACAATTTTACCTATTCTAGACTATCCGGCTATCTATCAGGATGGTGCAAATAAAAAGTGGCTGGTTAAACTCCAGCCATTACAAAATCAAGCCTTGAGAATATGCCTTCGCGATTTTGCTAGGGTGCACACTATCGACGCCTTACATACACATACGGGGACAACAATGTTGCAGCATCGGCGTGATAGTCTTGCCCTGACATATATGGGGGAAAATTTATTGAGGAGGATGGTGAAATCTTAGAAGAGAACCACACAGACTTAGAGAGTGTTGAACAAGCAGAACCAACCCAGACAAGGAGGCTATTGAGGTTGGATAAGAAGCTAATGTTTAAGATGGAAAGACCTAAAACAGAATTCTTTAAAAAATCACCTGGATATTGTGAAAAAAGACTCTGGAACAATCTACGCACTGATGTTAAAACAGCCCCAACCAAAGCTACTTTTAAAGTGCATCTTAAACGCCTCGAAGAAATTTAAAAACACCATTGTCTGATGAGGAAATGTAATTGCATTCCACTTGTCTTGTTGTTTCTTTAGAGCATATGTATTAATGGAAATGCTGTATAGTATTGAACATTCTAGAGCCTATGCTATGCTATGTTGTGCATCAAATCATTACTTCCTAGTGGCTCAAAATGATGGTGTTGACTGGCAGTAAGCGGACTACTTTGATGTTTACCTATCATCCACATTTCATCCCCATACCCCTATTTGATTCTATTTTGTGCGGTCGAGGGGCATCTATTATGATGCTGTTTGCTTATGCTTTATTTCATTTAATACACATAGTCCACTGTGGACAGTTCACAGCTTGTGCTGAACATTATTGTCAGCGGAAGAATTCTGTAATCGTTGAAAAACCACAAAGGAAGACCATCCTCGTGATGATCTGTGTGTAATAATGAAAAAAAAAGAAAAAAGATTTAAGACAGATTTTCTCTTCATTTTCCACAGCTGTTGTTAATGCCCAGCTCTATACATTGAGGAATGGAGTCTGGATTGGACTGAGGAGGGAAACATTTGGTGACGACTGGACCTGGGTTGACAGTAGCCCTTACACAATTGAAAACTGGGCATCAGGAGAACCCTCATCAACAACTGTAATTCTGTCAATACACATTTCTCTGTTCGTCATCCAGTTGCCTGTTTTAATTATTGTCCCTGACGATATTCAATATGCCACTACAGCTAAGTCAAAAGAAAATGTTACTAAAATAATCCGTGGTATGGTATATTAAACCTGGGACCCGTTTCACTAGTTCCGTGACATTAATCAAAGTTAGACAGAAATAAGGGCAGCAACAGTGAAAGAAGTAAAATCTTGTTTCAAAAGCAATGTCTAGTTTGCTCACCTTGTTGGTGCCACTGTTCGCGACCTGCCATTCGTCACAGGGACCAGAGACAGTACTTAGATGTCTAGCCCAATATTTCAAATTCAAACGCAAATACCGACGGTTTGGAGCGGCCGGTCTTCTTCATATATGGAATGATTATAGGTTATATGTCTCCCATACTCATATTAAAGTGTCATTGCTTAATTCCAACAGGAAGTAGGAAATTCTGCGTCCAGCATGGCCCATCGACCTATTCGACTGTCAGTGTACTACATCACAGAGTAAGGCCTGGCGTCCACCTACTACGATAAAAATTTAGACCTACCGATATGGCACCGATACAAAAACCAAATATCGGAGAGATATCGGGAAGGTGCAAAATCATAAACATGTGTTTAAACATGCCAATCCATTGTATGTTTTTTTTTATCGGTGTCTATTTTTTCTTTTTTTCAGGAGGTGCATCGTAGACCATATCTGAGGCATGTCGTAGTAGGTGGACGCCGGACCTTAGGCCTAAGTTAGGGAAGACCCTCTCGCGAACAGTGACACAACAGTGGCAGTAACAAGGCAATGTCTTATCCTTTTGAAACCGGACACACCATGTTTGGGGTCTGTCTTGTCCAAAGTGCCGCTACTTGTGTTGTCACAAAACTAGTGAAACGCGATCTGTCTTTAAGGTGTCACAGACGCCATCTAGACATGTCATGAAACTATTGAAACGGGTCCCAGATCACGGTAGATTATATCAATTCTTCCTAGTCTACGTTTTACTGAAGTGTCTTATCTTTCCATGCCCAGGAACATTGCGTTGAACTATTGATGCGACAAGGCGTCTTTGGACAGTGGAATGATTTGAAATGTGGAGATAAAAGGGGCTACGTTTGCCAAACATACAAAGGTGATATACTGCCTATTACCTCCTTTTGTAAAACTCACATACTGTTTAAATTTTACTTTCTAGGTGAAAAAAACATTGGGATAACTATCTATTTTGTAATTCTTCAGATCCCGGTAATGTAATTAGGACAACTGCCAATCCATCAGTGAACTTTACATGCTCCGCTGGCTTTACTCCGTACTGGTATGGATGCTACAAGTAAGTCTCTTCACATGCTGATAATAAATCAATTAGATAACGTCTCATTTCATGGTCTTTCCTTGTACACTATGTTCAATATGATATCACCAGAAATCTCTTTTTCGACAGATAGCACTGGAAGTTTATACGAATAAATAACTAATGATGATGAGATTGGAAGTTGTTAGTGATCCTTTCATTTCTGCATTAATGTACTTATAATTATAGGTACCAGCCAACAGCACTATCGTATGAAAGTGCAAACATGCAGTGTAAGCAGGCACACCCCTCAGCTGTTCTGGTTGGGATTCATGCTGAAGCTGAGAATGCTGCTTTACAATCCGTAGCTCTTGGCAAAGAAACTGCAATTTGGATCGGTTTAAGGGACAAGAATAGTACGGTAAGAATGAAGTGCCGCATTTCTCTGCCGCAAAATTTGTCGACTTGTCAATAAGGTACTACAACAAATCTGCTTTACAGCAATAGGTCTTGTTACGAAACCGTTTCCAGACCTATTCTCAAAGGTACGTGTTGGTAGGTGGGTGATTTCTAAATTCTATTGATTTTTGCAAATAAATCTGGATTCTGATAGTTGGGAACATATACAAATGAAAAATGCTAAAAGAAATACCATAACACCATACTAAATTCTATGGGAAGGCCATCTGAAGTAGGTAAGTGCCTGACTATTGGTGTCTATGGGAAACTGCAATATCTTCATGAAAACAGATGGCAGCACCAGTGTCAATTATTAGTTCTGAGGGTGGTCAAGCAAGGCACTGTGATACCTACCTGCATTTGTCTTTAAAATGTGTTCCTATGACATTGCTTTTGCGGCGACTACTGACCAAGTGACCTGTGTCTGAGGATTGCGTAGGGGCATTAGAATATTTTGAAAGTGTGTGGGGGGGGGGGGGGGGGGAAGCAAACTGAAAAATTGCTGACTTTTTTAATCCATGCTTGGCACCAAGATGAAGAACTAAACCTAGGCTAGTGTTAGGCCACTCCTTAACCGCCTCACGTGTAAGCTTTCATGTTCAACGTTAACAAGATTAAACAACCTGATACCAGCAAGAAGAGCAGGGCGATGACCTCTACACTACCAGTGTTAGTGCGGGGGAACCAGCTCAGCGCAATCTCACAATGCACCAGAGAAAAATAGCAGTACCAACCTGGCCTAAAGTGGGATTCACACGGTGGGATCCATGTACCTCCATAGTGTTTGTCTGGGAAAAATCCTGTTGAGATTCGGTTCTGGAAAACTATCTCCTCGTCTGAATTGTATGGTTCCGTTTTGCCAAGACAAATTTTTCCGTTCAGTTGTCGGCGATAATCACCCCTACCAAGGAACAGAATCTCATGAGATCTTGACATTGAACAGGTTTTAAATTTAGAGAGTGTACTATGTACCTGCCCTAGCCAATAGGAGGCCAGTAAGCAGGATTGCATGTTTGTAACACCCTTCGCATCGGGGGTAATTGAGTCCCGGGGTGAGTAGTCACTGTGTCTATATCTGAGATTATATACCAGGTGTGCCCTCCCATGTGAATCAAATTCGCCATTTTTCCTTGGGACAGATAAAAGCACTTTGCCATGAGAATTTTGTACTGAAGTGGGATTCACACGATGAGATTCATGTACCTCACAGGATGTTTTTCTGAAACAAATCCTGCTGAGATTTTGTACTCGAACACAATTTCTGCGTCAAAATTATAGGGTTTCATTTCCATGAGACATGTTTTCCCCCCTGTAATTGTAGAAGACATTTCCCCCTAAAAAAGAACAAAATCGCATGAGATTTTGAGCCCTATTAGGTACATGAATCCCATAGTGTGAATCCCACTTAACCGAGAATTGTCTGAGACTAGGGGAAAGGTGTGAAGTACACCAGTCTCAGGTGCATATATATATATACATTATAAGCGCGTATATATATCGTTTCTCTTCATATGTGCTTTGTGGCAAATACAGCCGTTACACTTCCATATACATGGAAAAACATAGTTGTGTACGCCCCATACAGTCGCGCAGTATATCTTGTTGAATTACCGAATATTTAACGTATTTATTTACTGTGAGTAAAATTCTTGCCGTCGGATGGGTTTCCGAGCCTCAGATGTCTGACAGCGTGTATATATATATATATATATATATATATATATATATATATATATATATATATATATATATATATATATATATATATATGTGTGTGTGTGTGTGTGTGTGTGTAAATATTTAGTAAATATTTTCTTTTGTCTTTTCCTCATATCACTTTTGTAAAGCCTTTGTTAACAGTGTCAAAACGTCTCATTGGAGAGATATTATATTATTTTCCTACGTACTGCATGAATGTTACAAGTAGAGATGAATAATAAATAATCAATATGTATAACAAGTATCGTACATGGTGAAAACAATTTAAGATGCGATGATACATGTCTATATACAGTGAGTGACATGAAAGTGTAATGTAATCTGAGTTGCGGTACAACGGGAAGCACCAGAATAACGCTGGGAGGTGAGCGCTGTGAGTGAATGATAAAGGCAATTGGTTCTGAGCAGTCATTCAGTGTGGTCGTTATTCTCTGAGTAGGTTTCCTATTCCTTAACTTTATGATATAATCACCAATTACTCATAATGTTTGCAAAAAGGTTGTTGTGGCCGGCGACTGTAATTTCGTCTCCCGAGTTGTTTTGACCTATACTCATATTTACAAAACAACTCGGGAGACAAAATTACAGTCACTCCAATATAGAGTTTTCAATAGGATTATACCTACAAATTCTTATCTCCACAAAAGAAAAATAGTCTCATCGGATATTTGCTCTTTTTGTCCAGAAAGAGATATTTTGGAACATTTTCTCTTGGACCGCTCCAAGGTTAAAACTTTCTTGTCCCAATCCATCCGTTGGGCAAGGGAGGTTGCTGGTCTCCATGGTGAATGGTCCAGGACTAACATTTTATTGGGTTTTCCAGGTTCAGGTATCACAGCTCAAAGGCTGAATTATATTAGTATCCAACTCAAATTTTATATTTATAGGCAAAGGTTATTCCATGAGAACAATCTCTCCTTGTATGCTTGGACACTGGAATTTAGAGAGAAACTGTGCATAGAAAAATACTAATGTTATGTGGAGAATTCTACCCACAAATTCAAGAAGTGGGCAAAGGTAGCTCACAACATTGCATAACATGATAGTATTAAGGGGCCTTTCTACGGAGTGTTCAGGAGGCCTGTCATATTTTGTTACTCAGTCACCTTCAGTTGGGGTTGGATTGCTCATACCAAAATGTGATAGTCCTGTTTTGTATGTCCTGTTACACTGTTATTCGTACCCCTTTATATGCTTTTGTGTCCTTTCTGTAATTAAGACCTATCCAGGTCTGAGGGATAATTCCAGATTCTCTGGATCTTTCACAGGGTATATTTACAGTAATTAAATTGCAACATTGTGGTTTCATATTTCAAGGGGTTGTATTGCTCAGTATATACATTTTAAAAAAAGGGGGAAGACAAAGAGGGAAAGGGAAAAAAGGGGAGGGGAAAAAAAGAAAAAAAAGAGCAAGCTGCCGTATATGATTGAAATTGTGTATGAAATATCATGGTATTACTAAACGAGATGTTCCTATATCCATAGATTAAGGATGATGCTATGATCAGGTTATGTACTATTAGTGAAATAAAGAATGAGCTTGCTCAATTTATATTTTTTAAAAACTGATGACCACAGCCATGTCAGCAGAAATTAGTTTTACAATAGTCACATGCATGCTGATTCAAAGCGAAGATAAGATATACCTGTATATCCTTTAAGGATGGAGTTAATGGCGAGTACAATTGGGAGGACGGCTGGAACGTCTGGTGGACCAACTGGAGGAGTGGTCAGCCCATTAAGGAACCTGGTGGTGGATGTGTTATAATGTCTACAGATGGCACTTGGAGTGACGACGTCTGTGAACAGCAATATCCATCAATTTGCAAGATTTCACAAGGTAGGTATTGTTTTTGTCTGGCATGTAATACCTGTAGGCCTTTTCCTGGCCAAGATAGCATCTTAATGGAAATATGATCGAAACTTGTGACTAGGTCTGCAAGAACCTAAATATGATATTAAAAACATGCAGGGGCCATCCATAAAGTACGTACGCAGATTTTCCTGGAAAATTGACCCCCCACCCCCCCTGTTGCACAACATACGCTTCTCATGGACCCCCCCTCATTGCGTATGTACATTTTCTGGACACCCCCCCCCCCCCTTTCAATACCTGAAGCAGGATTCATATGTCGGTATAATGTACCTGGGACAGGTGTACTTCACACCTTTTCCTCTCTGAAATCAAAATCTTATGAGATTCTGTAATTTGATAATAGGATTTGTTAGGGACAATTGCCCCTATCAGTCTTAAGTCACCACCGTTCAGACAAGGAGTACATCAATCCCAATCTCAAAACAGTCTCACAGTAGTCTCACAAACATACTGCTCCTCAGCTATACTGCCCCTCACCCACACATTCCCTCAACTGCACTTTTGCCCGTCAACCGGACTGGCCCTTTACCATACTGCCCCTCACCAAAATTGCTCCTGAATCCTATTGCCCCTCCACCATACTGCCCATCCGCCATACTGCCCCTCTGTCAGACTGCCCCTCAACCATACTGTCCCTCCACATACTACCCCTCGACCATACTGCCTCTCTAATATATTGTCCCTCCACCATACTACCTGCCATTCCAGGATACTGCCCCTTTACCATACTGCCCCTCTACTATATTGTCCCTCCACCATACTGCCCCTCGACCATACTGTCTCTCCACCATACTGCCACTCCATCATACTGTCCCTCTATACAATACCCCCCCTCTACTATACTGTCCCTCCACTGTACTGCCCTTTTACCATACTGCTCCTACATAACTTCCCCTCTAACATACTGCCCATCCACCATACTGCCCCCTCCTATATTGTCTCGCCACCACACTGCCCCTCTGCCATACTGCCTCTCCACCATACTCCCCCTCTACAATACTGTCCCTCCACCATACTGCCCCTCCACCACACTGTCCCTCCGCCATACTGCCTCTCCACCATACTACCCCTCCACTATACTGCCTGTCCACAATACTGCCCTTCTGCCATACTGCCCCTCCACATAGTGACATACTGCCGCTCCACCATACTGTCCCTCCACCATACTGCCCCTCTACAATACTGTCCCTCCACCATACTCCCCCTCTACCATACTCCCCCTCCACCATACTCCCCCTCCACGATACTGCCCTTCTACCATACTCCCCCTCCACAATACTGCCCCCAATTCACCCATTCTGCCCCTCACCGATACTACCCAGAACGATACTTCCCTCAACCACTATACTGCCCGTCAGCAATACTGCCTCTCAACCATAGTACCCCTACACTATACTGCTTCTCCACCATACTGCCCTTAATTCATAATGCCCTTAGACCATACTGCCCCTCAATCTTACTGCCCTGAACTTTACTGGCCCTAAACTATACTGCCCCTCATAGGGTACTATGGTGAGGGACAGTGTGATTTAGGGGCAGTATGGTTGAGAGGCAGTATGGTGAAGGAGTATTATGGTGAGGGGCAGTATGGTGGAGGGGCAATTTTGTTCAAGGGCAATATGGTTTGAGGACAGTATCTTTAAGGGGCAGTTTTGTTGAGGGACATTATCATTTAGGGGTAGTATGCTGAGGGGCAGTATCGTTTAGGGGCACTATGGTGGAGGGGCAGTATGGTAGAGGGGCAGAATTGTAGAGGGGCAGTATGGTTGAGGGACAGTATGGTGGAGGGGCAGTATGGTTGAGGGACAGTATGATGGAGGGACAGTATAGTTCAGGAGCAATTTTGGTGAGGGGTAGTATGGTTAAGGGACAGTATGGTGAGGTGCAGCATGGTCAAGGGGCGGTATGGGTGAGAGGCAGTATAGTTAGGGACAGTATGGTTCAGGGGTGGTATAGAGAGGGGCAGGACAGTTTGATACAATTTGATTCAGGGGCAGTATTGTGGAGGAGCAGTAAAGCTGAGGGTCATGGTCTTTGAGGGACAGTAAGATGAGAGCCAATATGGTCAGAGTACTATGGTGAGGGGCGGTACACACACACGTATACAAGACATTTTCATTGATATTATGTAAGCATGCGTATGGAAAATCAAGCCTTCAACCCCACCCCTCCCCCCTGTACGCATTTGTACGCATTTGGTCTAACCCCCCCCCCCCCCCCTTGCTGCGTACATACTTTATGGATGGCCCCAAAGGCATTCAAACCCCACAGCCTGAGGAATGGCTAGTTCAAAGTTAACCCACAAGATGGCAGCGCTTCTCCAGGCCAGTTGGAGAGTTAGTTCCACATAGACTCGCTAGATGCCCCCACCCATATACACAGCACCGGGCACAAACCCACAGCTCAGACAGGAGTCTCAACTCTAACCACATACCCTTACTACGGAGAAACGCAAAAAGGCTGTCAGAGGTTGAGAACATGCCAGTCAGATGTCACATGCACTGTCAAACGAGTGAAAATATTGGATGCAGACGGGAAAAGCCGAAATCGATTTTGCCCGGTGGGATCCTCGGTCACTTGCAGTTGTGAGCGCACTCAAACGCCTCGTTTTTACAGTAAATATTTGTTGTTATTTTTTTTTATCTTTTCCCCATATTACAATTGTAAAGACTTTGTTATCAGTGTTAATTCATACGTGTGTAATTTGCATCATTTCAGTGCCACCTTTGACCACACCATCCACGCGGCCGGGAGAATGTCCACCGGGCCGGGAATGGATTGAATATCATGAACATTGCTATTTCTTTGACCCCTATGGATATACAGGCTGGGAAAAGGCTAGAGAAAGGGTATGGTCCAAGTGTTTTGATGATCAGATAAAATATTTCGGCCTTATTTACAAAACGATAGCGGCATTCATTATATTAGCCTCAATAAGAATTGTGGCTCACATTAAAGATTAACGAAGGTCATTAAGATATCATCGGTGATTAAGTGCAATTCATTCACAGGTGGGAACTTAATACCTCAACAGAATGCAAGTACATTTTCCTTTCCTCTTTCAGTGCCAGTCTAAAGCATTTATGTCAAACTTGGTATCAATCCATTCCTTTGCTGAGAATCAGATGATTCATAGCCGCCTTACAGAAATGGGTTCAAGACAAGATGTGTGGATTGGACTCTATCGGTCTAGCAAAGGTAGGTAGGTTTCAGGTTCTAAAGTATAAAAATGATGTGATGACAACTTGGACGGGACAAGTTTTAAATATTGGAAAACCGATAGCTAAATGGTAAATTCTAAAGTTACAGAGGTAATGATTAGATATGACCCAGCAAATTGAATTTATTATGATGAATTGGGCGGGAAGTAAGTTTTCCTTTAGTTCAATACCTTTAAAGGAGCCACAAAAGAGTTTCTGGTAGTCTCCCTGAGGGTTTAATGTTATTTCATGTATGGCCTACGCTTACACAGCATGGCATAAAAGAGATGCCCGATGAAGCGTGGATATATCTATCCTACTCCTAAACCCCTAAGTTTAATATTAACTAATTTCATTTGACATGCCGTGCCATAAAGTGTGATTTATGTCATTAGGGGCATAAAATGATTTACCAATCAACGATCAGAACATGAGCTACTACCATGAGGATCAATTCTATGGGAAATTTCTACAGAAGGTTTAGACAATGTGACCTGATTATGGTGCTGCCACCTAATGGAGTTCACATTGATCTCACATTTTGAAATCCAAAATGGCTGCCAAGATCAGTCTGAAAGCCTATGTGCAGTGACAACTGAGCTGTCTATCATCACAACTTTAAGTGTGACACCTTTATATTAGGGTTTCTGAGAGTCACAAGTCCAATGCAATAATTAGAAATTGAGTATGATTAATTGTTGCTGAGATATAAAGGTATAACATGTGATTGATAGTTGATCACCATAATGGAGGCTATAAATATTTTCATCATATTTCTAATGGTATGATCGTTTATGTCATTCTATTGAATGGAACTCTGACATGATGTATTAACCAGTATCTTTGGAGATGACAGCCTGCTATAGGTGCTCAGTACATGTTACTTATTGATGACTCAAAAGGAATGTATTTGCCATTATGGCTAAGCCTTGACTCTTCACTGTGGAAAACTGTTAAAGTGGGACTTATTAGCAAACAATGATGGCTAAGCCCTGACTTTTCACTGTGAAATATTGTCAAAGTCTGACTTTTTAGCATGCAATGATGGCTAAGCCCTGATTTTTCAATGTGGAAAACTGCCAGACTTATTAGCATGCAACGATGTCTAAGCCCTGACTTTGCACTGTGGAAAACTGTCAAAGTCTGACTTTTTAGCTTGCGATGATGGCTAAGCCTTGACTTTTCACAGAATTTTCCAGTTGAATAGGCTAATGTCAAAGTCTGACTTTATACCCTGTAAGAAAAAAGTCAGCAATTTTTCAGTTCGTTCCCCACTTTTTAAAATGTTCTGACACCCCTGCAGTGGCAGACTGCAGGTTCACCCTCTCAATTCTTCAGTGGTCACCTCCCATGAAAAAGATGGCCTTTGTCTCAGTGATGATGATTTCTACCATAACCCTATTCACAAATAAAGAAACCCCACCAGTTTGTCTATTGGAAATATGTACTCAACTGTAGCCTAGGAGAGGATTATCTTCAGGTTTCTTGGTGAGATAGAAATTGTGCTCCCCAACCAATGAAGTAAATGCTGAGCAATTGTCAGGTGGAAATGATCTGTTATGGGGTTGATGATTATGTACAAGGATTAATTCACAAATGCACCACATGCCAATTTTTGTACAATGCCCATTTCATGGGAAGGTTGAACTCCTAAATATGATTTATCACATACATGGAGGAGGAAGATGTGGAGTACCATAATGCAAAAGATGCAATGAAAATAAAATGAGAATAAAATGACAATTACTACAGTAAAGTATGGTGAAGTACCAATAGCTTTTCAGTGATCTAGGAAATGAGGAGTTTTGTCTAATGTTGTATCATTGGTGTATGACAGTTGTTTCAGAAAGTGTGACATAGTATTTTGGGGGTGGTACGAAATGAGTGACAAAGTATGACAGGGGGTGAGGAGTGGGGAAGGGGGGATCCTAAAAGTGCCCTGAAGAGTGTGACATAATTTATGGGCGGCCCCTTTGACAGTGTCAACAAAGATGGTGCCACGGGCAAGTTTTGTTTTTCGCCGAGCCTCAACAAGATGTAAAAATGGCAAATAACGTGATTGTAGTTCTATTTCCTTTAATATTCTATTATTCGTATTATAAAAATGGTGTTTGGGATTGGTCTGGTTTCATAAATCACTCGTAATATTCTGTTTCATACATGCACCCTGATGTGGGATCCAATTTTATATGGCTTGCCATTGTAGATGACAGACTGAACGTTACAGAACTATTTCTTTAATCGCTCACGTTTTAATCACTGATTGGTCAAAAATGGAGTCACGTGAATTTAAATTCATTCAATTGTCACACATAGCATATACATATTTTCTGAGAAAGCAACTTGGAAAATCAAATATAGGCAGTTAGATTTGGTATTGATTCTATGGATAAGCGATTTAACGGACATCTCCTACTGAATATTATCTAGTACATGCAATGCTTACTGTAGACGAAAATCAAATGAAGTGGACAGATGGATCAAGTCTCCAATACGAGGCGTGGGCCCCTGCTGAGCCGAATGGAGAGGGTAGTGATGAAGACTGTATTGAGATGTGGAATCAACACTGGCCAGGCAAATGGAATGATCATAAATGTACGGACAACAAAGGTTACGTCTGCAAAGCGCCAAAGAGTAAGCCTAGAATTTCTTTTACTAAATAATGTTATTATTTGTCTGTTACATGGACTTTTATATGTTTATTGCAATAATAGTTTCAGTCTGCTTTATGTGGTGTCACTGCATCAAACATAAATCTTATTCTCACCAAGAAATGCAAGAACCCCATGATGGCACCCCTCATAACATCTCATCCACTGTAAGCCTTTTATCTCAAGGTTTAGAGCTCTCATGTTTCCAAGTAGTGAGAAAGGATACAGCCCATGAGTAAAATGTATGACTCAGGGATATTGTTCATTATCGTTTTGTGTTGGTTTGCTGGTACCTATATTGCTATGAGCGTATTGCATACAATAAAACTAATTCACGTAAGTTACTTCTCATCATACTAACCTCTGACGATTAACCTGCTCCTATATTATGCTCCAGTCCTTGTTCTCAGACATGAATCATTGTCCATGTTGATTAACATTTATTTTAAATCTACTGAACAGTTCCGCATGTGACGATACCACCAATAGAACCTAAGTGTGAGGAAGGCTGGTCACATTCACCTGATACAGGATACTGCTACTGGTTTAATCCAGATAGTCCTTACACATTCGACAATTCACAGAAAATGTGTCAGAATAATAATTCAGAGCTAGCATCTATCCATAGCCTTTGGGAGTCCGGCGAAATCAGATTCGGAATGAAAAGTAATTCAAAACTACCCCCAGAAGTGGCTCTTGATGAGTACTGGATTGGCCTGGCTACAACGATGACCGGTAAGGGATTGTCCATACAAATACCATATAAATTGAAATGTCCTATCGAACGATTTCCTCCACAAATGTATGATATAAATCCATTATAATTAAGCTGATACCAGATACAACATAATAAAAACCTCTATCATGCTTCTAATAGCTTTTTGATATTTTCTTGTACAATAGAACCACGCCTAATGGACACCCTATGTAGGGGGGCACTTTTGCTCAGAACGGAAATTGTTCCCTCTATTAGATCTTTAAAATGCACTCCACGAGGCTTCCTCAGTGTGTTCCAGTGCGTTCTTGAGGGAACACCTCACCTCACCTTCCCCTCAACTCATCTCTGTACCTCCCCATGGTAGTCAACAACATTGAAATGGTGTTTGTGTGTATTGCCGTAGCACTCATAGCTTCTCTTATCAGAAACCGTAAACGCAGAGCTGAGGACTCCCGCCGCTTTTTAAAAAAAATTATGTTTATTGCATCTCTCATACATGAAGTTTCTGATACAACAGTGCGGTGTCAGTTATACATATTGCGTAGCACAGCTTATTACATCCATAGATATGATGAATAGATGAGATAATGATGTTTCGATACATTGATTGTACAGTATCCTTAATCAAAGTTCGTTGTTTCTCAGTTCCATGTTCTCAGTAATTCATTCAGGTGTCCTCTATATTTATGCTTGAATTTCACAGATGTTTCACACTTTTGTAGTTGCTCAGATAATTCATTCCATAGTCTCGCTCCTCTTTGGAAAGGACTTCTTAGGATAGTAGAACTCTTGGTGTTTTCTATCTGGAAGTTTATCCTTTCTCCACTTCGGGTTCTTCTTTCTTTGGTATTGAGCCACTCTATTTTTGTTCTATTCTTATACATTAAGGTTACCAACTGCACTTTACCTCTGTACTCCAGATCATTAACATAACAGAGATACATCATATCTGCGACTGATTATCTTCTGTCTTTTGTTTGTATAACAATACGCAAACCCCTATGGTTTAACTTATTTGATAGTGTTATGTCTGATTTTTTCATACTTTCTCTTAAGAAAGAACAATACTCAAAATACGGAAGTATGCTGCTCTTGTATATTGCCTTCGCTGCATCTTAAAGGCAAATCCTACAATTCACAATGGCGCCACCTGGTGATGTTTGAATAATGTCAATTATTAATTAAAACTGGTTTCTTGGGATTTATTCTAATTCTACATGAGTAGATTTAACATTTTGACAAGTTTATCCAATCACAATGGGTAAAATAGGCCAATTTGCATTTGCTTGATTCACATAGGAAATCTACTGAAAAATATGTTTTTCTTCAATTCTTTCAAAAACAAGGACGGTGACCTATGGTTTTTAAAACATAACGAAGTAATACTATATATGTACTATATTTTGTTAAAATTTGAGGAAAATGACATGGGTTTTACTATGTGAAAAAATACTTTTTAGAATTTCTATATATTCTTATATGAAATTATCGTCATATTGATCTATAAATCAAAAACTAGTACGGTGACCTCCAATTTTTAAGTTAGATATGTGTTCCACAACACTTGGAGATCATCTTATTAGATTTTCAGGATATTGACATGGGTTTTAATTTTCAGGCCAAATTGTCCGATATGCCTTTAAGTTTTAAAACAGCTTCTCAACTTGCCAAATTTAAACAATTTGCAGCTTACTACTTTTGCAATTTCATTTGCATGTTTTCCCCAGGACAAGGTGTTATCCAAGGTGATTCCAAGGTATTTATAGTAATCACAAGAGGAAATTACAGCATAATTCATAGTTACAGACAACGGAGGACATTCCTTCATTTTCTTCATGGAATTGAGTGTCATGGAAACCCCCTCCCGGAAGCGCTGCAGGAGAAAACCCAGTATCTTGGTTCACGATTTGTTATTTGAATCCACACGCCAGTCGTATGGACAATTTGCCATTTTGTTGAGTCGGGAGCTGTGTGTTGGGGATAAGGCCAGCTTCCACAACTACCTTCAAATAGAGCCTGACATTTTTGACGAGATATTGGCAAGCATCCAGTCTGCCATTGAAAGAATGGAAACCAAATATCGTTCAGCTTTTCCAGCTGGTCTTTGATTGCCTGTCACTCTCAGGCACCTGGCCTCTGGTGACAGTTATGCATCGTTGGCATACAACTTTTGGTGAAGTAAATCATTGATCAGCAACATTGTCCCGCAGGGATACAGAGCCATCGTAGAGTAAGTACTTCCAGAAAGAAGCGTTTGCTATTCCTCGCAAAGCTGAAGACTGGATAGCCCTTGCCAAGGACTTTGAGGAACGTTGGGACGTGCCACATGCCGTTGGTGCACTAGATGCCACCATCATGAAACCCCCCGCATACTGGTTCCCTTTCCTATAACTGGGGATCCTTTAGCATCCCCCTTCTCGCCCTAGTTAATGCACAGTATTGGTTCACATGGATTAAAGTTGGCATGCCGCCTCCCTGTCCTCTCCCACTGCACCAGAACAACATTTTAAATATATGCGCCCAGCATATATAGGTATACTTTTGCGTATACAAGTTGACCTCTACCTCAAACTAGGATTTCTCCAGCTATAAGCCTTGTGATACAAAAAAGGGTACATGGGGGGCGGCCGGGGGGGGGGGGGGGGGCGACCGGGGGCAGCCGGGGGCCGGCCGGGGGGGGGGGCAGCAGGGAGACTTCCCACTGAGACCTATATTTCTACCAAAACAAATGGGTACAACACAAACGAGGCTAGCGGGAGGTCACGGGTGCTGGCGGAAGGCTCTTGGGATAGGGTGGGATGAGGACTTCTCTGTGTGAATGTGGCCGCCCTACAGAAGAGCGGCGGGTGACGCGGGGGGCGGCCGGGTTAGGAGGGGGTTAGGCAGGGGTTAGGCGGTGGTTAGGCGGGGGCCATTCGATGTACCCAGCAAAGGCGGACCAAGGACCAGGAGCAGCAGCCACCTCGGGAGGGGGGCCTGACAACTTCCTTCAACACTGTCTGCAGCATCGTCATCAGTGTTCCAGAATCAACCCCCGTACCAGGAGATGGCATCACTATTGGCAATGTGGCTGTCTGTTGGTTCTCTTCTGACATGCAAGAAGTTGCTGGGGCCGCAACACTGGCAGTGGACGATGGTTCAGGAGCTTTCAGAGTTCTGAGGCTGATGATATGTAGGAGCAGGGACTGGAATCGGGCCCATATCCACCTCCGGGTAGCAGTCAGAACTTCGAACCCAAACCTCAGTTCCAGTGGTGTGGGGCCCATGGCCTGTGCCTTCTCCCACCACAGCCGGTCTTTCATCAAGGTGTCTTTGAAGCTGGCCAGATATTTTGAATAGAGGTTGGGATGCTGGTGCAGGCACTGGATAACTTTGTACTTTCTTCTTTGGAGAAGTTTGCAAGAAGTTGTGGTTCATGGTGGGCAGACTGAGCAGTAGCAGCAGTCTTAGGTGTATATGGTGCCGCGATCATTAATAAATTAATAATACAAGCACCAATCTCTTCAGATATGTCTCATTGAGCAGTTTCAGTCAGCTAATGGAAAAGGCACTTAAACTTCCAATCGTTATCATCGTCTCAGTTCTTTTCCATTCATTTGAAAAAAATCTTAAATCTAATTCGACTTTTGTATAGATTAACACTGAATTATGAAGTCCTTACTTTCGACCAAAATAAGTTTCTGCTAAACACTAATGGTATGGTTGGTATTCATAAATAGTGAAAGATGACTGCAGAAACCTAAGAATATGATATAACATGCTGTGGTAGATATTGCGTGTTGCTTGTAGCAGTATGCGACCCTAAGTGTCCCCGCTCGGTTTTCCACCCTTGAATTCCGGCGATTCGCCCTGCCTAGTTATGTGCAGCATTGGTTCATTTCTCCGGCACCATTCGTTTTGATTGGATGGCATGAATGCACTTTTCGGCTGTGTCCTACGCTGCCTAACAACCAAACCCGCTGACCTATTTGCTGCGGGATCTCCTGACTTGGAGGGAAGGTGGGTTGGTTTGTATGCTGGTACTGCAGCTGCCATGCTACGATTGATGCACCTACGTCAGTCTCACGTGACTGGCTTAGCATCGGGGGCCTCTTCCACAAGCCATACTCCGTCTGTAGCTCTGTGTGCTTGTTTTAGGCTTTATTTGGGATCTTTTCTGCTAACGGTTTCGATAGTAATTTTATTCTCATCAGGCTTTTAGCTACTGCATAAGGCTTTTTAAGAGAATTGGGGTGCCGATTTTTCTCAATGAGTTCCCACATAACATGATATAACATAATGGTAACAGTGTAGTCCACATGTATATCCTGGCAACACTATACTGGAGGGAACAAGTGAAAGTAAAGATTCCTTTATGTAAAATAAAATTGGCTATTCAACTTTCAAGAGCTTCAGAATGCAGTGATAAAAATCAGTATCTCACAAATGGATCACGACGTTGTAAAATAATCGCTTTTGAGGACTAATCAGAACTTAACTGGTAAGAATATTTCCCCTTCAGGAGAGGACACTTATGAGAACTATTGGACTGATAAGACTGCGGTAAACTATCATAATTGGGAAAATAATGATGAACCAACAGATCCAGATACTCGAAGCTGTGTACAAGCTGACATTGAAAAGGGCAAGTGGACATCCACTACATGTGACCATCCTCTCGGCTTTGTTTGCAAGAAACCATCGAAATACGGTAAGAAGATATATCGAGTTTATAATTTATATTACATAAAGAAATAAGTCAGTGGTACTATAATATTGTCAGGGTTGAGGAGATTCACAATCAATAATGGATATAATTTTGTCTTTTTTCCTTTATATTGGGCATTAATTCGTAGTACAGAAATACCTTGAATCAATGCCCTATGAACACTTTTTAGTGGCCTAGGCAATATGAGATGCACATACCCTCAACATACCTGTGATAGCGTATGCCGTGTTACCTGGGTGAAATCACATGACAAAGCATAAGTTTAAGTGTTGCAAACATGATCAGTAACTTGGAATAAATGCTCTAAAATATTCATATTACCAAAATAGAAAACTAACTGTCTGTGACCCATATTTCAGTAAATGGAGCAGGTACGTATTATTATTACTATTATATATTTCTAAGAACTAGACTATTGAGAAGCACATTTATTTCAACATCACAATTAAAAGTTCGTAGGCATAAGATAAAACACCTTGTAACCTCCAAAATTAACTCGACCAACATATAGAAAAGGCAAAACACCTGCTGGAAAGGGAATGTTGCAATATTATCAAAAAACATGGTTATGACACCAGTACGGCTAAACTTATTCGAGGTGTCGATGATAAATCGTTCTGAATGAGGTCGAAGACCGAGTTCAGAACGATTTATCGTCGACTCCGAGAATAAGTTTAGCCGTACTGGCGTCATCAACATGTTTTATTATTATTATATACCTTAGATTGGTTATAATCCTCTGAAATCGACTCTGTTGACACTATCACTGTCCACCAGCGCGGCAAGTACATCACCATACTAATCCGGAAGTTGATTGCGCCTGCGTGAGTTACATTTGATCTCCGAACAGATCTTTGGTTCAAATAGATAGCGTTAACGAACCTGAACTACGCTTGGAGATTGTCAAGTTACCCGGATTCACTTTTTACATCACCAATCGTATATCTACTGATTGTTAATTTGATCAAACGGAACGGAAGATCGGCTTCGGAGAGTGAAGTTAACGATTTCTAGTTACCATGGCGCCTTGGTTCGTAGTGTCTCAATTCGCGTGTTGCGATGCGTCTTACACACGCAACGTAACGAGCTATCACGTGTATTGACCAAATATCGAGGCAACTAAGGTTTAGCTTTAACCTGACACCGTTTAAATAGCTGAAACATGCGAGATTGAACGATGAAAACACTCGCCGATAAGGTACGCCGACTTGACAGTGCGGCTGCCGATGACGTCATCAACGGGATTTCCCAGAGTGAAGGGAAACCCCGATAATGACGTCACACACATACGGCCGAGTCGCCGTAACTTCGCAGTGAGCGTTGTTTTCGAGCGAATACGGATGTTTCAGCTATTTTAAAGGTCTCAGGTTAAAGCTGAATCTTAGTTGCCTCGATATTTGGTCGATACACGTGATAATTCGTTGCGATGCGCGTGTAAGACGCATCAGAACACGCGAAGTGAAGGGATCCGCCATTTGCAATTCTTCTGCCCAGATTCATGTTGTCGGCCTCTCAGCCAATCAGATTCCGTTATTTGTTCAAAGCACGCCATTCAAAGCACGCCGTACTAAGGTCCAAAGCATGCCGTACTAAGGTTCAAAGCACGCAATCTCTATGTAAGTACGATGCTACACGGCTTATCGCGCAATATGTACGTTACGAAGGAACCCCCCAGCAGCAGACAGTATGGTGTGTCACTTAGTGCATAGGTATATAATAATATAGGGAAACTATGTTCGCAATCTTTCCATGCCTTACTGAGTAACTTTGACTTTCTTTCATCGATACTTGGTTTCCCTATTCCTATATACAACTTTGCTGGAGACGTGTTGAGACCAGCTCTATTGAGTTGAACGTTCTCCAGGGTAAATAAAAGTCTTAAAAAAAAAAAAAAGTAGAACCCTGCCTCACGGACAACCTGTGTAAGCGGATACCCCGCGTTAACGGACACTCTTGCTTGGAACGGTTCCCTCTATTTGATGTTTATTTTAACCCTGTGTAAGCAGGCACCCTGCGTAATCGAACACTTTGGCCCAGAAAGGAGGGTGTCTGGTTACGCTGGGTCTACTGTACCTTCAAATATTGATAAAATCGGCGATTCACTGTCCATCAATCAAATGTGAAGCAATGCCCACCCTTATGGAATAACTACAACTGATATGTTTTTATCCTGCCGATTTCCCACTGGTTCCATAGCAACTATGCATGTTGCTATGCAGACAGCTATGCGACAATGTCACGGCGATGTCAAAGCTACTTCGACGTAGTATCTTTATATTTTGCAGGCTTCAAAACCATGCTGATTTAGCCCTCAACGATTACTATTATTTAAACTCTTTTGCATTAATATTCTATTTGATATACCTTGATACTTAGTTGTAACCTATTCTTGCTACTAAGGAGAGTTGTTAAACCACCTTGTAAGGCCTGAATTGGTAGCATCCGCCATTTTTAAACTCACTGATCAACCTTGGGCAGTAAACATCAACCTAGGGCAGTATATGCGAGTTATTCCATCCCCAGCAATGTTATGTAATCTTAGAGTGTTCACCCCTGGGTATCTGCATGGAGTTGTCCCATTACACCAAGTCCATATAAGGAATAGAGTAGACCGAGTAGCATTCACAGCAAACCCCGACCTTGACCCTGACCTCCTTACGTGATATTTTCTAGCGCCTTGGGACGGCTCTACAGTGGAGAGTTGACCTACAATCTAGTGGGCAACAACCACCCTCGTACATAGGAATAGATACTAATAAACTACCAATAGAGTTCAGATCAACCAGATGACATAGATGATTAAGTAAATTCCTCATTACCATCGAATTGAATAATGTCACATCCAGTCTTTTAATCCATATACTTAGGTGTATATTAAGTAAATTGGGGTGCCACAAATGATCAGATGATCACCTTTCCTGGGAATACCTAACTAGCAAACCTAAATAGAAACCCAGACCTGATACACTTTAAGCTAAAACACCCAGGTTTCTGGTAAGGCTTGGTAAATGTGCTTGGAATGGTCGACACTATGATATTATATTGCATGTATAATATGTATGATATGTATAAATTCACATTTATAAGTTTGCAAAGATGAAATAATTAATTCTGATTCAAAAAGAGTAAGTCCGTTTCTAGCATTCTTTGACAACACAAACCCCTACTTATTTCATTTATACGCCACCGCGTAAATGCATGTATCCAATGTACATCAATTGGCATGTTTTCATATATATACGTCAACATTTTGCTCCAGCGTATGTGGCGTATACAATACAGTTTATGTGTGTATACGGAAGTGTAATTGCTGTATTTGCCACCAAAGGGTATATGAATAAAAATATGCTGTGCGCTATATATACGCTGGTCATATATATGTTATATGCGTTTGGCGTATATACATGTATGTATACTGTTGAAAAAAAAGTTCACCACCCCGAGCCCTGCCACCCTGTCTTCCCCCCTTAGACTTCTGAAAACTGACCCCTTGGAGGACACCCCCAGGCTCTCCACTGCCTCCTCTCAGTGTGTGTGGACAGTTGACTCAAAGTCCTCTGCCTACACACTTTATGAGAGTATTGTCCATGGGTCAGTGGGTGCATGCCTGTGTGCCAATGGGTGTGAAAGTGGTGGGTGTGAAAGCAGTGATGGCATCTGAGGTGTTGGTGGCAATGGCGGCAGTGTTGGCGTTGGCAGCGGCTGTGAGCCCGACCCTGACAGCAACCAGAGTCTATAACCACAATCTTAGACAGTGTGCATTATATACACACTCATGCTGAACTATACAGAGTGATGGTGTTTTGAAAGTATAATAATTTAAAAAAAGTAAAAAAAACCCAAAAGATTGCTTGGTTTATTATATGTAATTAATGAAATGATACTCATTAGGGTTTTGGAAAGATTTTATAATCAAAATTGATAATATAACATTGGATCTTTTATATACAACGGACTTTGATGACTAATCGCAAAGGAAATAAAATAACAGTGGTGTCCCTTAGATGGAGAAATCAGAATTATTGAACAGTAGCATAAATGTAACAGAATCAGGTGTATATATGATATATATATATATATATATATATATATATATATATATATATATATATATATATATATATATATATATATATATATATATATATATATGGGACTGCAACATGGGCACGTGTATACGTCTCGAGATAAAACGTATACACAATGGCAAAAACTTACTTATTGAAGCAGAATGATAGATATATACCTTACGTATATTATGTAAATCATTGGTTTTCACACTGTGTTTGCTTCTAATGCCCCAGTCACATTGGCGTAAAAAAGGGCGTATCCCCGTCTACGTTCTTCTATGCATTGTGAGAGATGCGCGGCGACGCGCGGGAAAAACAAGGGGTTGCGTAGACGTACATCGGGATGCGTAAACGAACGTGCAAAACTTATCTCCACGCATTTCTAATGCATAGATGAACGCTGGGAATCATCTAAATGCGCACAGAAGCGTAAATAAGCGTTGATGAACGCTGAAAAACATAAAAGAATGTTAAAGGAAGAATCAGCATCTCATTAAATTGAGGTCACAGCAAGCAGTGTCTCCCTACTAAGATGATCTTTGATATTCTAACAAATGCTTTTTAGATGGTTAAGTGTATGTTGCAGCTAATTTATATAAAGTGCTATCTGAATTATATTTAAATTTATCATGCATCTTGTGTCCACCTTCAGAACATCTACACCTTCTATATCAAATAATTTTGTATTTATCCGATGACGAAGAAGATTTATTCTGGATACATATCCTAAGCGAGCTGTTTCTTTTGTAAACCTTTTTCATCTTTTTATCATACAGATGGCGCTAGAATAGACCGGACTCATACTGCTGGGATATTCATTGGAGTTCTCCTAGGAATCACTTTCGGAAACTATTTCTCAGTGTGAATGGTCATAGACGGCTAAAAGATACAGAAGGCTAAATAGTTGTTATTCTTCATTAACATTCTACACCAACAGCTAGAAACACACACACTTTGAAAGATAGAATTTCGCTAGATTTTCATTACTTGTCAATTAAATGCCAAGGAAATGGAGGTCTGTAGAACATTACGAGAAGCTTAGGAATGCAAGGATGGCAATAAGAGAAGGATTTCAAAGTTGTCATTTAGCCTCGAATAGCCAACAAGTGAAGCTTCTCTTTCCGACATTGTTGGAAGACTTCTCACCATTTCATTTTTCCTCATTCTAGTTAAGTCGTGGTAATAAATTTGTAATATGTTCATTATCTTACCTACTATGGTTTATATCACATAGAATTCTAAAGAAACGTAATGGATATAAAATGTGAGTGATTATTGGGAAATGCTAAGATATATCGGGGTTTAGCCAACAGATCCCCATTATATGCATTCAGGATTGCAGCTGTGATTAGTACTTATTTATTTAATATCAAGTGATTCGCATCAAGCACTGCATATGGTTTATGTGAAACAATGTCGATGGCTTGTTACTATCGAAGTAAAACACAAAATGGGCGAAACCTATTTTCTGTACGCTATTATGAATAGAGTTCTCGTCATTGATTTGATTGATTTTTCCTCATTTCGCTTCCATATGTAATCAAATTATGGTCAGCTGACCTGGTCTGAAGGTTTTGCAGTTATTCATTGGAAGAGCATATGAAGAAATAAGTTTTGAAAGAAAGAATATATTATATTATATATTATCATATATACATGGAAAGTGGTTAAGTGGATTGAATAAATTTGAGCAATGCTCTATATATCATTCTAAACGTGAATGAGTCATGTATTTACCTGTAATTACCATGTAATTCGTGGATAAAATGTAGTTATTTAGTTTCCAGATAAACTCAGTCAAACAAGTATTTGGACACATTTGAAAGAAAAGAAAATGTGGAAGGGTCTTCAATCCTAATATTTTCAGAAATTATTTTCTGCAAAAGCCAATACGGTACATTTTCTAGCTAACTTCCCACATTGACCTGACACACTTATTTGTCATTTTCCTTGAGAGAAAGCCTGGAAATATGTAATATACGACATAGTATTCATCTGTTGAGGTACTGGATAATGCAGTGGTCATGAAATTTCTATTGCGAAACCTAATTGCATGCAATAAATGAATCTTATCGAAAACAGTGATATTATATTTTGAAATAAGTGAGCTGAAACAACCTTTTCATAGCCATTATCTGAAAGACTACATATCTAGATAAAAACAGAAATACTAAATTTTCTTTTTGATGTTCTGGTAGTGGTATTTGTTAATTAGGTTTAATTTATAGTCATCTCATAGAGGGAGCTGAAATAGCTATTCTATACGTAAAGATCCTCAAATCCTTACATGAGGACGTTAGGATGTCTGGTGAGGATGAGAGAAACCGTCACTAATCTTAACTTAGAACTTATACGACGTCTAGAGGTTAATCTAGGAATTACTGAATTATAACTTTATCAATTACGGCACATAGTGGCCAGATTAAAGACTAAAGAATCATACAGAACTTATCTAAATTACGAGTGTCTACACCTAGCGGTAGTCCTGATATAATCGGACGTAGATTCGCCTTATGTGTATTTCCAATATACTAATTAATCAGAATACTTAATTAGATTCAATAAATAATCATGTTGTTCTTACTTAAATTCTTTACTAACTTAATTTCATAAGGGAGATGGATCCTACGCCAATCTCGATTATCTCATAACTTAATAATCTTATAACTTTCATTAATTAACTTACTTAGCATATCTTAAAGTATAATAATTACGTAGGGGAGTAGAAACAACTCTTAGCAGTGTGTTTGCAGGCTACCAGAAACTATTATTTCCTTACTAACAACGAGGCAGTCTTCATGGGATCTTTATTTAAATTATTCGTTATCAATTATCAAGAATCATTAACTTACTAAATATAATTCATTATTAAATCGTGTCTTGCTTATTCATGGAAGAGATCAAAGATTTAAGTAAAGTTTGTAATGTTTAATGAATCATCTAAAGCGACATACAGATAATAATCAATTGAACATGGCATAGTTTCATTGGTTTGCTCAGTTCTTAAACGCTAATTACGTGAATAACCACGTAATTAGCAGAGTTGGCAATCTGCCAACATTCAACGTTCTCTTCAAAGAGTTCAATAGTTCATAGTTCAGATATTGGAAATAGTCAGAGAACTTTCACAAAGTCAACAGTGGTATTCAGCCGAAGCTTAACGAATCAATGTTAACCCTTTAACCGCCGCATGATGCCTCCAGGCATTCCCCTGGCTACCGCCGCATGATGCCTGGAGGCATTCCCCTAGCTACCGCCGCATGATGCCTCAAGGCATTCCCCTGGCTACCGCCGCATGATGCCTTGAGGCATCATAAACTTGGATTTTTTAGAAATTCACTTTTTCAATCGATTTAAGCACGAAAGGGTTAAGAAAAGTTCCATATATAAATAAAACATTCTGAAAACAATATATTTGTGTGTTTTGAGTCTATTTAGTGACATGGAGATGGTTATTTGCGAGTAGAACACTGAGAAAAATAAAACAATGCACAGATCGACTTGTGCCTATGGACGAGTTGAGTGCCTGACAGACCATTTCCCGATACAGTGAAATGACGAACGAGTTTATATATATTTAAAGCCTAAGGAATTGGTTGTCTTGCTCGCACAAGTTGAAAATAGTCATATACTATCTAATTTGCGAGTTTTTAGGCAGTCTCACCCCTTCGTTTTCACTATTTTGCGAATTTTCCGCCGATGTTTATATTTCTTCGACAAACGCAGCAGTGGAGAGTTACACTTCCGGTCGCCCTAGTTTTACGTTCCCGCCTGTACCATAACAAAGCTGAGACCAGAGAAAGCACCAAAAGCTCGTATAATATTGTAAATATAAAGAAAAGAATCATTGACACAGCGAGAATATTAAAAGTATGAAAATATATTATGAATCTGATCATAAAAAAACCAACAACATAGTTCTAACATGTCGCAGCAGTCGCTGACTGAGCACGCTCGTAGCTCGTCCGAGAAACTCTGACATGTCGTAATTGGCACGTATGGTGCACCTCTACCATACTGCCCCTCCACCATACTGCCCCTCCACCATACTGCCCCTCCACCATACTGCCCCTCCACCATACTGCCCCTCCACCATACTGCCCCTCCACCATACTGCCCCTCCACCATACTGCCCCTCCACCATACTGCCCCTCCTCCATACTGCCCCTCCTCCATACTGCCCTTCTAGTTCTATCATACTGGCCCTCCATCATACTGCCCCTCCACCATACTGCCCCACAACCATACTGGCCCTCCACCATACTGCCCCTCCATACTGCCCCTCCACCATACTGCCCCTATACTATACTGCCCCTCCACGGTACTGCCCCTCCACGGTACTGCCCCTCTACCGTACTGCCCCTCCACCATACTGGCCCTCCACAATACTGCCCCTATACCATACTGCCCCTCTACCATACTGCCCTTCCTCCATACTACCCCTCCACCATACTGCCCCTCTACCATACTGCCCTTCCTCCATACTACCCCTCCACCATACTGCCCCTCCTCCATACTACCCTTCTATCATACTGGCCCTCCATCATACTGCCCCTCCACCATACTGGCCCTCCACCATACTGGCCCTCCACCATACTGCCCCTATATTATACTGCCCCTCCTTCATACTACCCCTCCATACTGCCCCTCCACCATACTGCCCCTCCTCCATACTGCCCCTCCTCCATACTGCCCCTCCTCCATACTGCCCTTCTAGTTCTATCATACTGGCCCTCCATCATACTGCCCCTCCACCATACTGCCCCTCCACCATATTGCCCCTCCACCATACTGCCCCTATACCGGTACTATACTGCCCCTCCTTCATACTACCCCTCCATACTGCCCCTCCACCATACTGCCCCTCCTCCATACTGCCCCTCCTCCATACTGCCCTTCTAGTTCTATCATACTGGCCCTCCATCATACTGCCCCTCCACCATACTGCCCCACAACCATACTGGCCCTCCACCATACTGCCCCTCCATACTGCCCCTCCACCATACTGCCCCTATACTATACTGCCCCTCCACGGTACTGCCCCTCCACGGTACTGCCCCTCTACCGTACTGCCCCTCCACCATACTGGCCCTCCACAATACTGCCCCTCTACCATACTGCCCTTCCTCCATACTACCCCTCCACCATACTGCCCCTCCTCCATACTGCCCTTCTATCATACTGGCCCTCCATCATACTGCCCCTCCACCATACTGGCCCTCCACCATACTGGCCCTCCACCATACTGCCCCTATATTATACTGCCCCTCCTTCATACTACCCCTCCATACTGCCCCCCCACCATACTGCCCCTCCTCCATACTGCCCCTCCTCCATACTGCCCTTCTAGTTCTATCATACTGGCCCTCCATCATACTGCCCCTCCACCATACTGCCCCACAACCATACTGGCCCTCCACCATACTGCCCCTCCATACTGCCCCTCCACGGAACTGCCCCTCTACCGTACTGCCCCTCCACCATACTGGCCCTCCACCATACTGCCCCTATACCATACTGCCCCTCTACCATACTGCCCTTCCTCCATACTACCCCTCCACCATACTGCCCCTCTACCATACTTGACTTTTTTGTACCGACCGACCGACCGACCGGCCGACCGACCGACCGACCCACCGACCCACCGACCGACCGACCGACCGACCGACCGACCGACCGACCGACCGACCGACCGACCGACCGACCCACCGACCCACCGACCCACCGACCCACCGACCCACCGACCCACCGACCGACCCACCGACCGACCCACCGACCGACCGACCGACCGACCCACCGACCCACCGACCCACCGACCCACCGACCCACCGACCGACCCACCGACCGACCCACCGACCGACCCACCGACCCACCGACCGACCCACCGACCGACCCACCGACCGACCCACCGACCGACCCACCGACCGACCCACCGACCGACCCACCGACCGACCCACCGACCGACCGACCCACCGACCCACCGACCCACCCACCCACCCACCGACCCACCGACTCACCAACCCACCGACCCACCGACCCACCGACCCACCGACCGACCCACCGACCGACCGACCCACCGACCGACCCACCGACCGACCCACCGACCGACCCACCGACCCACCGACCGACCCACCGACCGACCGACCATCCCAGCCGACCGACCCACCGACCCACCGACTCACCAACCGACCCTTGTGAAAATATATTGATCAGAAGTGGTTAGATTGATTATTAGATCGGAGACAAAGCCCCCAGGTCCGACCACGTCGAGTGCCAGACAGACACTGATCATATTACCTTGATGAATCTGAAATAAAATATAACTGCCTGTGTAAAGCTAACCTAGGTACATATTGTGAATACGATGTCAACTGCTGCACCTGGAAATGTATCAAGCCTTGTCAACCTGTGTATATATATATATATATTGAACAATATTGCTGAATAATTGATCTGAAAAAAATACATACACAATATTTAAATATATTATAAACCTTACTTCACCTACCTTGTCTCCTTTTCCGCTTTTCAGAAGTATTTGTCTGTAGAAATAGTCAATCATTGTCCAGCAATCAATTTAAAAGTTAACTCCTCCTGGAGATGTCAATGCTTAATAGGCACAAGTCGAATTTTCCGAATTCAATATTATATATCAGCCTGGACATTAAATATATATATATATGTAGATCATCCTTAGAGTGTGGGAAATAACCACCTGTAGCCTTGTAATGATCAAACTCCATTAGAATCCTTAGGCGAATCAATTTGAAGAGACCACTCTAATTTTGTGGTTTATTGTTCATAGTATAATCAATGGCGAAATAAGCCAATATAATCACTGCTCGAATCTGATTTTCAAAAATCAATATCTAAGTCCCACCATGTCCGAATTGCACATTATATATATCGAAAGAAAGCCCAGAATCTATAATTTACGAATATTAATGTCTCCACTCATATATTTGAAGTTAAATCCTAATAATAAATGATTTTCTAAATCGTGTCTTGCCCAGCGTCTAACTCCCTTACAGCTCCCATAGTAAAGGCTCAGCTTAGATGACCATTTCTTTTAATTTAATTCTAAATCATCCGCTGGTTCAAAATGATTCATATTTCATATAAACAAACCTCAGACAGTGTAGTTTACCCTGATATAAGTCCCCGTTCATAGATTCAAGGTTAAAAGCCTTAAAGAAATCATTTTGAAAGAGATGTCTTAGAACCCAGCTATGGTGAAATAAGCCAATTTATTGACAGACTACTTTTAATTTTCTAAATTCGATAACTAATTCCCACCTTGTCCGAAATACACAAATTATATATCATGAGAAAGCTAAGAACCCGTAGTTTATCTATATTAATGTCTCCATTGATATATTTCAAGTTAAATCCTCGTAATAAAAGATTTTTTAAATCGTATCTCGACCAGCGCCTGAATCCCCTACCAAGCCTATAGTAAATAGTTAATCTTCTAAATTCGATAACTAAATCCCACATTGTCCGAAATACACAAAGTTTATATCAGGAGAAAGCTGAGAATCTGTAGTTTACGAATATTAATGTCTCCAGTAATAGAATTCAAGTTAAATCCTTATGATAAATGAATTTCTGAATCGTGTCTGGCCCAGATCCACACTCCCATACTGAACCTATAGTAAAGTATAGAGAGTGCGTATGGCGCATCTTAATACTTCGATTACTTGGTCTCGAATCGACCAAAATGGACAATATTATATCATCATGAAGCTGAGAGTGTGTAGTTCACGTTAGAATATACGAAAATCCATTTATCTAAGATTTAAACCCCGAAATATATGATTTAGTTAGCCAAACCACAAAACTGCGTAATGCTGACTTACTTTGTTTGATTATTAATTCTAACCTGATATAACCTGGACATTATTCAGATAGAAACAAACCTTACAGTATGTAGATTATCAATATGTATATCATTAATCATGAATCTAAAGTTTAAACCCGGAGCGAGCTGATTTCCAATGACAGCTCGACCACCCTAACTACACAGTATGGAAAATGGCGGATCAAGCTAGGCCAGAATTCAACGTGCGTAATGCGCATCTTAATATTCTAATATCTTGGTCTATTCTCGTCTAAATCTGATAAAATACGTACTGGAACAAACCTTGGAGTCTATAGAATGTGAAAATACACTTCCCTGTGGTTTATTCTAATGTTTAAACCCTATCTGAGCTGATTTTGTGATCATCGTATGAAATTCGACTGAACCAGCAAGCCGACTGCGTAATGCCCAAGGTTAAATTTGAATTATTAAATCTGAACTCGTCAAACCTGGACATTATTTACATAGAAAGGTAGCTTAGAGTGTGTAGATTATGAATATACGTATGATTAATCATGAATCTAAAGTTTAAACCCTGTGCGAGCTGATTTCTAATGACAGCTCGACCACCCTAGCTACACAGTATAAGCAATGGCATATCGAGCTAGGCCAGAATTCAACGTGCGTAACTCGCATCTTAATATTTTAATATCTTGGTCTCTTCTCGTCAGAATTTGCTAAAATACATACTGGAATAAACTTTGAAGTCTATAGAATGTGAAAATACACTTCCCTGTGGTTAATTCTAAAGTTAAAACCCTATCTGAGCTGATTTTGTGATCATCGTCTAAGATTCGACTGAACCAGCAAGCCGACTGCGTAATACCCAAGATTAAATTTGAAATATTAAATCTGAACTCGTCAAACCTGGACATTATTTACATAGAACGGTAGCCTAGAGTGTGTAGATTATGAATATACGTATGATTAATCATGAATCTAAAGTTTAAACCCGGTGCGAGATGATTTCTAATGACAGCTCGACCACCCTAGCTACACAGTATAAGCAATGGTGTAGTGAGCTAGGCCAGAATTCAACGTGCGTAACTCGCATCTTAATTTACTAATATCTTGGTCTCTTCTCGTCTAACTATGATAAAATACATACTGGAACAATCCTTGGAGTCTATAGAATGTGAAAATACACTTCCCTGTGGTTAATTCTAAAGTTAAAACCCTATCTGAGCTGATTTTGTGATCATCGTCTAAGATTCGACTGAACCAGCAAGCCGACTGCGTAATACCCAAGTTTAAATTTGAAATATTAAATCTGAACTCGTCAAATCTGGACATTATTTACATAGAACGGTAGCTTAGAGTGTGTAGAATATCAATATATATATGATTTATCATGAATCTAAAGTTTAAACCCGGTGCGAGCTGATTTTGTATTATAACTTGACAACCCTACTGTTCGAGCAGTGACACGGATTCCCATAGACTCAACCTTATAATCTAGACAGCACTCTATAGAGGCTTTGCCGATATTAGTTACAAAGCGTTAAGTTAATTCCACCGTATCAAGTCTGACACCTTCGTATAGCTGCTGATCAGATGAACATAATGCTGGCCTTAGTTTACACTGTTGACGCCATAGGATGATATAAATGGCAATTCTGTGGGTTGTCGCATCGACTTGTAGCAGACAGCTTAGCAGACATGGCGCTGTCACTGGAATTGACACCTATACTACAAGCCTCAAAGATCCGAAGTTATCATCGTATTAACCACACTTTCGATGGTTTTCCCGCCAGAATATGTATATCCTCTTGTAGGCACAAGCCTTATCTTGAACGTGCTGGGCTCTATTAATGTTGTTAATCCGCTATTTGACGAGGGGAAATGATTTTACACAGCGTTCATTGCGTAGATGAATCAGCTTAGCTATCCATATTGACACTGACACTCCCACCCCCACCAACGGTTTTGCTATGGTGAGCGAGTTCAAATTTCGATATTGCTTAGATCACCTTAGGCGTTGTTTTATTTCATAATACTTTAGAATTGGGTAGGTAGGGATCATATTTGAATTCAGATGTGGGTTTTATCGACTTTAACGACTATATATATTGATGCGAAGAAATCTGCTACAGTAGTATGTAAGGCCTTAGATAGGCGGACGCCATGGATGGTTATATTTTACATAGGCGCCTATTTTAGGCCAACTTCATATCAGATTTAATAATACCCAACAATTGTTTTTATTCGCAAAATATATATAGAGACAAAGCTACAGGTCTTCTGTTTATCGTAATGGTCTTCGTTTATTCATAAAACATCAATTTGTGGAGAAAATGACGAAATACTACCACTACCACCTTCAAAATATCGGACGCTCCCCGATCACGGGAAACTGGGCCGGCGGTACGAGGGAGCATATAGTAAAAGCCTGCGGTGGCGTAGTACATAGGTTTGCCGTAGGGGGCGCGGCGGTTCAACTCCCGTCCGGATTTGGCGTGCGGCGGTTAAAGGGTTAATTAATCAATAAGACTCACCCAATAAAGATTGTCCGTAGTGAACTCACATTGTTCCACTGGTTGTTCATAAACACAAAGAATCACTATTCCAATGTCAAAGTTGAAGAATAATTGACAAAGTTTGTTCACTCTAATTGAGTGAGAATAGTCGGAGAGTGATCCGATGTGATCTCAGAGATTCCTATAAGTCTGTTCAGAATAGGTGTACTTGGTGAGTCCCTATCCAAGCCACTTTCTGTACCCCCAGAGGACCAAGTTGCCTTAGCTGTTCCTACTCAATAGAATTTCACTGCTGATTGCACACACTTTGCCGGATCCGGAGCCGAGCAAAACACGTCCTGACAGCAGGAGATGGTAGCAGAGACTGACGATACAGTCAGCTCCAGAACAAATTGCTAATGAGTTTTTTTAAAGGATCATGTGAGAATTGCGGTTTGATCTCGTCTGAGTTCACATACGTCAGGGAGTCTATTCCTAGAAGCAGGTGTGTTCCCTTAATAAAACATTGTAAGTAGTACAGGAAACATCACCTTGAACATGGCTATCTACTTCACAGTACGTTCAGCCTACAACGTGGCTTCATAGACATCTATTGTTAATACTTTAGTTAAACACTTGATACCAACACTTGATACTATGATACCTTATTATTTCTTTTATTATAAAACATGAGTACCACATTTTCAATAATTAATAAAATAACCTTTATAATTTCCAAAATATCTTTACTCTTAAAATAACCTTAGTATTGTGCTGTTTTTGGTTACAGCACATTGATATCCTGTACTATCCTTTTGGTTAGTTTTTAGAATTCCATTCTACGCTGTTGGAAGAGAAAAGAGGCTTTTCCTGTGCTGAATCCCACTTGTTAGGGGCCAACATTCCTGGCACCCTAGACAAGAGAAAGAGAGATGTCTATTAATTTCCAAAGATATTATGTTTTGACGTATTATGTGTATATATATCATTTATAATCGAATTACACCAGTACATTTTCCCTGATTGTCTACAGTATACATGTACGTGTATGTATTACAGGGCTATACCAAAATTGGGATGCATGAATGTTTGTATAGAGCATTACATCATTACACATGCCACACCAGAGAAATGGAGAGAATGGTGGCCAACTCAAGTTGAGTTACATGTAGAGAATCTACATTTCTAAAGAATTTGAAGTAGATACCTCTTCCGAGTGCGACTTCGCAACAGCAACAGCAGGCTCCTCCCTGCAGACAACTGGGTCCTCTGCACATATGGCTGCTGCAGGTTCTGCTACCTCATGCCGGAGCTGAGAGCAGTACCTCTGCTTCCTCTAGTTGGACTGTGGGAATGGGCCTCACAGGGCGATGCATGCAGCCAAACATACCCCTGGCAACGTATACTTTTGCATTGGATTAATAAATGTATAAAAGTAATACATTTATAATACCCACGTACATCATTCCAATAGAGATAAAAGTGATTGCACTGTATTCTATGCTATTCCAGCTCCAATTTGGTATGTCTGTGTATGTACATGGTCGATATTCAGAATTTGACAGCACTTCAGTTTTAGAAATGTCCAGTGTTATATCTCTAATAATAATGAAAATATCTATGAATTATTATGACCAGTGCATGCGCCCTGAAGAGAGTTTCCCTGCCATACATACTTTTACCTATCTGTTAGCAATATCTGGGCTGTTATGGCCCAAAAACCATGTAAAAAAGTCTTTTTTTTATAAAAAAATTCTGTTTTTTTTATGTGATTGTCTACATTTTACAAAGAAACAACTCAGTTTCATTACTGAGCTAGTCATACAATAAGATAACATTGCAGAGAAAATTGAAATGGGAATTTAGATTGTTTTTTCAAGGAATTTCCATAATTTTCATTAATGTTAGTTTTGGCTAAAAATTGAATTTTGCCTCCGTGTACATTACTAAGGGGAGTAAAATAGCACCTGAACAGTGGTTTACAACAGATTTTTCGTAGTTTTAGAATATAGAAAAAATACCTATGTACCATGCCTAAAATATAATTGATCAGAAATATGTGTAGTAGGAGCAGCATGGAATTAATTGATATGGCTAAAATGTGCTTCTGCCTCCGTGTACACATAAAATTATCAATTGCAATAAAAGACCTGCTGATATGATTTGAAAAAGATATAATATGAGTAGGATATGACCACATCTGTCCATGTGAGAAATTGAATTAAAATCCCCCCACATACTTAGGAGTTATCACTGGTAAATAATGTACACGGAGGCAGAATAGACACTTCTGCCTCCGTGTACAGAGGTTTATCTCTGTTTTCAAACCCAAAATTGGCCTGCTATGGGTCTTATTGTTGGTAGGTGTTGCTGTGGGTTTTGGTTGATAGGTGTTGGTGTTGATGGGTGTTGATGGGGATGGGGATTGGTTTTAATTGCATGTAAATGGCTAAAAGGCACTTCTGCCTCCGTGTACAGAAATATCTATCAATATTTCCATAAAGTCTGCTAATATAATTTTAATGAGATATAATATGAGGAGGATATGACCACATCTGTCCATGTGTGAAATTGAATTGAAATCCTCCAAGACACTATGGAGTTACAGTGATAAATCATGTACTTCTGCCTCCGTGTACACACTTCTGCCTCCGTGTACATTGATTAGTCTCTGTTTTCAAACCCAAAATCAGTCTGCTATGGGTCTTAGTGTTGTTAGGTGTCTGTGTGAGTCTTGGATGATAGGTGTGGGTGTTGATATTGATGGGTATTGGTGTTGGTTGCATGAACATGGCTAAAATGTACTTCTGCTTTCATGTACACCGATACTTATCAGTATTTCCATAAGATCTGCAAATATAATTTGAAAAAGATATAATTTGAGCAGGATATGGCCACATCTGTCCATGGGTGAAATTGAATTAAAATCCTCCTATGCACTATGGTGTTGTACTGGTAAATAATTTCCACAGAAGCAGATTCTGCCTCCGTGTACACTTATGCCTCCGTGTACATGGGTTTTTATCTTTTTTTCATAGCATTAATGGATCTGTAGATAAATGGGAGGCCTGAGACACCATGGCACTGCACACAAGCACTGTATCTGATAAATAAATCTATGGAAAAAATTGATTTTTTTGAGTCAAATTTTGAGGAGAAAAAAAAGAAATGATAACTTGCTAGAAAGTTTCATGATCAGTTTAAAATTGATTTGAATTGATATAGTAAACCATTTCAAATAATCCACGCACATAATTCCTAATGTTTCCTAGCAGAAATAATGTATAAATCACTATGAAGGTAAGGAACAGATCAAGTTATAAGCTGTTGTTTCTGCCTCCGTGTACACTTCTGCCTCCGTGTACCACGTTTCAATATTTTATAGCTCTCAGCTGAATGGTACCAGATTCTCGAAATTAACCACATTTGTTGGGGGCATGGTCATTGATAAGTACATATTTTTTTCAAATTTTTTATGCCACTTAAAAAAAATTCCAGTATTCATGGAAAAATGCCAAACTCTGGAGGAAAATATATTTCATACATTTAGCAAACCATATTTTCATTAGATTAGACAGGAAATATTTTCACCTTCTTTCTCTAGGTGAACATGTTCTTTATGCAAAACAAACAAAGAAACATCATCATATTAAAATACAAAAGTCAATGAAAGATTTCTTAATTGATATACTTATGTACACGGAGGCAGAAATATAAAAGAGACTGTTACTTCAGTATGGCATGCTGAGCCTAAGATTAGTCAAAACTATTAGCCATTTTGGAGATATTACCATAAAACTGTCTGCATCACATGGGAAAACTCCTAAAAGGATCTGGAAAATCTTATTTTTTTACCCTGTAGGTCTGAAGTGCTGTCAAATTCTGAATATCGACCACATGCATATCAACTCATTAATACTTTAGATATAGCTTAGATAACACAGGTATACCCAAATTGTATACACAATAATACATAGTCAGGCCAAGCTATGATATGCTTATCTTTCTCCAAGTTAAAACCAAGATAGTCATCAAATATAAAGTTTAGACAGCTCAGACTTGTTGATACAATACCCTATTTTGTTCCAGCAATTTAATCTGACAAAAACAACACTCCTGCAATCACACCCACCGTTCACACTTAGGTGTGATTGTTTTGTGTTTCTATATGAATACTGCAAGACTTGCGGTGTTTGTCCGAGCGGCCGCGTAATGAGACAGTGGGCCGTTAGGCGGCGCTGAACTGCAACACCTGTATTGCAGCTGCTACGTTGCTGCATCTTCGGAGGCCTTCAATCTCGCCCAGCTTTCCCTCTTCCCAGGACGCTCCTTCTGTAGCCATGCAAGGTCCAGGTGCTTGCACTGCCTTCACTATCACACAGACTCCTTGTTCGGTTTTAGGGGCCTCATCATGTTAGGGTCAGGTCCTGATGGGCAGGAGAATGGGTTTTTTTTCAAGGATACTTAGTGCTAGGTCTGGAAAAAGAAAATAAATATTTTCATAAAAATTTTAAGTCTATGTTTTATAATTAAGTAGGATGATAATGCACAACTCTACAAATATTTTCATGTGAACTCGTAATACTATAAAAACAATGAAATATTGAATATATTGTACAAAATGGAAAACTCTGAAATCTTAACAAATGAACTAAATACTGTAGGAATATACTGAATTCAAAAGCATAAGTATAATAAAGAGTTGCTACACTCCTTTCCCTACAAAATGATACTAAGTATAAAAGCATAGCTTGAAAAGTAAGGATGTAAGATTCTGAAATGTATTGGCAGGAAAGTCTGAAATGTTTCGTCAGAATGGGTGAAAATCTAACGGAGTCCAGAGTTTAAGCACAATTAAAACCTTTACAAAGTGGAAATTTCAATATTTCACACAAAGAACACAAAGAAGCACATGCGGGTTGCAAAGTTTGATAATTCCAGCAATGTATTTTTGTGAAAAACTTTATCATACAAAAATGTGCCAAAACACACCCAAAACGCAGTCAAGAAGAAAAAATAGAGGAAGATATCAACTTGTCTAATTTTTTCCTACTGTCTAACGTTTTTTCCAAATAAAAAAGTACACAAAAACTTTTTTTAACGTTGTTAAGGGAAAAACCAGATTCATATAACGTTGTAGCCTCTCCGCGTCTAAGTGAATGCATTGTAGCCGGGGGAATACCTGAAGTTTCACAAGATTTTTTAAGTTTCTGGCTCAACCAGTGATATGTACTTCTTACACAAATACCTTTGGAATTATAAGAAATAAGTTGATCATTTATGGTCCTATAAGACATTTGAGAAATTAATAAAGATAAAAAATGATAAAGACAAAAAGGAGAGTTCACAATTTTATGGAATGAAATGGAAAAAACTTTCTCTTGATATTGAATCGTCTTGGACCTTGATACGGAAATCAAAACAAAATCATCAAGAAAATGCACATCGGATAATTTCAAAGATAACTCTTCTTCTACCAAATAAGTTTTTCTGAGTAAACCTCGAAAACCCAAATTACAGGAAACCCAGAATGCTAAGTCCTCATTATTAGAAGTATCAATAACCGAAAAAATTAGCCTCATGTCTATTAATGACAATGGTCTAGCTTGATGTCTAACATCACCGATAGATCTTTAACTCCTAACAGGACTCGTTTAATTAAATGGCATTCCGGATAAACATAATCATAGAATTCATGCAACACTTTTACCGCCAATAAATAATTAATAATAGAAATATATTAAAATTTGTCTGCCATAAATGTGTGGTGGTCGCCGCCTGTCTAGCAGGTTGGATGACCCCAATCCGGAACGCTAGTTCCAGGCAGGATCCCACCCTACGCACTCAACGTAGGTTGGTTCGGTTTTCGGTTTGTTTGCACAGACCTAATCACACATAACACAACAACGTCTTTTAATAAACAAGGATGTTTATTAATCACTACTTCCTGGAAAGATCTGGAAGATCTTTCCCACAAGTACAGTACCCTAGCACATGGGTGCTAGGTAGCGCTGGAGAGGCTAATCTGGAAGACTCGCCTAACCACCAGGAAGGTTACAAGAACCCGCCTTCAAAGTGAGGGCCCAAGGGTCTGTTCCTTAGAAGAGACGCGCGAGGACAGCCTGTCGACCTACTGTGAACGCTGAGTATATATACCAAGCGTTACGTAATCCCGGTCTCCGCCGCGCCACTCTCGTGTGCGGTGTTGTCCGGAATCACTACACAGTAAGGATCGGCACGTCGCGCCACCTTCCGTAAAACAAACGAACACTGCTGGATTCCCACCCCACTACATTACCCCTCCCAGTTTTTACTAAGGGGGGGAACCAAGGCAGCCATTTTGCTGCTAGGGGACAACCCAATTAAAAATTACAACGTTAATCCAGCAGTTCTTGGTCTACTCTCTAGCTTCCTGGTGTTCACAAGAATTCACTGATACCAATGTATAAGTGAAAAAGGTGGAATTGTAAGACGGAGAAATTATTAAAAACATGGAAGATACGACATTTAGGAAACAAGAAACAACATTTGAAGAATGAAGGACTAGCCTCGCTAGCACCTTGAATAAATTTGATATTCACCCATCTTGAGCCGGGGAGCGTATTTCTTGAGCGTTGGGCAGGGAAGACTCGACAGTCGCGGACCTACAGGTGGTCAGCCTGGCCTGTCGAGCACTCTGCCTCCAGCTGTTCCGGATCTGGTTGAAGTCCATTGTTGGCTCCCGGCGAGTGAAGTGTTGTTCTCTTTCTCATCTTGGAGTATCGAGCCCAGCTGGCCCACCGGCGTAGCAGACCTACTACATTCAGCTCGATACCGGCGGGTGCTGGGCTTCCCACTGTTCTTCAGTTTTGAAGACATCCATATGTAGAAGAAGGGTCAGCCTCGCTGGACACCTTCTGTGTTGAAAAGTTTCCGAATACGGAAATAACGGCCAAAAAGGCAAAATAATTCTCCATCCTCCTGGTAAGAGTGTGTGGTATCAGTGTTCTTTTATTTGGCTCCAGCTATACTGGCACATTTTCAAATCGAGTACCAATTAAGGCCCCAATTTTAAGCCGGATTCAGAACTTACGATCATCGACCCAAGGTAAAAGTAGTCGGCGTAATCCAACAGAACAGGGATTACGTCTACTATCTCATTATCGAGTCGACGAACTCAGTTCCGACACAGACCTGGTAAGTCAGTTCCATACCCGAAAGGCATAGTCTTCCTTACCCGGTACCAGGGACTAGTGTGGACTGGATCCACACCACAGGCCGGAGGTTTTCGTGATGGGGGCCTTTTACGGGCCTGACCATTGAGAGAACCTTCAGCCATCTGAAACCAGGGTTGTGCCTTGGGGAAGTCATTTTACTGACTTTCCTCAGCCCCAACCCAGGATCGCTTATCATAGGTCGCTCCTAACTTTCCCTCTACCCCTCCCAGCGATCCTTGCGGTTCGCTGAGAAAGTGCAGAATTCTGGTTAGGAGGCCACATTCTGGAAGTAGCGAGGTCGGAAAAATCTTTTCCTCCCCGGGACTTCCCATACCCGTCTGACTTCGGATCCAGGAGAGTTGTTGGCTCTGCCGGTTCCGAGTTTAGACGGCGTCTTCCCGGCCTGCTAGGCACCAATCGAGTCAGTCGTTGTCAACCCTTAGATATCCTCGTCAGAGGATATCTTGAGGTCGAGAATTTCCGACTGACTGGGTGTGACGCAACGGGTGGTTGTGTCGGTTGTGTCGTTGGTTTCTTCTTTACCTCAACAACCGGGTTGGCGGGTGGAGGGAGTGCCGGAAAGGCCTCCTCATCCACAACTTTCCTGGGTGCTTGGGTAGCACCTCTGTTGAGCGGGGAAACTCCCGGGAGACTTGAGCTAGGACGAGTCCCAGCTGGTTTTTCCACGGGTCCGCTGGCTTTAGAAGCCATTGGAATGTTCCCTTCACTCGTCTGAGAGGAGTTTTAATCCCTCAGTCCATCTTGGCGCAGCCTGGTAAGCAGCTTCCACCACGTCAGCGATGGTGTGCTTACTAGGAGCCAACTTCTTCTTCGGCTTCCGACTGGATCGCTCAGAAGTGTCATCCTCGCTGGACGAGGATGATGACAACTTCTTGACCCGTCGTTTAACCTTCGAGGAACCCCGAGATGGTTCCCGGCTATGGGACCGTTTCTTCCTCGACTCTTTTGACATCTGTAGATGTTTTGAAGCGGATAGCATCAGACTCCCGAACCAGCCAGGATTCTTCTTCCATCCGATCTTAAACAATCGACCGTCTGTCACACAAGTTTCGGGCTCCGGCTTGCCTTTCTGAGCATCGGAACCTAAGTCAATGAATCTCTGCCACAGATTCATGACCCGTTCCCGAGCAGCAGCACCAGCAGTCCGGTGTTCCCGGGCAATGTCGGACTGGACACGATCGCCTCGAACTGGCACACCCGGCCTGGCAAGAACCACCCTTCTTACAAAGGCACTGTAGCCACGGTCGCTCAGCTAAGTGTACCTCAACGAGGTGCCTAGCGTAACGACCCGCAGTCGCATAGGTCGGTGACAATTTCTTGTCCCTTCCATGGCAACTCAAAAAGACACAATGATCGCCGTTACCGAACTTGTTTGCATGCGTACGCGATCCGGTTTTTGACCTGATCCTCGTACTTTAGTCGACTGACTCGGGACACCCCTTTCACCCGGTCGATGTACCAGGTGTTGGGAGAACCCTCGTCAACCAACCATTCCTCGTCGTCTGAGGTTCCATCTAAACCGACACCATCTGGGATGTAATGTCGGTTTCCATGACGGAGATCTTCTAGGCAAGTATAAGTCTTGCCCAGCAAAGAGGCGGGTAGCTGTCGAGCCACCATTCTCTTCCCAGCCCGCTTTACGCCAGGCTGGAAATCACCGTCATCATTGTCCGGGTTAGATTTGGCCAGGAGTTTAGCCCTGTCCATCTCCGTTCCCCAACACTTGACATCTTCGCCACCCTTGGCACCTGTTGAGGTGCTCGGTGTAGCGTCAGCCGTACCCGGTCCTGCTTGCGCTGCGGGCTTGTCCGAGCCTTTCGACCCAGCCCCCTTCGACTCCTCGTGCTTCCCGGGTTTAGGTTTCCCTTTACCCGAGTCACGCGATTCTAGCCGACCTTCCTTTTTAGCTAACTCCGCCTCAGCCCGTTCCCGGGCTGCACGACGGAGTCGCTTCTTCTTCTGTTTCGACAGCTGCGGCTCGGTCTTATTAGCATCCTGAGGTTTTGCTAACAGACTTCCCCGGCGCGGGTTTAGCCGGTTGTGACACCGGTTTATCACCTTTGCTGGACGGCCCCGTTACAGAGTCGCCCCCAACTGACGAATCAGTCTCCATAGCTGTCTCTGTACCAGCCTCGGTCCTCCCGGGTTTAGCTACCGGACCCAGGGCCAAAAAGGTCCCGGTTTCCGCTAGCTCCACCCCAGGTGGAGTCCAATTTTGGTACATTGACTGTACTATGGCTCGCGTTTTGGGATCTGGGATCCAAGCCAACATCTATTCCAGGCTCTGAGTAGAAACCTCATGCCTGGATTCCATTTCTTCGAAGAACTTCCTCGGAGAGCGACGACGCGGGTGGGCTCGGCCACGCCTCGGCGTATCACGCTCCGATTCGGAACCTTCGGCCATTACCACATCCGAATCAGAGGCTTCAGTTTTCACCGAGCTCGTCTTCGGACGGGCACCGGAAGAACCCTTAGCGGCCGGGGCCGCCTCGGACTTCTTCCCGGTGTGACTTTTTCCCTTTCCGGGTCGTTCATCTCGGGTTACCCCAAGAAGAACAGAGTCCTCAGACTCGTCCCCTTCCAGGTCAAAATCACCATCATCTGACCCGATGAGCAAAGCATCATCGTCCAGATCTGCCCCCCGCTCAGCCGAGGCTGAGGATCCGGGCAAGGGTGAGGGGAGCTTGCGCTCACCCTCCGTAGACGGGGCACGGTCAGCCATGCTGCTACCGCCCGATTCCCGTGGTGCTAGGCACCACTCCGAACACAGAGTGAAGACTACTGAAAAAAACAGGGTCTTATATACTCCTAGTTGACCTAGAATCGCAGTCGCGAACCAATCAACCGTGTCGAGACTGGCTCATCTTGAGCGTCTCAACACCACATGCGTGAAGAAACCAAAGGTCAGCGTTACGCTCGACTTGATTCGTTCACGCCTTCAATCACCCAGCACAGGTTCCAAAACCCGGGGAAACCCCTTTTTGAGCTCCACCCCGAGTTCTCCACCGCGTGGATTTTCTTATCGCCGTCGTGTATCACGTCGATAGTATGGGAGACTATGTACAATTTTCATATAAATGGATCAGACCTTACAGAGCGTTCGGCAATTCTGCAGCCTCTAGAGGGTCCTCAGAGCAACGTCTGGGCTGCGGCACACAACGACTGATTTTAAGGTAACTATTTGATCAACATTCACGTATAATTGACACGCCACTGATTATCAACGATCTACATTTCGTACCATTGCTTCTCGTTGTGTTTTTCGACAACCCTGGCACCACTACTCTTTGAAGCTAACCACAGCCTTCGATTTTAGTCGAGAGCTGCGGTAGGGTTCAGAGTCTATTTTAGACTCTATTTTACATCTCGAACCATGTTTATTATACACAGCTCGATTTGTAGCAAATTTAGACTTTTCCATGTTGGGTTTTTCATCTACCCACACCTCCCTTTTTAGGTTAGCGTAAGTAGGAATCACCTTCCGCGGACGTCCCGGTTTTCGTCGTGTTGACGAGCACCCATTCGGAACCCCGGTAACCTTTGACCGAGACTTCCCTATCGGGGTCTGCCTCCGCCATGTTGACGGGGGTTTGACACCCGGCTTCCCGGCTCTTTGAACCCGGGACCTCTCTGGTACCCCAGTAGGACCTGTGGTCAGTGACACATCCCGCGTTGTAGCAGGGTGTGAAACTTCAAAGTCGGAACTTTCGCACTTTCCTTCCCATAGTCGTAAACGAGCTACATGGGATTTGTAACGCCTTCTTGACCATTCATCCTCTATCACTACTGTCATTTCTGACAATATCTGAACAATTCTGAATGGTCCATCCCAGTTAGGAGCGAGTTTTATATTTACCAACGGAGTGTGGTATCACACAACCCGGTTTCCTACTCGGAACTTACGTGGTTTAAGATTGACATCATGGCCAGTCTTTTGCCACTCGGCAACTTTTGTCAGGTTCTGTCTTGCGAGGTAATATCCTTCTACAAAACGTTCTCTGAGCTTTTCGACAAACCCTATGGGACAAGGATCATCCGTAGACATTCCGGGAACCCCATAGACTATGTCCGCGGGCATTACTATTTCCTCGCCAAAGACGGGTAAATTAGGTGAACACCCCGTGCTTGAATGAATGGTCCCATTATATGCGTGAGCTATAAATGGTGCCAATTCATCCCAATTCTTCCGATTTTCATCTACCAGGGTCCGAAGACACTGGATCAATGTCCGGTTTAATCTCTCTACCATACCATCTGATTGTGGACGATATGGATTTGTATGTGTCTTTTTTATCTCCTACACATTTCTTTCCAGATCTGGGATTCAAATTCCCTTCCCTGGTCGGAATGTAGTATGCTCGGAGTTCCAAAAGGCAACATCCAATTTTTCACTAAAGCTTCCGCACAAGTGGCAGCTTTGTGATTCTTCATGGGATAGATCTGCACATATTTTGTGTAATAATCCATCACCACCATCATACAGGTATTTCCTTCTTCTGACTCGTCGATACCAGATATGATATCTAGAGCGATTCTGGCAAACCTGACACCAAATAGCTCCTGTTGTAGCGGCATCTTTCCGAGTCCTACCCCGGGTTTGACTTTGCTACAGATGGAATATCCAGATATCCACCTTCGAATATCTGCACCCATTCCAGGCCAGTAGTAACGACGCCTCATTCTGGCTACCGTCCTTTTCCGTCCTAGATGAGCTGCACTCTTATGTTTGTGACATAGAGTCATTAGTCCGGAACGTAATTCTCGAGGGACCACTAGTTGTAGAGCACGTTTAAGTGGTTGCAACGTGGTTCTCCATCGATATAATACTCCATCCCGGACCTCTAGTTCTTTCCATTGACCACATAGGTTCCGAAATTCTCGGTTTTCAGGTGAGATCTCGGGTCCTGTAGGTCTATGGAGCCCATTAGCTACCAGTTTAGTTAACCGGAACAGATCTGGGTCAGCCTGTTGACTTTCCTTAATCTGTTCTAGTGTCCACTAATAGTTTTGGGGCGGTTTCACTTTCTGGGAGCGTAGGGTAGCTATTACTGCTCTATGCTCACCACAGTCCCGGCAATCTGGTCGTCCACATTTCCGCACTGGTCTCCTTGAGAGACAATCCGCATTAATGTGAGACTTTCCAGCCCGGTGCTCGATCTGACAGTTTGTTAACCCGAATTCGGAGAGAGCTGCCAGCCATCTTCCAATCATTCCCTCGGCATCCTTAAAGTTAAAGAGCCATTTGAGAGAAGAATGGTCGGTACGTAAGATGAAATCTCCACCTGCTAGGAAGTGTCTATATTTTCTTACATACACCACAACCGCTAAGAGTTCCCTCTTAGTGGTACAGTAGTTCCGCTGGCTTTTACTTAAGCTGTTGCTGGCAAAAGCTATTGGAACCTCCACACCATTCTGTATCTGAGACAATGCCGCTCCAATACTCTCGTTACTAGCGTCAGTTCAACACGGGGGTCTCCGTAAATTTTCTTTTTAGTCCCAGAAAAGCATGTTCAGCTTCCGGAGTCCATTGGATCTCTTTTGGCTTCCCTGGCTTATCTAGTACCACATACTGTTGCATGGGGTGTGCAATTTCAGAAAAACCCGGAATAAAGTCGCGGTAATACGAACAAAATCCTAGGAAAGACCTTATGTCTTTTATATTCTGGGGGCGTGGCCAATTAGCCACTACCTCCAACTTGGAAGGATTTGCCCAGAATCCATTTCCGGAAACTATCCGTCCCAAGTATTCCACAGATCTGCGAAACAGTTTGCATTTCTGAGGTTTGAGCCTCAACCCATAAGATTGAATCCGCTCAAATAGCTCCCTTAGGTTTTCTAGACATTCGACATAATTCTTTCCGAAGATGATTATGTCATCCAGATAAACCAAGCACTTTTTCCACTGTAGACCCCGCAACATCTGATCCATCATGGATTCTAAAGTCGCAGGAGCGTTACAGAGGCCAAATGGCATTACAGTAAACTCGTAAAGCCCTTGATGAGTGGTGAACGCCGTTTTCGGTTGATGGCCACTGTTCATCTTTACCTGCCAATATCCAGACTGGAGTTCCAGAGTACAAAACCACTGGTTCCCTCCTAGAGAGTCGAGGCTCTCATCGATCCGAGGTATTGGATAGGCATTCTTCCGGGTGATACTTTTCAATTTTCTGTAATCAATACAGAATTGGCAAGTACCATCCTTTTTAGTAACCATTACCACAGGGCTAGCCCAAGGACTTGCACTGGGGATGATTACTTTCTGGTCCATCATTTTCCCTACTTCCTCTTCTAAAGCTTCCCGTTTTACCGGAGGTAGCCGTTGATAAGGAAGGCGGAAAGGTTGATGTCCTTCTGTATCAATCGTGTGTTCTACTCGATCCATTCTTCCCAAAGGATCTCCTGGTCGAGCAAAGATTGACTCCATATTCTTAGTTCATGTCGTTCCCCACTGTTTAGTGCGCCTGTCGTCTGAACTAAGGTTTCCAGAGTTTCGTGCAACTGGAACTCGGAACTGGAAAGTATCCTATTCCTGTATCGATAGCACTAGCTCGTACTTCTTCATAATCATTTCCTGTAAAGTCCAATTTTCCCGGTTCGGATTGTTCATCTTCCCCGGTTATTTCGGAAACTGGAACAGGTGTGATTCCCTGTGGACCGGAGTCTACTAGGCCATCTACATGATCTAGGGTGGCCCAGCCCAATGTATCACCCTTCTTCAGTTTAATCAACCCGGAGGTGTGATTACTTATAGGAATTGATCCTTCTCTAGCACTTCCGATCAAAGTATCCCAGGCCTGTATTCCTTTTTGAGAAAACAGTTCCGGGTTTGGCTCGAAGAGTGCATCTCCACGTGGTAAGTCTCCTTCCCCAGCTATCAGGACATTAATCATCTGCTGAGGTGGGATGCCTACATCTTGTCGGACAGAAATCAAAGAAGAAATCCGTCGACAACTACATTCCACTTCCATTAACTCAGGAAATTTGAGTCGGAGAGTGGCATCTTGTAGATCTACAGAACCTCCATAGAGGGTGAGAAAATCTACGCCTAATATTTCATTTTCTTCGATATCACTGAGTATGGGACCCCATACAAATTCAGTGTTACCTATTGAGACTGGAATAATCACACTACCATAGCATCTCATGTGAGTGCCATTAGCAGCTTTTGCCGAATCTCCAGGAACATGACATTCCTGTGCGAATCCAAGAGACTGATAGAGTCCATTGTTCAACACAGAGCGGCTAGCGCCAGTATCTAATAACAGATCTATCTTTCTTCCTTGAATTCTAGCTGGCACATACCAACGTTGCCCACCTAAGGGAGACGGTTATCGTATAAGCCGTGAGATCCCATCCAAGGTTCCAAGGTTCCAAGATCCCATCCGCGTTGACAAAGCCATTGCAGACAGGGGTGCCCGGGTGAAAGATACTTACTACAGATCGTTATGACCGTATTTTGTATCTTTCCCTTTTCTGATAATTGGGAAATGTATTCCTTCTTTTTGATCTCACAGTTTTGGATTTCCTGGCACTTACCTTCCCGGACCGCAGTGTGGCCACTCGCTACAGTCCTTCTTTGTTTTCCGATTCACTCTGAGAGGCAACCGTCAAAGCAGGCAGACTAAGAGGTGTTTCCACCGTAGTAATGTTCCGGCCTTCAGGACAATCTGGAGAGATATGTCCCATTTTGTTGCACCGCCAACAACGTCGGACATCCAACTGGTTTTTCTCCACCTGATTCAGTCTTTCATTGATTTTGGTCAACAACTTCATTACCTCAGAGGGATTTCCTTCGGGATCAGTGGTTTTTGGTTTTGCCTCTGCCACAGAAGGTACATCACTGTTCCTTCCAAAGCTAGGGGTTCGACCTCTCCCACGTCCTCGTCTATTGAAACCTCCTCTTCCAAGTACCATTGAGCGGACATTAGAGAGTATATCCTCTATTTCTGCTTCCTGACACTCGTTGGTATCTTCTTCTACTTGTGACCAAGTAGAACCCACTATGTTAACCTGGGAAGTTTTTCCTGGATTAGCATATTTTCCAAATAGTATACACCGTTGTTCATAGGCATCTACTATTCGCAACACCTGCATGAAGTTCATACCGGGCTCCCATTTAGAGATGACTTCCGTTCTCACGTCATCATCTCGAAGTCCTTTCACAAATTGAGTTTGTAGATCTTCATGTAGTGCAGGAGAATCTAATCCCGTCCCTGGGTAAACCTCCAACAACATTTGTTGTAAAGCTAGCCCATAGGCGCGAGTTGTCTCCTCTTTACCCTGGATCCTCTTTAGAAAAGTGGATCGGGGGTTCAGCGTTACCAACTGACCACAATAGTAAGAGGCTACCTCCACTAGCTCATCCCATTCCATACCACCGGAACGGCGAAAAGCGCGAAGTGCAGCTTCTCCGGGTCCATCTCGTAACGCTCTTTTGAGGTATGGCAATGCATCGACTTTGTTCCAGCCATTACATTGTATATCCTCACAAAATCCCGCAAACCAGTGTTCCCACTCCATTCCTTTTCCATATGGTTTTGGAATGACAGCGTTCTTTCTGGTTGCGTTCTCTGGGCGCATCATCGAACCTTGTCGGCTCTTGCCATTGACAAGTTGAAGATCCGGTCTTGCTCCCTGATTTGGTTGAAAGAGTTGAACCCTAGTTCGGCTATAGCTTTACTAGTGTGTTCGGAACTCGGAAAACCCTTCGGGATGATTCTGTCTCTGCTAGTCGAACTTGGTCCTTCATGTGATGTACATGTTGGTCCAATCGCTCGATTTTTTCTAGAGTCTCAATCTCGCGAACCGAAAGTTCTTCCAAGTTATGGTGCCGTTTGGCTACCTCCTCGGCGATCTCTCGGTTTTGAGCTTCTAGTTCCCGACACATATCTCGGGCTTCCCTTTCCCTATCGAACTCGGCTAAGAGTTCTGGTCTAAGGAAGCCTACAGGAACCTCATCGGAAGGTACTCGTAAGGTATCTTCCAACCTATTCCGGGGAGTACTAGACTCTCCGGGACTATCTGTCTGAGACCCAATTTCACTGAGTCCCTCCAGATCCCTTGCGGGGCCATGTCGGCTGTTGGCTGCCGGACTGAAATTCTTCAGGACCGTCGAACTCAAATTCTGAGCGGCAGTTCTCTTCCGAGATTTCTCCTTACCGGACTTCTGGGTTTCACCCCTTCCCTCCGGTTTTGGTGACTTTTCGTCATTCCGGGCCGGAAGAGTTTGTTGAGAAGTTACCTCCCCATCTTCACTCTCCTGTTCAGCCTGGGATCTGGTTTTTATTCCAGATCCGTGCATTTACCGAGAATCCTGGGTTGTGCAAGCAACCTAGGATCCTGGTCACGGCACCAGTGTGGTGGTCGCCGCCTGTCTAGCAGGTTGGATGACCCCAATCCGGAATGCTAGTTCCAGGCAGGATCCCACCCTACGCACTCAACGTAGGTTGGTTCGGTTTTCGGTTAGTTTGCACAGACCTAATCACACATAACACAACAACGTCTTTTAATAAACAAGGATGTTTATTAATCACTACTACCTGGAAAGATCTGGAAGATCTTTCCCACAAGTACAGTACCCTAGCACATGGGTGCTAGGTAGCGCTGGAGAGGCTAATCTGGAAGACTCGCCTAACCACCAGGAAGGTTACAAGAACCCGCCTTCAAAGTGAGGGCCCAATGGTCTGTTCCGTAGAAGAGACGCGCGAGGACAGCCTGTCGACCTACTGTGAACGCTGAGTATATATACCAAGTATTACGTAATCCCGGTCTCCGCCGCGCCACTCTCGTGTGCGGCGTTGTCCGGAATCACTACACAGTAAGGATCGGCACGTCGCGCCACCTTCCGTAAAACAAACGAACACTGCTGGATTCCCACCCCACTACATTTGTAATATATAAAGAAATTGTATCGTCTGAGGCAGGTAAAGGAACTAATCCATATTCAGTACAAAAACGTAAAAAATGAGATCACTGGCATTTTCTTGTACGGGCCGTATTGGAGGATAACCAAGAATCCTGATAATTCACTCTCTGTAATATCAATCCATCAACTGGAAAGAACAAAAAGCACTTTTGAGTGCAAATGGAAGTGTACATCGCCATTTAGGACAGTATAAACGAGACAAATAATCGGGAATGGTATTCTCCAGTGTAGAAATGTGACTGGATATCAAATAAAAATTAAAAACAAAGGAAAGCCAAAAGAGCTCTAGGATCCAATTCATAGTCATGACAGAGCAACTTCTGCCCGTGTTAAGTGCTGTCACGACTTGAGTATTGTCCTTATAGACTTTGATTCTATGGCCTGATCATAGAAGGCCCCACCTATAGGCCGCACACACCACGGGGCATAATTCCCTGATGTTAATATCAAAGGAATCCTCATATTCTGAAGGACCTTGTAAAAAATTGCTACACGGATCGATTTTGTCTCTTACATCGTTTGGATCACAAACACCTGCCAGCCAATCATAGGCAAAAATCGCCCCAAAACCTGGCATGGATGAATCGGTTGAAAAATTATATTCTTCTACAGAAATGATGGAAGATAGTCCATTGAAAATACTAGAACGATTCTTGCACCATAACATATGGACCCAGCGCGGTAACACCAAAGGGTGTTTGGTTCCCCTGAGAGTGTTACCAAAATTGATAAGTCGTCAAGAAAATGTTCTTCCACCGCCAATAACAGTAGTGCAATGAGCAAGGAGGCCACATAAAACTTGAATTTCTTTGAGAGTGGCCTTAGTTTTCTCAAGAAAAATATCAATAGTTGCAAACAATTTGGACAATTTGGGCTCAGGCAGAGATAAAGTCATATCGATACTATTTATCTCAATACCTAAGAAAACAACTCTCTGACTTGGTGTTATTAGTTTCTTCCAAGAAATGCCAAAACCTAAAGATCTCAAAAGAGATATCAAATTGTTTAAGGCATCTTGGCATGTGTCCTGAGTATCACCTATGACAATAAAGTCGTCTAGGTAACTAAAAACATTTGTAAAACCCTTTCTGTACATACATCTAATAACAAATTCAGTTATATGTTATAAAAGGCGCACATTTTAGGCCAAATACCAGGGAATTAGATTCCAAAAAGACTTCTTCACCGTCCGGACACCACCGAAAACCTTGATAACATCTGTGGTCTGGAAAAATAGTTTTAGACCTATATGCGTCTTTTATATCGACGATTGCAAAAAAGCAACAATGAAACATAACATTTGTAACTGCATCTAATTTAAGGTAGCAAAAACGATCACAAACTTCAGACATAAATTTGTTTATACTTAATTCTAATGGTCTTTTACAGTCTTTGATGGGTCTCAATTGACCTGTCCCTTGTTTAGATACAGCGCCAATAGCATGTATACATATAGGCTTGTCGGCCACCACAGATACCTTTTCCTCAATGATTTCCGAATGAATTATCGAATCCATCTGGGATTAAAAATGAGCATCATAAATACTACAATAATTCGTTGCATCATAAGAACTGGAAAATTTTTCGTCTACAATTCTGAAACCATACATAACTCCGGAAAATATGAATTTGGAGTTATAATAATGGTCCCAGAAGATGCAAGGGTTCAAGCCAATACGACGTCCACCTATGTAATGCTTATCCGAGCAATTAGCTGGGCATTTGTCAATAAATTCCCTAGACAATTCAAAACCGTGATCAACATGTAGAGTGCTACGAACTCTACGAATTGTACTCTCAGGTGTATCTAAACCGTCTAAGCATAAACCCTCTTGACTAGGACTATTGCTAACAACAGTAGATTCCACTTTGTCACAGGCAAAGCCATTAGCACACTCAGTGTCATAAAAATTGGCTAAATGAGAAGGGATCTGAGGGATTTCCCGATCTGCAAATACAGAATCGCTAGGCTGAACCGCCATAGGAATTAACTCACAAACTAATTCGTCTTGGTCTGAATCGAGGACAATTGAGAATTGGGTATAATTACTGGACAGACATTTCGGGCCACGCTCCTTTTTCTACCCACAGTTTACAACTATCACAACAGATGGCGCAGTCGACAATGCTAAACGCCAACGACACGAGAGGGCGCCCGCTGTCGTGACCTCGCAACCACTACAGAGGGCGCGTCATCAGTCTCCAGAAATCTTCCAACAGGTTTAAACCCGCCCACCCACACCTTTAAACCAATACTACGTATTCAAAGACTTTTTATATTATGCCTCTGGCATCTCACCAATTTTCACTTTTATATGCCTCATCGGCAATGTATATTTATGCCCGTTGGCATATCACAAGACCCGTGAGTCTTTTCTCAAAGTTAAATAAACATTAATTCTCTCCAAATGTTGTCATCGTGTAATCATAGAGAGTGTTGCATTTTTTCGGAGAATTTTGGCATTTTTCCAGAACAGAATCAAGTCATTTTGTATCGGCTCTCTTCTTAGGACACTTGAAACTCGGGTGTGATCCACTACACTCAATGCACTCGTGTTTGTGTTTGCGATCAACTTGAGTACAGCCCCCTTCACGCTTATTGAATTTCCAACAGTAACCGACGGGACGACCAGATTTAACCTTCTGCGATGGTTTCTGCTTTGGTTTAGTGTCTTGATGCATTTTTCCAAATTCAGGTATTTCGACACAAGATAAGCGTCGCCATAGCAAACCAAATCTGATCCCAGCAATTCTGCTTTCTCCTGACAAGCTAAGTCGTAATCAATTAGAGATTGAGGGGTCATTACTGATCTACGGTCTGAAACAAACGACAAGTGTTCTGCATACGGAGAAACATCAACACCTTGGGAAACCATACTGCACAACAAAGACATTGAAGCACTCAGGACTTGATCAAGACTGGGTTTTACAACGTCCGTATGTAGACTTCACACTTACGTTTCCTTTTTACATCCGATGCACATGTGTGTGAATATTCTAAAGGAATACCCTGAGTAGCAGTCCATGTTGTCGATGAGGAAGCGTAGACTGGAGGAAAACTTGAATTTCGGCCAGAATTTGATGGAAGAAGTATATTTTCCCGACTGGGTTCCGATGATCGAGCTGGTCCCGGAAAACTTGAAAATACTGGAGGTAGTGTCCGTCCACGATCTGTTATATCAGTTTTCCCTGCCAGAGAACTTGTGAAGGAAGTAGAGGCGCTTGGATGTAGCCCCACTGCCATTGCGTCGCTAGAAGCCATTCATTCGTCTCCACGACCGCCGGTGTGACCCCCACTGTCGCATCCGCCATCTTGCTCAGGAGGAGAAGAAGGAAGGCCCATAATTAAGATTTTCATCTCAGCTATGAGATTCGTCAATTGTGAGACTTCTCCTTTCAGAGATTGTACTTCTCTTCTGCATTGTTGATTTTTGTGTCGCATTGTAGCAATTGTCTCTAGGGGCAATTGGTCAGGATTTGACAAGACGCCTTTGCAGCCGCCAGCGGCACCGTCGACGACACTGCCGCCATCTTCGAAGTCCTGAATACTTTTCTCAAAGTCTTCAGTGATCTTGTCCAAGCCTGAAAGACGTTTTTCACTCGGAACAACGCACTTAGGACAACCTTTACATAATGTGCAGCCGTCGTAATTAAATCCACAAACTGTATACACGGCCATGGCGAATATGAAAAGCCATCGCAACATAGTGGCATAGCGCAACATCTTGGTATAGCTTCTGCTCACGACAAAAAAAATCAAGGAGAAGTGACGCTATAATGATACAGTTCTGGCATCAGTGGCGCTTGTGGCGCTAATTAGTTGAGGCGGAAACCGGAATATAGCATACAGTACTTACAGATGGAAGCAAACAAGATTTGATAATACCATTCACAAAGTTTCGCCCATTCCTTTCTTTCATAAGGCACAATGCTTTTGACCCACAGACAAAGAAAAACTCCTATTTATCGCTCACCACCACATGCCAGGCACAAAAACAAGTCTGAATTGTACAACAACAATAAATTATTACATAAACATTCAACAAATACATATTGGACAGATTTGCATGAGTTCGACAACAAGTTTCAGACAACTTATATTACACAGTTTGAGCCGATGTGATCAAGATTTTCAAGTGTAGAAACAAAAATGTCCCACCTCATGTGGTAGCCGATATTTCTAGAGGTCTATGTTACAGAACTTGGCGCTACTTCCTTGTTGTGGGACGATGATTTGTTTAGGTAAAATGTTTAGGTTCTTCTGGATTTTTTGAAAAATTTCAAAACCCTTTGACACAAGTCAACCCTAATTTTCAGTTTACGTATACACAATTGCATACAGTTCAAGTGTAAAACACGTATTAGATGATACTTGAAGCATCGAGTAATATTGACAAAATTTTCCTGGGAGAAAGAAAGCTAAGTATAAAAAATGGTTTGCACTTTTCGATCTGTGCTCACTCATTTACCAGTAGAAGAACAGGCCCAAAAATTTGCTAAGTAATACACAATAGATCGTAGAGAATATAAGAAAGGCTTGAGATTTCATACACCATTTTATATGTATGGAAATGCCATTTCGGGCGTTCCTTGCTGAATATTGACATTCACACTTTTTTATCAGAATTGCGAAAAAGCACAGAAAACACTACCAGATCAACCCGAAAATTTAGTAAGACATAGGAAAGTGTTACAGCTTATGAGAAAAGTAACCTTTGATATCCTCAAAATGTGATATTTAACAAAATAACACTTAATGTATCGGCTTTTTTTTTTTTTTTTTGGCACGTTTTCACCTTCCGTCAATCATTGCATCATGAAAAAATAGTTGCACATAGTCTAACTTTATAGCAGATTAAAGCTGAGAATGTTTCTGATAAAATGCAGGAAATCACTTTTTAATGGATTCGCAGATTATTGTGCAAAGAATGACCCAATAACATGGGATTGTACATTTTGAGAAAATCTGACCCATATGAATGTCCAATACGTTCTATACGCTGTCTACGCCGGTATCCAATATGGGCATATTCATATGAAAACATTAATAAAAATAAGCGAAATGAGTGTAATGGTGTAAATATTAATAAACCGAAATCTTCATGCTGTGATATCCACTTATATATTCAATCATTCCTCAAATCTTTATATTAATCTTTATCGATTAACAAATATCTACCACTCTGCAATATTCATTATCATCACTCTAATAAAATATCAATTTATTCCCAAGCGTGTCGTCATCTATTGTGTCCGGGATAATGCTAATAATCGTTATTACATTAAGTAGATAAACTACATAGTATATTTACTACTAATGTTCGCATATTGTACTCTTGCGATGTGTACAAAAAGGTACAAAGAGGTGATATCTCTGGTATTTTTTATAGTGTGCCTAAAACTGCAACTGCAATTTTCCTGGTTTAACAGGATGGGACTACATGGTCAGATATCATGGTGCGATATCCTCACCCAGTTAAACGCGACTTATAGGTTTTATTGAAGAACATCTAGTGACAAGTTATATACGTAAAGGGCCCGAGTGGAAGAACGGCAGTACCGCCAAACTTGGTAGTTGGACACACGATATTCCTTCCATAAGATTGACAGAAAGTTTGTTTAAAGATCAAGTGCATCCCACATTTGTATGCCAGAATACAATGGCAACCTCTTGAATAAGTCTTTCCTTGTTTTTTTCACTTTAATCTTCATTTTATTGATGCTTCTTGTTTCACGATTTCTTTCCGAAACCAGATGGTTGTCCGTTGATGCTTACTAGTGGATCATGGCAAGCAATCTTTGTGGGCACCTCACTGCAGTAGAGAGTGCATCATTGAAGAGAGTTTGTAATTGGTATATCTATGATTCTGTGGTTCACTCAACCAACACTGAAGCCTTCGCAGGCATGCGTGAGGAAGGACTTTACGGGTGGGGGGGGGGGGGGAGGGGGGGGGGTTTAGGCGGGGCTTAGGCGGGGTTTAGGCGGGGTTTAGGCGAGGGGTAGGTGGGGGTAGGAGTCGGATTCTGTGAGGCGGTGGTAAGTTGATTTTTGATCAGATCTTGTGTTATATATACAGTACCCGAAGTATGACTTCAGAAGAGTGGTGTGTTGAAAGTAAAATCTATTTAAAACGAATGAAGATATAATAATTGATGATAGTGGCGTAAATACAACAGAATCAGGCGTATATATGATGTATATATGACTGCAACATGGACACATATATACGCCAATAGATAAGGTGTATACGCAAGGGAAAATATGTCAACCTTGTATACCCAAAAGCATACCTATATACCCAGGGCGCATATATATGTAAAATGGTGGTTTCCGTGCAGTGGTTATGTTGTGATCTTGTGAAGTAGTTATTGAATGTCAGGCCTCAGGGGGTATTTGTACTTTTTTAGATCTGATATGAAGTTGACAAAATTTAAGAAAGGTACACTGAACGAAACTAACCACTTTATATATGTATACGCCCGGCATATATAGGTATGCTTTTGCGTATACAAGGTCGTCCTATTCCCTATATATATATGCCTAATCTATTTGCATATATACGTGTCCATGGTGCGGTCATATATACGTCAAATATGCGCCCGATTTCTGCCACTTGGGGACACCACTGGTAGCATATTTCATTAGATATTAAGTCCTTGATATACGGAAAATCCAATGTTATATTATCAATTTTGATTATAAAATTGTTCTAAAACTCTATTTATTATCTTTTCATTAAATACATATAATACACCCTGCATTTTTTTGAACGTTTTTTTGATAGATTTTACTTTCAAACACCACACTTCTGTAGGGTTCTCCATGTAAGCCTTTATAAGGCTTTGAAAGTTTGAGATCACAGACAATGCTGTAGTGGGACAGATATAGCACAAATTTCAGCAGTATTGTGCATTTATTGAAACAAGCATGAGTTTTGTTACATGGTTTGGGGAGCCCCTAAGGGAAATTTTTAGATGCTTGGGCACTGCAGATAAGTCCCAGGAGCCAGGTGGCGGCCATTTTGATAATCGACCATCACACAGCACTATGACACTTTCAGAATGGTTACTATCAAGAAGAAACCTTTATGAATCACCTCAAATGTGTACAAGAGGAACATAAAGATATGGAATGATTGATTTATCAATGTTTTTACCATATACCAACATGTGGGGAGTGGCCATCTTGGATTTTCTGCCAAAATTTCCATAAATCTGGAAATTCTTCATGTAGGACTCTGATCAAAATCACGCAAATGACAGAAGACTTAAAAAATGATATTTCATGCGTTTTGGAAGGTTGTACCTCCTTAAGAAACATTATTAGCTCCTTCTAATTAGAAAAGAATAATGGAAAATTTATCAAAAATGAGTGTTAACCCTATCGCACCGGGTACCCGCGGCTGGGCTACAGTCGTGGAGCCGGGTACTAGTGCCAGTGAATGCCGCTAGAGGACGGGTACATAGGCCTATTGTGAAAATTCTGTTTTTGGATCATGTGACATGACACGTGATACTTATCATTATTTTTCATGTCACTTAGAAAAATCAAATATGATGTTATATCTACATTCTCCGAAAGTTTCATATTTATTAAGCCATTATTTTCAATTTTATTCAAAAAAACGTATATTTTGCAAATGATGCCTCAAGGCATCACCCGGCCAGCACCGGTTGATGCCTTGAGGCATGCCTTGAGGCATCACCCAGCCAGCCCTGGTTGATGTCTCAAGGCATCACCCGGTTTGAAAGGGTTAATAGACATAATGGCATTTGATCTCTTTCTAGTCATAATGGCAATTGATCTATGCCTATTTCACACATGCATACAATATTTAAGCCAAGTTTGAGATGTGCTGGCCTGTGGATAGTGAGATCCAGGGTTCAAAGCTGTCATGCCACTGTGTTTCCCACTTGTCTGTCATCCTCATTTTATAGAGCTGATCTTGGTCAACCGGGGACCTGTTTCAGTAGATTTGTGACATGTCTTGATGGGGTCTGTGACACCATACGGACAGATCAACACAAGTTGGGCACTTAGGACAAGACAGACCCAAACATGGCGTGTCTGGTTTAAAAAATATCAGACAATTTTACTCCTTTCCCATAAGAATTAAGCAATAAAACTTTAATATAGACTGGAATCATATTGCCAAAATAGTGCTTAAAAAACTTTCTAGAGGCATTTTTGAGTAAAATTTGGTAAGAAACATTTTTAGGTCAATTTTTGAGTGTAGATTTCGAAAATTAATTTTACCAAACTGAAAAATCTATTTTTAGCCTTCTAACTGACAAAAAACTGAATGGCCGCCAATATCTATTAGCAGATCAAAGAATCTTTTCTAAAATCCTCATTATTTCATTTATATGGTCATGTAGTGGCCTAAATTAAAGGTCTCACTGAGATACATCACCTTAGACTAGTTTTGTAGTTGTCATGGCACTCTAGTTACCATGGCAACCAAAAATCTACGAAAAGTAAATTATTTTACCATTAAATTACTACATTTCATAGCTGAACAGGCACAGAAAGCATAATTATCATGCATCTAAAGAGATATACATTTATTCATAAGATAAAGTACACATTTATGCCTTTTCTATGATAATTTGATGGTAACCATGGACACATTACATTGTATTTTAAAGAAATTTGTAATCTCTAGCTTGTCCCTTTCAATCCCAGCCTACTGAGAGTGATCTTACACCCCAAGAATAGGCTTCATACATGATATGATCTTCCTTAATATCCTCATTTCTTCATGTACTTGCTGATGTAGTAGCTTTTATCAAAGATCTGATCAAGATATATCACCTGAGACTAATTTAATTTCATGGTTGTGATGACAATGTGGTTACCATGGCAACCAAAATTCAACAAAAAAAGGACTATTTCACCACCAAATATTGTCTAGAATCTTCATTCGTCAACCTACATGGTCATGCAATAGCTCAAATTAAAGGTCTCACTGTGATACCTCATCTTACACTAGTGCCATAGCTGTCATAACAATTTGGTTACCATGGCAACAAAGGATTTAACAATTTTACCACCTAATATTGTCTAAAATCCACATTTCTTGAATATACACCCATGTTTTAGCTCAAATCAGTAGTTTCACTGGGATATATCATGTTAGGTTAGTCACCAGTGCATGGAATCAACAGACTAAATACAGTAATTCAAGTGAGCTTGTATGTTTCCCAGCAGTTGGGACAAGATTACACTGTAATAACACTTCATCAAGCACTGTTCTGCCATTTACTAGACATGGCAGACCCCTGAATACCAGAACAAACTATTAAGTCTTGGGGGACTTCACATAGCAATGAATTTTCTGAAAGATAATAGTGGACTTGCTGAGTCATGTATAGAGAGTGGTATTCTAGGTAAAACTGAAACTAAAACTGAAATCATACTCTCTGCCAAGAACTATGATAAAGCAATGAGACATTTGCCACTTCAGAAATCCTGTTGAATGAAAGTCAACCAAAAAAGAGGAAAAAGGGATAATGATGGCAAGGACAACCTAGTTAAACAACTGACTAGTATGAAAGTCGTTACCCAAACTGAGCTGCTGCACAATATTGCCAAAAAATGACCTAGCAACACCTGACATTCAGTATTCTCTAGCATCTAGCTTTATCTCTTTGACAATCCCAGCTTAAGGACTTTCTGAAGAAATAATTTATGGAGAAATCAGAACCCTTCCATAGTCCTATAAAGCAAAACCATGCATTGACATTTGCTAACCTGTATAAGGTAGAAAACCTAGGCATTTCAAGAGAAGAAACAGTCATACTGAAGGCAGACGGAGAGGTAATGCAGCACATTATAACATCATATGCAGCTGGCAGAGTTGTTGATCTTCCAAACATCATATCACATGAATTGTACCTCTGTTACTAGCTGAAGCAAATGGAAGATGATAATGACAAGTCAATTCTGATAGACAACCTCACAAAGGATATTATCTGCCCATCCAATATCCCAACATTTGAACATTCTGCAATCATCATTTATGTCTGGGGAATAATAAATACCTTCGGCTGATCTTATAGGCCAAAATACTTGAGATCTGGCAAGCACATTTATTCAAAGTATCCTCAAATGATGGAATGTGTCCTGGAAGAACACTACCCTAGATACTGCTGATTTGAGACCTAATCATGAAGAAGCAGATTCATGTGTTATCGTACATGCCATCAATTGCACTATAAAAACAATAGTTGTCCAGATCAGAGATACAGACATCTTTGTCCTCTTACTTGCATACTATCAGCACATTGGATGTCAACACTGCACAAAAACCACTATTTTATTCATATATACTCGATCGCGGAAGGGCATGTATTGGCTGAATATTGACTTGTTTTCATATATAAGTATATATATACACCCAGGCCTTATACACGGATGTGTCTTGGCTGTAGTTCACACCCGGTGTATCTGAGAGGAAATATGCTCTCCCCCCCACCACCTCCTGCCCCTTTGTGTTGATAGAAGTACAGGTGTCCTCTTCACTGGATGCTTATATATGCCTACAGATATGGTGTATACACACAGGGAATTGGACGACCTTGTGTACACAAAAATACCTACTTATATATGCCGGGCGTGTCCATACGTAAAATAATGATGTTCGTGTAGTGCAAGATCTTTGGGTGGAGGCAGGAATCAGCAAAAATGGAAATATAAACCAGTGCATGAGATCTTCCACAACCTTCCTTGAGGATCTAAGACTTCATGCCCAGCTTTCAATGCTTTGGATGGTTCTGATACAACATCATTCATTATGTGGTGGTCGCCGCCTGTCTAGCAGGTTGGATGACCCCAATCCGGAACACTAGTTCCAGGCAGGATCCAACCCTACGTACTCCACGTAGGTTGGTTTGGTTTTCGGTTAGTTTGCACAGACCTAGTCACACACAACACAACACACGCCTTTAATAAACAGGAATGTTTATTAACAACTACTTCCCGGAAAGATCTGGAAGATCTTTCCCACAAGTACAGTACCCCAGCACAGATATGCCAGGTAACGCTGGAGAGGCTAATCTAAAAGACTCGCCTAACCACCAGGAAGGTTATGAGAACCCGCCTGCAAAGTGAGGGCCCAAGGGTCTGTTCCGTAGAAGAGACGCGCGAGGACAGCCTGTCGACCTACTGTGAACGCTGACTATATATACCCAGCATTATGTAATCCTGGTCTCCGCCGTGCCACTGTCGTGTGCGGCATTGCCCGGAATCACTACACAGTAAGGATCGGCACATCGCGCCACCTTCCATAGAACACACAAACACTTCTGGATTCCCACCCCACTACAATTGCTTCTCTTTCGAAGCAAACATTATTCGAAATCTTCTTCAAAAATCATCATATACTGGACAGCATTTGAAAGACCTTTGAACTGCCAGGACAGGATATTTTTCATCTTTCAGAGACGCTTGTCTGCCACATATATTTAGTTGCACATGACCAATCAATAGACCATGCAAGAGTGCTGCTTTCTGGATAATGCAAGAGGCCTGAAGCACTACCTCCAACATAGGATAAACTTAATTTACACTTGATGCGAGTTCACTTACAGACCTTCATTTGGACATCCCCAAACCCATGATCCCAGGTACTACAACAATGGTATGAAACCTGAATGAAAACAAGCTTGCACCATTATGGATGAAGAAAGAGGCCATTCCTGATGCATGCCTTCTCTTATTGTATGCCAACGTAAGACAGGTTACCATGACTTCCAGTATGGATGTAGAAAGACTGGATACAGTTGTACTGCCAACTGTCGTTCTCTAGCTCCCTCCCCACCTTGCAGTAACGTCAACCTATGGATTATCCTCATGCCTAAACAATCCTGAACTGAAGCCAAGGACTTCTAAAGAACAACACCCTTTTAAATGTGCCTGACCAGCCAATATATATTTTGATATCGACTAAGTGGGAGAAGTTGTATTGTAGTGTACTCCTATTTTAAATCTCAAGAAAGGATTAGGGATTTAGTAAATCCAGACACAATATTGATATGATTAGTATTTACAATGAGTAGTGTTGTCCATGAATGCCCTTTTTCAAATTTTTAGACAAACTGGAGGCAGATCTTTATTTGCAACTATTAATTTAAGAATTTAGAAATACCTTTTTCAAAGTACTACTATAATAGCTATAATCCTATTCAAAGTATGCTGTGCATTATGTGTAATATAGTTGCAGAATATTCATCACCATTGAACCATATTGAAACCAGACTAGATCTTTACTCATATGTACTGCTGACTACAAAACTAGTCTAAGGTGATGTATCTCAGTGAGACCTTTAATTTAAGCCACTTCATGACAATATAAATGAAATAATGAGGATTTTAGAAAAGATTCTTTGATCTGCTAATAGATATTGGCGGCCATTTTGTTTTTTGTCAGTTGGAAGGCTAAAAATAGATTTTTCAGCTTGGTAAAATTATTTTTCGAAATCTACACCCAAAAATGGCCCAAAAACTGTTTCTTACCAAATTTTACTCAAAAATGCCCCTAGAACCCAAAATAGCTGGTTTTGATTCTAGTCTAATATGAGTAAGGGATCCATACAACCTATAATCATTCCAAATATGAAGAAAATTGGCCGCTCCGATTCACTGATATTTGACATCAACTGTGACATGCGTTTTGAAACCAGACAAAATTTTGTCAACTGTTGCTTGCATTGTTGATGTCTGTCTAGGCCTAATGTCACAAAACTACTGAAACAGGTAGCTGGTTGTTGTTATGGCATAAAACACCATCAATTAACTTAAGACAATGATAGCCTAGCAGACTCATTCTGAAAGGTTTGGGTTATATTCCGTCCATGGGTTATTTCCTGAAACCTACTTGCACTAAGTGAACTTGCCATTTTAGCAACTGCCTATCTAGGATACAAATATATCAAGCACCAGTGTGTCAATGGGGTATTTTTGTCTCTAGTGATTGGTCATAGTCAGTTGGGTATGCCTCTAACACTGAGATGCAGGCCATCTGCTCCCTTCTCAATGTCAGATTTTTTTTTATTTTATTTTTTTATTTGCACAAACAAACAAGATGTACAGATATGACCTCTGCGTTGCAGATATTATGGTCATCTTGCAAACGGTTACATAGTAGTTCGCAGCTAGGTTTATATCCCATCTGTATATTCACAATATGTACAAAGAGGGTGAAAAATGGTAATGGTAAGATTGATTATGAAATATATTCTCTTACATTCTATCGTTCATACCTGATTTTCATACATCATTTGTTTCAAGTATCTCTTGAACCCATATAAAGTACCTGTCTGTATTTCTATTGGTAAGTTGTTCCAGAGTGCCATGTATAGCGGACTTCTTCTAAAAAACAAAGTTCGTGGACGTTTCAATGCAACAATAATTTTTTCTTGACGTCTGGTTCTAGGATTCTCTTCCGGGGTTATTTTCTTAGCATATTTTCTCATGTTTAATAATCCAAGATATTTCCACCTAGTTTCCAGTGTTTGCACCCGGCACTGATGATGTAGAAACTCTGTAGAGTGTTCTCCTTTCAGAGTTTTGGTGCAAATACGTAAACTTCGGTTTTGTAATTTTTGAAGTTTATTTTTCAGACGTACGCAAGCTCCTCGTATGAAATATCCTGGATAATCAAATAATGGTGCTATAGGTGACTTATAAATTTCAATGCTAGTTGATTCACTAATATTTTTTCTTACCTTCGACAATATAAATAATCTTTGATTCACCTTTCTGACAGTGTCATTTATACATTTATCCCATGTCAGAGTCTCATCCAAAGCAATTCCTAGATATGTGTAGGACTTACAATATGGCAGCACATTGCCTTCTATTACAAGCTTTGTATCATCGTTCTTTGTATCTATCTTATTCAATTTTACCTTCGGTCCAAAAATACAAACCTTAGTTTTTATCTCGTTAATCACCATTTTGTTGCTATTACACCAAGCTTCTAAAAGGGTAAGATCATATTATAGTCTATTTATAGCAGTTTGTAAGTCGACATCCGACATGAATAAAACCAAATCATCAGCGTAGAAAAGATGTTTACTTATCAATCCCAAGTCCTTGACATCATTGGTAAAACAATTAAAGAGTATGGGCCCCAAGATACTCCCTTGTGGTACCCCATTCTTTATCGGTAAATAGGTTGACAATGTATTGCCAACCCTTACTTACTGGTACCTGTTGTTTAAAGAACTCTTCATCCATTGTATCAACCACTCTGGCATCCCTAATAAAATTAATTTCTCCATTAGTAGTTCATGATTTACACGATCGAATGCCTTGCTGTAGTCTACGAAAATACATACAGCCAATTTATCGTTATCCCGTTCTGTATATAAAATTGAACTAATTCTTCTAAGGCGTGAAAGACAGCCAAGTCGCGTGTGTCTACCTATGGAAACTGTCTTGTAGATGCCCGAAACGTAGACTCGTATAAGAGGTGTATACAAGTATAAACAAGCCACGATACAGCCGATACGTGCATTATCGCAATGGCGTATATATATGTAAAATAGTGGTTTTTGTGCAGTGTTACCCATTAGGCTGTAATTGATGTCAATATCTCAAACAGCATCAAGCCTGTCAACATATATAAGTTGCAGTTGAACATGGCACAAAGATATTGCTTAAATAATTTTGGAATATAACTGCTGGACCAGTCAGCAGTACATAGATTCATAAGGGATGCAGCACCAATAAATAGCTCTGCTTTGTCACAAGATCTCATAGTGACCAAGTCTGATTTCTATGTTTGAAAGATTCCTCCAAATTACTACAACATGCAATATGGAGTAGAGGTCACAGTCAGCTTTCTAAAAGACAAGGCTGTGTGTGAAATTTGGAGATTGTACTTTGCATGTTGTCAGGCAAATCTGTAGTGTCCAGGATGGATTTGGTCTATTGCCCAAGCCTTAGTTCTACATATCCATCATCCTGTGTTTTCCTGACTCTTCAAGACTGTATACATCCTGTACTTCCGATTTATCAATGATTTATCTCTCCTGTGCAGCACAATATGATTCCCAATAGAAGGGATTCCTAAAGTGGGATTCACACAATGGGACAAATGTACCTGAGACTGGTGTACTTCACACCTTTGCACCAGTCGGCTACAATTTCCAGCTGGGTAAAAAGTTTCACAGATTGGGGTGTCCTACAGTCTCAGGGTAACATGGCAGATTCAATTCACATGGGAAGACTTAACAGGTACATAGTCTCACCCCTACACCTCTACACAGGGTACACAGGGTGCACAGGGTACACAGTCGCCGACTCAAGGTACTTCCCCATGTGAATAGGTGTTATTTGAGACCACTGAGACTCACAGATTGGGGGAGAACGTGTGAAGTACATTTGTCTCACCAAATTGTCCCTCTAAATTTCAAACCTGTTTAAAGTCAAAATCTCATGAGATTCTGTTCCTTGTTAGGTGTGATTGTAGCCGACGATTGCAAGAGAAAAAAGTTGTCTCAGCAAAATGAAAGCCTGTCATTCACACAAGGAGATTGTGATTCAGTACCGAATCTCAACAGGATTTGTCTCAGACAAACGGCCTGTGAGGTACATGGATCCCACCATGTGAATCCCACTTAAGCTGATTTATAGTATCAGAATCAGGATCTTTCACAAAGATTATTTGAATGCTTTCCTCTTCCCCCAGATGTTGATGATCTATAGAAATATTTTTGTAGAACATGAAATTCATCAGCTAGCCTGGCCTTTCTGAGGACAGATAGATCTTTAGTCCTACTGTGTGACTGCAAGCAATTGCTATCTCATTTTGTTGCTGTTTTACTAGGTGTATTTTCCAAAACAGAGGAACCATGGTGGGTCTTTTAAACAACAACTTTCCTTGAAAGTATGCTGCCTGTATGTCTGGATGAGACTTCTCTAAGATGCACTGGTATCTCACATGCATAGTGTGTAGGTCATTGCCAATGATTCTTGTACAGCAGAATCAATGACCAGTGCATCTAATTCTAGTTGCAGCATTAAAACTTATATTGTGGTCTGGCCTTACCGCTCATAGTACACTAGTTATGTCTTACCTTGCATCCTTTTGCTCATTGATAACCTTTTGAAACAGCAGATAAAAGACAGTATTTGTCAGATAATTTGTCAATCTTGTATCTTGTACAACTGGTACACTTGGAATATTGCCTGAACCCATCCACATCTATTTAAGACTTCAATGCATGTAGTTGTGTTTAATGTCAAAATGATTTATATTATAAGCAAATTTATTTTTCTAGGAACAAGAAATCCCAAACTATGATTACAAATTCATTATGCATTGAACAATCAAATAGAATTTATAATATCAACCAGAGCCATAGGAGTGAAACAGACACACAGCTGGGTTGTTGTCAGTGAAAGCTGTCAGGGGCCAGGTACTAGAGGCTAATTTCATAATGTGAGACTGCACATTATCTTCAAAGTTGTGTTTATTTCACCTAAAATAATTTATTATGATGTTATTCCTACTTTAAGGTTTGGTGTATTTTGGGCCAATATTTCCAATTTCATATCATAAAACAACTATTTTGTAAATGATGCCTCAGGGCATCACCAAATCTAACTGAAAAAACTGGAAATTAGACTATCCAAACAAATAAAGGAGGCATCACCCAGCCATTTCCAGTCAGTACTTTGAGGCATCACCTGGCCAGCCCTAGTTGATGCCTCAAGGCATTGCCTTGTATGAATGGGTTAAAATAGTCCGTCATGCTTAGCCTGACCTATGAGGTCCAAACAGCCATGTTGCCCTTTTAATCATAGCATGTGTCTAGAGATAATTGTAATTAACTAACCTGTCAAGTGCCTTTATGGCTCACACAAGATCAGCTCTATGAAATGAGGATGACAGACAAGTGGGAAACACAGTGGCATGACAGCTTTGAACCCTGGATCTCACTATCCACAGGCCTGCAAACCTCAAACTTGGCTTTAATATTGTATGCCTGTGTGAAATAGAAAACAGATCAAATGCCATTATGTCTATTAATGCTCATTTTTTTTAATAAATTTTCTGTTATTCTTTAATAATTAGAAGGAGCTAATAATGTTTCTTGAGGAGGTTTAACCTTCCAAAACACATGAAATATCATTTCTTAAGTCTTCTGTCATTTGTGTGTTTCATTTGTCCTACATGAAGAATTTCCAGAATTATGGAAATTTTGGCAGAAAATCCAAGATGGCCACTCCCCACATGTTGGTATATGGTAAAAACATTGATAAATCAATCATTCCATATCTTTATGTTCCTCTTGTACACATTTGAGGTGATTCATATAGGTTTCTTCTTGGTAATAACCATTCTGAAAGTGTCAGAGTGCTCTCTCATAGTCGATTTTCAAAATGGCCGCCACCCGGCTCCTGGGACTTATCTGCAATGCCCACACATCTAAAAATTTTCCTTAACCATGTGCCAAAACTCATGCTTGTTTCATTAAATGCACAATCATGTGCTATATCTGCCCCACTACTGGCGGTGTTCTCAGTGCGAAACCTTTGCCCCCCAGCCACCCTTACAGCCAAGCGGCCGCATTCACACAGGCCCACCTAACTATCGCCTAACCCTCGCCTAACCCCAGCCTAAAGTGCTAAAACAACACACTGATTATTCAGGGTAGCAGCAGGGGCTGGGAGAGGAGGACTTCCTTTTTTATTTTCTATTGGTACACATATAAGCCCGGCGTATATATATTTGCAGAGGTTATTTCCTCTTGTATACACCAGGTGTGAAATACAGCCAAGACGCATCCATATCGAAAAGGATACAGTCTTGTATACACCTCATACGATGGTGTGAAATACAAGCGTACATATATTAAAACAAGTCAATATTCAGCCGATACATGCACTTCCGCATTGACGTACATATGAATAAAATGGTTAAAGCCTGCCCCCACCTACCACGATTCTGGTCCCGATTGGCCTTACGACGGCCTTCCCGACACCATTCCGATTGTAGCCTGAGGTCTGGCAAAATCGTGGTAGGTGGGACAGGTTCCTGCGATTCCGTCCACGACAGCTCACGATAGGCTGCGATGAAAACGCCAATCGTAGAGGTCCCGATAATTTCCAACATGTTGGAAATTTCGTAGCCTGTCGTAGGGTATTGTAGTGTATTTGAATGGGAAAATATCTCTTGTGGGTGAAATACTAGATGGAAAATTATGAAATTCTAGGATTAGGTCTGAAAATAATAGTTTCAGATCGGAATCACGATTCTATCACAGTTATCTTTTTCAATTTGATTGTATTATAGTCTGAAAAATAACTTCAAATTATGTTGTGAATACCTCTAAAAAACTATTCAGATTCATTTAATGTTTCCAAAATTATAATATATTTCAATATTAAAACTCATATACATTGATACACAGATTGAATCGTGACCATGGTTTATGTTTTTGGTCCTCCAAAGGCGTTTCTATGCTCTACGATTTCAAACCATGTCCACGATTTGAAACTATCGGTGACCTCCCGATAGGCCACGATTTGGGCATTTCAAATCGTAGCGATCGGGAAGCACGTCGTGGCCTATCGTGGTAGGTGGGAGTCCCCTCTTAGTTTCATGCAGTGGTGTCTGTGACATATCAACTCAAGTCATGGCGGTTGAGTGAGTGAGGACGTGCGGGAAAGGGCTCCGACTCCAAATGAAGAAACTCCAACTATAAAACGGTTCCACAGCCTCAAAAGTCAGCTAAGTCTTATCATAAAGTTCTACCTTGACATATATGTTTCGTGTGAAGTGTGAGACAGCCCGCATTGATAATATTTGATGCAAACATGAGTCAGAATGAGGAGTCGATGGACCCATCTCAGGAGACCGACACAATCCCCGATTGTCGCCCTACCGACCCGTCGGAATTACCCCCGCTTGCCGCTACACCTGGACCTGACGGACGGTCTATCGAAGCCGACGGAGCCCGCAAGCGAAACAGATCTCTCAATTCAACCCCCGGTTCCACAAACTCACCCACGTCCCAACAAGTCAAACGTAATAAAGACGATATGGCAGTCAGTGAAAATGCTTGTTGTTGTTCCGCCTCTGTGGCCCTAAGAAATTGTTCCACCAAAGATGACATAGCAGATCTGAAACAATTCTTGGTAGCCAATTTAAACACGCAGGAAAAATCGATTGCTGCCCTAACTCATACGGTGAATAACGTTAGTCTCAATACTGTGACAACTTTTGATTCAATAAATGCGGACCTTCTGAAACTTAGAACAGACTTAGAGAGTACTGTAGTGGGACGGGAATCCAGCAGTGTTCGTTTATTTCACGGAAGGTGGCGCGATATGCCGATCCTTACTGTGTAGTGATTCCGGGCAACGCCGCACACGAGAGTGGCGCGGCGGAGACCGGGATTACGTAACGCTTAGTATATATACTCAGCGTTCACAGTAGGTCGACAGGCTGTCCTTGCGCATCCCTTCTACGGAACGGATCCTTGGGCCCTCACTTTGCAGGCGGGTTCTTGTAACCTTCCTGGTGGTTAGGCGAATCTTCCGGATTAGCCTATCCAGCGTTACCTAGCACCCATGTGCTAGGGTACTGTACTTGTGGGGAAGATCTTCCAGATCTTTCTGGGAAGTAAGTGATTAATAAACATCCCTGTTTATTAAATGATGTTGTTGTGTTGTGTGTGATTAGGTCTGTGCAAACTAACCGAAAACCGAACCAACCTACGTTGAGTGCGTAGGGTGGGATCCTGCCTGGAACTAGCGTTCCGGATTGGGGTCATCCAACCTGCTAGACAGGCGGCGACCACCACACTGGTGCCGTGACCAGGATCCCAGGTTGCTTGCACAACCCGGGATTCTCGGTAAATGCACGGATCTGGAATAAAAACCAGATCTCAGGCTGAACAGGAGAGTGAAGATGGGGAGGTAACTTCTCAACAAACTCTTCCGGCCCGGAATGACGACAAGTCTCCAAAACCAGAGGGAGGGGGTGAAACCCAGAAGTCCGGTAAGGAGAAATCTCGGAAGAGAACCGCCGCTCAGAATCTGAGTTCGACGGTCCTGAAGAGTTTCAGTCCGGCGGCCGACAGCCGACATGGCCCCGCAAGGGATCTGGAGGGACTCAGTAAAATTGGGTCTCAGACAGATAGTCCCGGAGAGTCTAGTACTCCCCGGAATAGGTCGGAAGATACCTTAAGGGTACCTTCCAATGAAGTTCCGGTAGGTTTCCTTGGACCCGAACTCTTAGCCGAGTTTGATAGGGAAAGGGAAGCCAGAGACATGTGTCGGGAACTAGAAGCTCGAAACCGTGAGATCGCCGAGAAGGTAGCCCAAAGGCACCATAACTTGGAAGAACTCTCGGTTCCCGAGATTGAGACTCTAGAGAAAATCGAGCGATTGGACCAACATGTACAATACATGAAGGACCAAGTTCGACTAGCGGAGACAGAATCATCCCAACGGATGCCTATGTCACAAGCTGGCTGGAGTAATGTGAGAGATCATCTATATTCCCCACCAGGGAGAGTAGAAGATCTAGAGAAGACCCCTAACAGATTCATATCTGGAACAAAGGGTGTGAAGACTCCTTTGGTTAGCTTCCGGCTACCCTCTGAGTCAAGAATGGGTTCTCCGAGTTCCGAACTTACTAGTAAAGCTATAGCTGAACTAGGGTTCAACTCGTTCAACCAAGTCCGGGAACAAGATCGGATCTTTAACTTGTCAATGGCGATAGCTGACAAGGTTCCGATGATGCGCCCAGAGAACGCAGCCAGAAAGAACGCTGTCATTCCAAAACCTTACGGGAAAGGAATGGAGTGGGAACACTGGTTCGCGGGATTTTGTGAGGATATACAATGTAATGGCTGGAATAAAGTTGATGCATTGCCGTACCTCAAAAGAGCGTTGCGAGATGGACCCGGAGAAGCTGCACTTCGCGCTTTTCGCCGTTCCGGTGGTACGGAATGGGATGAGCTAGTGGAGGTAGCCTCATACTACTGTGGTCAGTTGGTAACGCTGAACCCCCGATCCACTTTTCTAAAGAGGATCCAGGGTAAAGAGGAGACAACTCGCGCCTATGGGCTAGCTTTGCAACAAATGTTGTTAGAGGTTTACCCAGGGACGGGATTAGATTCTCCTGCGCTGCATGAAGATCTACAAACTCAGTTTGTAAAAGGACTTCGAGATGATGACGTGAGAGTGGAGGTCATCTCTAAATGGGAGCCCGGTATGAACTTCATGCAGGTGTTGCGAATAGTAGATGCCTATGAACAACGGTGTATACTATTCGTAAAATATGCTAATCCAGGAAAAACTTCCCGGGTTAACATAGTGGGTTCTACTTGGTCACAAGTAGAGGAAGATACCTACGAGTGTCAGGAAGCAGAAATAGAGGATATACTCTCTAATGTCCGCTCCATGGTACTCGGAAGAGGAGGTTTCAATAGACGGGGACGTGGAAGAGGTCGAACCCCTAGCTTTGGAAGGAACAGCGATGTACCTTCTGTGGCAGAGGCAAAACCAATAACCACTGATCCTGAAGGAAATTCCTCAGAGGTTATGAAGTTGTTGACCAAAATCAACGAAAGACTGAATCAGGTGGAGAAAAACCAGCTGGATGTCCGACGTTGTTGGCGGTGCAACAAAATGGGACATATCTCTCCAGATTGTCCAGAAGCCCGGAATGTTACTACGGTGGAAACACCTCGTAGTCTGCCTGCGTTGATGGTTGCCTCTCAGAGTGAACCGGAAAACAAAGGAGGACTGTAGCGAGTGGCAACACTGCGGTCCGGGAAGGAAAGTGCCAGGAAACTCAAACCTGTGAGATTTATAAGGAGGAAAATATTTCCAACTTACCAGAAAAGGGGAAGATACAAAATACGGTCGCAACGATCTGTAGTAAGTATCTTTCACCCGGGCATCCTTGTCTGCAATGGCTTTGTCAACGCGGATGGGATCTTGGAACCTTGGATGGAATCTCACGGTTTATAAGACAACCGTCCCCCTTAGGAGGGCGACGTTGGTATGTGCCGGCTAGAATTCAAGGAAGAAAGGTGGATCTATTGTTAGATACTGGCGCTAGTCGCTCTGTGTTGAACAATGGACTCTATCAGTCTCTTGGATTTGCGCAGGAATGTCATGTTCCTGGAGCTTCGGCAAAAGCTGCTAATGGCACTCACATGAGATGCTATGGTAGTGTGATTATTCCAGTCTCAATAGGTAACACTGAATTCGTATGGGGTCCCATACTCAGTGATATCGAAGAGAGTGGAATATTAGGCGTAGATTTTCTCACCCTCTATGGAGGCTCTGTAGATCTACCAGATGGCACTCTCCGACTCAAATTTCCTGAGTTAATGGAAGTGGAATGTAGTTGTCGACGGATTTCTTCTTTGATTTCTGTTCGACAAGACGTGGGCATCCCACCCCAGCAGATGGTTAATGTCCTGATAGCTGGGGAAGGCGACTTACCACGTGGAGATGCACTCTTCGAGCCAGACCCGGAACTGTTTTCTAAAAAAGGAATACAGGCCTGGGATACCTTGATCGGAAGTGCCAGAGAAGGATCAATTCCTATAAGTAATCATACCTCCAGGTTGATTAAATTAAGGAAGGGTGATACATTGGGCTGGGTAACCCTAGCTCATGTAGATGGCCTAGTGGACTCCAGTCCACAGGGAATCACACCTATTCCAGTTTCCGAAATAACCGGGGAAGATGAACAATCTGAACTGGGAAGGTCGAACTTAATAGGAAATGATTATGAAGAAGTACGGGTTAGTGCTATCGATACAGGAACGGGATCCTTTCCAGTTCCGAGTCCATTGCACGAAACTCTGGAAACTTTAGTTCAGACGACAGACGCACTAAACAGTGGGGAACGACATGAACTAAGGATTCTTTTGAAGAAAATGGAGTCAATCTTTGCTCGACCTGGAGATCCCTTGGGAAGAACGGATCGAGTAGAACACACGATTGACACTGAAGGTCATCAACCTTTCCGCCTTCCTTATCGACGGCTACCTCCGGTAAAACGGGAAGCTTTAGAAGAGGAAGTAGGGAAAATGATGGACCAGAAAGTAATCATCCCCAGTGCAAGTCCTTGGGCTAGCCCGATGGTAATGGTTACTAAAAAGGATGGTACTTGCCGATTCTGTATTGATTACAGAAAATTGAATGGTATCACCCAGAAGAATGCTTATCCAATACCCCGGATCGATGAGAGTCTCGACTCTCTGGGAGGGAACCAGTGGTTTTGTACTCTGGATCTCCAGTCTGGATATTGGCAAGTAAAGATGAACAGTGGCGATCAGTCTAAAACGGCGTTCACCACTCATCAAGGGCTTTACGAGTTTACAGTAATGCCATTTGGCCTCTGTAACGCTCCCGCGACTTTCGAATCCATGATGGATCAGATGTTGCGGGGTCTACAGTGGAAAAAGTGTTTGGTTTATCTAGACGACATAATCATCTTCGGAAAGAATTATGTTGAATGTTTAGAAAACCTAAGGGAGGTATTTGAGCGCATTCAATCTTATGGGTTGAGGCTCAAACCTCAAAAATGCAAACTGTTTCGCAAATCTGTGGAATACTTGGGACGGATAGTTTCCGGAAATGGAATCCGGGCAGATCCTTCCAAGTTGGAGGTAGTGGCTAATTGGCCACGCCCCCAGAATATAAAAGACATAAGGTCTTTCCTAGGATTTTGTTCGAATTACCGCGACTTTATCACTTGCACACCCTATGCAACAGTATGTAGTACTAGATAAGCCAGGGAAGCAAAAAGAGATCCAATGGACTCCGGAAGCTGAACACGCTTTTCTGGGACTAAAAAGAAAGTTTATGGAGACCCCCGTGTTGAAATACCCTCTAGCCCAGGGTCGGTTCATTCTTGACACTGACGCTAGTAATGAGAGTATTGGAGCGGCGTTGTCCCAGATACAAGATGGTGTGGAAGTTCCAATAGCTTTTGCCAGCAACAGCTTAAGTAAAAGCCAGCGGAACTACTGTACTACTAAGAGGGAACTCTTAGCGGTTGTGGTGTATGTAAGAAAATATCGACACTTCTTAGCAGGTGGAGATTTCATCTTATGTACTGACCATTCTTCTCTCAAATGGCTCTTTAACTTTAAAGACGCCGAGGGAATGATTGGAAGATGGCTGGCAGCTCTCTCCGAATTCGGGTTGACTAACTGCCAGATTGAGCACCGGGCTGGAAAGTCACACATTAATGCGGATTGTCTCTCAAGGAGACCAGTGCGGAAATGTGGACGACCAGATTGCTGGGATTGTGGCGAGCATAGAGCAGTGATAGCTACTCTACGTTCCCAGAAAGTGAAGCCGCCACTAAACTATCAGTGGACACTAGAACAAATTAAGGAAAGTCAACAGGCTGACCCAGATTTGTTCCGGTTAACTAAACTGATAGCTAATGGACTCCATAGACCTACAGGACCCGAGATCTCGCCTGAAAACCGAGAATTTCGGAATCTATGTGGTCAATGGAAAGAGCTAGAAGTCCGAGATGGGGTATTATATCGATGGAGAACCACATTGCAACCACTTAAACGTGCTCTACAACTAGTGGTCCCTCGAGAATTACGATCCGGACTAATGACTAATGTCACGAACATAGGAGTGCAGCTCATCTAGGACAGAAAAGGACGGTAGCCAGAATAAGGCGCCGTTACTACTGGCCTGGAATGGGTGCAGATATTCGAAGATGGATATCTGGATGTTCCATATGTAGCAAAGTCAAACCCGGGGTAGGACTCGGAAAGATGCCGTTACAACAGGAACTGTTTGGTGTCAGGTTTGCCAGAATCACTCTAGATATCATATCTGGTATCGACGAGTTAGAGGAAGGAAATACCTGTATGATGGTGGTGATGGATTATTACACAAAATATGTCAGATCTATAATATGGACATCTCAATGAAAGAGTTGAACCCGGGTGACAACACCAAACATGGTGAAACCAAAAACAAACAACCAGGAACCACAGGTACATGTCACACTCCAACAAACTTGGAAATCCACTCACCCCCCAAAAACGCAAAAGAATTGAATCACCGTTCAACTTAAGGTTAAATGACCAAATAGGAAGGACAACTCCATCAGGGGGGACCCACCGACCGACAAACAAACAAGCAATACAGGGAATCAACCAAAAATTCCAAGAGACGGGGGAAAGAACGGGGGAAAGAACGCAAAACAAAACGAAAAGGTTGGTAAGTTCGGGGATTCTACTGATATGAATCGGGAGAACGACAAACAAACAAGCGACACAGTGAACCCAACCAACAAAATAACTAACATGGGAGTCTGTAACCCCCCAAAAAACAATGTTCACAAACTCTGTGATTCTACTGAAAGGAATCCGGAGTTTAACAAACAAAGAAGCAACACAATGAAACCAAAATACGAAACTGCAACTGTGGGAGTCTGCAACCCCCACAAAAACAAACTTGATGAGTCCAGGGATTCTAATGAAAGTATCCCAGAGTGCAACAAACAAACAAGCAACACAGTGAACTCAACCGACAAAATAACCAACATGGGAGTCTGTAACCCCCAGAAAAACAATGTTCACAAACTCTGGGATTCCACTGAGAGGAATCCGGATAATAACAAACAAACAGGCAACACAATGAACCCAAAATGTAAAACGACAACCGTGGGAGTCTATAGCCCCCACAAAAACAAACTTAGCGAGCCTAGGGATTCCAATGAAGGTATCCCAGAGCGCAACAAACAAACAAGCAACACAGCACACTGAACCTGATAAACTACAAACATGGGAGTCTGCCACTCCCCCAAAAATGATACAGTGACTAGGCACGGGGGTACCATAGGGAAAAAAAACCACGCTAACAAACAAACAAGCCACACAGAGGTCTCATTTGATAAAAAAGCAAAACAAACAAGGATGCACACAGCCACAGTGATGCCAAACAAATCATATTTAACTTTAGAAGCTACCTAGACGAATAAAAAAACAATAACCAACCCGCACCCGAGAACCGAAACTCACTCGAACTACAAAACAAACAAACAGGAAGCAGAGAGACAAGAACAAAATCCTTCAATGTGAGGGAACCCCCACATTGGAAAGGGAATTCCCCTCCTGATCTAGGGGAAACCCCCGACCACTGTAACTTCACTTCTAATGCTGAACCAATGGGAGTATCAATCCACAAAAGATCTCAAAATGTAACTAGGTCAAATCTGATCGAGACCAAACAACAGAAAAGCCGGCAACACAGCAACTAGACATAACAAAACAAACAATAAAAAAGCAAATGTGAGACCATCCAGCCCCCACAAAAAAGAATGTGACGAAAGTAGGTCAAACCGAGACGCACAAGAACAGAATAAAAACGGCCAGACGGACTCTGAGGATATCCTCAGCATCCTAATAGAGCTGGACATGGCGGAACAGGCACTACCTGATCGGCTGAGCGCCTCCACAAATCAAACAACGCACTTTTTCGGTGATGGTAAATCTACTAACCGTGAATACAAGCACGTGCACCACAGGGGAACGGGAACTGACGACCACATTTTCACGCATAAGACCAAGCAAACCAAGATAGATGGAGACAGACCCTGAGCGGGAACTAATGCTAACGGTGGAGGAAAATAAGGTAAGGCCCAAAACGGAATGAAACTCAATAAGAATTTTTTCTTCCAGGACATAGACGACCTGGTGGGAGACAAATCAAAGGGCACCTGGAAAGACACCAGAAGCAGAGGTACGGATGCAGTCAGGGCGAACCTGCGCGGACACTGGTTGGACAACCTCATCGACCGCGAAATTCCAACGGGCTGGGCCGCAGGTCTGGAGGACCTTCCTCAGAACGTGGAAAGAGACGTACGCCTCTGCTGACAAATCAGGGAGATCCGAAAGAAAGCCGCCATCGAAGTGATGAAAACGTACGCAAGTACCACGTAATGGAGGAAAAGGAACAACTCGACAGCATGAACAAAGGGCTGGACACGATTAGAGACAACCTCTACGACAACCACGAGCCGGATGAAGCAAAGGAACGAATGGTGAAATTCTGATCATACCTGGACAGCAGATGGGACCGGGAAAACCGCCAAATCGAGTATGAACTCAGCCAGATAACAGAGAGACTGGTTAAATACGGACCGAAAGAGGCAGATCTCGTGCATGTGGCACGAAGCGTGAAGAAAGCAACAAAAAAACAGGCGGATGTGGACTCCTATAAATCGACCACTGAGAATCGTCCACCCTTTCAACCCACCCCTTGAGCTCTGCGACCTGAGGCCGAGGGGACACTCCGGATAGAGCTCCCAACACACAATGAGAACCAGAACGAAAACCGAGAGAGACACAACCCTATCAGAGAGACTATAGACCAACCTACGAGACGAGAGGATGGGGAGGAGGACGCTGACCGTCAATAGCAGGACGAGGAAACTACGCCACGTACAACAGACGATATGATGAGCCATATGACAACAGGCGAAGGTATGAAGACTACCGACCGTACAACAAGCCCAGGGGAGACAAACAGTAGCGAGACACCAGACACCTACGCAAGAGCTCTACAAAGGGGAAGATCAACTTGGAGACAACTCGAAACCGACCAAAGGACAATGAACGAGATCAAGGCAAAAACACGAAAGGAAGGAAGGATTTTCCTACAGAGGATGAAGGTGGAACAAAACATCCCCCATCGAATGACCAAAAAGAAGAAAAAGACAAGCCCAGGGGAGACAAACAGTAGCGAGACACCAGACACCTACGCAAGAGCTCTACAAAGGGGAAGATCAACTTGGAGACAACTCGAAACCGACCAAAGGACAATGAACGAGATCAAGGCAAAAACACGAAAGGAAGGAAGGATTTTCCTACAGAGGATGAAGGTGGAACAAAACATCCCCCATCGAATGACCAAAAAGAAGAAAAAGACAACTGGGAACGGAAAAGAAGGAAGAACGCGTGACCCAGAAAACGACTCCAGATCCGCGAACATCTCCATATCAAATAGGTTTTCGACCCTAGCAACTCAGGACTCGAACGACAACGCGAATGTAAAGACAAGTCAAAAGTTAAATAAAGGTTCAAATTGTTTTCCGTGTTCTGTCTCAATACGGGAAAATGAATCTTGGTGTAAAACAAAAGAGAAACCACTAGCAACAACCACTAAAGATAAAAGAGAACAAATTACGGGAAAGAGAAAGGGCACCCATAAAGTGGGAGGGGGTGAGGGAACATCAAATAAGGATGAAAGACAAACCCCAGACTATAACGATGAGGGTACCAAGGATAAGGGAAGCAAATACTCTCGTTCATACCATATACTCACAATAACATGACAGGACTAAACAAGGTGCATACACAAAAAGTAGTCTCACAGTCGAGTAGCTACAAAAGCTCATATAGGCAACATAATTAGGCCTGAGCATCGTTTCTAGTGTAACAAAATACACCCAAAAATATACAAAGAAAGCAGGTAATTAATAATGATTTAAGTTATTCAAATAGCAAAATAAGAGGTGGTAATTATGAGTCATAGCCGGCCACAGCAGCGGGACGACAGTGAGTTCTCGATTATTCATTAACGTTGATCTCATCACCAGGTAGGTTAACTCCGTTGTTTTTGTCAATGGTTTTGCTTAGATGTTTTCCAATGTCACACTGGGTTTCGTACGATGGATGTAGTCCGTCCCATAGTTTTTCATACATGGTTTTTATCGATTTTCCAGGGTGACTTCGGTGTATCGTCCTTCCTAAGTATGGTGTGTATAGTTCATTTACATAGTTGATATGCGAAATAGATTTGTTAATTTCAGCAATGACATGGTTGAGTCGATCCTGTTCCGCGTCTACCGGGATGTACGAGCTGGCACGGGTTAAGTCCATTCCATACAGTGAACAAAACGTAATTTCCACAGTTTTACTAACTACTTCCACGGCAAGTTGAAAATCGTTGTATAGTTCAGTAACTTCGTTGACGATAGTTAAAGAATCCTCGCTTCTTAACTTATAGTCCATGGTTGTCGCGATGCTAGGTTTGTGATATTATTAATACCCGCTGCCACATATATGTCCGTGAGTTGATTTCCCTGGCGTTGTACCTCCAACAATTCATGCACAGCCAAGTTAGTTATTTGCTGAATAGTCGCTCCTGGTTTGAATATTACCTTATAATCGTTATCACGGTATTCTAGCAATATTTCTCTCATAAAGCGCATCCTTGAATCTCCAACTATTAGGTGCTCGTATCCCTCCATTATATTTCTTTGTGTATTTTACTCTGATATACTATGAAGCATGGTCAGGCTCTACTGGACTGCAGTGGTATTCTGACGTGTGGTGTCGATTTCAATCAGCTGAACGAGGTTATTTGGGTGCGTGTCAATTGCTTCAGTTGGCGTTTGGATTGTTGTTGTTGCGTTGTTGTTTGGGTTTGTTGTTGTTTTTTCATGTTCTTGAGATCTGATGACCTCTGTTTTTTGTTCCCTGACTAGATCCTCCTTTATTTCCATTAGTATTTCACCTAGTCGATTTTTTCCTTCTATTTTCTCATATGTGTAGATGTCAGCCTCTAGGTCTCCTCCCCCGCCCCAGTATCTGTCTTTGGTCACCTCTATTAGTGGTTTTGGGTATGTCTCAGTAAGTGCTTTACTTAGGCTAGGATTTTGACGATATTTCAGGTTAACCGTATTTTTCATGATTCGTTCCCTAATTCCTATCCACTTGGCATTTACTTCACATTGATCATAAATTTTTTTGGCTTCCAAGGGTGAGGTTGATTGTATCAGTTTCATAACTAGATTGGGTCTGTCGTTTGCCCTACACTTCTCGGCTTGATAACACTGTTCGCTTGTGCGAAAATAGATTCCGTTGTGTTTTACACCTGATGGGTAGAAGTTACTTGGGTGGTTGTGCGGACCCCGGAATAATAGCCCGGCCTTTGTCTCCTTAATTGCGTGGTTCAGGTCAGTAATCGTAATAGGCTTATTTTGTTGTGTTGTGGGTTGTTCACTGTTTGTTTCTGTTGTTTGATCACCCAATTTTGTTGTTAGGTCAATAGGACAGAAGTCTGGACTAGGATCAATGTTCATTGGTGTTTCAGCCCGCTGTCTTAGAGTATACTCCCTATATGCATTCCCCTGTCTGTGTATTTCTGTAGATTGTTGTTTGGAGTTCCATGGAAGCTATTCCGCTGGTATATTCTCTGGGTATTTAGCATTATACCATGCATTATTGACTGCAAATTCCTCCCCTCTCAACCTTGTGCTATATCCTATGTTTCTACAATAGATAACTATAGCTCTGGCCTGCCCCCTAGCTTTCCGCATTTCATCAGTTTCGTCTGGGTTTATAAACACTCGTCTCCTTACGTAGATCCTTTTTCTTTCTAAGTACCAAGTCGTGTACCCTAATCGATGTAAAGCATACTATGATCGGTTGCGGTTCATTTCTGAGCATATCTCTCCTTCTAAGGCATTGTACGAAGTTTAGGTCATTAATCGTAATTACAAACAATGCTGCGCTGCCCTTGATAAAACATTTTATTAGACATCAGATAAAATCGTATAAGACATAAATACGTTAAAGTAAGATGTGTAATTGTTTAACATTTGTTAAGAGTACATGAGTGTTCAATCAATTAAAAAGACTTTAACTAGAGATGAAATTTGTAATAACATACATACCAGTTGTAATAAAATACATACTGAAAATTTAACCCTTTGGTGTGGGTGGGTGGGTAAAAATGGTATCACAGAGATAGAGTCGTCGAGACGTCTGTAGTATAAGAAAGTGTGAGGAGGACTGAGAGTCACCTGGACTGAGAGTCACGTGGTACAAATGATTGCAGGTATAAAATGTAGAGGGCGCCAGCGTTGGAATTATCACCAATTTACAATTAATCTACAATTACAAACAATGCTGCGCTGCCCTTGATAAAACATTTTATTAGACATCAGATAAAATTGTATAAGACATAAATACGTTAAAGTAAGATGTGTAATTGTTTAACATTTGTTAAGAGCCAAAGACGTTGAAATTGCTGTGGCGGTGTTTGGGGAGATTGTACGAGGGACATATGCGCGCAGTCCAGGGAGGGAAGTCCAGGCCCCATGGGCCATTATATGTTGGTCAGTGACTCCCGTAGCTGCGGCCTGTCGCGCTCCCATCCTACGTAGACTGTGTAGGGTAAAGGTTCCTGCGGCGGCAGAGCCTAGGGCTCTGAGAGTTCCCCGAGAGATTGGTACCACGTCCTCGGGTTGAAGCCCCCTACCAGCAGCGGTTACGAACGCTGGGGCAGACTTTGACGCAGGGAAATCGCGTATGTATGTCCTCCAAGTGCCCACTGGGCAGTATGGTCCCGGCAATTGGTGAATCGGGACGACGAAGGCACGAGCGTGGCCTGTTGTCTTTGATGAGGCGATAGTTATCTGGAGAGTCTGTCCTGTGTCCTCCACATCAGCGCGTGTTATGGTATGAGGCGAGGCACCTGCCGGGCCGGTCATCAAGAGGTTCGACTGCCTCAGAAGCGACGCGAAACCCATGAGTAAGACTGTCCTTATCGCGAGAGCATCCCGGCCCTGGGTTTGCAGAGCGTCCAGGAGGCGTTTGAACATTTCCAGGGGGAGAGCTGCTGCGGGGGCCGGCTTGTGTGAGGACAGCCTGCTGACTCCCTTTAAAGCGCGGTCTACGAGAGGGGAGGCCAGCACAGAGACGTCCGCTGAACTAAGGCGCATAAAGGTTCTAACGCCTGACAGATAGTTGCGGAGGGAAGCAGGTGATTTTAAGGAGTTTGCCAAAAGTTGAACATATAGTGACATCTGTGTGGGTGTAGGTTTCATGTAGTCGTATTCATGTATTATCATGAATTTCACGTATGTCTCTGCCTGTCGGTGAAGGTTCTCACTTGTTCCAGTAGCGACGGCTGCTGCCCACGTGATCTCTAGCTGGCGGGCCAACCTGGGATTTTTCAGATCTGCAAAAGGATAAGAAAATTGGTCTACGTGGGAGACAGAACATATTTTAATTTTGCGACTTGACATCTTTCTAATTTCTTATGTTGCACTATGTCTAAGGCAATTTTCGCCTTATTATTGTCGAAATGGGCCCTAGACAGGGCATCAGCTAGCACAAGGTTTACTCCTGGTTCGTGTTTGACAGTAATGTCCACATCGCAAAGTGCCTCCACCAAGGCCTGCGCCCACGAGCACAGGGTCTTTCATTCGCCCAGTCGTGAGGGCATAAGCTGCCGCTATATTGTCGGTCACAATTCTCACTGTGTGGCCTCTGCTATCGGGTGGCAGGAGTGATTTAACCGCCAAGAGGCAGTTCACCGCTTCCAGTTGGGAGATGTGGTGGTTTTCTGCGTACTCTGTAGGGACCGGCTCGCTGTAATATTTTCCTGTGACTTCGCAGAAACCACCCAAGCCTCTGGGACAGGCATCACATTCAATCACAATTACGGGGCGCTCTTTGGTGATCAGCTTTTTTCCGTTGGAGGCTGACGCAAAGTCTATAAACCACTGTACGTCCCGTTGTGCTTCTTGCGTAATCTCGATTGGTCCATCCTCCGCCCGGCGCAACATGTCAAGAATTCTGGACATATATCACCGGGCTGGGGCAATACATTGAGCGACATGATTTAAGCGCCCGCACAGGCTCTGTAGTTGCGTTTTTGAGACGTGTGATCGTCCCAACCATGCCTGGCATTCCGCAACTATTGCGCTTAATTTGTCCGGGGGGATTGTCATTTCCATGGCAATACTGTCCAAAGTGATGCCCAACCATGTAAGCCGGGTCATTGGGAAGACGGACTTGTCGGGGGCGATGTCGATGCCCAGCACGTCACACAACGTCTCGAAGCCGGTGAAAGATTTTACAGCCATGTCGAACGACTGGTGTACTCCAATGAAATCGTCGACATAAGCCATGGTAGGGACGTGATGGTTGGTGTTCATAATCCAGCAAATTGCATTTGACACGCGCTGCTGGGCCCCCCCTGAGAACCTGCAGCCGAAAGAGGGGCAAACGTCGATATACACTTTGCCTTGGTGCTGCAGGCCCAGGAGGGGGTAGTCCAGGGGGTCAACGCGTAACTGCCTGTACGCTCGTTGAAGATCAGTTTTCCACATCAGTGCGCCACGTCCCGCGTTGACCATAAGAGTTGCCAGATCTGCTACTGATGGGAGTGTATACGTCGCTTCGTAGCCTTGAAACCAATTTTTCGGGATTCCATCATTCACGCTATGGCCACTTGGATAGCTTAAATCCATGATTACATGTCTGTCGGTCGTTCCCGGCTTAGGACGCGTGAGCAGCGGGCTTAGGTGCGTCCACGGTTTAAAGGGGGCGCTTTCAAACGGCCCCAGCATAGCACCTAAGCCCGTCTCCTTTTGTATGAAGGCGCTAACGGCCCTAGGATATGCTTTAGCCGTTGCGTGGTTTTGATGTGTTGAGATAGGCAGCCTGGTGGCCGAGTAGGACGACGGCCACCCGTACCTAAGGAACTGGACCATATCCCTGTCATGATAGTTTACGAGAAGCTGGTCCCAGTTGTCACATTTGATGTTGGATGGGATCTGTAGTTTGGCACTGAGGTAGTTTGGGACGCCCGACTTCCTAACTTCCCTGTATATGTCCATATGGGTCGGCGCTGTTGCATTTGCTTTTGCCGATGGTGCCGGCCAGTGCTGTAGGACCATTTTCCTATACTGCATCGGGTGCATTTTTAGGGCGTGGTCCGTCGCAGTCATAGGGCCAGTCGCGTCTTCGTCGGCCTCCCGTGTTGGTACGATTGAGTGGCCGATCGATGGTTGTTGCTTGATCGGTGTACTTGTGACTGGGTGACATGATCGGTTGTGGGAGGAGCGTCGGTTGCACATTGAACTATCCTCCAGGGTAAGATCACAACGTTTTGGCGCTTGTTGTGAGTGTATAGGGATGGCAGACTGGTTGATGCCATCATTAGCGTCGCTGTCATCGTCCGTGAGATGCCGGCGTGCGCTCCAGCGGTTTTTCTCCAGACGGGCCTCCAGGCTGTTTACGTCATGTACGTGGCATGATTTTGGCTCAATTCCCTCCCGCACATGGCGGGCTGTCCTACACACGGACAGTGTGGCGCGCCGACAACTCTGCATGAGTAAGTGCGGCTTGCCGACAACGGGTGCCTCAGCACGTTTTTTGTAGTCAATGGAGACATCGCGAGTATTACCTGACATCATATGACATTTAGGCACATAACTTGACTCGGACACATTCATAGAAATAAGGTGAGGAAAAGCAGTGTTCAGACAGTCGCTACCGCCTGCCTGTAACATGCTGTTCCCTGTCCGTAGTTCCGACGCAGGGTTGAGACGCATGCGCACGGGTTTGTTTACATGTGCATTGTTTACAAACATGCGCACGTGGCGCTGGCAAACGTTTCCCAAACCATTTACAGCGTAATGACCTTGTTTACATACACGACAGTTATTATCAAACCTAGAACTTTTATCATATGTACTTACATCGTTCTTTCTCTTGTTCAGAGTGGTGTTATAGAAAATTTTAGTTCAGAATTTTTTGACCTTAGGTTTTACTGTCCAAACCCCGCCTGCTGCTGTTGAGTGTGTCCCATGGCGCGGCAGTTTGCCTTGCTGTGGGGGTACATGGCCGCCTTACCAGCAAGACATGCTGAGCAGATGTGCAGGCGATGTACTCCTCCCACCACATGATGGCTCGTCTCCGGGCAGTCCCCGGATTGGAATTGTGCGCATGGGGGTCCTGGTCTCGCGCGCGCTACATACGGCTGCATGTCGATGGTGCCCGTCTGTCTAGGCTTGTCCTGTTGTTTAGACTGTTTATCCTGGCGATGCGATGATGTGTGTGCCAGACGCGTCTGCAGACGGTCGATTTCGTACGTTGATGTCCAGCTGATTTTCCCCATAGAGATTCTTTGACAAACCTCCTCCGAGAAATTGCGCACGTTAGGCCAGTCAAACGTACGCGCATCATCCATGATATTTTCCAAATGTGTTTGCATGGCTTCGCGTGTTTCATCGTCCGTCGCTGCTTTCGTTAGCTGCATAACGCCATAAACGTATTCAGGAATGCTAAGATCGTCCAGCGTGGTTTTAACCCGCTTAGCCCCCCTGAACACGAAATGGTGAGGTGAAAACGGTGTACCTTTAACTTCGGGACTCAGCGCCTGCCGCACCGCCTGTGCGACCCGGTCAGCCGCCTCCTCGTGTAACTGAAGATCTCCGATCCTTTCTGGAAAGCTGCCCTCGGCCGCCAGCCTGTTGGCGTGGTTGGGGTGTTGATAGACGGGTTGGCTCTGGTGTGTAATGCTGGTCACGGATGATCGGCGGTCGTGGCGCTGCCCGCGTGGCGTGTTGTTTGGCGAGCCGCTTTCTGCACTTGTCTTGCTTCTAACCAACTGTGACAACATTTCGGTAATTCCATCGAGCCGCGAGTCGATAGAGTCTACCCTGCCTGCCACTTGCCTTATGTTTGACGCGTTGTCCTTTGCAGTTGGCTTTTTGGGACCGCCGGCGGCTTTATCGGAGTCCGGCCCGCCATCTTGGATTCGCTGGGCTGCTTTGTTCTGCATGGCTACAGCTTTTGTAATCCTCGTCAAATACCTTCTTTTCTTTTGCGTAGACCAAGGCTGCTTTCTCTGCAAGGGCATGCCCTCAGTTTAGTGTGTGTATCGTTTTAGCCCGGAGTGGCTAATATAATGTAAAAATGGTATCACAGAGATAGAGTCGTCGAGACGTCTGTAGTATAAGAAAGTGTGAGGAGGACTGAGAGTCACCTGGACTGAGAGTCACGTGGTACAAATGATTGCAGGTATAAAATGTAGAGGGCGCCAGCGTTGGAATTATCACCAATTTACAATTAATCTACAATTGTGTCATCAATAGTATTCAGGATTTTCAATGCAGTATGATAGATATCTTCATTTGTTACTGTAGTGACTCCTTCTATGTAGACGTTTAGTCTGCGCGGAGATTGATATTTCTCAGGATTTACATTTTGTGGGTGTAGTGTGTGGATAACTTCGTCATGGCTCGCTACCTTTTTTTCTACCTCCGTGATTTTCTCTTTCAATGTATCTCTTTCCTCCATTACTGTCTCTTTATGTTTAGTATGTTCCTCAATTAGTTTGTCGATGTTGTTTTCAAGTTTTTTCCCTCTTTCAGTGTCAATTATCTCTAGCATTTTGATTCTTTCTGATATGTCTGCTTGAAATGCATCTTTTTCTCTTTTTTCAATGCACATGTTGGTTTTTATACTGTCTATTGCATTTTCTACCTTTCCTATTCTAGTATCTAGTTGTTTCTGGTTTGCATTGATTGATTCCTCAACTATTTGAATTTTCTTTTCTAGTCTGTCATTTACATCGAGAATATCTTCATTCCCCTTTTCGATTTTCTTTCCTAGGTTATTCAATATGGAATTAGTCATGGTTTCCAGTGAAGTGTTGATGATTGAGTGTATTTGGCTTAGTGCTTGTTGTGGGAGTATCATTTCTTGTACATTTGTTTGAGTTATTTGTGGGTTAGTTCCTAGGTTGTGATCATTTGCCTTTCTTTTTGTTTTTCTCGTGTTCATGATTTTATTTGGTGGTTGTAAATCTGTTGAGTTATTAATACCCTCTACATTTGTCATGCCTTGATCACCACTTACTGTTCTACTGCGCTTCATTTTGCACCTTTGGTTGGGTGTAGTGTACAATAGTCCTTTGTTAAACATTTTGAGTCCCACTGTGGTCCTTGTACGTAACACCTGCGTAGTATCCACGTCTTCATATTCATCCGTCAGTTCAGAGTCCTCCATTTCCGTAGGTAATTGAGAATCTGTTATAATAAGGCTCTCATTGTTTCCTTCATCACCGTTTTCGACAAGTTCAATGTTTATTTCAGGAAACGTCTATGTGTGCGCCTGCTTCGGTGTTTTGCCAGTAGCCATTGTTGTTGTGCCTGCCCCGTATTCGCGGTTGGCAGGAATATCCGTGTGTGAAAAATCAGTAATTCTCGGTTTACACCTGGTATATCTTCTCCGATTTATCACGATTCTTTGCACAATACCTTTACATTTCAGTCTGTTCTGTTATATTTGTTGCTTTCGTTCGTTTTCCAGTATTTATCCGTTATTTTCACTCGCTGCTGTACCACCACTGCTGCTACTCGGCCATGACGTCACGATAAATGACATAATCTGAGCTAGTCTAACTTTCCTATGTTTTTTGAGATATTCAACGTTAAGCGTTGCGTGCAGTTCTTTGATAGGCTGCCTTCTCCTGTAGTATCCCTGTACTACCCTTAGACCTCGATTCTGTGCCTTCTGTAGGGCAGATAGGTTGTATTCCCGGGCCCCGCCCATGACAAATCCCGCGTATTCGAAGATAGGCCAAATACAAGCACAGTAGACTTGCCTAGCTACTTCTAGAGTAATCGATCTCCTAATCTTATTAAGTCTGTATATGCGGTTGTAGGTTGACTTTAAAACTTGCTTGATGTGATTCCCGAAGTCCAAGTTTGCATCTAAGGTTACACCGAGATATCGATGCTCTTTATGCTCCTTTAGTGTTGCATCCCCACACGCAATCTTTAGTTCAGGTAAGTACTTCCTCCTAGAGTTAGGTGTAAACCAACAGGTCCTGGTCTTATTCGCATTCAAGCAGAGTCCATTTGTCTCGCACCAATCTTGAATCTTAGACGTTGCGGTCTGTAGCTTAGACAGGGCACTTTCAGGATTAACGGACTGGAGGAGGAAATGTTCCATTATCAGGATCAATGGATGTCGTCGAATACATCGACTACGAGAATTTTTTTTTTTTTTTAAAGATGCTTTTAATCAATCACCTGAAGAAGCTGGTTCAACACCATGCGAAACGTCGTGAAAACTTTTTGATACCACGTATGTAACAACCATTGGTCACCTTGGTTTTAATAATAACACCATCTACAAAAACTTACTGTATCTGTTTTTTTGTGATTTACCACTCTGACTTTTTTTAAAGATCTCTATTGAATTCTTCAATGAGTACACATTGTTCTTCCACATACCTGATCCGTTTGTTGGGTATATAACAGACTCATTAGTCTCAACCATGTTTCGGTCATGTGATGAAATATACAATGAACATATATGATACGTGCATATAACATTTTACAGTATAGCTTTTGCTCATCATTTGGCGAACACAAGTTTGGTATGTGTTACAGGTATAATAATTCAACAATCACACCTCTAGTGCTTTTTTAATTTCCTTTTTAAAGTACTTTTTAGAGTCAGTTGTTTGTGTTTTTAGAGTTAGCGAATTCCAGATTTGCGTGCCTCGGTACAATGGCGAAAATCTGAACTTTTTTCAGTTCATGGTTTATCTTGTTGGATGTTCTTCTTGGTGTCTGCACGGGTTCTTCTTTTTGCTTCTTGTTGTGTCTCTGGTTTGGAGATTGTGTTCGAAATATTTAAAGTAGCCTGTTAATGCTGACAACTTTGTTGGGTCAGTTGTATATCTTTCCTACTGCCGCTCTCATTACTTGGAATATAGTTCTGTTTAGTTTCTGCTTTTCACTATTTGTAGAGCTGTTAACCAAAAAGGAACAGTGATCTCCTAATGGTAATAAACATGATTTTGCAATCTGTATGGCTGTCTTTTCATCTAATAAATTTCTTATTTTTCTGAATAAGTACAGTTTCGTATTTAACTCTTTGATCAGCTCATGTGCATGCTTGGTAAATCCCTGCTTAATCCCGCTTCTGATAATTTAAAGAGTAGGAGGCTGTGGTTTAGGCAATCAAATGCCTTTTTGATGTCTATGTAGGCAGCAATCGAGGTTTCTTTTACATTCTCTACTTCGCATAGCCATTTAGTTAGTTGTAAAACTGCCCCCCCCCCCCTGTCCCCCGTAATCTTCTGAACCCATATTATGCCCTAATAAAAAAGGCCATGTTTTCAAGTTCTGAGTATACATGCTCATGGATTACCTTTTCTAGTATATTGCCCAGCACTGGCAGTACGCAAACTGGTCGCCAATTGGTTACCATTTCCAGTTTCCCTTGTTTCGGTAATGGTGCAATCCTCTCCTGTTTCCACTTTCAGGGGAACACATTTTCTTCGATACATTTTCTTATTATTTCAACAAATAACTCTGCACTTTCACTAACAACACCTTTAAGAAATTTACAGTTGAGAGCGTACACACCTGAGGATTTATGCTGACTGGAGATAAGTATTATCATCCAACTCATTGTTAAGCTTTGAGCCAATAGTGCAAAAATAGTTCTTAATTTGTTCCGCACAGTCTTTTAAACGCAATTGTGTTCCATTATTGTCTTGAAGACATACTGTTTGTTTCTCCCCTGAAGGTTTAATAAATTTATTCATTATTGCTTTTTTGGCTCCTAAGATCAGTTTTGAGATCCTTTCCTTATTTCTGCTTTTAATTTTTAGAACTCTCTCACATTCACTTCCCTTTTTTTAAAAGAGATTTTTCTTACTCGGGCGTTATTTAGATCTATAGTGTGTTTTATCTCAGGAATAATCCATGGAATCCCATGATATCTGTCTAGTCTCTCTATTAGCGGAGCCTTTTCGTTTAGGTATTCTAAAATTTTGCTTTTGTACTGTTCCCATCTTCTGTTTGCATCTAAATTCTCTGTTTTACCTTTCCATTTCTTTGAAATATTTCCCATTTCTTTGACATCTGTATTCTTGTATGATCTACTGCTAACCTTTGTTGTGCTGTAATTACTTTTAGTTTTTTTCCTTGTTGCGAATATGATCAGATGATCACTAATTGTGTGATCTAGGGTTCCACTTTTCGTTATGACCTTTGCATTAGTTAGACAACGTCTATACTACTGCTATTGCCAATCCCTATCCTTGTTACTGTTGTTATAAGTCTTTGGAGTTTCACATTTCTTAGAAATTCATTAAGTCTTCTGTTCCTCGGGTCATTTCTATTTCTACAATCCAGGTTTATATCCCCTAGAATCCAGCATTCTTTCTTTTCTAGGTTATATTTATTACTGATTTCTTCAAAAAAGATATTAGCTTGTCAATATTGTATCCCAGAGGTCTATAAATATTGCAGATCACCATTTTTTTCGATGTGGTTTTTCTATTTTTAATACAAGTGTTTCTATATCGTCTTCCATTTTATGCAATTCATGATCTACTTGAGCGATAGGATCCCAGTCCTTTCTGACAAATACGCCAAGTCCACCTCCCTTACCTATTAATCTATCATTTCTTATAAGTGTATAACCTTTCATGTTAACTATATCAGTTTTCAGTCATGGTTTAAGCAACGTTTTGGATAATCCAATGAAGTTAAACCCGTGGACTGCATTTTCTAGTTTCTCTTTGTTCTTGAATAAGCTCCTTATATCTAAGTGATATATTTTTAGGCCTTTATCACGAACAATTTCTTCAGCTATATGTGTCACAACCAGTCTTGTGTTGAGAATTTTTTCACCTTAAGTACTAAACCAGGGCCTTGTTTTTTAGTCAAGACAGTCTTGGGCTGAGATCTGCGAAGATATCCTAGAGAATCTAAGACATTTTTTCAAGACAAAAGATGGCCGCTGTCCTATAGACACGGTCTTGGTGCGCCACGGTAGATCTTGAGACAAATATAGAACTATGTTAGGTTCTATAATTCTACTCTTGCCGGATACCAGCTCCAGCACTGGTACAGTCATATCAAGTTGTATTGGGGTCTCAGGAGAGTATTGCATCACCCAACTCTGTGGAGACATAGGTAAGGCACCCCGCAATTGTGCTAGAGGGAGGGTGTTCAAACCCTGGTGCTGGCACATCATTTTCACCTAGAAAAGGTGAAAAGAATTTTGTTGTGGTGTAGTTGTGGGTGTGGTTGTGGTTGTGGTTGTTACTGTGGTTTTGGCTGTAGATGTGGTTGTGTTTGTTGGTGTAGATGTGGTTGTGGTTGTGGTTGTGGCTGTGGTTTTGGCTGTAGATGTGGTTGTGGTTGTAGTTGTGGGTGTGGGTGTGGTTGTGTTTGTGTTTGTGGCTGTGGCTGTGTTCGTGGTTGTGGTTGTGGTTGTGGTTGTGGTTGTGGGTGTGGTTGTGGGTGTGGGTGTGGTTGTGGTTGTGGGTGTGTTTGTGTTTGTGGCTGTGGCTGTGTTCGTGGTTGTGGTTGTGGGTGTGGTTGTGGTTGTGGGTGTGGTTGTGGGTGTGGTTGTGGTTGTGGGTGTGTTTGTGTTTGTGGCTGTGGCTGTGTTCGTGGTTGTGGTTGTGGGTGTGGGTGTGGTTGTGGGTGTAGGTGTGGGTGTGGTTGTGGGTGTGGTTGTGGTTGTGGGTGTGGGTGTGGGTGTGGGGATGGGGATGGGTGTGGGGGTGGGTGCAGGGGTGGGTGTGGGTGTGAATGTGAGTGTGGGTGTGGGCATGGCTGTGGGTGTGGTTGTGGGGTGGGTGTGGGGTTGAGGTTGAGTGTGGACTGCTGAGTGCGGACTGGTGACAGAGGACTGTTGAGTGACAAGAGCATCTTGTTTTCTTGTTCTCATGTGGTCACATGGCCATAAGATACCTTTAAGACACCTCTAGGACACCTCCAACCTTGTCTTGGGCTGAGACCGTTTTGGAGCCAATTTGAGCTAAGATAGCCTAAGATATCTCAAGATAATCTTGACTAAAAGACACCTATGACGCCCCTAAGACGTCTCAGCCCAAGATATATCAAAGATCCTCTAAGATATCTTGTCTATAGCACACTTTGGTCTTAAGACGGTCTTAGCCAAAGATTATCTTGACTAAAAAACAAGGCCCAGTTCCGCCAAACAACGCTACACAAGATATACAATCAAGGTGATACAATACTCTCATGAGCTTCAAGCCGAAGATAGTTGAAAACAGCAGGTCTGTATTACCATAAGAATGAAGGTTAAATAGTTACAGGTACAAATTTAACCTCATTTGTGCCGTCCCCGCTACATACTTCCGTTGCTTATGCTTACAAATATTGGTAACTATGGTCAAGACATCTAGCTTACCTTACATAACTTATCTGGTCATTATCACCTTAAAGTCTAGTTATACAAACATGTAATCTTAACATCAACATTACTGAGAACACTGCACGAGACTAACGCCTTTATATATGGATGTGCATTCGCGGTATCGCACATATTGGCCGTAAATCGACTTGTTTTCATTTGTATACGCTTGTAATCCGCACCTGCGTATGAGGCGTCTAAGAGACAGTTTCTTTATGTAGACGCGTGCGACTTGGCTGTATTTCACACCTGGCGTATTCAAGATAAAACATACTCTGCGCAATATATATGGTTTAAAATAACACTGTTGTTTTATGTATTGATCAAAGAGGGCGCCTCAGATTCTACCAACTCCTCACCACCCCTCTAGGGGGAGCTGCAATTTGTTTAAGGGTACTCCCGGTGCACCGCACGTCAGTCACCCCTCGGCAGCATTGGAGTTAGCATGTCAAACGCTGCTCCCGTTTATCTCTCATTTTTCTTTTTTTTTCATTATGTTAGTTAATTAGTTAGGGGTGAATAAAAAATGTCACTCAACTCCCATTCAGGTATTTGTGCCATTATATTATTGTATATCTTGTAGATCCTCTCTTCTGTCAGATTAATACGCCAGGCGTAGACATCATACCAAAAAAAATTGCGATCGGCGGCCCGCCCTGTCCTGTGGGTGTTGGTAGAGGATGCACCAACACTGACCCACCACCTGCGACCTGCCAACAGGTTTTTATAAAATAAATTGGTAATATAAGATTGCAATTTTCATATAATACAGACTTGGATGGTTAATGGCAAATGAAATATGCTACCAGTAGTGTCCCCAAGTGGCAGAGAATGGAACTTTTTGAGAGTGGTGTATATACAACAGAATCAGGCGTATATATGACGTATATAAGACCGCACCATGGACATGTATATACGCCACTAGATAAGGCGTCTACGAGATGGATAACAGGTCAAACTTCTAGACGCAAAATCCTACTGTTAGACGCGTTTCACATACATATGTAAAGCGGTAGGTTTCGTGCAGTGGAACAAGCAAACAAAACATTCTAACACTATTAGTACATTGACCTTTCCTGTCTGTAAGCGAGGCTAGTCCTGTATGGAACCAGTTTCTCTTTACAGTCTGACCGGGTAGGTCCATATATTACATTCAGTGTTGTATCTAGTATCATTCTATATACATTGGCTATGTAGCCCTGTATGGAACTACATTATTTTAGTTCATGTCCTAATCATCATACAACCATAATATTTTTTTTCGTTTGAGCTATCACGTATCCCTCACCGGGTTGATACATGCATGTTAGTATATATGTGGATGAAGGATGCAGCCCTGTATGGAACTGTATCATGCATAGCACTTCGCTTTTGATGTTTCACTATTGTATAATGCTGAATACTCTTTAGTAACATGCGCTCCTTCGGTTCCCGGCCCTGTATGGAACTGCGAACCTTTGAGCTAACATGTTACTATGATCAAGAACATTTGTACATTGAAGTTAACATACGCCCACTAATGGTCCAGTATGGAACCATTTTGTGGATGGTTTTCTGGCATTCATATGGTAATTGTGTGCAGCGTTCAGTTAATGTCCTGTATGGAACAATTTAACTGAGGCGTTCAAATCAACTGATTTGTTGAGCCAATCTATCTCCATGTTTATCAAAATTACGGCCTCATAGATTAGCCGTTGATCATCTGTTAGATCCGGATATGGGCGTCCACGGTTCGCTAGGATTAATGAGACACTGTATGTGCTACAAAAAACCAGCTTACACGATGGGTTAAGTCCGGCTACCTTGAAGATCATGTACTGAAAATCTGCTATGATTCTATCCACTACAATCCCTTCTCGAGTATGTGGGGAAGCGGTGATTCTTCCCGTACTTTTGCATTTAGCTGTAACATCATTGATGGCGGTAATAACGTATATGGGGGTAATCCCTTTGTTATGAAGGAGCAGCTCTACCAGCACGTCCCAAGTCGAACCTCCTGGATGGGTGATCGTGGTTTTATACTCTTGTATCGACTGACTTAGGTGTACTCCGATTTCGCGTGCTCGGGAATCACCTGCTATGGCGGACAACATTTCAGGTTTCCACTGTGTCTCTTGCTAATGCTGGCCTTTCACGGACTGACATGAGAAGTTGTCCCAGTGTGTTTGTGCCCAGGTAGGACCCGCTAGCATAGCATTTGTTTGCTAGACGTGCCCCCCCCCCCCCCCCGACCCAGAATTTGTCCTCGGTAGCTTCTATTAACTGGTAATTAAGTATGTTCAGGAGTATCTTTTGTAGGTCTGGCGAGTTGTTGAACTTTTCGTTTAAGAGTTTTTTCATCAGCCCAACTACTTTCGTCAGGTACCAGCTTACCCAATGTCTTGCAACTGAAAGGGTCTTCAAGCTCTAATAATGCCCTGCCTATAGCTTCCTCTTTGAAAAAAACGGCATTTTTCAAAGACAGGCTTTTTCTAGTGTTGTGAAGTTGAAGTCTTTGCCTTGAATTGTTTTCGGGATACTGCATGGAGACAAGTTTGAGACGGGATATTTCGGACCACTGAATATGATACCTACATCAATGGCAATGGTTGCATTATTTTCGTTTTCATTAGTTTGATTTTTTGCCCTTTCCGGCTGCCATTTATGTTTGTATGTATATTACCTATATGGCAGAATCCTTCAAATATGATTCAATTATAAATTATCTTCCAGCCTTTGAAAATGCTCCAGTTGATCATTTTCAAAGTATACATACTCTATTAGGAGTCAAACAGATTATAGGTTATACGGTAGTTCAGGCTCGGCCATTACAGAGGTCGGAGTTGTTGATGATTTATTCTTCGTTGGATTTGTCAATTATGGAGTATGTGGCATTTTGGATAGCGTGTTTGTTGGGGTTTAGGGGTCTTCTTAGGAAGACTAATATTCTGGAGGAAAGCTGCGCAATATTGGTGAAGAATGTTTCCATCACATAAACGTATGTGTTTCTGAAAATTACTAGATCAAGAACAATACAATTTGATGATAGATATTTATTGATACCTTTTTCAGAAATTAAAGGTTGGTCATTTTGTATTTTCCATTTCATATTGTCGAAATTTGGTCCAGACAGACACTCATTTAGTCTTTTATACGGTAAATGGAAGGCTAAAGTCTGGTTCATATTCTTGGTTCTCCAAAAAGTTTTCTCTTTTACTGGCTTTCAATAGATAAAGGTATAGGTTTAGGTTTAGATAAAGCAACATCGCACTCGTTACAAGTTATGGATATACATAAATGTTCATACTGCTAGTTAACCCTTTGCCGGCCGCACGCCTCACCCGGTCGGGAATCCTACGGCAGCGCCACCAGCGACGTTCACCTATACTACGGCAGCAGCAGGTTCCAATGCGGACGTTTCAGCGGCCGGCCTCTTTTGCCGTGAACGGTGCGAGTCCCTTGTTTCGAAGGTGGTAGTGATATAATTTTTCCATTTTCTCCACAAATTGATGATTTATGAATAAAAGATGACCACTATGATAAGCAAAGGACCCGTAGCTTTGTGTTTATATGTATTTTTTTTAATAAAAACTACTTTTGGATATTATTAAATCTGAACCGAAGTTGGCCCAAAATAAGCACCGATGAAAAAAAACAACTTTCACGGTGTCCGCCGATCCCTTCCTGTACATACTACTCTAGCATATTTCTTCGAATCAATTATTACGCAGTCGGCTTGCTGGCTCAGTCGAATTTCATACGATGATCACAAAATCAGCTCAGATAGGCTTTAAACATTAGAATTAACCACAGGGAAGTGTATTTTCACATTCTATAGACTTCAAGGTTTATTCCAGTATGTATATTAGCAAATTCTGATGAGAAGAGACTAAGATATTAAAATATTAAGATGCGCATTACGCACGTTGAATTCTGGCCTGGCTCGATACGCCATTGCTTATACTGTGTAGCTAGGGTGGTCGAGCTGTCATTAGAAATCAGCTCGCACCGGGTTTAAACTTTAGATTAATGATGAATGATACGTATATTCATAATCTACATACTGTAAGGTTTGTTTCTATCTGAATAATGTCCAGGTTTGACGAGTTTAGATTTAATAATTCAAATTTAACCTTGGGTATCACGCAGTCGGCTTACCCGGCGTTTACACTAGACGACTAAATACGTGGCGACTGCAGATCGTCAGCCAATAGTCGTCAGGCGGTGGCAATGTCCACCGCAAAAGTCGTCGACGTCAGAACACAGTCGAGCGTTTACACTGACGACTTTAAGTTTTCACAGAATCGACTTTCAATAGAAATGCGCATTGGCGATTAATTGGTGTACCTGTGTATATGTCAATTCATCAGGGGCATACCTGGGGACATAGGGTTACCCCCCCCCCCCCCACCCGAAATTTTCCCCTGTAGTTTTTTTTGTGTTCATATGTAGGCCTACACTTTACAAACGGTGTGTACCTCAACCATGATAATACTTGAAATCATCCCCCTCTACACAGAAGCACCTGAAAAAAATTGCCAATGCCGTACCCCTCCCCTCATTTCTGTTTGAATCTCCACTTAGAAAAAATAGGTAAAATTAGCCCCCTCCCCCAGATTTGCCAAAATAAGTCCCCTGCTCCCATGAATATACACCCCCTCCCCCATAGAGGCACTTGAATAAAATTGCACCCTCCCCCTTTTTTTTTACAACCCTCTCCCACCCCCACGAAAATATTTATTTAAAAAAATAGCACTATCTCATAATATATATATAGCCCCCTGGAGATAAGATAACCAACCCTTGCCCCTAATGCCCAATATAAATCCCTGCTCAAATAATACAAAAAAATCACTCCCTCCCCCAACACAAAAGCACCTGGAAAATTGCACTTATACCCCCCCCCCCCCCACCCCACCGCCACTTATCCCCCACCCCCACTCACCCCCTCTAAGCCCCCCATCCCCACCCACCAGCCCCCCCCCCCCCCTACCCCCCGATGCAAAACACACGTTTTGTGTCCAAAGTGCAGGGCCTTGACGACTCTGTTTTCACAGAATCGCCGCCTATGTAGACGACTATTTCAAACTGGCTTTAAATAGTCGCCAGGGCCAGAGCATGTCCAATAGTCGTGAGGTGGTGCTTTATTGCGTAATCAGACGTAATCAGACGATCTGCAGTCGCCACCCTCTTGGCGTTTACATTAGACGATTTCTAGCTTTTTACTGCTGAAAGTCGTCAGGTTCAAGAATCGCCGCCTATAATCGTCTAGTGTAAACGCCGGGTCACTGGTTCAGTCGAATTTCAGAGCAGCTTTTCTAAATCACATCGGACAGGCTTTAAACTTTAGAATTAACCACAGGGAAGTGTATTTTCACATTCTGTAGACTTCAAGGTTTGTTCCAGTATGTATTTTAGCAAATTTGGACGAGTAGAGACCAAGATATTGAAAAATTAATATGCGAGTTACGCACGATGAATCCTGGCCTAGCTTGATCCGCCATTGCTTATACTGTGTAGCTAGGGTGGTCGAGCTGTCATTAGAAATCAGCTCGCACCGGGTTTAAATTTTAGATTAATGATTAATGATAAATATATTGATAATCTACATACTGTAAGGTTTGTTTCTATCTGAATAATGTCCAGGCTTGACGAGTTCAGATTTAATATTTCAAATTTAAACTTGGGTATTACGCAGTCGGCTTGCTGGTTCAGTCGAATCTTAGACGATGATCACAAAATCAGCTCAGATAGGCTTTAAACTTTAGAATTAACCACAGGGAAGTGTATTTTCACATTCTATAGACTCCAAGGTTTGTTCCAGTATGTATTTTAGCAAATTTGGACGAGTAGAGACCAAGATATTGAAATATTAAGATGCGAGTTACGCACGTTGAATTCTGGCCTAATTCGATCCGCCATTGCTTATACTGTGTAGCTAGGGTGGTCGAGCTGTCATTAGAAATCAGCTCGCACCGGGTTTGAACTTTAGATTAATGATTAATGATATATATATTGATAATCTACATACTGTAAGGTTTGTTTCTATCTGAATAATGTCCAGGTTATATCAGGTTAGAATTAATAATCGAACAAAGAAAGTCAGCATTACGCATTTTTGTGTTTTGGCTAACTAAATCAGCTCTTTCGGGGTTTAAATCTTAGATAAATGGATTTTCGTCTATTCTAACATGAACTACACACTGTCAGCTTCATGATGCTATAATATTGTCCATTTTGGTCGATTTGAGACCAAGTAATCGAAATATTAAGATGTGCCATACGCACTCTCTATACTATACTATAGGTTTGGTACAGTAGTGCGGATCTGGGCCAGACACGATTAGGAAAATCATTTATTATGAAAATTTAGCTTAAATATGCTTCTGGGGACATTAATATTCGTAAACTACAGATCCTCAGCTTTCTCCTGATATATACTTTGTGTATTTCGGACAATTTGGGATTTAGTTATCGAATTTAGAAGATTAAAAGCTTTACTACAGGATTGGTAGGGGATTCAGGCGCTGGTCGAGATACGATTTAGAAAATCTTTTATTACGAGGATTTAACTTGAAATATATCAATGGAGACATTAATATACATAAACTACGGGTTCTTAGCCTTCCCCTGATATATAATTTGTGTATTTCGGACAAGGTGGGAATTAGTTATCGAATTTAGAAAATTAAAAGTACTCTGTCAATAAATTGGCTTATTTCGCCATAGCTGGGTTCTAAGACATCTCTTTCAAAATGATTTCTTTGAGGCTTTTAACCTTGAATCTATGAACGGGGACTTATATCAGGGTAAACTACACTGTCTGAGGTTTGTTTATATGAAATATGAATCATTTTGAAGCAGTGGATGATTTAGAATTGAATTAAAAGTAATGGTCATCTAAGCTGAGCCTTTACTATGGGAGCTGTAAGGGAGTTAGACGCTGGGCAAGACACGATTTAGAAAATCATTTATTATTAGGATTTAACTTCAAATATATGACTGGAGACATTAATATTTGTAAATTAGAGATTCTCAGCTTTCTTCTGATATATATAATGTGCAATTCGGACGAGTTGGGACTTAGATATTGATTTTTGAAAATTAGATTCGAGCAGTGACTATATTGGCTTATTTCGCCATTGATTATACTATAGACAAGCGACAACAGAAATACAGTGGTCTTTTCAAATTGATTCGCCTAAGGATTCTAATGGAGTTTGATCATTACAAGGCTATATGTGGTTATCTCCCACACTCTAAGGATCATCTACATATAGATTTAATGTCCAGGCTGATATATTGAATTTGGAAAATTCGACTTGTGCCTATTCAGCATTGACATCTCCAGGAGGAGTTAACTTTTAAATCGATTGCTGGACAATGATTGATTATATCTACAGACGAATACTTCTGAAAGGTAGAAAAGAAGACAAGGTAGGTGAAGTAAGATTTAAAATATATTTTAATAATGTGTTGTATTTTTTTTCAGATCAATTATTCATCAATATTGTTAAATATATATATATATACACAGGTAGACAAGGCTTGATACATTTCCAGGTGCAGCAGTCGTCATCGTATTCACAATATGTACATAGCTTAGTGTTGGCTATACACAGATAGGCATGTTTTATTTCAGATTCAACAAGGTATAAATATATTCAGTGTCTGTCTGGCACTCGACGTGGTCGGACCTACAGGCTTTTTCTCCGATATAATAATCAATCTAACCACTTCTGATCGATATATTTTCATAAAATGTACATGTGGAGAATCTTGAAGGTCTATAGATCGTGCAGGATGTCTTTGTTTCAGGTTGATACAGTAGATTAGATATAAAAACCAATTATATTTCGTATTCGTACACTTCTCAGTTAAATCGTAGAATAGCATTACATGCTAGATCACATAGGCAGGAATGTTTCAGGTTGATGTACATAGATTAGTGTTGGCTATACACAGATAGGCATGTTTCATTTCAGATTCAACAAGGTATATGGTCAATTTCTACAGTTCTGAGGTTGATCTGAGACTGAATCAACGCTATATATATATATTACACAGGTAGGAATGATTTTTGTTTCAGATTGAAATACTCGACAAGAGATACATTATATTCAGTGTCTAGCTGGCACTGGACGTGGTCGGACATGGGGGCTTTATCGCCGATATAATAATCAATTTAACCATTTCTGGTCAATATATTTTCACAAAATGTACATGTGGAGAACCTTGATGGTCTATAGATCGTCCAGCATTACGTGCTAGATCACATAGGCAGGACTGTAACAGGTTGATATGTACATAGATTAAATACAAAACCAAAATATTGTTTGTTATCGTACACTTCTCAGTTGAATCATAGAATAGCATTACATGCTAGATATGGATTTAGACAGGTAGGAAAGATATATTTCAATTAAAATACGATCTGAAAAATGAATTGGACACTGGTAGATGAGACGATTGATTGAGGCTGCTGGGGCACTTTGCTTTGGTTTCATATGATTGCATTGACATCGTGATACGATTTGATCAATTTAAAAATAGTCGACAAGGTATACATTGATTCAGTGTCTGTCTGGCACTCGACGTGGTCGGAGGTGGGGGGCTTTGTCTCCGATCGAATAATCAATTTGACCACTTCTGGTCGATATATTTTCACAAAATATACATGTAGAGAACCGTGATGGTTCATAGATCACCCAGGATTACTTTGTTTCAGATTGATAACGTATTTTAGCTACAAAACCAAAATATATTTTGTGGTCGTACACTTCTCAGTTGAATCATAGAATAGCATTACGAGCTAGGGGCCCGTTGAATAAAGTTCGTAGGTTTTTCTACGATGTCGTACAATTTTCCTTTGTCGGTCAGCGTTGAATAAAAGATCGTATGTTATGGAATAGTCAATTCTACGATAAGATAATTTGTCCCACCTCTGACGGTGTTGAATAAAAAAAGATCGTATCGTCATAAATGGTCCAAAACGATCTTATTGTACGACACCTCAAGGGCTGTCCTACAGCTTGTTTGTTAATAGTATACACATTTAATTAATACAAATCGAACGGGATTATGTATCTGTGTTTATACAACATGAGAATAAATTGTATACTCTAGAATATATTGAGAATGAATTGAGAACAAAGGAGAGAAAATGTGAGAACTCTATAGGCGTTGAATAAAAAGATGTCCTACACAAATTATCGTCGGGGATGTCATAAATCGTTCAATTTATCCTTCCTTTGGCACAGCACCTCAGGGATATTTACATTTTGAATTCTACAGAAATTACATGAGTATCATGTTCACCCATCGCTTAGATATTGTATATCTAATTCTGAGTGTATTTCAGTCACTTGTTTTCTTACATGGACCTTCAGAAAAACGCTTGATATTTTATCGTCCGATATGGGTCAATTATAGGCTAGATTCTACGAACGACAATGACATTTTTCTACGGGATGTTTTATTCAACGCGGCGGACGAAATATCGTGCAAATTATCGTGCATCGTCCTGTTTGTCTTATCGTCCAGCCCCATAAATATACGAACTTTATTCAACGGGCCCCTGGATCACATAGGCAGGATTGGTTTCGGGCTGATATACATTGATTCAGTGTCGGCTATACACAGTTAGGCATATTTCATTTCAGATTCAACAAGGTATATGATCCATTTTTACAGTTCTGTGGTTGATCTGAGACTGAATCAACGGGTTAGATATTGAATATATATAGGTAGGAATGTTTTGTTTCATATTGAAATATTATACAAGGTATATTTCTGTTCAGTGTCTGTCTAGCACTCGACGTGGTCGGACCTGGCGGCTTTGTCTCTGATCTAATAATCAGTTTAACCACTTCTGGTCGATATATTTTCACCAAATGTACATGTGGAGAATCTTGATGATCTATAGATCGTCCAGGATTACTTTGTTTCGGATTGATAACGTAGATTAGCTACCATAAAAACCAAATACAGATCTAGATCTAGATCTAGTTCATGTTCATACAGTTCTGTTGTGACTCCGGGACTGGCACTGTCACTCACTGATAGATATACGAATAAAATGACAACCTAGCCTTGTACAGGCAGGAGTGATTTGTTTCAATTATAAAACAATTAGTGTTCGCATCGATACACTTCTGTGGTTAATTACCTACTATATCTGAAAATAGACAAAGTGAACCAGGGGCCTGTTTCAATAGAATGGGTCACTAAACCACTTAGTGACATGTTTAGTGACTCAAATAGTGACAGGAATAGTGACAAAATTTAATTCTCGTTGCAGAAGGCATGTCACTATTGGGGTGGTGTGTCAGTTCACTGTTGGTGAGATAGTGACATTGCTGCCTGGGCCTTACAATGGATGGTGTTAGAGCTATCGGGAACAAGAAGGGTTAAGGTAAAGGTCACTGCAGAAATTAGTGACAGGCTTGAGAAATCCTACACTGGCTATCAGAGCAGCATTTTCTATGACAAAATTCAAATGTGAATATCATTAGATTGCATGGACCGATATCCTTCATATTTGGCAGGTTTATAAGTTGCATGTGTCCCTAACTGGGGTTAAAGTTTTACAGCTTAATTACTAGGGGAAGAGAAGTTATACGTTTGTGACAATAGAAGCGAGAGGCTATACCCTCTCGCTATTTAGGACACACTAGTGTCCACTACAGTGACTGGACAGCCACTTCTGAAAGGGTACATGCCACTATTTGCGCCTGTCTATTACCCTATGTCACAGAATCGGTTGTCACTAAACTACTGCAACGCAACCTGCCGCTATCGTGTCACTAAAACCAATAACGGACGTCCTACAGACTATTGAAACGGTCCCCAGACCTAGGCATGGAGATTGAAGAGCCACGAGAGTGAGAATCTCGTGCAGTTCTTAACTGAATCCTGTTACTATTTTTTGTATTTCTCTACACAGATGTAATTTTATCCTTAGGTTTTGTTTCTATCCATACCGAAATTACAATTTAAAACTGTAGTTTTCCAATTGCCATGCTCCGTGATCAGGCACGAGAATAATTGCGCTGGTTCCTGGCAAAAGTCCTGTGTAACGTGAAATAATAGGAGTCGTAATTTCCTAAAGTTGAGAACAGCAGCCGAGAGAGGGCACCACTTTCAGAAACATCTTAGACTCTGATAGCCCTTTCCCCCCACCCACCAGCCATCAGTCTAAGTATTTAAACCTTTTCTAGCATCCATCTCCGTGGAGCAGTCTGCAGAGTGACCGACTAGCCATGCGGGTGTTGCGAGTTCATATCCCGTATTGGCCGTTCGACTTTTCATTTTCTTTATTAAACTGGGACTCGACGAAGTCGCTAGTTACCTACTATATTTAAAACGGTAGAATTCCGTCGAATCCGCTTGGAGAATCTCCCGCACATAGGGGCAGAGTGAACCCAATCTAGGGTGGGAGACTGAAGGGCCAAATTGCGCTGGTAGTCGGTAAAATCGGTGTCACGTGAAATGATGCTTGGGAACTATTTTGGTAGTTTCCGGTATTAATAGTAGGGGGCGCCACTAAGCCCTCACCCTATTTCAAATACGACGCGACGAAGTTGCTAGTATCATTTTTAAAATGTCGAATCTCTTTGTGATGGTTCGGGCGGGAAAGGAAAACTTGGGCCACCGGAAGTGTAACTCTCCGATATCACGCTGCTGAGACTAAGCGCACGGTATTTATAGCTCTATAATAACGTAATTAAGGAGATATTTAACCAAAATATTATAAAATTCTCATATTTATTCAAGTTTCTACCACCACTGAATAAATTACGAAAATCCATCGAGGATTTCTTGATTAAATATATACTTTAGTAACAAATGACGAAAAAATGCCTCAAGGCATTCTCAGGCCGTAGCCGCGGGAATGCCTCAAGGCATTCTCCGGCCGTAGCCGCGGGAATGCCTTGAGGTATTCTCGGCTGGGAAAGGGTTAACTAGTTACTGCTGAATAACTACATGTACAACCAAACTATCAATGCGAACCTGTTACAACGTACAATCGATATTCCTACAACACATCATGATGCAAAGACATTTAAATTGACTAAACAAAACATCGAGAGCTACAAGAGGAGCGTGCTATACAGAGGAACACTTAGTTAGAACAATCTACCTATCATTCAATTTTTTTTTATTTTTTTAAGGTTTTTATTTATACTGGAGTCAGGGTTTAGCAAAACTTTTGCTTATCCTCCACCCCCTCCAGTGTTTCAGATTCCGTGTCCGTGCCCGAGCTAGCAGGCTTACATGACAGTATTATACAATTGAACTATAGCAGGGTAACATATATACATTGGCTAGACATGTGCAATTTCCGCTCAAATCATCATTCAATACAGGAAAGTTGTTTTAGAGTGGTTGCCGTATTACACATGTTAATACGAGCAACTTCCTAATTTGGGTAGCTAAGTTAGCGGGGGCAAGTCTGTGGGTTTTGTACAATGTTAGTTATGAGTAAAGTTGTACCTTCAGACGCTGTTTTGTGAAGGCTTTGATCGATTTGTAGTTTGGCAGATTACGGGTAATTGGCGACAGTGAGTTCCACAGGGTCGAACATTTGTATTGAACGGATTTAAAGTAACTGCTGTTGCGGATGTTGTTTGCTACTTTCAAAGTGGGGCCTTCATTTTGCCTAGTTGGCCGTAATGGGTTTACTAGGTTGTTCATGCTTTGTGATCTTATGTGAGCAAGTGCTATTAGGTGCGCCTCTCTTCGTTCCTGTAGTCTGTTTATTTTCCCGGATCTATGTAGGTAATTTGTTGGGGTTCTGGGGTCGCTGTTTTGACAAATTCTCAGTCCTTGGTTTTGGCACCGCTGTAATTTAGTGAGTAAGTGACTGTGGGTGTTATGGAATAGGGTGTCGCCATACTCGAGGTAAGGCAGAACCTTTGCCTTATAAATAGTCATAGCTTGTGATCTGGTCAGATATTTACGTAGGTAAGATAGTATCCTTAGTTTGTGTGAGGCACTACGGAGTAGTCTATTTAGATGCTTGTCATATTTTAGCTGTGGGTCTAGGGTGATGCCGAGATATGTGAACTCTAAGACCTCGCCCAGCTCAGTTTGATCTAGATATAGGTTTGCGAGTCTGGGGTGGTTTATGTGTGTTTTTGATCCGAAAGTCATGGCCTTTGTCTTGTCTGCGTTTATCGTGAGTCTATTGTTTGTGCACCAGCGTTCTAGATTGTATAGGTCTTTTTGTATTTTTGTTATGGCGTCGGTTATGTTACTGCTGCTGGTGTAAAGTACTGCGTCGTCGGCATAGAGCTTGATGGTGGAATGTTCGATAGAATTTGCAAGACTGTTTATATATATTAGGAAGTATAGCGGTCCCAGTATAGTTCCCTGGGGCACGCCATAAGTTATTGCTTTAGTAGAGGAGGTTGTTGAATTTACTATGGTTTGTTGTTTTCGTGAACTGAGGTAGCTTCTTGTCCAGTTTACAAGTTGTGCCGAGATGCCTAGCTGTGTCATTTTATGTAGAAGGATGTTATGGCTGATGGTGTCGAAAGCTTTGGCCATATCTATGGAGACGGCCAGTGATAACTGTTTGTTATTTATGGCAGATAAGATATCATCGGTTAGGTCAGCCGCTGTTTGGGTAGTTGAGTGACCTCGTCTGAATCCTCCCTGACATTCATTTAAGAGATGGTTTGTCTCTAAGTATAGGTTAAGTTTAGTATGTATTATGCGTTCAAGCAGCTTACCGGGCAGGGGGATTAGCGAAATGGGTTGTAGGTTTTTGACCTCGTTCTGAAAGTTAGGTTTAGTTATTGGTACGACATTTGCTATTTTCCAACTGTCAGGGTAGGATTCAGTGGTTAATGAGAGTTGGAATATATGTAGTAATTGGTTTGTTAAGACTTCGAAGCAATCTTTTAGGATGCGGCTAGGTAGTTGATCAAGGGCGGACGATTTGGTAGGGTCTATTTGACTGACAGCTTTTACCACTTCTTCAAGAGTAATCGGATCTAGTATCATGTTTGCATGAGTGGCCACGCCATCATCGGTCCAGGGAGTATTGAATTTTTCTGCTAGTTTTGCACCAATTGATACAAAATAAGAGTTAATGTAGTCGGCTACTTGTTCTTCGCTGATTGGGGTATTAGTGTCTTGGTCAATTAGATTCAGTCTTGTCTTGTTTTTGTTCTTTGGTGTTAGTGATTCCATGTTTTTCCAAAATTTAGATTTATCTTTGTTGATGTTATTTTGGATAAACTCACGTTTAGCTGCTATGACATGTGTTTTGGCTAAGTTTCTGGCTCGTTTGGCTTCGTCCCAGTCTTGTTTTTGATTTGTTTGCTTGGCATGTTTCCAGGCTCTGTTTTTGTTGTTAAGGATCTCGATCAGATCATTGGTGAGCCAGGGTTCTTCTTTATATCATATTTGGTGGGTTTTTTTAGGGGCAATGTTGTCTAGTTCAGTTTTAATAGTATCGTGCATGAGATCCCACGCATCGCTAGCTGAGTTGGATTTATACAATTTTCTCCAGTTTTGGTTTATCAATGTACGTTGGAAACGTTGTTTGTTATAATTTTTGTACGAACGGCCTATAAACTGCTTAGTGACGAATTTCTCTTTAGTTTTCTTTTAATCACCAAGTTTTCTTTTAATCACCAATCTTTAATCTTTTATAAATCACCAAGAAAAGCAGACTGTACCAGGCACCAAGACAGTACCAGAGATGTCACAAGTTCATAATATCATAGTACTCACTTTTCCTACCTTATAAAAAATACTCAATTTTACTACTTCAGTAATAGTACTCAATTTTACCACTTCACAGTAGTATCAGTATATCTCAAATACACCTGATGAAGGCCACCTCTGGCTGAAACGTTGTGTCAAATACTACAAACTAACCGGTACACCTACTCTAGTTTAAAATAAAAAATCTATCAACTCTAATTCAATTCACTGGAGTTTGTTGGTTTTGTGAAATAACCTACCAGATATTTCATTCAGACCTTCACTCAGTATCTTAATAAGATCCCAACAACCCAGTCACACAACATAGTACAGTTGGAGTTATTATAAAAAATTCTGATAAAACAGACGTCTACTCTTGTATCCATAATAGGATCCTGTACTACAGCGTTCATCTCAGAACCGACACAAGAAACAACCAAAAAAACTACAACCCACCCCGTTATAGAAACCCACTACCACTTAAATGGCTACGAACCTAATAAATAATGAAGAGACAACAACCAACCACGATGGGGAAACGCCCGAAGAACCCAGATCCAAAAGAATACCAATGGATGCCGTACCATATTTTAAGCTTCTAAGGAAACTAAAACTCAGTCTAAACAGATCAGAACACCACGCCTTATATTTGGAACACTGCGTCGACAATGACATCATCCCCAAAGGATTACAAACACGAGTAGCCCCCCAGATACCAGAATCTAACTGGGAGTTCACCCTTAAATGGGAACTAGCCCACCTAAAATTCAGCCAGAAACTAACGAAACTCCTTGCGGAATACTACATCGATAGAGCCACAGACCTTAATCAAAAAATATACGCCACTACTGAACTACTAGCCTTGAAATGCAACACCTCCACTTTAGACTACATTCAAGACATGATCAAACAGTTAGAGGCAGAACAAACATTGAGCCTACGAAACAGAAGACAACGAAAAACAGAAGATTCAAGAAATACACCTATGGAACAGACCAACCAGACACGGGAAGAAACTCCACCATCAACCTAAGTAGAAAAGTATTAACCCAACATCATCACTCGATCCTAAACAAAGGATTATCTTTTGTTCCAACACCGAAGAAACCCCTCAAAATAGAAACCATCAAAGACACCCTCCTTTTCAATCGGAGAATAAAACTAAAACATTACTTCCAATACGCCACTAGTTACCTCAAGACCACACCCACTTTACCCACAGAATCCTCCAGATGGATACCCCCTCCTGGTCTGGATGAAGACATTGATTCATTCACCCAGTACGTACTACACTCTATGACTACAGACAGAGATGACATACATCATTATGATAACCTAAAAATCGAAGAACGACATGCCATGAAAGACCTATTAGAAGACCCAACTATAGTAATCAAACCAGCCGATAAAGGTGGGGCCATAGTAATACTAAATACAGAAGACTATGTCTCTGAAGGAGAACGCCAATTATCCAACGCTAACCACTATGAAAAAACCATAATAGACCACACCGACTACATCACCCAAAAAATAAAGAAAAAATTAGAGAACCTAGAAAGCCTAGGTAAACTACCAAAGGACAGTAGTAAGAAATTACTCCCAAAAAACATAAAATCATCGCCTTTCTACATGCTACCAAAAATTCACAAAGTAGGCAATCCAGGAAGACCTATAGTCTCCACCATTAACAGCCCAACCGACATTCTATCAAAAACCTTAGACAACATTCTCAATCCTCTGGTACCCAAAACCCCAAGTTATTTAAAGGACACCAAACATTTCCTAAACATCATTGACAATTTAGCATATTTACACGAGGATGAATTCTTACTCACAATTGATGTCAGCTCCTTATACACCTCAATACCGCATGCAGATGGCATCGAAGCAGTCCGTCTTGCAGTCTCTGCCATGCAAAATCCACCTTTAGAAGTAGACACCATCACGACACTCCTAGGCATAGTCCTAAAAAACAATTGTTTTCACTTCAATGAAAAATACTACATACAAAAACAAGGCACTGCAATGGGGACAAAAGTAGCCCCCACATATGCGAATCTCTTTATGGCCAAATTAGAAAAGGATTTATTGTCAAACTCATTCCTACAACCAAGAATCTGGAAGAGATTCATAGATGACATTTTCGCCATCTTCAGAGGCACAGAAGATGAATTGACAGAGTTTCTGGAATCTCTGAATAATTTTCATGACACAATAAAATTCACGTACGAAGTAAGTTCAACATCGATAAACTTCTTAGACACCACAGTATACATAGACGAAAATCGCAAATTACACACAAAAGTGTATAAAAAACCCACAGACGCCGATCTATACCTCCATTACACCTCCCATCATCCCATACACCAGAAAAAATCTATATGCTACAGTCTGGCTACGAGATACAGAATGATATGCAGCGAAGAAATTGAATTTGAAAAATCTTGCCACTTACTACTAAAAAAACTGACCTTACGTGGGCACCCACACAGACATCTGAAGGACCAGATCTCAAAAGTCCGAATCTTAGACAGATCCGCATTACTCCAGTCAAAAACAGAAAAAGACAGCAAAATCATTCCCTTTATATTAGAATTCAACCCACACCATCAACACACCCGTACAATATTACAGCACGCCACAACTCTACTGACAACAAAACCCGCGACAAGGAAATTCAGAGAAAACAAAATAGTTTTAGCCTATAAAAGGGCACGAAATCTACTTGACATCTTAGTCAGGTCGCCGTTCCCTGCACCCCCTTCGATCAGGGGAAGCCAACCCTGTCGCTCGGAGCGATGCACCACATGTAAACACATAAAAATCACCAAACAAGTAGTTATAAACCATCACACCTACCACATCCGAGAATTTATCACCTGTCAAACTCGAAGCGTCGTGTACGCTATCATCTGTCCGGTGTGTAACTTGACCTACATCGGCGAGACAGGCCGCAGCCTGAACGAGCGTATCAAAGAACACCTAGGATACATCCGCACTAGGAATCCGACATCTCCCGTATACATCCACTACAAGGAACATGACGTCCAGTCAAAAGATCTAGTCGCCATCGGTTTAGATGGCACCGCAAACACAAAAAATACACGCATAAGATTGGAAGAGGCATGGATTCGCGTCGCCGACACCATGCACCCAAACGGAATCAACAGGAAGTTGTAAATACCCTTGCGCCAGATGATGACGCTCCGCGGATAGCAACCATCGTACCAACCAATAGTGACCAACAGCTATAAATAGCGTCATGAATATTCAAACTGGCATAAGCCGCACATTCTTGAACAGACGACATTAACATAACTTAACTCCGCCTACACACGCCGAACCACAACACGATGAACGTCGTAACGCAGTGCCAAGTTTGCAACGAATGGATGTCCAGCAATCCCAAATCAGTCATCGCACATATGCGGAAATATCACAACCACACGACGGCTAAACGTGAGTTTAATTGTCAAATATGTACCTTTAAGTCAGTCAGATTAGGCAATCTACGCCGACACCAAATGTCAAAACACGGCCAATCACTCGCCACTCGCCGCAATATGGCAGTAACGCTATCAATGACTAACGTTGGTAGGAAGGTAAAAAAACTTAGTAAAAGTGAAAAGATTAGAGTAAAAAAACTAGCAGAAGTGTATAATCCACGTATTACGCCTGAGAATGTCAAATTTAGAGTAAAACCACCCCAATCTTGTTGCTTTCAGCACAAGACCGCAAGGTCGCTGACAGCATCAACAACCCGAACTACAAATGCTCCAATCCAGAACGTCTCAAAGAGATCACAGCCCGTATAAAAAACGGAAGTACGACGAAACGCAGCACTATCTGTATGAACCCGCCAGAAACAAATCCAACTGTGAGAATAGGTACCCAACCGCAATTACCGCTGAATCGCATCCTGAAAGAACGATTAGCCAAATTAGAACAGGAAGAAAACAAACAACCAAAAAACAGTAAAAATAACATCACGCTTATGGATATCACTATAGACAATGACACTACAAAGAAAAACTCAACAAACAAAGATTTTGAACAAAAAACCACACCAACTCTGCTCGATATGCCAATAGACATCAGTATGGATTTCCAAATGTCAGATGACGACTAGATAGATAATGATGCAAACAAAGACAAAACAGATACTGACACCATAGATCTTAACTCCCCTGAAACACAAACGCCGCTGCCTACCCCTACACACACACCAAAAAAACGTAAAATCTCGCAAAAAGAAAATAAATTCTCACCGAAAAAAATCACTATCACTGTAGACAATAACAAAAACGATTTCAACAAACTACAGACGAAATCACCAATTATTGATGCCCGACAACGTCTTAAACGAAAACTCAGTCCTGAACCAGACAACGAAAATAGACGCCGACTATCACCTCCTTCCCCCCATGGACCCATAGTTATACCGTCCGCTGCCGTACTGGTGGACCTGTATCACATAGTGAAAAAAATTAACCAACCCGTCGGATGGGCCATGCACAGAGAAATGAGGAAGCAAGGCATGCTTTGAGCATCCAACACCTTTACATGTAAATAACAAAATTTTTACACCAACCAGGACACGCCCTAGAGCTGACAAATATAGACATAACCGTCTAGATAAACTGATAATGAAATTGCATGTACCCCTATTATATGATGTTCTATTAAATTTCACAGTTAACTAGTTATTACCTTGATGTACATAATTATTTATATCTCTTAAGCGTTCAAAATTATACGCACATTATAAATCACCAAGAAAAGCAGACTGTACCAGGCACCAAGATAGTACCAGAGATGTCACAAGTTCATAATATCATAGTACTCACTTTTCCTACCTTATAAAAAATACTCAATTTTACTACTTCAGTAATAGTACTCAATTTTACCACTTCACAGTAGTATCAGTATACTGAGTTTAATATGTGATTACAGTCTGTGAATATAAGATCTATTAGGTTTGCGTATCCAGTGGGTTCGTTAATGAGTTGGCTTAGGTTGGTGGCTAATTCTAAGGACTTTAATAGTTTGAATTCGTTGGACCGTGTATTTAAGTAGTTGATGTTAGAGTCACCTAATAGTACAATTTCAGCTTTATGATGGGTACGTAGGTGAGTCACTTGCTCAACTAGAGTGTCGACAAATCTTTCCACATTCCCGTGGTTTGGGCGATAAATCGCACAAATCAATTGGTCAGTTTGATGTGAGTGATTTAGCTTGATCCACATTGATTCGATATCACAGTTACTGAGGTTTAGTACCGGAATAGTTTTAACATTTAAGTTCTCTTTAGCAAAAATGGCCACTCCGCCTCCGACTTTTATTTCTCCCCTCTCATTCAGCCACGATCTGTCGTTTCGGTATATTTTGTAGCCGGGGATGGTGTAGAGGTTTGAAGGTAGGTCGGCTGTGAGCCACGTTTCAGAAGCGGTTATGATATCTGCCTTAGTTTGGCTAAGTGTTGCGCTAATAAGGTCGTAAGTACTTCTTATGCTCTGTAAATTTTGGTGTAGGATATGCAGACCTTTCCCGAGCTGGTTATCAACAATCATTTAAGAAGTTAGATGTAAGGAGATGAAGAGTCGGTTTGACACTATGTACTGTATTGTATAGAACTTGGGTTTTAGTTTGGTATACCATATGTTATGGTTATGTGAGTGACGTGAAAGTTTACTGGGGCTCCATAGCCTCCAACTTTATAGTATTTATTAATCGTTTTGCTGGAAACATTGGTATGATTTATGTCAGATAGAGTCTCTACTTACAGTTTGATGAAGCAGTTATAATCAAGCAGGATAGATAAAAGTACTTCATTGAAGAGGTACCGTGGAGAGAAGTTGGTCAAATTAGTTTTGTAGACGCCTTCGGTCACCGTGCGTCTGATACTGGGAGAGAATGACAACGGGTAACTGGTAATTTTTATAGTCAAAATATATAGTGTACAATCAAAAGAAAAGAAAATCAGTACATGGTGATCAATATTAAGGCCAGTACAAGGCTGGTTTGTGGTGCCAAACGCATACATCCATATTATGTGGGTGGATATTGATGTGGCAGTCTGCTTTCAGATTGCGAGCCGGTATTGGCTCGGATTTCACAGTAGTGAAGATATGTGTGATAGTGCCAGTACAGGCTAATCCAGGAGAGTTCTGCATGGTCTATAGTAGAGTAAGTTCATGTACCATAGGGTTGTGTCTTTGTCCAATTCGGGTGGTGGTTCGTTTCACTTCTGCAAGCAAGTTCATTGTGGTAAATAAAATTGTAAACAGTTCTTATTGTTGTACTGTGGGAACACGGTACTTTGTTACTACGATTTGGGTTACACCATATGTGATTTCCACAAAGGTTAGTAGTAACATGTATAAGTGGGTGGTATATAATTAATATTTACCTAAAGATTTCCGCTGAAGTACGGCAGATTTGAGCGTATGTCTAGAGGACTTAGACTAAACATGTAAGCAGGGTAAGTATAACAAGATTTCAAGCAAGGTTTGTCAAATTTAGCTATCTTACCAAGTGTGAGTGGGCCACATGGCTTGGTAGTAATGTAGCGTGAATTACCACACTGCATAATCTAAGCTAGGGTATGCTTTTAGTAATTATCAATCTTAAACGGTACTTGTTGCAGGGTCGTCCATAGGACTAAGGTTGTTAGATCATGTTTTAAGTTGTATTTGATGGTTGAAGTAGTCAATTTGATGTGTCAACTGGTTTTAGTTACATGTGGCGTGTATATTGGGCACAATCGTGTAAGCTAGGTTTCTCGTGAACTTGTCTTTGGTGGCTGGTGTAAAATGCAGGCCGTCATGCATGGTACCTGCATAACGGTTGCCCATTCTACCGTGTCGCGACTTGTGTACATATTGTACCATGTGCGGGGTGACGGCATTAGAGAGTCGATTTATTTCGTGGATAGCTTCATTGATGGTCTGGACTGCTTGATTTAGATGGCGTTGTTCATCTGGGAATGGTTCCCCGTTGGTGTTGTAGATTTTATAGGACAGTCCTATAAATTCACAAAATACTACAAGTTTGGAATAGCGTGATAGGTTAAGCTTAGCTTGGCTGTATTCGCTGATGATGTGATCAGATATTTCCTGCTGGCTATCGAAATTTGGAACAATGTCGTGTGACATCAGTTTGGTGGAGCAGTTATTTATTCCACTCATTAGGTAGATCACATCTTGCGGTTGATATTTATGCATAATATCGATTGTGCGGTCTACTGATTCACGGATTGTTGCCCCTGCATGACTGACAACCTTGATTTCGGTGTTTGTTATGTGTTGCGAATAGAGTTCATTTGTCAATCGGGCCGTAAATCCATACCCACGCGAGTCGGTTATTACTAGCACTTGGAACATCTTATAGTGTAGTAGTTTTACTCACAGACTAGCTTTGTAGTTGGTGTAGATAGTTCCCATAACGTTCTCACAGTTGGGCTTAGGTGTGTTGTTGACAGTTGCCAGATCCACCTCATGTAGGGTGTAGCCACAGCCGTAAACCGGGTCACGGGTCGCCTCGTAGAAGTTCAGTGTATCGGTTTCTTTGATTTTCGCTGCTATGCTGGGGTGTTGTGTTCAAGCTTGAGCAGTACTATCTCTTCGAATATGCTACGTTCCTGTTGCCGCCAAGATGGATTTTTCTTTATCTTGCGAGTGATGTTTTTGAGGCTGTACAGGTTTTCTGTGTGTAGTATGGCGTGTGCCGCTTCGATGTCACGATGGTGGTTTGCCATGCGCAGAGAGTAATCGTGCTCGGCGGTAGGACCGCATACACCATTACGTGGGTCGTCAATATCACATCTAAACAAGTTCGACAACGGGCTCAAGTGACTTTGGAAGAATATACCTGTTTGACATTTTACGGTTGCCGCATTTTCCAGCGTGATATTGTAAGGTAGCTCGTCATAGCTTTCCGAGTTGTAGACCTTGTCATCGATAACCACGCTGTTTCCTTTGAGTTTGGCAATGCATGCTCCGCATCGTTTGGCTGCTGACACGATCAGCTGCTGTTCTCTACGTTCTAGGAGCTCGTCGTCTGTGAGATCCGATGAAATCGTAACGCTATCTAGGTGTGTACCTTTTAGGTTTTCCTTCAGACCGAAGATTTCCGATTTCTGCTGACGTGTCACGAGTTTCAGCTTGAGTGGCCGGGGCCACGTTGGTTTGTTTACATTGGGGGCTCTTGTTTTTCTATACCTAGCCGAAAGGCCCCGTCGGTATATGAAAACGGAAACGTTGCGCCGATTGTTTTAAGGAAATCGCTTGCTACTTCATGGATTTTCTCATCCTTACGTTCTGGTATTCCGCGGATGATAACCGATAGTTGTCTGAGTTGGGTCGATTGTTGCTCGTTTAGTTTGCGCAGAGCTTCAATGCTGCTACTGTTGTCATCCGTCTTACGTGCTACGCTACATACTTCATCCTTGAGATCAGTTGTGTCTTTCATGTGGTCGGTAAGCTTGCGTGATAAATCCTCCACGGCAGCTTTTTGGTCGGTGGAATCTTTGCATAGTTCTACCATTTGGGCTGATATGTTATCCGTGTTCGTTTTTATTTCTGTGACTTGTTCCTTCAGCCATTTTAGCGTACTGGTCAGTTCTTCATGTGCCGACTTTTCTGCCTGGTTGCGGGTTGTCATGCTGGTCTGTTTATGTTTGTGGCGTTGACTACCACCTGTGTTATCGCTCAAGTGTAATCCGAGGAGTTTATGAGACTGATTTTGATAACTTTGGTGGATCGTGAGTCCAAGCAGATGACGTAAGTAGATCCTCTATATCATTATATCATTGTATGCTGAGTTTGATATGTTGTTTCAGTACATAATATGCATTTGTAGTGTTGTTAGCGCGGAGCTCCCACCCTACACGTCCGCTCAGCTCGTCATGTCGTCATATCCGGGCATGAGCAAAATATCTGGGCTTTATCACAGACCTGGAAGATTTTATGTCATCTGCTCGTCAGCCCATGTGCATACTCGCCGTTTCACAGTTAACTTTAGTTTTTAATTACCAAATTTGGAGCTTTATTGATAGTTTAACCATATCAGGTACACTCGACTTGAGATGTTAAATAAGAAAGGCGATAATCATTGTATTTAACCATGAGCAGACACTCATTGTATATGAGTGATGGTGTCTAAAATAATGGATGCTTAATACCTTGTGAAGGACGACACGGTACTCGTCTATAAGCTCGTTGTTTATCATACAACTTTGGCGACCATTGACAGAGCAAATTGAAAAAAAGATAAAAAGGGAAATTACTCTACATCTTGTGGCTGAGAGATATGCTAATATAGGTTCTCATGCCTATGCATCCCTAAGGATAAATAAAGTTCTTACAAAAATTTCGAATAATCGAACAAAATGCCTAAGTAGTAATTGGTTGACTATGGCCGTTGGTAAGGGGCGGTCATTGCTCCCCCTGACGCACTCCCCCACCAGCACACCCTAAGCACTCCCCTCTGGTGTTGGTCACGTGAACCCTGCGGTCACGTGACCATGCACCGCTCTAACCTATCCCTCACTCTGTTCCTGTACTTCACAATGTACACACATACTTTTTACTTCTCCCACTTTTGGCCATTACTTCTTGCCATACCGCATACTCCCCGAGTATCGGACCGAGTAGAGTTAGAGGCAAAATACGGGCAAATTCAGTGAAAAAGGGTACAGGTACAATGGCCCCGTCGAAAACACGTGCTCAGGTTATCGCCTCGCAGGCAACGGACAAGGACCAGGCGTCCGAGTCGACCTTTTGGGAAAGCGACCACATGGACTTGGCATCTCAGGCCAGGAGTGTACGATCATCGCGCATGGTGGCCGTAGAGACGGGGCTTGCGGACATGAAGACAAATGTTTCTAAGATGGACAAAAACATCGATGGCTTGATGGACGCGATCTTGAAGATGACGAGACAACGGTCGCCGAATACGGTTTGGTCCGTGGCAGACGTATGCACCCGGGACTCAGCTGAGGAGCAGGCCACACGCGCCATGCCATCCCCCCGCCAACTCCGGGACTGCTATGCTGGGGATCCATTCATTCAACAAGAGCACGACCATGAGGCCATCAGACATGATCAAACGGCCGGTAAGCTACATTCAGACATTCACATTTCTTGCCTTATAAGTAAACCGTATATGTTTGTGGATAGGGAGGGTGTTTACACTTTGTCTCAGAAACTCGAGGTGAGAGGCTCCCTCGGGCCCCTATAGTATCTGAGTGCGTTTATTGGTCTGTTGAGTGACAACCGAGCCATGGACCCCGTGGACCGGGAGGCGATCATCAGGTCTCCATCGATGCCCAGAGCCGGCCATGGGCCGGGGTAAGGAGATGGTCCGACTTTGTGTTCGACCAAATTGAGGCCGGGAGGCTATCGTGGTGTGACTGCGGCCGGATGCAAGAGGAGCGAGTCAGATTGGCAATGACAACCACGACACAGCAAAGCAATTCTCAGAAGGAGTGCCGCCACAGGCACGGCCACAATGATGGGCCAGTTAGGTGGATCCATGTCTGTTCGTACTGCTATTCCGTGGGGAGGATGCGCTACCACAACACGGGGCAAGAAACGGTCACGGTGTGCCCCGCGAGTGAGCGCACCTGGCAACAGGCGACACAGATGCACCCTCCCCCGGGCCCTGGGTCACCGGGGGCAACGCACGTGACGTAACACAAACAGCGGGCCCAACCCCCTCACCAGGAGCGCAAGCTGTGGTGGTGAGCGGGGGCAGCCCAGCGACCCTGACTGCAACTGCACCCGCCACGGGTGTGCGGGACAGCAGGTGCAGGGTACATGACGACAACACACACACCCCCTGCCCCCCCCCCCCCCCCCCCCCCGCCGACCATGCGGTAGGGTGCCGGACCAAAACAACAACAATGACAATGGCCGGAGCTACCGCGTGGAAGATACGAGTTCGGGCTGACCGCCAGGATTCACCTATACAGAGAGTGTTAGTGTTAGTGTTACTGTGTCAGGTTCTGATCCCACAAGTAACACCCTGGACTTTGCTGAATAAAGGAAGTTTGGCGAACTGGAATCCCGGCCCAGGAAGTTTGTTAAACTGGAGTCCGCACAGACTCCCTCATCGCACACAGGCAGGCTCAGTGGCCCCGCTTCACTGATGCCGGCACCCCGGCGCACGGCCACATATATGAAGCCATCCGGGCCTCGGGCCTACCCAACGCCATGTGCATGAAGATAACGCTGCCGACTGACCCCAAGCTACAGGCCTGGGAGGCGTACCTCAAGGCTATGGAAGGCAAGGAAGAGCTCCTGGGCTTCATAAGGTACGGCTTCCCCCTCGGGTACATCGGTCCTGCCAGTGACACTCGGGGTGTCCACAACCACCCTAGCGCTACGTCGTATCCGAGGCAGATCAACGATTTCATCTCCAAGGAACTTGGATTCTCCAATCTTCTGGGCCTGTACCCGGAGGCGCCGTTTGAGCCGTGGTGCCACGTCTCCCCCCTGATGTCTTGAGAGAAGCGGGGGTCCGAGGCCCAGAGAGTGATTACTGATATGACCTTCCCTCGAGACCAGAGTGTGAACGCCTCTGTGATTAAAAATGCTGTGTACGGGGAGGAGTGGGAACACAGCCTCCCTATGGTGGACAAGTTCGTGGCCCGCCTTGTGGCCTCGGGGACGTCAAGTTATATGGCGACACGATATCTCGAGGGCCTACAAGAACTTTAGGTGCGACCCCCTCGACTGGCCGTTGCTCTGCTTCATGTGGGACGGCGGGTACTACTGTGACGTGGCCATGCCGTTTGCTGCCCGTGCGTCATCGTACCACATGCAATGCTTCGCCGATGCCATAGTGGAGATGGTACCATGGAGATACTTGCCGGAAAGGGGGTCGAGGCCGCCAAGTATCGCGACGACCTGATCATCCTGTATCCATCCCAGAGAAAAACCGGCCTCGGACTTTGCGGTGGCCCACGCCCTGTTTGCCGAGCTCGGCCTCCCCAAGGTGCAGGACAAGGCCCAGGCACCAAGCCAGACCATCCGGTGGCTGGGCATCGATATTGACGAGGTGGAAATGACCCTGTCTATCCCTGTCCTTCGGCTCTCCTGCAGATCCGGCACTACTCTCTCTCCAGAGGAAGGCATCTGCCCAGCGGACCGAGGCACATGCCCCAGTTTCGTCACAGCCTACCTGGAGTACATCGGGGACCATGCCCCGTCTCCAACGACCATGGCGAACCACCTCTCACACATACGGTCCCATCTACGGCTGTCGGGCATGGACGTCGCTGCGACCGAGGACGTGAGAGTGAGGAGGGCAATCGATGCGATGAGGAGGAACAAAGCTTACACCCCCAACGTGAAGCCCACGATCCCGATGGGGGTGCTACAGGAGGTACTCGGGCAACTAATGGCCATGCCCCTCGACCTGTCCCTACGGGCCCCGTTCCTGCTGCTTTATTAAGCGGCGCTTTGGCAAATAAAAGCCGCCAAAACATCCAGTGTGTTGGAGAGGAAAAACATGTGAGTCTGCAGGCCTCCCCGGATCCGAGGTTGTGCCCCCTCAAAGCTGTGACGGACATGATCGCGGCCGCTCCCACAGCCTTGGAGCAGGACCCGTTCCTGATGAACGAGGACAGGTCAATGTTAATGACGCGCTCGCTATCCAGGGAATGGGATAGACTCTTTCCTGCGGCAGGCCACCCCCCAAAGGCCTACACACTCCACAGCCTGAGAAAGGCAGCGGCCATGCAGGCCTTCCAGGCCAGGGTCCCTGAACTCTCCATTCAAAAGTATGGGGGATGGCACTCCAATGCTCACAGGAGCTACATAAGAGACTACAATGCTCATGCAGTGAATCAATCCCTTATCAGATCACTAATCAAGTGACTTATCACTTATCATATAAATTCTAACCCTCCCACCTCTCCCATTTCTGGTTCTTGGCTATTGTATATTCATATTGTATAACTACATATACTTATAACTTACTCGTATATAACCATATATACTTATCATAATTGACCTCATCTTATATTTGTCAATTACTACTATTTACCTTATTACATATTCATATCTACTGTATTAATATTTCATGTTGGTAAGGTCATAATAAAATTAAAATAAATTTTATTTGCCCAAATCTCGACTTCTACTTTTGTATTCAGAGATAAGGGGTAATTGTATTTAATATTTCCAGTGACTTCCCATCTACGGTACATGTTGGTTGATCTAGGAGGTTTTTCCCAGCTGGTACACCATAGAACCTTAGATTTTTAATGTTTAACATTAATTTTTTCACATCCAATAACGAGCACAATGCATCCAGACCTTCTTTCATGTGTGAGGCAAATATGGTTGGGTCACTCCCAATGATGGACATAATATTATCATCCATGTTGAGAATTACATCTGCATGTTTTAAACAATTTACGATCTCATTTAGATAAAACGCAAGGAGGATAGGCAGCAAGACTAAGCCCTGGGATACTCCCTTCGTCACTCTAGAAAAAAACAAACCAGGTGTACCATCACCTCTACCAGTTGCTCATATCAGCGGTACCAACAACGAAAGCATTAACGAAAATTCCGTTAAAGTGTTTCATTAATATATTCGTTATTCAGGTTTAATTCCTTTCGTTATTCTTGCACGTCCTGGGACTTGTTTCATAAGTGAATGATTTTCCCGCTATTTACGTAAGCAGCGTCACAAGGGAACTTTCCGTTTCAATACCGAGGTATATCTTTTCATAGCGGAAAGTACATTAGCGAACATACCCATTAACGAACTTTCCGTTTCACTAACTAACGAAACTTCCTTTACTTTCTCGTACAGCTCCCCGTACAAACGAGAGGCCAAAGCTGCAGAATAAACATTTGTTTTTCAAAACCTAAATCTTTTTCAAATCTTTTAATATTTGGAGCGAAGAATCATAATTGTATAGCATACGTATATCCCGAATTTCATAGTTTTCTAATGATTATTTCCCCCATGGAAAACATTCTACTGAAATCCAAGTTCAAACTGACAAATCAACCAAAACAAAGATGGCCGCTGCTACCATGTATCGGCCCATACCACAGGATATCAGTATTAACAAACAATATATATAAAATGCACACCCGAGAAACCATTTGAAGCGAAAAATCATATATTCCACTAGCATCTGAAACCAGTCAGACTGCATTTGTACGTTAAAAATACTAAAATACACTTTGTGTACCCCTCTGCTTGTCCAGCCATTTTCAAGGGCATATGCGGCCGTTGGGCGATAATACAGGAATTACCGCTGTTGCTATGCGCAGCGGTGATACAACGAACGGAAGGGGGGCATTGACAACGATAACAATTATGAAACACTTTAACGGAATTATCGTTAGAAATTCTGTTGAAAGTGCGCTAATATAAAAGGAAGGTTAGCTTAACGGCAGGAACTTATGAAACAGGTCCCTGGTATTATTGCCCAAAGGCTGTATATGCCCTTGAAAATAGCGGCATAAGCAAAGGGGTATACTAGGCGTATTTTAATATGTTTAACATACAAATGTAGACTTGCTCAAGTCTTTGATTATGAACATTCATCGAATGATTAAACGAAATAAGAATGAAGTTCATTAAAGTATGTTTCCTTTTCTGACTGGCCCATGAACCAAACGAGGAGGGTAGCCATAGGGTGCAGGGACTGGAGCATGTCTAATAAAAATGCAGTCCGACTGATTTAAGATATTATTGGAACATATGATTTTTCGCTTCAACTGTCTTTACCTGTACATTTTAGATAGATTGTGTTTGTTTTCCCGATACCGGTATGCAGCTGATACATCATATCGGCGGCCATCTTTGTTTTAGTTGTTCTATCAGTTTGGACACGGACTTGGATATAAGTCCGTGGTTTGGACTTGGATTTTCAGTAGGATCCTTTATCTGGGAGAAATGTTGTTTGGAAAATTATGAAATTTGAAAGATAAATATGTGACACATATATTATTCTTCGCTGAAAATGTTGAAAGAATTTAATGATCTTAAATGCTAGAAAAAAAACCCGTTTATACTGTTGTTTGATATCTACATGGCTGATATATGGTAGCGGCGGCCATCTTGCTTTTGGCTGATTTGTCATTTTCAACTCGGATATCAGTAGAATGTTTTTCAGGGTTGAAGTAGTGGTTTGAAAATGATCAAATTTGGAGGATACATATTTCACACATAAAGATATGTGAAGATATTAAACTTATTGAATAAGACTTAGTGCTTGTACGATATTATCCACCACCCCACCTAGCAGGCATCTCACAACTATCTGCCAAGTGTAACATAATCGTCAACCAGCAACCGACTTGCTGATGCCGCTTCTCAAGTTTACCACCCTCCCACACCTAGGGAAAAAGACTAGATACCATTATCATGCTGTATCTTTTAAAATATTTGATTTTGGCCTTGCCTAACCAGGTTATTACCATTAATGTTAGCATATACATGTTTATCCTACCCCTAATATAAAATCCCATAGGCTTAACATAGAGTTTACGTATGCTCCGGTATGTCACATAGAGGATAACATTCGCTCATAGGAGCATACAATATATTGGACACGTGACCAAGGTATTGACCAATCAGCGACCAGAAATTTACTCTCCCAGCAGAGATTTTGCGCTCTACTTCCTGTGGCCGCTTATATCTCTCCCCCAACCTGCCTGTTTGGGCTCAAATCTGGCCCATACGCCAGTTTTTGAAATATCCTAAATTCTTAGCGCTTTGGGCAGTATTTTGTGGTTTACATGTTTTTTGGTGGTTTTTTTTTGAGAACTTTTATTTCGGGATTTTTTCTTAATACAACAACAATATCACCGGAATCGGCATGTACTGCCGTTCTTCCTCCCGGGCCCATGACAAGCATACTACACTCGGTTGCTAATACAATACTGCAATCGAGGTTTTGAGGGTATACCTTCTTGCAGTGATTTCCAAGATTATAAGGAAAGGAAAAAGAGAGTCAATGGGATGAAATGAAAATGTGGTGACAGTCAGACCTTAAAAGGTTATTCGATTTTGCATACTAATAAGGACAATAAACATCACGGGTACATGATCAATCAGGTGTGAATCCTAGACCAAGAAAATGGAATAATACTATATTATTACAGTATTAACAATTAGCAATATTATTACTAACAGCATACAAAGGTTGGAGGGGGGGGGGGAGATGTATCATCATCAGAGTATAGTGCAATACAGTGACCTAACCCCACCTGTTGGTTATACCATGGGAAGATTACATGGCTTTCAACTTACAGTATACACAATTGGAAATTGGTAAGATAATTTAGTATCATCAGGAATGGAAGTACGGAGTATAAAGTATGAAAAACGCCCTATGATTGTTACTCATACATACAAGTTGTAGTAATGATCAGGTTACTAGTGGGGGTATAAACAGCTCATAACTTAGAAGTGATAAATTAAATAAATACTAGAGCACAACGATACAGAAACATGGCAAATTAATATGGTGCGAGATACTAGATAAAATATGTGTAAACTAGATACCATGTAGATAGATATGCATATATTTATATGGTAAATGATTTACGCTCATTTCTGTTATTTGTTATATCAAATCAGGTATAGTCTTAGGGATTACTTTCTTCATTGGAAGGCACCTAATGTGTTACAGGGTTTTGTTTGTCAACATAACACATGTGCTCACTCGAAGGGGCAGTCGATTCACATCATAAAGTGGTTTAGAGATGAAAAAGAAAAAGCTGGATTGTCTGTTAACCCCATTTAACAATTCCTATATTTCCTAACTAATGATATGTGAGTTGTTCGACTTGTATAACTTTTGACAGTTGCTTTGTTTTGAATCTGAGATCTTCACTGGTCTACCCTGTCTTTAGTGGATACCCAGGGAACAGGTTTTGGGTTGGAGCAGACACTAAGCCAGCGCTAGCGTCGCGAAAGATCTGGGGGGAGAGTGAGAAATTTAGCTACTATGAAAAAAGTTCCGGTTGCGCTCAAACGTACTGAACCTGTGTTAGGCTTTACAGCACGTTTATAATTCAAAATCAACTTGTGGACAATGCCTGTTCTAACCATGTTCATGTTAAACACCATTTGAATATTAGAAAATGTATATGTACTCTCAGACCTCCAGTTGTGATCTGGCTTTTGGAATTCGAATAGTCATAGCCTTGTCCGAGATCTAGCTCTGCCAGAGAAATTTGCATGTTCTGAATCTAAATTCTCTGGCTCGGCCACTGCCTCAGGCATTGTAGCCTATGATTTAAAACCAGCCTGAGAAGAAAACCTGTTCTAACCTTATGCATGGTAAACGCCAAAGAATATAAAAAATATGTGTAGACTAGATACCAATATCATCCAGATTTCACTCGGCTCCACCTCGTGACATCACTATGCCAAACTCCAGTCGTCACATATGATACGGGAGCCAAGATTAAAGCTCATCCAGTTTTACGATAGTATGTCACTGATTACCATTAATCAAACATATATGTCAACCAACAAAATAAAATGTTCTCTTTTCTCCAATAGAGAAATGTATGTCGAATTATCGAGTTAGGTGCATGCCCCCTTAATAAAGAAATTATTTTGTTGTATATATATATATAGAATGTTATCTTGGTGTTGCTGAATCACTTGCAGGATTGAGATCGAATTGCTCCTCCTCCTAGTTCTGAGATAATGGGAGTTAGTATGGGGGAGTATCCATGTCAAGATAAGATTACCTATCAGAAAATACCTGAAATGTTCCTCACGGCTAAAATCAGAACTCTCTCCAGCTTCAGACAAGTCAGTCATGGCTAATACACTCCATTATTTCAAAATACTCTTCCTTATGCAATGTGAGTATGTTTTGAAAATATTCATTTCAATTGTAGTCCATTATCATTTTTAAAAGTCTTCCTTTTATCAGATTGATCCTAAATATTTTGATAATATCTCTTCGGATTTTCTTTGTGTTTCCCCTATCGAAGTCCACGGCATGTGCATTCAATTTTCCTATTCCACCATGCTCGCATACATTCAGTAGAACGGTCTACCACCATCTTCACGTTTACAATGTGTCGGAGACTTGTACGCCAGTTGCATTTCGGAGTCAGTTGAGGCTGATGTATGTTAAAACGAACTTAGCCCACATATTACACTCATGTATGAGATGATATATACAAATATAAAACATTATTATTTAAAAAATACATTATCATGATAGTTCGTTCAATGCGATATTTCTTGTGATCTGGTATGTATAGAATGTGAAACACATACATAATAAACTAAAAGCATCTTAGGATATTACTACAAACGGAGTGAATCTCTTCATGTTACACTTCCTATTGCTGGTTAATTAGCCATTAGCGGGGCCCTATTGCCAGAAGATTTATGGAATATGATACAAGGTCAATGAAAACAGGATGTCAATCGTGCCAGAACTAGTAAATTGAACAGTGCCCTTACATGTAAACGGCACCAAATATTGCGATATCTCATCATACATTCTTAATCCGGTTTAGCGAATCACCATATCACACTGTGCTACACATTTTTATTATAAACGCTTTACTTATTGTTGAGACCTCTTAGGGGATTCTTGAAATCACTTTATCATCCAGATTTCTCGTGTAAGTTGGACTCTAAAGACTTGCCCTTATAAAAGGGTGCCCGTTTGAGAGATTCGCAATCGGGTCTAGGTATAGGAGAGATGATTTAACAGATGAGTGAGTTGTCATCGCTTCGTGGCATTATCCGAGTTTTCCTTACAAAGATCCCAGTTTTTAGCGCTTCCGTTTGCATGTATACGTCAGTGTAAGTTCACTACAACGTTGTTGTTTTTTTATTGAACAATGAGTTTTCATTGATTCAACAGTAAGGTCATAAAAGTTGTATGTTTCTTTGGTTACATTTCGGACTTAATATCGTCAGATATCTAACTAACAGCTACTTCAAAAATAAAGTTATATGGAATAAGAGAAAACGTGGTTACTGAGTCCGAAGTAGGGGATGACCGTTCGAGGTCTTTTGATGCCATAAATACGCCCCGACGCCGCAGGCGGAGGGACGTATTTATGGCATCAAAAGGCCGAGAATGCATCCCTTCGGACTCAGTCACTACGTTTTCTTATTATTACATACCTAAATATCAAGAAAACTTTTTAAACACTTTTCTATGTAATTTTTGACCTGAGAGATTCACTACGGCCACAGTGCGCCCGAATATTCACTACGGGCGCACTGCACCCGAACATTATTTATACTGCACCCCGAGGAGCGGGTAGTATATCATAGACGTTCAGCCATAGGTATGTAATGATAAATCTAACGACCAGTCAGTTAATACAATTGATATTTCTATGGTTTGAGACTAAATTTGTGATATATGTTTTATTCTTATTTTACATTTCAGATATTTCACCATCTTTACAAATAAGCTTTTGTGGAAATGGGGAAATGGAGGTATGGAGAGACCATTGCTATTATTTTTCATATCCGTTAGAATACTTTGACGATGCAAAGACAGAATGTGAGGGCAGAAACGCAATACTTGCTTCGATTCATTCTGCTGAGGAAGCGGAATATATCAATCAAAACATGATAGGAGTTTACTCTTCGGAATACTGGTTAGGCATGAGGAAAAGGAACCCAAGTAAGTGTGTCAATCCTTTAGAGATAAAACCTAAACATGCACCAACATTTGTCTTCTTTCTATAATTGATACATTTGCTAAAGTTCAAAGACTATTGTGTCCGACTGGGAAAAATAATTGAACAATGAAGGAATGCTGTTAGAATGCATTCAATTCTAAAGGGAAGGCAAAGCACCCACTCCCTTTATGAATGCAAGACCGATCAAAGTAGGCGTAATTCACTTGAAGTTTTTGGCTTTTTACAAGTTGTTATGAATCCCTAAACGTTTGAGGAATACACTGAATTACTGTCCTACCCATTGCATTCACGACACAGACATAGCTAATTTCTAGCACCAGCTTTGCCTATTGGCCCTGGTTGAATCGGTCAGACACCTTGTTGAAGAAGAAGTACTTATTTTTACTATATACCTACTACCGAAAGTAACGGAAATACTACACGTTACTATATATACGATAACAATCACTTTCTGCACACCCGTGTAGTAACGCACATTATGTCAAGAGTGTTAATGGCATAACACTGCCAATTGCTAGAATGGCCGAAGACAGAAGCGAATTCGCTTTTGCGGCAAATATAAATGCTACTTCTGATGAAATGGATGTAGAAAATGCGGAGGAAGGCGATAATATGTAAGAGGATGAACTAAACAAACTGGAAAGGTTCATAGAAAGTGCTCAAGAAAAGCCAAGAAACTAAGAAAAAAACGTCCAGAGACGTCAAAAACTTCCATGAGTGATTGGTGAAAGAAGGTGACTACAGGCGTATCAACCAGATGGACCCGGAGTTCCTGAATCTCCGGTTGGGTAATTACCTTATAAAAGTGACATGTAAGGATGGTGGCAATTATGAATCAGGGCCCTGTTTTTTAGTCACGACAATTGTTATGTATGACATGTTTTTGCTGTCAGTGTATTATAGTCACGACATTTTAGGGGGTCGGCCGCTTATCGTAGCCCTACGACACGTAGGGTGGTGTGATGTGTGCTATAGTGACGACAATCGTAAGGTCACGTGGGTAAATTTGTCTCCCAAACTGTCATAGCCCTAAGACATCTATGGACATGTCGTACCGAACGTGGAAATTCACTTCCCGACGAAATTAAGCAATGAAATTTTAACACGAGTAAGGTATACATCTATCCTATAATCGTACTAAATATGAAGATAACCGGCCGTAGCGTTCCGAAGATATCAGCGTTTGAATTTTGTCATAGCAAATACTGCTCTGGTGGCCAGTGTCCCCGCCGGCCTCCGGGGGGAGAAAAAAAGAACAGCCGAAACCCCGCCGCACTATGGAGGGAATTAAAAAGAACAGCGACCAACAGAGCAGACGTTTGCAATGACGAAATTCAAACGCCGATAACTTCAGAACGCTACGTCCGATCATCTTCAATATTTGGAACGATTATAGTTTATATGTATCTCTTACTCGTGTTAAAATTCCATTAGTTAACTCGTCCGTGGCGCGCTACGACAACGTCTATAGGACGGCGGCCATCTTTTGTTGTCCAAATATGTCGTAGATCGGCTCTGCGATCTTAGGCTTAAGATGCTCACGAATATCGTGACTAAAAAACAGGGCCCAGGGCCTTGTTTTTTAGTGATGACCATCGTTATGGGCGACATGTTTTTGCTGTCGGTGTACTATAGTCGCTATAGTTTAGGGGGTCGGGTAACTATCACTGCTCTAAGAGACTTAGGGTGGTCTGAGGTGTGCTATAGTCACAAGACATGTAAGGTCACGTGGGTAAATTTGTCTCCCAAACTGTCTTGGACCTAAGACATCTATGGACATGTCATACAGAATGCGCAACTTCACTTCCCGTAGGAATTAAGCAATGAAATTTTAACACGAGTAAGGTATACATATACCTATAATCGGCCGCACCGTTCCGAAGATATCGGCGTTTGAATTTCGTCATAGCAATGTCTGCTCTGGTGGCCAGTGTAGCCCTATGCTCACGTGACCCTAATTCATCCAGCGACCTCGACATTCACTGCGCACCGGGAGGTGGGAGGGTGTACTGGCCACTAGAGCAGACGAAATTCAAACGCCGATATCTTCGGGACAGTGCAGCCGACCTTCTTCATATTTAGTACGATTATAGGTTCTATGTATCCCCTACTCATGTTAAAATTTCATCGCTTAATTCTGTCGGGAAGTGGAAAAATCCTCTATATACGAACAGTGAGGTTTTATAGAACCTAAGACGGTTGAATATAAGTGAAAATAAATACCAGAATCGTGTTCTCCACTACCAAATTACCAGATAGATAAATGATTTGAATAATGGAGTTTTATATTCCTATCGGAAGGTTAAACTTGACCTGTCAAAACAATAACAAAGCACATTGGCCAATGTTTACATCATGAATATGCTAATAGAAGGAGAAGGATCCTTCCCACAATGCATCTGACTGTCTCTGATTAAAAATCAGGTCATTTTGAGTGGGAGTAATGTGAAGAACTCCAAAGGTCTCCAGAGGAATTTGCCTAAAATCCTCCTTAAAAAAGGGATGTCATACTTCATTTTTCAGGGAATTTTGTAGGAGATGTTTTAAAGCACCAGATCCACACAAACGTTGTATGTGATGATTGATGGTATTTTGGGGACACTAGATTTGTTGTTACTGACTTTTAATACTAGAATTAGACACTGACACATGTGACTGTCAAGGATTGTTTTGAAAAAGGGGTGGGGTCATGGGTACTTTACCCCTTAAGCTTCTGTCACTGTGTTACAGATATATTCAATGCATATTCACTGTAGGCCTATGTATTGCAACAGTGCCATATTTATTATGGTATATTTATTATGGTATATCATATATGTCCCCATTATCCTTTATCAATATGACGGGGGTGGGGGTGGGGGGTGGGGGTTCAACCCATAAACCCACCCCCTTCCTTTGTCTATCTCTAGAACCGATGTCAGGAGGTGACACTTGTCATAAGTGTAAGCCTAGAACTTGTCAGTGTAACTTGTAAGTATCAATAACAGTGTACGCATAAACAATTTTAAAATACCATATCTAATTTTGATATATCATAAACAATGACATCAAATATTAAAACACATGATGCGGGGGTGGATGAAGGTGTTGATGGGGGGGGGGGGTGTAGATCGGAGGGATAAACAGGGTTCGTACATAGATGGCCAAATAGAATTCCAGGCTTTTTCCAGGCTTTTCCAGGCGCTCATATTTTTTTTCCAGGCACATCTGGTCACTGGTTTTAAAGCCATGTCTGATTCATCACCAAATTTAATTTTATTCATCTTCCTTACTACCTGTGGAATTTCATTGGTTTGGGACAGATATCTTCAAAATTTTATTTTTATCTTACCACTTTTGAAAAGGAGGCCAAATAATCAAATCCATGCTGTGTTATTAGCAATTAATTATACATGGTCAAATAAAGGATGTTTTGAACTATTTAATCCAATTCACTGAAATATCATAGGCAGTCAAGTGCTGTAGTTAAGGAAAGCTAATATTGACCAGAATTTCATAGACTAAAAAAATTGTTTTTATGCAAAACTAAATTTTCCAGGCTCTACCAAGTTTTCCCAGGCTCTCTGTGAGAATTCCAGGCTTTTTCAGGCCTGGAAAACCCAAAAGCATAATTCCAGGCTTTTCCAGGGTTTCCAGGCTCTGTACGAACCCTGGATAAACAGCTTTTATATAGCTACGGTGGCACATTGACTTGTCAGTTGGTGGTACTTATCGCTCGTCGTGAGCGATAATCATAATAGGTGCATAATACGATCGAACGGGATGAAAACATGACAAATAACTTATTTCTGTTAATAAAATATCTGAAATCACTATCAGTCTAATTCACCAAAGGATGGTGTTGATGGGATACAACATCAGGCATGAGTTTGTTCTAAATCCAGTAAAAGAACGTGTACGTCGCTATAGCGATGTGCGCTGTGTGGTGGCCAATGGCAGACTGACAGTGTTGACATCGCGTTCGCTAATATGGTCCGTGCGCGGTGCATGCCGGGAAGGGCCACGCTCTCCCCCTGGTCTTATTCTCCATAAGATCAGTTTCAATTCAAGGTAATTTCGGAATTCACTCGTGTATTCTGCTTTTTGATCTTGTACATGCCTCCGTTGACGATAACTCCCCGATAAATTTAGCGATAATCGAATCGATGTAATCCGTCCGCCATTTTGTTTTTGCCTGTGAATACACACACTGCGCATGCGATGTAATACGTTCACACTGTGAGCGTATGCACGGTTTTTGCTGTCAGTGTATTATAGTCACGACATTTTAGGGGGTCGGCCGCTTATCGTAGCCCTACGACACGTAGGGTGGTGTGATGTGTGCTATAGTGACGACAATCGTAAGGTCACGTGGGTAAATTTGTCTCCCAAACTGTCATAGCCCTAAGACATCTATGGACATGTCGTACCGAACGTGGAAATTCACTTCCCGACGAAATTAAGCAATGAAATTTTAACACGAGTAAGGTATACATCTATCCTATAATCGTACTAAATATGAAGATAACCGGCCGTAGCGTTCCGAAGATATCAGCGTTTGAATTTTGTCATAGCAAATACTGCTCTGGTGGCCAGTGTCCCCGCCGGCCTCCGGGGGGAGAAAAAAAGAACAGCCGAAACCCCGCCGCACTATGGAGGGAATTAAAAAGAACAGCGACCAACAGAGCAGACGTTTGCAATGACGAAATTCAAACGCCGATAACTTCAGAACGCTACGTCCGATCATCTTCAAAATTTGGAACGATTATAGTTTATATGTATCTCTTACTCGTGTTAAAATTCCATTAGTTAATTCGTCCGTGGCGCGCTACGACAACGTCTATAGGACGGCGGCCATCTTTTGTTGTCCAAATATGTCGTAGATCGGCTCTGCGATCTTAGGCTTAAGATGCTCACGAATATCGTGACTAAAAAACAGGGCCCAGGGCCTTGTTTTTTAGTGATGACCATCGTTATGGGCGACATGTTTTTGCTGTCGGTGTACTATAGTCGCTATAGTTTAGGGGGTCGGGTAACTATCACTGCTCTAAGAGACTTAGGGTGGTCTGAGGTGTGCTATAGTCACAAGACATGTAAGGTCACGTGGGTAAATTTGTCTCCCAAACTGTCTTGGACCTAAGACATCTATGGACATGTCATACAGAATGCGCAACTTCACTTCCCGTAGGAATTAAGCAATGAAATTTTAACACGAGTAAGGTATACATATACCTATAATCGGCCGCACCGTTCCGAAGATATCGGCGTTTGAATTTCGTCATAGCAATGTCTGCTCTGGTGGCCAGTGTAGCCCTATGCTCACGTGACCCTAATTCATCCAGCGACCTCGACATTCACTGCGCACCGGGAGGTGGGAGGGTGTACTGGCCACTAGAGCAGACGAAATTCAAACGCCGATATCTTCGGGACAGTGCAGCCGACCTTCTTCATATTTAGTACGATTATAGGTTCTATGTATCCCCTACTCATGTTAAAATTTCATCGCTTAATTCTGTCGGGAAGTGGAAAAATCCTCTATATACGAACAGTGAGGTTTTATAGAACCTAAGACGGTTGAATATAAGTGAAAATAAATACCAGAATCGTGTTCTCCACTACCAAATTACCAGATAGATAAATGATTTGAATAATGGAGTTTTATATTCCTATCGGAAGGTTAAACTTGACCTGTCAAAACAATAACAAAGCACATTGGCCAATGTTTACATCATGAATATGCTAATAGAAGGAGAAGGATCCTTCCCACAATGCATCTGACTGTCTCTGATTAAAAATCAGGTCATTTTGAGTGGGAGTAATGTGAAGAACTCCAAAGGTCTCCAGAGGAATTTGCCTAAAATCCTCCTTAAAAAAGGGATGTCATACTTCATTTTTCAGGGAATTTTGTAGGAGATGTTTTAAAGCACCAGATCCACACAAACGTTGTATGTGATGATTGATGGTATTTTGGGGACACTAGATTTGTTGTTACTGACTTTTAATACTAGAATTAGACACTGACACATGTGACTGTCAAGGATTGTTTTGAAAAAGGGGTGGGGTCATGGGTACTTTACCCCTTAAGCTTCTGTCACTGTGTTACAGATATATTCAATGCATATTCACTGTAGGCCTATGTATTGCAACAGTGCCATATTTATTATGGTATATTTATTATGGTATATCATATATGTCCCCATTATCCTTTATCAATATGACGGGGGTGGGGGTGGGGGGTGGGGGTTCAACCCATAAACCCACCCCCTTCCTTTGTCTATCTCTAGAACCGATGTCAGGAGGTGACACTTGTCATAAGTGTAAGCCTAGAACTTGTCAGTGTAACTTGTAAGTATCAATAACAGTGTACGCATAAACAATTTTAAAATACCATATCTAATTTTGATATATCATAAACAATGACATCAAATATTAAAACACATGATGCGGGGGTGGATGAAGGTGTTGATGGGGGGGGGGGGTGTAGATCGGAGGGATAAACAGGGTTCGTACATAGATGGCCAAATAGAATTCCAGGCTTTTTCCAGGCTTTTCCAGGCGCTCATATTTTTTTTCCAGGCACATCTGGTCACTGGTTTTAAAGCCATGTCTGATTCATCACCAAATTTAATTTTATTCATCTTCCTTACTACCTGTGGAATTTCATTGGTTTGGGACAGATATCTTCAAAATTTTATTTTTATCTTACCACTTTTGAAAAGGAGGCCAAATAATCAAATCCATGCTGTGTTATTAGCAATTAATTATACATGGTCAAATAAAGGATGTTTTGAACTATTTAATCCAATTCACTGAAATATCATAGGCAGTCAAGTGCTGTAGTTAAGGAAAGCTAATATTGACCAGAATTTCATAGACTAAAAAAATTGTTTTTATGCAAAACTAAATTTTCCAGGCTCTACCAAGTTTTCCCAGGCTCTCTGTGAGAATTCCAGGCTTTTTCAGGCCTGGAAAACCCAAAAGCATAATTCCAGGCTTTTCCAGGGTTTCCAGGCTCTGTACGAACCCTGGATAAACAGCTTTTATATAGCTACGGTGGCACATTGACTTGTCAGTTGGTGGTACTTATCGCTCGTCGTGAGCGATAATCATAATAGGTGCATAATACGATCGAACGGGATGAAAACATGACAAATAACTTATTTCTGTTAATAAAATATCTGAAATCACTATCAGTCTAATTCACCAAAGGATGGTGTTGATGGGATACAACATCAGGCATGAGTTTGTTCTAAATCCAGTAAAAGAACGTGTACGTCGCTATAGCGATGTGCGCTGTGTGGTGGCCAATGGCAGACTGACAGTGTTGACATCGCGTTCGCTAATATGGTCCGTGCGCGGTGCATGCCGGGAAGGGCCACGCTCTCCCCCTGGTCTTATTCTCCATAAGATCAGTTTCAATTCAAGGTAATTTCGGAATTCACTCGTGTATTCTGCTTTTTGATCTTGTACATGCCTCCGTTGACGATAACTCCCCGATAAATTTAGCGATAATCGAATCGATGTAATCCGTCCGCCATTTTGTTTTTGCCTGTGAATACACACACTGCGCATGCGATGTAATACGTTCACACTGTGAGCGTATGCACGGTTTTTGCTGTCAGTGTATTATAGTCACGACATTTTAGGGGGTCGGCCGCTTATCGTAGCCCTACGACACGTAGGGTGGTGTGATGTGTGCTATAGTGACGACAATCGTAAGGTCACGTGGGTAAATTTGTCTCCCAAACTGTCATAGCCCTAAGACATCTATGGACATGTCGTACCGAACGTGGAAATTCACTTCCCGACGAAATTAAGCAATGAAATTTTAACACGAGTAAGGTATACATCTATCCTATAATCGTACTAAATATGAAGATAACCGGCCGTAGCGTTCCGAAGATATCAGCGTTTGAATTTTGTCATAGCAAATACTGCTCTGGTGGCCAGTGTCCCCGCCGGCCTCCGGGGGGAGAAAAAAAGAACAGCCGAAACCCCGCCGCACTATGGAGGGAATTAAAAAGAACAGCGACCAACAGAGCAGACGTTTGCAATGACGAAATTCAAACGCCGATAACTTCAGAACGCTACGTCCGATCATCTTCAAAATTTGGAACGATTATAGTTTATATGTATCTCTTACTCGTGTTAAAATTCCATTAGTTAATTCGTCCGTGGCGCGCTACGACAACGTCTATAGGACGGCGGCCATCTTTTGTTGTCCAAATATGTCGTAGATCGGCTCTGCGATCTTAGGCTTAAGATGCTCACGAATATCGTGACTAAAAAACAGGGCCCAGGGCCTTGTTTTTTAGTGATGACCATCGTTATGGGCGACATGTTTTTGCTGTCGGTGTACTATAGTCGCTATAGTTTAGGGGGTCGGGTAACTATCACTGCTCTAAGAGACTTAGGGTGGTCTGAGGTGTGCTATAGTCACAAGACATGTAAGGTCACGTGGGTAAATTTGTCTCCCAAACTGTCTTGGACCTAAGACATCTATGGACATGTCATACAGAATGCGCAACTTCACTTCCCGTAGGAATTAAGCAATGAAATTTTAACACGAGTAAGGTATACATATACCTATAATCGGCCGCACCGTTCCGAAGATATCGGCGTTTGAATTTCGTCATAGCAATGTCTGCTCTGGTGGCCAGTGTAGCCCTATGCTCACGTGACCCTAATTCATCCAGCGACCTCGACATTCACTGCGCACCGGGAGGTGGGAGGGTGTACTGGCCACTAGAGCAGACGAAATTCAAACGCCGATATCTTCGGGACAGTGCAGCCGACCTTCTTCATATTTAGTACGATTATAGGTTCTATGTATCCCCTACTCATGTTAAAATTTCATCGCTTAATTCTGTCGGGAAGTGGAAAAATCCTCTATATACGAACAGTGAGGTTTTATAGAACCTAAGACGGTTGAATATAAGTGAAAATAAATACCAGAATCGTGTTCTCCACTACCAAATTACCAGATAGATAAATGATTTGAATAATGGAGTTTTATATTCCTATCGGAAGGTTAAACTTGACCTGTCAAAACAATAACAAAGCACATTGGCCAATGTTTACATCATGAATATGCTAATAGAAGGAGAAGGATCCTTCCCACAATGCATCTGACTGTCTCTGATTAAAAATCAGGTCATTTTGAGTGGGAGTAATGTGAAGAACTCCAAAGGTCTCCAGAGGAATTTGCCTAAAATCCTCCTTAAAAAAGGGATGTCATACTTCATTTTTCAGGGAATTTTGTAGGAGATGTTTTAAAGCACCAGATCCACACAAACGTTGTATGTGATGATTGATGGTATTTTGGGGACACTAGATTTGTTGTTACTGACTTTTAATACTAGAATTAGACACTGACACATGTGACTGTCAAGGATTGTTTTGAAAAAGGGGTGGGGTCATGGGTACTTTACCCCTTAAGCTTCTGTCACTGTGTTACAGATATATTCAATGCATATTCACTGTAGGCCTATGTATTGCAACAGTGCCATATTTATTATGGTATATTTATTATGGTATATCATATATGTCCCCATTATCCTTTATCAATATGACGGGGGTGGGGGGGGGGTGGGGGTTCAACCCATAAACCCACCCCCTTCCTTTGTCTATCTCTAGAACCGATGTCAGGAGGTGACACTTGTCATAAGTGTAAGCCTAGAACTTGTCAGTGTAACTTGTAAGTATCAATAACAGTGTACGCATAAACAATTTTAAAATACCATATCTAATTTTGATATATCATAAACAATGACATCAAATATTAAAACACATGATGCGGGGGTGGATGAAGGTGTTGATGGGGGGGGGGGTGTAGATCGGAGGGATAAACAGGGTTCGTACATAGATGGCCAAATAGAATTCCAGGCTTTTTCCAGGCTTTTCCAGGCGCTCATATTTTTTTTTCAGGCACATCTGGTCACTGGTTTTAAAGCCATGTCTGATTCATCACCAAATTTAATTGTATTCATCTTCCTTACTACCTGTGGAATTTCATTGGTTTGGGACAGATATCTTCAAAATTTTATTTTTATCTTACCACTTTTGAAAAGGAGGCCAAATAATCAAATCCATGCTGTGTTATTAGCAATTAATTATACATGGTCAAATAAAGGATGTTTTGAACTATTTAATCCAATTCACTGAAATATCATAGGCAGTCAAGTGCTGTAGTTAAGGAAAGCTAATATTGACCAGAATTTCATAGACTAAAAAAATTGTTTTTATGCAAAACTAAATTTTCCAGGCTCTACCAAGTTTTCCCAGGCTCTCTGTGAGAATTCCAGGCTTTTTCAGGCCTGGAAAACCCAAAAGCATAATTCCAGGCTTTTCCAGGGTTTCCAGGCTCTGTACGAACCCTGGATAAACAGCTTTTATATAGCTACGGTGGCACATTGACTTGTCAGTTGGTGGTACTTATCGCTCGTCGTGAGCGATAATCATAATAGGTGCATAATACGATCGAACGGGATGAAAACATGACAAATAACTTATTTCTGTTAATAAAATATCTGAAATCACTATCAGTCTAATTCACCAAAGGATGGTGTTGATGGGATACAACATCAGGCATGAGTTTGTTCTAAATCCAGTAAAAAAACGTGTACGTCGCTATAGCGATGTGCGCTGTGTGGTGGCCAATGGCAGACTGACAGTGTTGACATCGCGTTCGCTAATATGGTCCGTGCGTGGTGCATGCCGGGAAGGGCCACACTCTCCCCCTGGTCTTATTCTCCATAAGATCAGTTTCAATTCAAGGTAATTTCGGAATTCACTCGTGTATTCTGCTTTTTGATCTTGTACATGCCTCCGTTGACGATAACTCCCCGATAAATTTAGCGATAATCGAATCGATGTAATCCGTCCGCCATTTTGTTTTTGCCTGTGAATACACACACTGCGCATGCGATGTAATACGTTCACACTGTGAGCGTATGCACGGATTCACTCCACCCTTGCCGTAATATATGATTACTAGCGACTTCGTCGCATCGTCACAGAGTCTGTGGCGTCGTATCCCCCCCCTCCCTTAGTCTGTTCAAGGTACGTTCCCTGTACACTGGCCACCAGAGCAGACGTTTGCTACGCACGTTCCATGCACCAAGTGGTGCCCCCTACTATTAATAACTGGAACTATCATTTAGTTCCCGACCAACATTTCATGTGACACCGATTTTACCGACTACGAGGTAAGGAGATCAGGGAATTAGAGTTCAAAAGTATGTTTACAGTATGGCAAGAAGTACAATCTCAGGATATATGTACATCTGTGTAGAGAAATTAAAAAAAGAATAGCTGGTTTAAGTTTAGTACTACACGAGAATCTCACTCTCGTGGTCCTTCAGTCTCCATGCCCAGGTTTGGTTCACTATGTCTCTATGTATGGGAGCAACTTCAAGCGGATTCGACGGAATTCTACCGTTTTAAATATAGTAGGTAAATATATGCCTATCAACGGGTAGTATAGGCGTTTATCCTACCCCTAATATAAAATCCCATAGGCTTAACATGGGGTTTTCGTATGCCACGCTGACTGGCATACGGAGTTTTATATGCCACTAGTGGCATACAGCATTGTTATCACGTAATATTCCAAAATCGAGGAGATAGGGTAGGATAAAATCAAAACCTGATTCGTTTTAATCTTGGCCACCGCATTCCACTCCTGAAGTTTTGGCTCCGGACTTCACTCGGCTTCGCCTCATGAAGTCACTATGCCAAACTCCAGTCGTGGGATACGGTGGCCAAGATTAAACCTCATCCAGTTTTACGATAGTCATTCGCTCATAGGTATAATAATATGAGAAAACTGTATCCCTGTGGCCGAATTTTTATTTTACCAAACCCCTGTCCCCGGTCGTTTTAACCGAGGTTGTAGACCGAGGTTTAAACGGCCGGAGGACAGGGGTGAGGTGAAATAAAAATTCAAACACAGGTATACGGTTTTCTTATTATTATATACCTTGAAATAATTACAATAATGTCAATAATTAAGATGTAGCAGCCGTTTCTAGACCCATTTGGGCACAGCATGGTTGAACCGAAATACGGGGTACGCTCCACCCTTCAAATTCTTTCTTTTTTTCTTTCTTTTTTTCTTATTTTTTTATTCAGAGAGCACTTAGATATATAAAGATAGATATCTATTGCTACAATATCGCTAAATATATGTCTATATAAACATATCTATAGACATACATACACTTATATATATATACACCCGTCAAGGGACCCCAAGAGACCAGAACTCGGTGGTGTAGTGGTCAGAGCATCCCTTTTGGGATCCAAGGGTCGGGTGTTCGAATCCCGGAGGCAACTCATCGTTTTATGTTTTTCATCTTGAATAAAAAGGAACACACCGGTGTATCGAGAATCCGTAATGATGTATCAACAAATTTTAAAAACTATGAAGATTTTTTATTAGTTTTACGTGTAAACAAATGTTTGTTTAAATTTTAACGCTTTGTTTACATTTTACCACCCGCCGCCGTAGTGACTATGGCGGCGGTTGGTAAAACCACTTCCTCTATGTCTCCATAAGATTAATTTTAACGCTTTTTATGGTGATTCCTTCCGTAGTTTGTTGTAATTTCGTAATCCACAAGTGTATTCTGCTTTTTGCTGATGTACATGCCTCCGTTCACGTTAACTCGCCAATTAAATTAGCGTAAAATGAATCGACATACTCTGTCCGCCATCTTGTTTTTGCCTGTGAGGATGTATACCACTGCGCATGCATTAGAATACGCTCACACTCCAAACGTATCGTGAAATACGCTCCAGCCTTGCCGAATTTCATTAATACTAGCGACTTCGTCGGGTCCGAGTTAGAGGGGGAATTTTTTTTTTTTTTAACCGAAAAGTCAAAAGGTAATACGGGAATCGAACTCCCTACACCCGCATCCCTAGCCGAACGCTCTGCTGACTGCACCACAGAGCTAGATGTCCTCGGCTGGTCAAATACTTAGAGTGGTGGCTGGAGTGGTGGTGGGTGGGGGGAGGGTGTCAGTGGAGTTTTGAAAGGGCTACCAGAAACATGGTAGGGAACCAGCGAAATGTAATCTCATTGGTTTCTCACGAGAAAGGTAGATTAGAAAACTACAGTTCTAAATCATGTTTTCAGTATGGCTAGAAACAAATCCTAAGGATAGAAGTACATCTGTGTAGACAAACACAAAAAAGAGTAGCAGGATTCAGTTAAGAACTGGACGAGATTCTCACTCTCGTGGCTCTTCAATCTCCATGCCTAGGTCTGGTTCACTTTGTCTCTATGTACGGCAGCAACTCCAAACGGATATCACAAAATTCTACCGTTTTAGATATAGTAGGTAACTATATGTCTATCAGCGGGTAGTAAATATGTGACATTCGCCCATAGGTATATAATAATACACATTTACTATATTCTGTGAAAGTTTGAAGAAGGTGACATGGGTTTTACTAAGTGAAATTAAACTTTTTAGAATTTTTAAGTATTCTGTTATCTTTCCCTCTAAATATTTTAAAACTCTTCAGATACAGTATGAGCATATCCTGATCAGTGTTTCTTTAACCCTTTCCTTACCGATCCTGCTTTGAGGCAGCACCACAAGAATACCGATGCTGCCTTGAGGCAGCACCACGGGAATACCAATGCTGCCTTGAGGCAGCACCACGGGAATACCAATGCTGCCTGGAGGCAGCTCATTACCCCTACCCTGGATGAAAGGAGAGTACAAAGGAGTGGGAGAATAAAATGTCATTGAATTTGATATCAATTGAAATTATATTTCGACCTTACTAGACGAGATATTGATAATGTAGGGGTCAGGGTAGTCGAGCAGCATTAATTCACTTCAAGCTAGGTGGCGCGAGTGCCGATCCCTGCTGTGCAGTAAGGCCGGCGGACCGCAGTATGCAAATGCTATGGGTTCGCCCTCATTACGTAACTCAGTCACTATATACGGCTGAGTCCACAGCGGGTTGACAGGACATCTCGCAGTGCCTCTGTACAGAGTGAACGCCTGGAGCCTCACGTGTTGGTAAGGTTGTGTTGTAGCACCTTTCTACGTTGTAGAGACCAGTATCTCTTCCCGCGCTAGCTGGTGCCCCGAAGCACCAACAGATTGTAACTGTAAAATACCGTAATAAAAGCTTGGTATATAGAAACAGTCCGGAGTCTGGTTTTGTCTTCGTAGTTAAGCGGTAGGGGTATTCTGCATCTCCCTGCCCTTTCCAGCGGGTAAAGCCGAACCCACCTGTACTGGCACGGTAAGTACAGGGTAGCGACTGAAGTCTCTGAACCTCTGGTCGGCTGTTGATCACGGGAAGTGGTAATACACTTCCAGCGACTAGAGGGAACGCTACAATAATAAGATTATTGATATCTAGTGTAGTAATAAGTATACAATGTAAAGGGTATGTATAATGGTGGTGTGACACCATTATGGTTGGATGAAGGAGTTTATGAGGGACAGGTTCACTGCCTGCGATGTATGCACGATGTGCATTTGAGCGCCACCCCCGTACCTCTGGATGGACAGTTCAGGCAGACCCGCCTGGAACGCCTGAGTGGCCGCGGCCTTTCTCAGGCTATGAAGGGTATATGTCCTCGGGGGGTGGCCTATGGCCTGGATAAGGTTATCCCACTCTTTCACCAACATCCGCGTAGTTATCGGGCTCCGGTCCTGTAGCATGAGGAACGGGTCCTCGGGCCGAGCCGTAGGGGCGGCGGCGATCATGTCCTTGATAGCTTGGACCAAGCAGAATCTGATATCAGGGGGTGGCTTGCAGCTTGGCCGCTTTGTATTCCCCCACGTGCTGTAGTTTTTTTGCCGCCCTGATGGTCACGTTCACGTGAGTCGTTGTGAACGTCACATCCCTACATGACAGGTGTCGTGACGGGTTGTAGGCACGGGGCAACAGCGGGGCGACCTCGCTTTGCCGCAGGGCCGCGTAGTAGATGGTTAAGATAGCCTTCAGCGACAGGTGGAGCGGTAACGGCGACAGGGCCCCGAAGACTGCCCTGAGGACGTCCATGGGACTGCAGGCTTGACGTTTGGGATGTAAGTCTTGTTCCGTTTCATCCCCTCAAATGCACATTTCACTCTGAAGTCCTCTGTCGGGGCCACGTCGCCACCCGAGAGGCGCAGGTGCGACCGTACGTGCGACAGGTTGTTGGCAATGGTCGCCGGCGAAGGGCCGTGGTTCGCGACGTACTAGAAGTACGCCATAATGAAGCTGACCGTAGGGGCCGGTGAATCTGACTCTATTCTCCTGCAGAACGCCAGGTAGGTTGAGACGGCACTGCGCTGGTTTGCGACCACGAGATGCCACACAGATGCCCTCGTCTGGAGATAACATAGTGCCGTATCTGCAGGAGAAACGGAGAACAGGCACAAAGATGCATGGGTACACGGTATCGTCTCTATTAACGAGTAGAAATTCATGAAATGGGCAGCTTTATCAGGTCAGGTGGGCTCGACTGAGGGTGTCAGCCACCATGTCGAGGACCCGGGTACCACCTGGAGTTTGGCCTGTATCATCCATGCCTGCCGGCACACTCGGCGAGGACCGAGCTTCGGGCACGACCAGAGGTGAGCGCCTGCACAGTCCCCATATTATCGCAGAACACCTCCACTCGGGTCCCTCGGTCCCGGTCGGTCAAGAAGGAGTTCATCGAGTTTGGCGATGCAATTGACTGGGTCGCCCACCTCCCGTCCGTGCCCCCGATGCCCGTGAGGCAGGCGTCTACGATAATGCATCTCGACGGGGGGCCTCGTGGTATCAGGGCGTGTCCATTACACCCCACTGTGAATCGCAGGAACCAGTCGAGGTCCTGCCGCATCTATGATGATATATTGACGTAGAACCCAGTCATCCCCCATAAGGCCTCCAGGAGTTTGCTGACAAATGGTCAGGCCGGCCATACACATTTAGATACATGGAGGACCTCACAGAGGATGGACTGTAGTTGTCTTTTTGTGAGGGACCGCTTACGTGACATGGCCCTCACGTGTTCCCGCACATCATGTAGCTTGTCCATGGGGATTGAGAGGGTCATCCTTGGCGCGTCTATCTCAATAACAAGCCACGTGACCCCTTGTGCGGGAGGCTGAGCCTTGTCCGTGGGCGGTGACGAAGTCCGAGGCCACCTTTTCCCGGTCCGGGGAGAGGATGATTAGATCATCCAGATACATTTCTGCCTCGACCCCTGAGGATTTCCACGATGGTCTCCGCGATGCACTGCATGTGGTATGAGGAGGTGCGGGCACCAACATGGCCGTATCGCAGTAGTACCCGGCCCCGCACTTGAAGCACAGCAGAGGCCAGTCCAGGGGGTCGCAGCGAAAGTTCTTATATGCTCTGGAGATATTCACGCTTGCCATGTAGCTCCCCGGCCCTGAGGCCCTGAGGCGGCCGACAAAACCATCGACCGACGGCAGGCCGTGTTCCCTCTCCTGACCGTAAACAGAGTTCTTAATGATGTAGGAGTTAATGCTCTGGTCACGTGGGAACATCATGGTGGCGATAAACCTACGGTCAGTCGTGCCCCTCTTTTCACGTGACATGAGTGGCGACACATGACACCACAGAGAAAAGAGGGTGTGGTCGAACGGCCCAAGCAGGTTGGAGTGCGTCCGCTCTTTAGTGATGAATTTATTGATGTCGGATACCCTGTGGCACTAGGGTAGTTGGGAGTGTCCCAGGTATCCCAGGGGGAACCCGTACCTGACGAAGCCAAGTAGCTCCTCCTTGTGGGGCATCTGAGTAAGATACCGTTCCCAGGCTGACCGGTTCAGATCCGAGGGGCTTCGACACGTGCCCCGAGGGCATTGGGGAGGCCCATATCCTTAACCCGCTGGTATATGTGTGCATGGTCAGGGGGACCGGGCACACTGAAGTCGGGCCAGTGGGCCTTCCGGTGTCCGGTGAAGGCCCTGGGGTCCGTGCAGACCTCATGCTTGACCATCCCGGTTTCACAAATTTCTTTAATCAAGTCAAAAGGGGGAGTGTTATTTCCTACCTGGACAGTGGAGAGAAGTCGAGGCATGGTAGCACTAACACTCCTGTCCCGCACGTTCGGAGCGGGCCTGTTATCCTGTGTGGTGGGCGTGTGCACCTCTGCTTTGTTATTGTTTTGGTGGGCCATGTGCCTCTCCAGGGTCCGCGCGGTCATGTGGTCAATGTTGTCACATGCGCTACATGCCTCCCGGTCACTGGGTGCATGTGCATGGGCCGGTGCATCCTCACGCCTTGCTTACTCGGGGGCGTGTCCTGCCCGTATTTTTAACTCTGTGTTTGCGGAAGCTTGGTAGACTGCAGGGTGTGTGCGGCCTGGGGTGTCCTGTGGGGTGCGGGGGTCGGTGTGGGTTGAGTTGCTGTCATACCCCACGCCGTAACTCAGTTTCCTGTTGCATGCGTGTAACAAGTGCGTACATATCCCGCCGACTGAATCGCAAAACAAACACACATGGAGCCATTTGCCCCCCCTCATCCTGGTGACTGTTACGCTGCCGACATCCGCGTTCCAAGTTGAACGCGTGGCAAGGCACCTCCTTACCGCTTCCCTTGCCGCCATCTTGTCCACCTTGAGCGCCGGTGATGGTGGTCATGGCGAGCCGTACCCGTTCGTCTTGGATACGGCCATGATCGCTCCAGTAGAGGCGGCCGGCCTCCACTTGATAAAATACGTGGTTTGACCACCACCACACTTCGGCCCATGGCCGGCTCTGGGCGTCCACCGAGACCTGGTGGAGGTGTCGGTAGAGATCATCCCTGACCTCAGGGGCCACGGCCAGAAAGGCGCTGATATATTCCAACGGTCCCATCGTGCTCCTGACCTCGAGCTTTTGGGCGAGGGTATAAACACCTTCTCTATCGATGAACATGTAAGGCTTGCTAATGAGGGAAGTAACATTAAGATCGGATGCAAGCTTACTGGCCGTGTGGTCATGTTGAATGGCCTCACGGTCCATTTCCCTCTGTACGTAGCCCTTGCATGGTAGCGTTCTTGCAGCTGGCGTGGTGGTGGGAGTAAGCGTGCCTGCTCCTGAGCCCAGTCCCTTGTCCGGTCGCACATGGCCGACCTGACCGTGGGGGGATCCTCCTGCGCTGCCCGTGAGCTACGGTCCGGCAACCGTTGGCGAGACATTCGTAGTATAGCTTCCAGGACCCCGTCCATCTTTTTATCGGGCTGTTGTTTCTCGTTGTGGGTGCCATCTCTGCTTTCCTCTCTCTCTTCTTTCCCTACTATGGTGCTAACAATGTGCTGGCCTCATGCCCATGGGGGACAAAAAGGTTGCGAGCATGTGTTGTGGCCAAGAGACGAAAAAGGAGTATGTGTGGAGTGTATGGAGGGTCGAGCAGAAGTGAGGAGGATGCGTATGCTGTGGGTGCACACGTCGGTGCGTGGGTGTTGTGATAGCCGCTAGTGGGCAGGAGGGGTGCATGTGATGCACGTTAGAGGGGGACACCAAGGGGGGCAATGACCACACCTGACCAAAGGCCATGAGTAACGAATTAATATTATTATTACACATTTTATATTATTTCAGTAAATAATAGACAGATCTTTACAAAAGATTCAATATATATAGAAAACAATATTATATTTATGATTAGAGTCAAATTTAGATAAATGGGTTGCTATGGCAATGTTGATACCTGACTATATAAGACATAAGTCTAAGCTCTAGCATTACAAGTCAGAGTGTGGCTGGCCCCACCTACTAGACATATAGCATTTTCTTGATTTTTCCATAATTTACTAATTCTAAATCCAAAACAACTTCACAGATGTATTCTCAATATCTTTTTATTATTATTTATGTAAAAAAAACATAATGTCATCGCGATGAAAAGATACACATCTTTGTAGGTGCAGTACTATATTGTGCTTATATACAGGCTTGTGTCAATGGAGCAAAAAAAGATGTCTCAAATTTTTCCTGCAATTGGAAATATTAATATAATTATTAAATATTGATCTAATTCATAATTAATGGTACGAAAATAAAGCCTGAAGTCCCATCTTTATTTTGGTATCATTTAAATTATCTAATTATTTCTCTCAGTTATTTAAATTTGCTAATTAGTGACGCACCCCTCTGCAGTTTGCGCCATTTTCTGACACCTGCAGAATAGGCCGGTATTCTAACGTTTGTTCAGCGTGCAACGTGCAGTAGTGGTGGGAACATTCGCGTGGTCGTGGGGGCGTGGTCGTTAACGCACAACACACTACGCTAGGCGCGGTAAGGAAAGGGTTAAAATATGGTGAATGTTGGTCAAATATTAACAGAGATGCAGACAAAAGTATATTTGCCCGTAGGTGAGTTGGGGGCAGATGCAAACGCAGACTTGTAACCCTTGTCGGAAGCCCGCCTCCACTAGTGCATCCCGTTACGATAGCCTTCCAACACTCCCTGAAACGATCCGACATGCCCCATCATGTCGGAAGCCTCCCGGCATGCTCTGACAATTCCGACATGTTGGAATTGTCGTAAGGCCCTGCACCCACTAGTTACGATTTTGCTTCAGACATGCCCCGATAGGCCTTCCGACACAGAATCGAACGTTGTGTCTGAAGCGTGAGAAGTATCGCAGTAGTGGATCTCGGCTTCCGACAAGGACTGGGACACACCCCGACATGGCCTGCAACATGCTCCGCCACGGGCGCCGTGTCGCAGGCCTCCCGACATGCTTACGACAATTCAAACAAGTTGGAATTGTCAGAGTGTGTCGGGAGGCTTCCGACATGTCGGGGCGTGTCGGAATGTAGCATGCTGCACTAGTGGAGGCAGGCTTCTGCCAAGGGCTATGACACCGTTCCGACACAAGTCTACAATTTCATGTGATATTTACATAGTGACACGATCCGGTAGAGTGATCTAACGGAAAGTACCTTAAATGAAGAGAGACGACTGGATTCCTTCTGTAGCTTTATTGTATGTCTATATCAGCCGGCTGACCAGAGCATACTGACCCACACCGTGTGTGTGGGAGCAGTGTGTGGGGGAGGGGGACTGCTGCCAGGGGCAACAGTCCTCCCCCACACTGGTCAGCAGGGCCTGGGTAGGCGGGATTACAAGAGGATATGACATAGGATACTAATACCATCCCCGGGCACAACGAGAAACTCGCTCTGTCGAGTTATTAGATGTAAATTTATATAAAAAAAGAAATTATGAATTATTGTGGAGAAAACATTGTGTTTTGGTAATTGAGATATTAATTTAACATTATTGAAAAATATTGTAGAAAGATGTTGTAAAAATGATGCTGGGGATGTTTACATCGCATTACGCAACATGATGTAACATTATGTAACCATCCCCGGGAGAAGTCTTTAACCACTCTGATGGTTAATAAGAGTTGATGAGTAGAAGGAAAAGGAAAAAAAAAATTACTACATGTGCAACGAGAGTCCATGAGTCTATTGGTTGCTTGAATGTCCGAATGTTCATAAATGTGCCTCGCACATGCAGCATGAAAAGTGGTCCACTGTGGGCGAGGAGCACCTGTTGGAGAACATTCGGCACAATGCAGTATGGCAAGTATAATGCAAAAGAATATGAGGTGGGTGGCAGTCTGAACAAATTTATCGACCCGTGACTAATCGGAAGTTATATGATATTAGTGATAAAGTACTGGAGTGGGGGGGGGGGGGGGGGGTTGTGGTAGTGGTGCAGGTGAGGTGGAATGAATGTGAGTGTAATTTGTATTGTGCGATGTGGAGTGAATGCGAGTATGAGTTGTTTTGTGTGAGCGATGGGTTTTGACAGTGTTCTGACCCGATGAAGCGACAGAGTGACGAAGCAACAAGCAGTGAGACAGTGGGCTAGGTGCTGGAAGGGAAAACAGACCCATATCCTTCACGCGCACCAGCACAGGCTGTGCACCGATCGTCGACAGGCGATGAAACAATGGGCCGAGTGCCAAGTTCAACTGGTCACTCAAAGAGAGAGAAAGAGAAGGGGGAGAGTAGACGCGAGATGTCCCTCGACACACCCGGCGCAGGTCGCATTGATTATTAAATCGTGCCTGCGGACGATGAGACAATGGGCCAAGCGAGAGGGGGGGGGGTGCAGCTCAAGATGTCCCCCGACACGCCTGGCACAGGTCAAAACGTGCACCATTCGTGCTCTGCATGCATAGGCATGACGAATCGCTTCATTCATGGGTGAAAAACGTCTGTGAGTGTGTGTTTTGTGGAGAGGAGTTGTGGTGTGATGGAGATGCGGTTTCGACCAAAGTCATAGGAAACTTTTACGCTGCAATGGATATATTGTAAGGCTACGTGACACCGCGGAAACTGTGTCCACAGACGTACTGGGACACGCCTCGTCGGGCAGAGTCAAGGCCATGGGGTGGGCATATGACCAACTATAGATTCGCCGCTAAACCCAGGAATGCCATCGAGTCGGCGCGCATAGATTCTATGATCGTAGCACAGTTGGCGTGAGGGCAGTTTACCGATTAAACAGGAGACAGAGTATTGGCTAGGTACCTGTCTAAGTAAGCCTGTCTGCCTGGCAAGCATCCGTGGTGACGCGTTGTGACACGCATTCACGGAGGGGGTCTGACGCTACAACCTACGAGTCCGAAGAGGATCTCGTAACCATGGACGCCGATGGCAGTGAATCCTGGTTCACTAGGGCAGCTGGCCATGGAATCGCCTGCACCTTGACTTGTTACACAACTTGTGTGCACCTCATTACGAGGATTTGCCTAAATCTTGAGGCTGATCGGCAGTAATCCGTCACCTTACGCAATCCCGGCTGTTTGACGCCGTGTTATGGCCCAAACATGTGACGGTAACTGAGCGACGATGATCCATCGCAATCTCTGTGTGTATTGATTGGGTGGCGGGTGGCGGGTTGTGTGCCAGGTTGTGTAACATGTTGATTAGTGATGGCGTGTTGTGTGCCATGTCGTGTAAAATGTATGTGGGGGGGAGGTGAGGTAGTTAATTGGGAATTGGAATTTTCTAATTAATATTGACATTTGTTTTATATGTGTATTTTATGTATTTTAAATTGTGTGTATATTTGTTTCTGTGTTCTTAATTTTGTGGATGAAAAGGTTTGGATTAGTGTATGTAAGATTCTAAAGTAAATAATTCAGTCATGACAAATCTTGGTTTGGCAGGAATAATGGTTTGCAGAATAAGTGCCCAGAAAGGCATGGACAGAGTATAGTGTAGTAAAAGCTTGGATAACGGCCGCGTGGGCGGGCGGATGACGCATGGGTTCACAGTGGTCAATTGTTACAAGCTGTTTATGTGTAGTTATGTAATAGGGACGCGGCCAGGGACGTGGCGGTGGCCGTGGATAGCGTCCTGTGAGCGTGGGTGGGTGGGGGGGTGGGCGGGCAGCTGTGTGTTGATTGTTTGTATAAAGAATTATGTAATAGGGACGCGGGCTGTGGGTGGCGTCCCTCTATAATGTATGCAGTGTTTGGCGTGGGGAGGGAAGGTAGAGCATTGGGTTTGGGGAGATTTTAAGAAATATATCAGGTGAAACGTTATATGTTATAAAAGTAATATGATATATAATAAGTTATGCGATATTTGGCCACAGGAATGATAAGTGTTCAGACTTACCTTTGTTCTCTGATGAATGAGAGAACTGGGACTAATTTGAAACTGTTTTTAGGAAGGGTGCGTCGTCGGTGGTCAGGTGCGAGGTCGGCATCGTGTAGGCATCTTTTGGAGGCTTTCATGGCTTGTGGAACTGCCAGCGGCGATGGCTTGGAGCCGGCCGCGGGTCTGGACGTGTGGGCGGCGGGCGGCGATGGCGTTGGTGATGGGTGTCGGCCGTTTTTGCGGCCGCAAGATGGTGAAAGTGTTACCGCCTGTAGTCTTGTGCAGCGACACGAAGGTGTCAGCATCGCCGAGGTGTTGTTTGCCGTTTTTCGCGTCATTCCCGGGTGGAAAGTGGGCACGGCGTTGTAGACGTCGTCGTGGCGATGTGGGTGCAGCGAGCGTCGGGTGTTGGCCGTTTTTGCGGCTGCAAATACGGTGAAGATGTTGACGCCGGCTTTGTAGAATGTACGGGAGAACAGCGTCATTGTGGAGGTGTTGAATGCGGTAGATGATAGCGTGTCTTTTTGTTATAACGGCACTTACTGGTGTTGATGCCATACTTGCAACTTGTGTATGTAGCTGACCGCGGTGTTGGTGCGGTCGGAGGTGGAGGCGGTGGCCGGAGTCGGTGAGTGCGGTGTTTCTGCAGCGTTGACCCTGGCCGCCTATGCGTTGAAGGTGGGTTGGTCTACATTCTCACAACTTGTGGAGCTAAAGTAGAGCTATTTCCTCAGCTGTGATTTTGAGATACGCGGTATCTTTCGGGTAGTCCAACAGTGACACGATCCGGTAGAGTGATCTAACGGAAAGTACCTTAAATGAAGAGAGACGACTGGATTCCTTCTGTAGCTTTATTGTATGTCTATATCAGCCGGCTGACCAGAGCATACTGACCCACACCGTGTGTGTGGGAGCAGTGTGTGGGGGAGGGGGACTGCTGCCAGGGGCAAAAGTCCTCCCCCACACTGGTCAGCAGGGCCCGGGTAGGCGGAATTACAAGAGGTTATGACATAGGATACTAACAATAGGCTCCTATAGAAGCTATTGTAAGTCAATGGGCATTTACATTTTCAGCTATATCTCCGTGAATACTTGACAAATTCCGACAAATTTTAGTCACATACTAATCAGGATGTGTTCTTGCCATATCCGAAGTTTTAAAATATTTGATAAAAGAATATATAAAAATTCTAAAAAGTTCAATTTCACTTAGTAAAACCCATGTCACCTACTTCAAACTTTACCAGAATATAGTATATGTATAATACTACTTATTTAGGTTTTAAAAACCATAGGTCACTCTCATTATTTTTTTAATATTTGAGGAAAATTTTCTTGTAGCCACACTCTGCAACACTCTAATAGTGCTACGACAGAATGGCCGTGTCAAACATGTTTGATTTGTCAGAGTATGTGGGAGTGTGTTTGAAGCATTCTCTACTAAGTGTAGGCTATGCATCCCCCTCTATTAGTTTTCAGCCTGCAAAATAGCAATTGCCCTGGGAACTTCCCTTGACAATTGCAATGTCACCATTAGGAGCAGCTCGAATGACTGGTAAACAGGAATGGTCTCCATGGATTCAGAATTATTCCAATGAGTATACTCGATGGTTATACCAATGAGTACAGAGGAGAGAGGATCAAAACGTAAATTTTGGGATAAGACATAAAAGAAAATGGAGTATGACATACCTTTTTCAAGAAGTTTTTGACCATTTTCTACTGGGGACTGCACCATAGTGGGGGTTTATATTACGTCCCTTAATTAGTCTTTTAGTCGCTAGTTCATTATCTTAGACTCTTATTTGCTATCCTTGAGTATGTATTATTTCCTGATAAAGCTACTTCGTTGGCGTGGTCACAGGGACACGGTGACCTCACATCCCTGTGACAGGAGAGGAGGAAACATGAACAAGTCAAATAAAGTTATTAGTTTTAATCTCAAGAGAGCAATCCATGAGTTACATCATCATGTGGTACAATAATTCAATGAGATGTTAATGCTACATCCGAAGTGGTGATACAAACCAGTAAGGTAACTGCAGAATTAGGTGTCCATAAATGTCCAATAATAGATTTACACGATAATCGTTCACAAGCTTAGTCTTTCAGTTGTTCACTCAGAGTTCCTATTACTCCATAACGTTCCAGTTCATGGTGCACAGTGTACTGTGGTCAGATCTTACAAGTCCTGTTCATCTGCTCTGTGTACTCTCCACTGAGAGTTAGTTACTCACACATCGGTCTGTAAGCAACTCACAGAGAGAATGGCTTCACGCAGTGAATGTTCATAGTAGGCGGCTTCACTCCAAATAGGGTAAAGCCTCCGGCGCCTAATCCCAAACCTTACTCCAGATCTTACTCCTTATACTGAAGTGCTGCTACTCTGCAGCCGCAACGGATGTGTACTCCTCAGCTGCTTACATCAGCAAGTCAAGTGACCATTCACTTCCTTATACAGGCGATCGCTCTAGGAGCCACTTCCTGCTAACACTTTGTTGCTTTATATTCATGTCTTACTGACTATACCATAAACCTTTAGGAATTGTAACATAATCTTGGGCAAGCGTGTAGTGCAGGATGTTTGGAGTTCTTCATTATTTTTCCACTCATAATGGTCTTATTTTCAAACTGGGGCAGTCAGATGCATACTGGGAAAGATCCCTCTCCTTCTATTAGTGTGTTCATGATGTAAACATAAGCCCAAGTGCTTTGTTTTTGTTTTGACATCTCAAGATTAACCCTCCAATAGAAGATATCATTATTCAAATATTTTGTGCCATGGGTTAGACTAATTCAATACTGAAGAACATGATTCTCACATTTATTTTCACCTATAATCAACCAATAAGCCATACTTTACTTTATTAACCCTATCGTGCCGTGTACCCGCGGCAGGGGTAGTCATGGAGCCGGGTACTAGTGTCAGTGACTACCGCTAGAGGCCGGGCATATAGGCCTATTGTGAACATTTTAATCACTCTATCACGTGACATGACACGTGATATTTAATACTATTTTCTATTTCGCCCGGAATATCAAATATGATGTTATATCTACATTCTCTGAAAGTTTCATGTTTATTGAACGGTCGAAAATCACGAAATTGCAGCAACTGCCCAAAAAATGAAATCTGAGAGGATCATTTATTCCTTTTGCAAATATCATCTCTAGACTTGTGTGCAAAATTGGGAACGCTAACTACCATAAATAGCATTAGCACAGGGATAATATGAATATAAAAACGTCACGTTACGACCCCCCCCCCCCTAGATCATATAATATTCATTGGCTATGCCTACACCCCCATCAGACACTGGGCTGACACAGGAGAAATGGATTTATAGAAAGAAAATGCATTTCTATCATTTTTTTTGCTTTCCCTAGCTTTTTATTCACAAGGGGTCGTAACGTGACGGGGGTCGTAACGTGACGGGGGTCGTAATGTGATGCAAAAATATGTAGAGGCTGATAACTTTTTCCCTATTAAAGATAGAGATTTAATTCTTTCGCCATGTTGTAGGTATATATTGACCCAACACAGGAACACTATGTCTACGTTTTTCCTGACCCCAAGTGACCCACTGCGGGTCATAACGTGACGGGCTCGTAACGTGACGGGGTCGTAACGTGACGGGGTCGTAACGTGACGAAAAAATACGCTGGGGGTGATAACTTTTTTTCTAGTAAAGATAAAGACTTCATTTTTTCGCCATGTCGTAGGTATATATCGGCCCTTTAATACCACAAAAGAACCTTTACTTATATTAAAGAGAATCGAAGTTATTAATAGTTTAAGGGGTGTCGTAACGTGACTGCCTAAACTACACCAAAATAGCACAAATTGAGTTTGATATGAAGAAAGCTATGTAGGCCTATCATTTTATGCTGGGAAGATACATATATGAGAGTAATTAAAAACTGTGAAAACTATTTGATTCTATCTCTTTTTAATTTTATTTTATGCATGATTTTATGCCGGTGTCGTAACGTGACGCCCTCACGTTTTTGGCCATAATTTGTCTAATTATTTTAGTTATGTGGTATTTATGGTTCTAGACTCTGCCTCAAAATGCCCTAGATGCATGGAAACCATTTAAACTATTCCCCAAAACAGATTTTTAGAAATATTCGAAATATAGCCTAGTTGCTGCAATTTCGTGATTTTCGACCGAACAATTATTTCAAATTTTATCTTAAAAAACGAATATTTTGTAAATGATGCCTCAAGGCATCACCCGGCCAGCCTCGGTTGATGCCTTGAGGCATCACCCGGCCAGCCCCAGTTGATGCCTGAAGGCATCACCCGGCGTGAATGGGTTAAATAATGTGGATCTTGACCTGGTATTGCGGGTACAAGTGGTAATTTGACATAGATACGGCCCCGGAGCATATTGGCCAGGTCTTTGTTCTCCCCCAGGTCAATCCCTTATGATGCGTGGTGAAGTGGATTATTTAGACATTTGTCTACAATATTGCACCTTCTCCGATTTGGACTTTTTCCAAGGAGCCATATTGGGAGGTCTGAATTTTCTACCGTTGTAGGTGGACGCCGGGCCTAATAATAATATATAAGAATGATATGTGTGCTTCTGGATATGGGGACATAATAAAAACTAATGCGCCATCCCTCCAACTCATATGCGTCCACTTACAACGCCGCTATATTGCTTGCATCATATATGATTGTTATTATCTGTTGAAGATGATTCACCAATACCAGCGAACTACTACTGGTTTGATGGGACAGATTTTGATTATTCTAACTGGTATCCTGGCCAACCAAATGGTATCAACAATTATGACTGCCTTGTTGTTGACCGGTACGACAAAACATGGTCAGATGAATACTACCGAGATTATAATGAATTTGCCTGCAAGGCACCTGTCAGTAAGTACTTTCATGTACATCTTGATATCAGATACTGAGATATACTGAGTGATAAACAGTATCAACTATCATAAACTTATAAAAACAAAAGCACATTCTTACCTTTATATCTTCGAGAAATATATCATGCATTATGTATCATGTATTATTTGCATCTTAACGCATGTCTCTTGACATGATATATAAATGTATTTTTTTGCAGTTCGAGGTTGGCAGGAATACAATGGTTATGAGTACTACATAAGCACTCTCACAAGTGAGACTGACAGTAACTGGTATGAGGCACGTGCTTACTGTATGCAAGAAGGAGGTGATCTTGCAAGTGTTCTTGAGGATTCAGAGGTGTCTGCTGTCACTAATTGGGTAGTAACTTTTCTCTATTTGAGCTTCTTAACATGTAATCCATGGTAACATAATGACTAAGAGATTGTCTTGTTATGCTTAGAGAAAGAAATGTAGACTTACATGATTTTGCAGAAATACTTCTGTATTTTGAAGGTTTTTTCAAGCCCTGCCATGCTTAAAGGAGTGGGTCATGTAGGTCAGCATGTTGGGCCTACCGATTCTGGAAAGGAGCGAGTGGAGAACCAGGGTAGAGTGGGTGACAGTAAAATGTAACCCTGGTTTGAAAAGCAACGTGGAGTGTAGCGGAGCCACAGGGGAATAGGCCCCATTGGCATTCAGATGCACAACGATGACTGCTGCAAGTTGAGATGTAGGCAAGGTGGTCTTGGAGGAGAGAACAATTTTCTTGCTATCGGTCACGCTTTACTACGCGTCAACCTGTCGTGGCCCATCCAAAAGATCTTTGATTATTGTTGATTATTGCACTGCACGAAACTAACGCCTTTATTTATACATGCTCCATCGCGGCAGCACACGTATCGGCTGTAAATTTACTTGTTTACATTTGTATACACCTGTAATCCGCACCTGTGTATGAGACATATACATATACAATATTGACTGGTTTCAGATGCAAGCGGCCTTATGCTCCGAGGAGTTGACGCGTAGTAATATCCGAGCTCCGAGGAGTATACAACCGCTTTTTATCTGTAACCAGTCTATATTGTATTTATTATTCACCTTTTCTGGCACTGCACGAAACTTATCACTTTATTTATACATGTGCCATCGCGGCAATACACGTATCGGCTGTATATTGCCTTGTTTTCATTTTTATTATCCATCGTATACAAAGCCCCCATTGAAAATGTATGGGGACGCAGTAAACCACGACCCAGTGGACCTGAAGTCCTCCTCCTGCTTCCGACTGCGCGCTCACCTTGTTAGAAGTAGTGTGAATGCGGCCGCCTCCCTCACAGCCACCCTCACAGCCACCCACCCTGTACGCCTCCGACTCCGACCCCGACCCCGATCACCTGGCGGACCTCGCTCAGAGGCTGCTGATATTCAGAGGTTGGTATCTGAACAGACCTTGTGTTATATATACAGTACCCCAAGTATGACTTCAGAAGAGTGGTGTTTTAACTGTGTGTATAATCATGAAAAATGATAAAAAAAGACAAGAGAATGCTGGGTTTATTATATGTTATTAATGAAATGATATTTATTAGGGATTGAGAAAGAGATTAGAACTATTGTGTAGTGGTATACGCCTATAGGTGAGGCGTATACACACGGGGAATAGGAAGACCTTGTATACGCAAAAGCATACCTATATACGCCGCGCGCATTCATATGTAAAATGGTGGTCTTCGTGCAGTGTGGACAAGTGGCATGTTGATATCAGTTCGTTTTAGTTATGCACTATTTCTCCGTACGCACTATTTTTCCGTATGCGCCACCCGGAGCATACAACATATTCGTATGCGCTGGGTATGTCCATACAAACTCCCTATGTGTTTTCTACGGACTCTTTGTATTCGGTGGATAATAAAAGACTATTTCCTTTTGTATACGGATGCGTCTTGGCTATATTTCACACCAGACGTATACGAGAGGAAATATTCTCTGTGCAACATGTATACGCCGGGCGTCCATGGCGTCCGGCGTATACATGAAAAAGAATCGTAAACCCCTGCCAATCAATTTATACTCAATCAGGTTTTAGAAGGGTTTTTGTAAAATAAATTGGTAATTCAAGATTGTATTTTTCATATAATACAGACTTGGATGCTTAATGGACAATGACATATATGCTACCAGTAGTGTCCCCAAGTGGCCGAGATTGGAACTATTTGATAGTGGCGTAAATACAACAGAATCAGGCGTATATATGACGTATATTTGACCGCACCATGGACGCTTATATACGCCTACAGATGAGGCGTATACATACGGGGAATAGGACGCCCTTGTATACGTAAAAGCATACCTATATACGCCGGCCGCATATATATGTAAAATGGTGGTTCTCGTGCAGTGTTTTCTATATACATGCATGCAATGCGTTGCATAACAGTTGGATGTCTACCCTAGTAATCACGTGGAGAGCGGCGTGTTATGAAAGAACCAAATATGTGTGATGCTCTGAGAAGCGAGTAGAAGGGAATCATGTAGCAGATTTAAAAAGAAGGCCTATGGTCGGGTCATCAGATACGATGATTATGGCGTAAATCGAGTTTCAGTTATGGAGGTGCCTGGTATGTGGTCATATGATCCTTCCAGAAGGTAGAACCTTTGTGGAAACTTAGAGGGACTGGGGGTCTCCTACATTTCCCTCGCATGAATCAACCTTACTTCATTTGAGTACATTTTTGTAATTATAGTACACGATGAGCCACATACAAACTTTCCCCTCACGCAACGTGTCCTTTGGTGCTAGATTTCAGAAAGTAGACAGTCTTGTGTTATTCTCAGAAAGTTTGAAGCAAATGTTGTTACTATCTGAAACCTTTTAGAATTTTTATATAATCTATAATAACATTATCATAATATCAATCCCTGAATCTAAATTTTGTTCTACAAGAAGACATATTGGGTTATCAGGAATATGATTCAGGTTTCAATTTACAAGGTGAGTTGTCCTATATGCCTTTGAATGTATCATACATGTAGTTTCACTGCAGTGTATTTTTGTATGGCACCCTACCAGAATCTATATTGCTAAGTAAGGAGTCCATGTTTTTTTAGATATTCACTGTAGACAAAGTGATTCTTGAAACTTCCCTAACATATGATACAAGATATTGATTTGTTTCAATTCAGGCACAGAGGACTTCATATCAGGGGGATATGTGGATTGGTCTGAACAAACTTGCGGGAAACCGTAATGCATGGGGGTAGGTTTAAAATCGTAATATCGTAATCATTGTTATCACCATAGGTACAGAAACTCATTGCCTGAAGCCCTAATTGCCAACTAGCGTTACCAAATATAATCACAAGTGACTTGGAGTAGCTCAGGTACCGCCATTCGGCGACTGGGCGTACACCCAGTTGCCCACTAGCATAAGGCGTGCCGTTCACACTGTGCGATTTGACACGCTAGTCGCTGCCAGGTACGACCAGTCGGCGACTGGGCGAACCTCGTTACACACAGCAGGGTAGTGTGAACAGGGCTTTAGTTTCCCATTTAATTTATCTTGGTAAGGATATGAAATACTTTCATTGACAGGTGGTCTGACGAAAATATCTTTTCTTCTACCTGGTCAAATTGGAGTCCATCATTTCCAACTAACGATGCACTTGGGCATCTGTGTGGATACCAGGAGACCGCTGATACGAAAGGTAACTTTAAAGAGCTTTATGTTGTAGAAATGTTCCTAGTTCTATACTATATTGTACTTTTCCCTCCAGATATAAGTTTTTATGGCCTTTTTGAAACACTAAAGAACATACCGTTTCTATCCTGGGTAAATTAATAAGTTGTTTGGTCTTGAAAACCTCACTTTGCACCAAGAGAGACTATATCCCCTGCCTATATGGCCTATATGGCTCAGCTGACACGAGATCACAAAGTGTGAGAAAATAGCCATTGCTGAATGGTGTGGAACACGTATCTACTCTCGACTAGAACTTGTTATCCAAATCTCAACTCAATGTTACTCAAATAAATGTGTAGGCCTTAACTAGCGTCACGAAGTGTGCTGCACGAATATTTGTTCTGTATTGTCTGATTGAATCTACCTAGATGTGTATATCTTGCGTTGGAAACGGCGGTTGTTGTCTAAAAAGTGAGCCTTTGTCGCCTGAACTACTAAACAGGTTCAAAGGTCTAAAACATTTATGGCTGATGTGGTAACATGACATAAATCTAGCTGACTGATAGGTATTTAAATGACTGAAGATAGCGCGTATGACTACAATTCGATATAACATAGATAATCCAAAATATCTTTCGGAGTTGATTTTTTTCTGTGTGTAAATTATTATTTACCTTACATCAAGAAAATAGACATCCCTTGACTTCAGGAAGGCGTTTGATATCACCCTGTTAGTACTCTTACTACTATGGCGTCTTTGTATACCACACGTGTCGCAACTCTTTCATTGAAGAAGAAACCCTGTTTTGAGCTTTCATTGAAAAAAATTTCACCGTTACTTACCATTAGGAAATATAAGTTAGGATAGTATATCTTAATGACTGAACATACATAATATTTTACATGTTTTATCATTTGGCTGACCTTTCCTGCATTTCTGACAGTTGTCATTTGAAATCATATCTATCATAGTTATGAAACCCATGGGTAGCATGGCCACATATTTTGCATCAAACGCTACGGGTGAATGTGACTTCGACGTCAGGCTTGTTATGGGCTTTGCAGTATACGTTGTTGACCATATTTTGAATATTCAGTGTCACTGACATATTTCCCACAGAAGTGGATTTTCCTGGATCCGACTGGTCTAAAAACCTTTAAGTCAACAGCTCCTGCACTTGTGGAATTACAATCGAGATGTGTTTACATATTGTATGAATTAAGGGTGGTACTATTCGTCACATAAAGGTCAATTGAAGATCATGATAAGGTACACATATCTTTATGGTTATGACTATTTCTGCGGCCTACTTTTACTTTGCAGGGCGATGGAAAAATGGACATTGTGACACAAAGAAAGGATTCTTGTGTAAAAGGCCGAAGACTGGTAGCCCAACCCCCAAAACTACCAGGCCAACCCCTGCTGTTGGTGGCTACTGTCCTGCAGGATATTATGGCGCTGGTTAGCTATATCTTTCACCAAATACACAGAATGCATCCTGCAGGAACAGAAATATTTATTATTTGAATTGGCTTTATTTTACAAATATATGATAGATAATTAACACGAATCCTCCTTAATTGCAGTGCTTTAGAAATTGCTCTAAATCTAAATCGACATGGCTACAACTATATATCTGACGAATATTTCATATGGTGATCACTTTTCTTTCTATCGTGTTAGGAAACAAATGCTTGAAAGTGGTCATATCAGGGCAACTAGGACAAGGTGCTTTGACATTTCATGATGCCGTTTCAAAATGCCGAACGGAACCTGGTTTCCTGCCAAGCATAGCTAGTATTCAGACAGACCTTGAGCAAGGTAAGATGTGCATGGAAATTGCATGGAACATTCGTTATATGGCTAGCTATAAATGGGAAAGGTATTATACATAATGCTCCTTTACAAAGTCTTCTTCATTAAAGGTCCAATGCTTTAGAAAAAATGAATATCTGGATTATCCTTATCAGCAGTAAACTCAAGTGCATAACGATGTAGTCATAACTGTTTTTCTATTTTTCAAAGCTGTTGTGAATGCTCATCTCCAAGGATTGAGGATAGCAGTATGGATTGGACTTCGCAGGAGTACGTTCGGTGAAGACTGGACTTGGATTGATAGTAGCCCTTATCAATACACAAACTGGGCACCCAATGAGCCTAATTCAAAAGATGTCAGTTATTAATAATATAATTTTAAACCCTTTGAATTTTTGCTTACTCCAACCAAATCTAACTTGTGATATTTTTGTGCACATTTAACCATTCTTTTGTCATTTTGACATCAGTTTTAATTATTTGAATCTCCTCCGTATAGACCACATTTTTAGCATTGATGACATCGGTACTAATATTGTCATTTTTATCGATAGGAGCATTGTACCGAGGTGTGGATGAAACCTGGGACATTGGGAAAATGGAACGACGCTAAATGTAGTGAAAAGAGAGGATATGTTTGTCAAGTATACAAAGGTGGATTATGTATCCTTTTTCCACATTACCTCTACAATAGGTTTCTTTACCCTCACATTTACTAACTGTCTACGTCTCCGTTTGATTTCTTACTACCGTATTCCCCATCTTCCTCCTCTCATGTCATCCTTCCTTATTCTCTACATTTTGTTTAAAAGTCCAATCTGGGAAACAGCCTTTACATGTGTAAGCTAAAAATAGGTTGCCATTTTCTTTTTTATTATAACTTTTTTAGACAGTAAATCTGTTTATAATACATATTCCATGGTGCGGAATTATGCCATAGGCATGGCGTAATTATACAAAAAGCCTATATGTAGATAGCTTATTAATCGGTGTGGGTGGGCAGGTTAAAAACCGTTCAAAGCGTCCGTATAGGCTGGGTAGTTCTTGTATAGACAGAACTACCCGGTATGACTATACAAATGCCAAACGTATCGCCTAAAGAAACGACACGACATAACAGGTTACCGACGAAAAAATTCTCAAAGTTGGAACCGTTTGTTAGAACAACTACACGGCAGAGACCATTGTATGTAGTTCTATATAGTACAGTGATAATAGGAGTGACAAAGATGTTGGTCTGTTGAGAGGTGAAATGGTGGGGACCAGAAACAAAGGATATGGTCGCCGCATAGATCTCGAAAGCAGAGGAATTAATGCTCATTCCTGCAAGCGTGGGAGTTGAGGTGTAGAGACACACCCGGATGTCGTGATGGTTATGTCGGAGAGGTGATCTGGGACGTAAGCGGCATCGCAGACAGGGCATCATGAACGTCTCATCGTCTCTGAGAGCGTGCGACCTCCGCCCTGAAGTGGAGGGCGAGAGAGGTCGAGCCTCCAAGGGAAAACTGCTCGGGAGGTTCCGAGGAGCATCGAACGAGATGAACGCAGAGGCACTATAAAGTTGAAGAGGGTACAACTGTTGCATGATTCCTATTGGCGCTGGGGCGCAACCCCAGAAACCGCCGCCCCCGCCGAAGGGCCGAGGTGAGTAGAAAAATCGGTACCAGGATCTAACTCGGAAGAGAGATCCGGAGGAGAGGTGATGAGAGAAATCATTTCACATTATTTCAAGATTATTTCACACTCACAGAACCTTGATTGAAGAAGAGGCATGTCGGGGGGGGGGGGGGCGGCGCAGGGGCACAACCCGAGAAACCGCCACCCCCTTCAGAGGGACCGAGGTGAGTGTTCAGGGCGTCCGTATAGGCTGGGTGGTTCTTGTGTAGACCGCTTGGTGTAGACAGTTCATGGAGTAGTCGCATGGTGGCATAGACGTTCCCCTTTGTCTAATTGCAAGTGAATTTATAATTCACCACAATTCAGGAAAACGAGAAAACTGTAAAACCGCCAGATGCATCGTTGGCGTCCTTCCTTGAACATTCCGTAAAGTAATCATACTCACACGTCGATTGTTAAACACAATCACCTTTAAGCCCTGCCCCAGCTTCTTTAGAGGTATTCACAACATATCATGTATACTTTTCAGATACTAATACAATCAAATTGAAAAATATAACTATGATAGAATCATGATTTCGATATGAAACTATCATTTTCAGACCTTTAAACTTAGTCAAATGATATCATATTTACACAGACCGTACATCTATATGCAGTCTACCTAATTCCAGAATATCATAATTATCCACCATGTATTTCACCTGCAAGACTTAATTTTCCATTAAACCCGCTACAATAGACTACGATGGGTCACGAAAAATCCAACATGTTGGATTTCATCGGGGCCTCTACGATTGGCATTTTTAATGTATCCTAAGGTGTCGTACACGGCATAGCAGAAACCTGTTCCACCTATCACAATTTTTGCTGAGAATCAGTATGGTGTCGTGAAGCCAATCGTAAGGCCTATTGGACCAGAATCGTGGTAGGTGGGGGCAGGGCATAAAGCCGGGCTCCCACTGTCCCAACACACTACGAAAAGTGTTGCGATTGGGCTACGGTACGAAATTTTCTAATCGTATAGCTATCAGGAGGGCTCTGTCGGAATGTGTCGGAATGGGTTTAGCGGTAATAAAAAGAAAACCACTGTACCGACACAGGCTACGATTCAAGAGGTACGCCAATGCAAATTTTGGCTGCACTATGATGCCTGGAGGCATTCCTGGGTGTAGTACGCTATGATACCTGGAGGCATTCCCTGGTGAAGTACGCTTTGATGCCTGGAGGCATTCCCCGGTGTAGTATGCTATAATGCCTGGAGGCATTACCAGGCATAGTACACCATGATGCCTGGAAGCATTCCCAGGCATAGTATGCTATGATGCCTGGAGGCATTCCCAGGCCTAGTACTCTGATATCAGGCAGAATCAACCAAGTTCCGGTGACTGAGCAATTGTCTAGGGACGCTCCCGTGGCAATTGCTATTTTGCGGGCCAAAAAACCAACGGATGGGGGGGGAGGAGGTGCATAGGTTACACATAGTAGAGAATGCTTCCGACACACTCTGACACACTCCGACAAATCGAACATGTCCGAAGGCCTACGACACGGCATTTCTATGGTTAACACTATCGGAGTGTGTCAGAGTGTGTTGTAGTTCTCATCGGAACACAAAACCCACTTCCATGATAGAGCCGTTCCTTCCGACACAAATTTTATTTTTTCATCGGAATGCTCGTTGCAAGGCTATTGTAGTGTGTTGGGGGCGCAAATCGTGATAGTGGAATACCCCCTTCAGAGTGTGTCGCTGTAACTTTCTCCACTGCATAAGAGAATATCTCTGATGAAAATCAGATGAATGCATCTAAATTCAATAACATACAACTTACTTATATTTATATTGAAAGCGATATCTATTCCAGATCCAGGTAATGTCATTGGAACATCAGCCATTCCATCGGTGAATTTTACCTGCCCTGTTGGCTTTACTCCTTATTGGTATGGGTGTTTCAAGTAAGTTTATCATAAGTTGTAGGCAGTATAGCCAGCATAAAGGCCAGCCCCCACCTACCACGATGGTCTACGACATGCATCCCGATAGCTACGATTTGAAATGCCCAAATCGTGACCTACCGAGAAGTCCCCGATAGTTTCAAAACGTTGAAATGGTTTGAAATCATAGAAGGTAGAAACGCCTTTGGAGGACCAAAACATAAACTATGGTCTCGATTGCCGCACGATTCAATCGGTGTATCAATTTAGATCTCAGGCAGAAATTTAATAATGAAATATACTATAATTCTAGAAATATGTCATGAATCTAAATAATCTCTTAGAGGTATTTACAACATATATATTTTTCAGACACTAAAACAATCATATTGAAAAATATAACTGTGGTAGAATCATAATTTTGTTATGAAAGTATTATTTTCAGACCCTTAGACCTAACCCATTAATACCATATTTACAGCGATTATATATCTTTATGCGCTCTTTATATATCTTTATGCGCACATCTATAAGTGCACAGCTGATGCTATACTTGAATCAAATAAGTCCGGACAAAATTTTAGGTAAAAGCTAAGAATTTTTGCAATGAGGCTTTTAAAAATGTCGTCAAGGATAATCAGTCATCGGTTCTTGCTGATCTAGAATCATTAGTTGATAGTATGTCATGATACTCATTAATAGATTTTAAAATTCAAGCAGTACTTCTGTATTTGCAAAACTGGAGGTCCCTGTGTCATCAGTTTCATATCAAGAAGTATTTGTTGAGAACCATATGCCTTGATCTGAATCTTAAATATTATTGAGCACATTTAAACATATTCCATTCTCCACAGGCACCAGACAACAGCATTGTCCTATGAAGCTGCAAACATGCAGTGTAAGCAGGCACATCCCTCAGCAGTTCTGGTTGGGATCCATGCTGAAGCGGAGAATGCTGCTATACAGACCATGGCTCTACGCTATAACACAGACATATGGATTGGCCTGAGAGACAAGAACAGTACGGTAATTGCCAAGCATAGCACCGCGCGAAAAACCCCAGTTATTTCATACATACGCGACCGCATTAATGCATGCATCCAATGTACATTGACATGTTTTTATACATATACGTCCACATATCACGCCAGCGTATGTGGCATATACAAATGTGTATTTCCATGTTTACAGAAGCGTAATAGCTGTATTTGCCACAAAGCATATATGAAAAGAAATATATTTACGCATTGTAGATTTGTCAGTCATATACATGTTATATACGTTTGGCATATATATGTTATAGACAAAAAAATGAAAATGGTTTACCCAGCTGTTCAGTTGCCCGGCCGCCCGGCTGCCCAGCACCCGCCTCCGCCTCCCCCTCCGTGTCTCCCCCAAGCCTACCCCCTCCTCCTCCAGTCTCCCCCCAGTGCATGTGGATGGAGTATTCCAAGTTCTCTGCCTACACACATTATCAGAGTGTTGTCCATGGGTGGACAGGGGCATGGCTGTGTGCCGACGCATAGTGACGGGTGTGAAAGCAGTGGGTGTGAAATAGGCTGCAGCCGACGCGTTGGTGGCAGTGGCAGCAGCGGTGGTGTTGGCGGCGGTTTTGTGGCCCGACTCAGTGTCTATAACCACAACCTCCTAAAGCCTTTTAATGGCACAAATCAAGAACCCTACAGAAGAGTGGTGTTTCAAAAATAAAATAACTTTTAAAAAGCCAACAAATTCTGGGTTTATTACATGTATTTAATCAAAAGATAATAAATAGGGTTTTCGAACGATTTTACAATCAAAATTCATAATATGACATCGGATTTACCATATACCAAGGACTTAATGGTGCAGAGATTGGAATTATTTGATAGTGGTGCAAATACAACAGAATTAAGCATATATATGACATATTAACTCATTAACGCAAAATCATATACATATATACATATGTAAATTAGGGATATTCACGCTGTGTAGGATGCAGTTTGTTTTCAGCACAAGTAACTTTTATACAGTAGCTGAACTGTACATTTGAGCTAAGTTTTGAATATCAGTATGAGCTATAAAAACGGAACTGGATATATTGTTGTTGGAAAAAGGTACAGTTATAGACATTGACTGCTTTCTGGAACTTAGTGCTTGTGTTATGAAAAAAAGCAGGTCACCAGAAAAAGTTTGTACTAGGTAGAATACTCGCTCAGTATATTGTTAATACATGGACCTATTTTGATACATCTAAAGATTGGAGAGAATGGAGAGTACAGGTGGGAAGATACCTGGAATGTCTGGTATGCCAATTGGGCAAGTGGGCAACCTATCAAGGAATCTGGTGGTGGATGTGTTAAAATATCTACAGACGGTAAATGGCGAGATGATGTCTGTTTACAGCAGTATCCATCAATTTGCAAGATTTCACAATGTAGGTATTAAACAGACCTATAATGGACACATAAGGGCAGTGATAACCATTTAGAATTATAAGCATCGTTTATTAAAAACACGTTTTTAAAGACTAGAGAGAATGGATAGTACTTATGTTTGCCTCCATTGTCATTTATCATTTAGCTAGAATTGGAAATAGATAATTTTTCTTTTTTTCGATCGAAGACTTTGTTCCATACAGAAGTCAAACAAGATTACTCCTCACTGATGCTCAGTGCCCACTGAAGCTCATAATGACAATGTGATTGTATAGCAGCATATAAAACAATAATTACATGTTTCAATAGAAACAAACACATTTTTATTATATTACCACTGCATTCTACCACTTAACATCATCATCCTCATTGATTTTGACAAAATATTATTGAAGGACGCTCATAATTACTCAAAATGATGATTTCAGTGCCACCCCAGACTACACCTGCAACAAGAAAAGGCAATTGCCCATCAGGTCATGGATGGTTTGAATATCACGAACATTGTTATTTATTCAAACCCACAGACAGGAGAGGCTGGGAACAAGCAAAGTCAGCAGTATGTCATTACTAGAATACTTATATAATACTTATTGTAATTAGCCAATAGACCTGGAAGTGCTGCTCGCTGTTGCATCCATAAAGCATTGAAATGTAAACTGCCACTGTGGTGCCTCTGAGACCAACCAGGAACGGCATGTCAGCTATTGAAATATTCGATTTTATAAATTACTGCATCATTGGAATGGTGAAATATTATGTGTCGTAGTGTTTAGGAATGCTTGTCATAGTGTGTCGGGAGCTCAATGGGGTCTTAGCCTATACAATCTATAAAATAATACCAAAGTGCATTTATTCTACATTGAAGGGGAGAGTCCAATATACACTTAACTCATTTACAGAGTGCATGGTTTTTCAGTGTCATAAAGAGGGATTCCGTTCAGAACTGGTTTCAATTCACTCCTATGCTGAGAACAAAATGATTTACGACCGAATTAATGAGATGAATGCATGGTCCAGTGATGTATGGATTGGACTCTATCGGTCCAGCAAAGGTAAGGCTCTATTGTCTTGTGTAACATGCTATATATCCAGAAATATGATACATTCATTGGCTGTAAAGGTGTATCTCTAGAGCTATTAATCTTGAAGTGAAATACTATTGATAATTAGCTTATCTACAGTTTCAGTTCTACAATATCGATATAGTTGAAAGCAGATACCGTATGAGACGACAATTTTGATACTTCCAGATAGAACCAAAACCTTATGGTCAGATGGGACAGCAGTCCAGTATGAGGCATGGGCCCCTAATGAGCCTAATGGTGAGCAGACTGGGGAGGATTGTGTTGAGATGTGGAATCAACAATGGCCTGCAAAATGGAATGACCACAAATGTACTGATGAGAAAGGTTACATCTGCAAGGCCCCAAAGAGTATGTCTGTTTTTCCTTCGATAACCTAACTTTGCCATGCTGAATCGCAGTAAAAGTATAAAATGATATAAAGAAAATACAGTGTTAGATTGTAGACATATTTCAAGTTTGAAAAGATTATTGACCAATTAAATAACGTGTATATGAAGTACATTTTGGCACACAGTTACACTGACTGATTCAAGCCCTCTTTGGATCCACCCTGTCTATAAATGCTATCAGTATTGAAGATTAACTGAATTACAGTACAATTAACAAAAAATAAACCGAAAATGTCCAGAATATTATGTCTGTGATGTTTGTTTAAAAAAGATAAATACAAATCTAAAATTTGAGCGCCGACCCATCCTCTATCGTCTGTCAACACATGTCAAACGTGGTGATCTACATGCTATGCAACCAGGGAATAAAGTGTTTGGCTTATCTCGATAACTACTCTTGACTTGTAGCATTATATGAGTCCCAAATGGCACCTACTTAACCTTTCCCCAACTCACACATGACCTCAGCCTCCGACTCACAGACCACAAGTGTACACCCTTCTACCACAGTACCAGTCTGTTTTAATAGGCTCCCAGATTGACACAGCCTTCATGGTAGTCTAATGCCCGATGGAAAGTTCAAAGTTATCGATGCATCCCATGCTTGATAAGACAATTAACATGTCATCCTCTGCCAACTCCAATCATTGTAAGTAGGCCAGCTGGTCCACATCTCCATCTGCGTTAGGCATACTTGGGAACATTACCCCTACCCTGGATGAAAGAGGAGACATGAGCTGGGAGAACGAAATTTTATTGAATTTTATAAGTAATAAAATTGTATGTCGACCTTATTGGACGAGATATGAATAATGTAATTATTGAAATGAGAGTATAATACAATGGATAATTGACAGTTAGAAAATGATGTCAATTATGATAATGATATATAGACATGTAAAACAATGAATTGAGTGTATATGGTTATACATTGTATTAATGATAAAAATAGGCTTGTGGGCGGGTGGGAATAAAAGTGTAGTACGTGTTTACGTTATGGAGGGTCGAGTAGGAGTGAGGGAGAGCCGAGGTTGTGCGGTTGTGATGAGAGCTGCTAGAGGGCCGGAGGGGTGCCCGTGAGGCGCGTTGTAGAGGGGGGGGGGGGGGGGGGGACACCAGGGGGAGCAATGACCACCCCTGACCAAAGTCCATGGGTCACCTATTTGCAGCCCTCCGCGCCGCACAGTTTTTGTGATCAGAATAGGTTTTCCAGACATCTAGGATGTGACCAGGTTTTGTGCTCATATCCATGTGGTGAACAGCACCCACACAAACTTTCATGACACTGTTGACATTTGGTGCTACTGTCCGCGCTTTAATCAATTGAAAGTTGGTCATATAGAAGTGGGACTGTTTGGAAACCCACATCACAGAGTCACTCCCTCGCGGACGCGTTCTGGCTTTGGGTTTAGCCACCTATATCCTCTGGACACACCACCATGCAAGAGCTCGGATTGCGATCGTAACCAATGACCCAGGGCCTGTAGGACCATCATCAGCAGATAAAAGAAGGATGATTTCATCGGTCTATGTGTTCAGCAGCTCTGATGAGACACTTCTTTGATAGACTCTGCCATTGCGGCCAACGAGGGCTTGGTCCCACTTAAAGTTTCCCAACTCGTCAAGTGCCATGCCGTCCGACCTATCCAATTTCAGCACTGAGACATATATGAACCTCTTTCCAGCTACGGATAGGCAAGCCATACACAGTTATTAGCCTCTTTCAACGTGGCAACGAACAAGTCGTCACAGGCCTCATTCTACCTTGACGTTTGCCGCTGGCCACGTGACTTAAAGATGATAAAAAGCAAATATGCTAAGTTAATGAATCCAAAAGAGAAAGCCCCGCCTACCATGCCTAAGAGCATGCTTATGGAGGGGCAAGCAGGTACAAATATCACCTGGGAGTAGCGTGGGGCTGTGTATATGGACCTCCGACATAGCCTTTATAACGCTGGCGACCTTTGCGACCTCGCATCGTGTATGAGGGCGATGTGTAATGCTACAGAACAGGCTAGCTTGTTTCAAACTTGAGGCCTCCTCAGCGCCCTGACCACCCGCACATAAGGCCAGAGCCTCTGGCTTGTGATCTAGTCAAGCATTGCAGGTAGGAGAGTGAACACTCTATATCTTTCTGTATCTCTGTATATCTATGTATCTGTGTATTTCTGTGTAAACCGGTGTAGACCTGTTTCTCGTACACGATGTAATGATTACACTCACTGTAAATCCAAGTTATAGTGTGATTTTTCCATGCCCCACCTGTACAGTGCCCAGTTCCCCACACACTAATGTCAGCAGTGAATTGTAACCACCACATACACACAGGCCTTACCTCACTGTGTTAAGGGCAGGCCTTATACCTTTTTAAAACATTCTCAAGGAGTAATTGCTTGTTATCAGCTTTAATCTGCCGCACCTACAGTCCTTGCGGCTGAGCTGTTTGTAGGGGGGCCTTTGTGAATTCACTGTCATTCATGTCAAATATTGCGTCCTCGGGACGTAGGGACCCCCTTTGCAGTTTTTAGATACTGCCCCCCCCCTCCCTTTTGCACCGTGGTGTGCAACCCTGCTTGCCATGATGACTCCATCGGGGTCAGGCAGCCCTCGTACAAACAAGGACTGTTGGGTTAGAGGCTGTCTGGAGGTAGAGGCGTTCATGTGCGTCTTTAAAGCATGGAGGAAAGCGCCCAAGAGATATCAATATCACAACGGCAGTGACAGCAGCATATAGGTGGGCACAGGCAGGCAGAGTGAGGAGGAGGGTGTAGGAGAGATAGTCCTTATTAGTATAGGTCGTATGGGTGGTTCCTCCACTGGGAATATTGGAAGGGACAGTGATTTCTGAGGTGGCCATGACAGTTCGGGATGTGTGTGCAGGTGGTGTCATCTGGCGCTTCGTAGATGCTGCCGTCTGTTTCAGCGCTTACTTGATATGTGGCGGCACTTGTTGCCATGAAACATTAACACAATAGTTGCGGCTTAAGCTAAAAACCTGTAGATGCGGATATGGTACTTGCTGATGATGCTCGAGCAGCAACCCTTTGTTCGATCCTACAGGCATGATCCATGGCCCTGCTTCACCCCATCGATCATGTGACCGGAATGCTTTACACCTGTCAGGCCTCCCTCAAGATCCCTTTGGAAATTGGTTACAGGTTTCTGGCCCACTGGTGCGACGCGACTGTCGCAAGTCAATAAAAAGTCATAAACGGCCTCAGAGGGTCATAAAAACGGCGGCGCCCGTCGCATCGCACACAATCGCTCCTGTGGGGCTGAGCATGCGAGCATCCGTCGCACAGGTATACAGTATCTATGGTATTTAGAACCACCTGACAGTAGGAGAATGTGACACACTTGTTGACAATGTATGATAAGACTTCGAGTGCAACTCTAGGGGATTCACTACATGTTGGCACTAGGTCTCAGGCACTAGGTCTCAGCAGGTGTGAAAGCTGTGAAAACGGCAGGCCATGGCAGTTGAAGTAAGTCAGACACCTCTGAAGATGCATGAGGCTGTCACATGCACTCTAAAGGCCCGGCTCCAACAGAGAGATGGATTCGTCGCACGTTTTTTATGGGCCCATAAACGCCGGTCGACCCTGTTTTATTGCCCCAACTGCGATGGATTTGTTGCACTCAATTGCAGGGAAGGTACAGGGTATGCCACACTGGTGCAACGTAATCGTCGCAGTGCTACACCAGTGGTATAAATAATGATTATCTAGTGTAAAGATATTATATATGATTTATATTCACAAATATATGCACATATAATTACATTTAGGAAAAGAAAAAGATAAAAATAGACACAGGCTTACACCTACAGCCACAGCCTTCCGTATTCACAGACTGTTTTGCTGTTACACCTTCTGAGACCTGGTGCTGTCATACCAGTATATGCTAATAATTCACAGCAGGATACACCATGTACCAGAGGTATGGACTCCCTTGATCAATACAACAGGCTCTTTTAACCATACTGACTATAAGAAGCTCTCCATGCCTGTGCGACGGATCCATCGCACATCATGAACATCTCATGATGTGCGATGCGACATCGCACACACGCGCAAGTCCGGCCACACTGGGGAGATCATGTGCGATGGGACAAGCGGCCGTTTTTATTACCCTCGGCCGGTGTTTATTACATTTTATGGACTTGCGACGAATCAGTCTCTCTGATGGAGCTGGGCCTTAATTTCCAGCCTGCTCTGAACATCATTTACAAACTGATCTGGGCTGAAGGGCTAGTTGGCTGGTATGTAGATGTCAGGGCCCACCACCCGAAAGTCGGGACATTAGGGCCCGCCTAAAGCCAACCTAGGGTTAGGGTTAGGGTAAGGGTTAGGGATAGGGATAGGGATAGGGATAGGGATAGGGACAGGGTTAGGGTTAGGGATAGGGATAGGGTTAGGGATAGGGATAGGGATAGGCTTAGGGATAGGCTTAGGGATAGGCTGAGGGTTAGGATATGGGTAAGGGTTAGGTATAGGGTTACTTACTTATACCTACTACTAAATACAGTATTTATTCACAGTTGAGATGCTTGAGAAGGGAAGATTTTAAACGGGTCGAGTTTGTTAGGGGTCAAGTTTTTTACGGGTCAAGTTCTCCAATATTCAAACATTAGCCAATTATGCAAAATTAAGTGGGCCCTAACGTCTATATGCAACATCTCCCTCCCGGCACCATAAGACTTGATAAGTGTGACCACGGCATCGCGGTGCGGCCGAGGCGCGACTGAGGCTTTCACACCCCCGGTGTGGGGTGGGCCCTAATGTCGCGACTTTCAGGTGGTGGGCCCTAACGTCTTGCAGCCAATTGGCTGGTACCCGCATGTGTTGAACGACTTACAGGCATGTAGTATCGGCTGGCTGCTGCGATGGCAGTGTTGATTGCTGGTTATTCACAGACTTAGTAAGGTCGGTAACCAGCTCAATTTTCAAATGTCAACGGACATTACACTAGATACGATGTGTTTCTTACAAGTAGTAAAGCTCAACGGGTATTAAACTGATACAATCGAATAAGAAGAGATAAATATGATTGATGATATTATATCATGGCTGACATATTTATCAAAGAAGAACTTTGATGACTTTGACAGGTGCTTGAGCGATAATAGGGGCTGCAGTCACTTGACAATTCATTATGACAGCGCATATTGCCCAGGGATCGACTGTCAGTACATGTATGTGTAACACATTCAAAAACAAAGGCAGGGTTATGAAAATTCATTTCCATATCAGATTTGGTTCAATCTATTAAATGACTGTATTATTTGTCCTGTCTTCAATTCTGTTGTATGGCTCCACCCATCTTGTTTGTTTTGATTCTGATGCCAACAGTGCGCATTCACGAGGTGGTCAGAATCTGTCCACTGATCGGGCTGTCCCTGCGGTCTAATTCCGCCGAGCCCCCTAGCGGATGACCGGGGAACCAGCCTAAAGGGCTAGAGGCAGAGGAGGTGTGAAGCGCAGCGCCCCCTATAGTGACTTGGGTCATATATACGATCGCGGCTGCCTCACAGTGCCACTTTCGAACATGCCAGCAAGAGGGAAGGAGCTCTGAGAAGAGCCCACACCAAAACATGCAAAATGCAAATGGTGTTAGTATCCCATGTCATATCCTCATGTAATCCCGCCTACCCGGGCCCTGCTGACCAGTGTGGGGGAGGACTGTTGCCCCTGGCAACAGTCCCCCTCCCCCACACACTGCTCCCACACACACAGTGTGGGTCAGTATGCTCTGGTCAGCCGGCTGATATAGACATACAATAAAGCTACAGAAGGAATCCAGTCGTCTCTCCTCATTTAAGGTACTTTCCGTTAGATCACTCTACCAGATCGTGTCACTGTTGGACAACCCGAAAGATACCGCGTATCTCAAAGTCACAGCCGAGAAAATAGCTCTACTTTAGCTCCACAAGTTGTGAGAATGTAGACGACCGCACCTTCAAGCATAGGCGGCCGGGGTCAACGCTGCAGAAACACCGCACTCACTGACTCCGGCCACTGCCTCCACCTCCGACCGCACCGTCACCGCGGTCAGGTAAACACAAGTCGCAGATATCATCGCATCAAACACCAGTAAGTGAATAAACAATGCAATGATAGCAGGAAAAGACATTCAACGTGAGTAGAAATGCCCATCAAGTATCAACTATAGATGTTCTACTCGTTAAAACAGCACCCGCCTCTATCACGGCCGCTCAGCATGTCCAGACTTGCACCCGCCGCCAGTGCACGCTGCTTCATAACACGGCCGGCTCTGACGCCTGCAGCTCTGCCCACACCATCTAGCAAGCTGTTAATGCTCCACACGATATGAACCATCAAAATCAACACCTTCACCGTTTTGCAGCCGCAAAACGGCCGACACCGTCGCCGTCGCCGACGCCGACGCTGTCGCCGCCCGCCCCCACACGTCCAGACCCGCGGCCGGCTCCCAAGCCATCGCCGCTGGCAGCTCTCCTCACCACCTAACTTGCTGTTAATGCTCACACGACGTGAAGCATTGAAACAACGATATCTACGATGCCGACTTTGTACCCGCCCACCGACGACGCCTTTCTTCTCCACTCAACACCATCATCAGAGACATTATCACAACATCGCGTCGGACGCCCGCCTCCAACACCCGCGGCCGCTCAGCGTGTCCAAGCCTACAAAGCAGGACATCCAGAATCAACGTGACGCCAACCAGCCTTACAACAATCTCAAAATTATACTCCCCGTTCTCCTATTCATCAGAGAACAAAAGGTTAGTCTGAACACTTATCCGTACCTGTGACCAAATAATCTTCTCATATACTTTTCTCATAACATTTACTTCTCACCTATATTTCCAAATATTCTCACTTACAATACCGTTTGATTCATACAGTAAAACGGACGCTGATGGCCAACGCCCGCGTCCCTGTTTTGCAACCTCTCACCCAACCCACGCTCCACCCCCCCACCTCTCAGCGTGGCTTGATACCCACGCCATCCAATGCATACATTAAAACGGACGCTATCCACGGCCACAGCCCGCGTCTCTATTACATAACCACGCAAACAAACGCACTGTAAACAGACACGGCCGCAATACAACCGCCCACACGTCCGTTACAAGCTTAGAAGACCCACGCCGGTCTATAATAAGCCAGCATGCACTATGATGCACCAGCTGGACTACATCCCCCCCTTCCTCCCTCACATACTGAGCCCAGATATCTGTACTCACTATACCGTGTCCCATGTATCATGGCACACAGTTATCACACGTCCTAATCCAGACCCTTCAGAATACACAAATACAAATACACACATACAAAGTATATTCAAAATACACATATAAAAAAAATATCAATATTAATTAGAAAACTCAGATTCCTAATTAACTACCTCACCTTTCCCCCCCCCCCCCCCCCCACATACATTTTACACAACATGGCACACATCACGCCATCACTAATCAACACGTCACACAACGTGGCACACAACCCGCCACCCGCCACCCAATTGATACACACAGAGATTGTGATGGATCATCGTCGCTTGGTTACCATCACGTGTTTGCGCCACAACACGGCGTCAAACAGACGGGATTGCGTAAGGTGACGGATTACTGCCGATCAGCCTCGGGATTTAGGCAAATCCTCGTAATGAGGTGCACACAAATTGTGTAACGAGTCAAGGTGCAGGCGATTCCGTGGCCAGCTGCCCTAGTGAACCAGGATTCACTGCCATTGGCGTCCATGGTTACGAGATCCTCTTCGGACTCGTAGGTTGTAGCGTCAGACCCCCCTCCGTGAACGCGTGTCACAACGCGTCACCATGGATGCTTGCCAGGCAGACAGGCTTATTTAGACAGGTACCTAGCCAAAACTCTGTCTCCTGTTTAATCGGTAAACTACCCTGACGCTAACTGTGCTATGATCATAGAATCTATGCGCGCCGACTCGATGGCATTCCTGGGTTTAGCGGCAAATCTATAGTTGGTCATATGCCCACTCCATGGCCTTGACTCTGCCCGACGAGGCGTGTCCCAGTACGTCTGTGGACACAGTTTCCGCGGTGTCACGTAGCCTTACAATATATCCATGGTAGCGTAAAAGTTTCCTATGACTTTGGTCGAAACCGCATCTCCATCACACCACAACTCCTCTCCACAAAACACACACTCACAGACGTTTTTCACTCATGAATGAAGCGATTCGTCATGCCTATGCATGCAGAGCACGAATGGTGCACGTTTTGACCTGTGCCAGGCGTGTCGGGGGACATCTTGAGCTGCACCCCTCCCCCCTCTCGCTTGGCCCATTGTCTCATCGTCCGCAGGCACGATTTAATAATCAATGCGACCTGCGCCGGGTGTGTCAAGGAACATCTCGCGTCAACTCCCCCCCTTCTCTTTCTCTCTCTTTGAGTGACCGGTCGAACTCGGCACTCGGCCCATTGTTTCATCGCCTGTCGACGATCGGTGCACAGCCTGTCGTTGCTTCGTCACTCTGTCGCTTCATTGGGTCAGAACACTGTCAAAACCCATCGCTCACACAAAACAACTCATACTCGCATTCACTCCACATCGCACAATACAAATTACACTCACATTCATTCCACCTCACCTGCACCACCACCACAACCCCCCCCCCCCCCCCCACTCCAGTACTTTATCACTAATGTCAGATAACTTCCGATTGGTCACGGGTCGATAAAATTGTTCAGACTGCCACCCACCTCATTTGTGACTAATTTCTGCAATATATTGATACCTTCCCATTCTATTTTGTGTTAGTGTCCTCCCGCAGGCGTTTCTCAGCTGCGGACAGAGTCACACTTCATGAACATTCTCCATACCGCGCATGCAAGGCACGCTCATGAACAATCTATAATCAATATGAACTCTCTCAAGCAAAAATTCCTTTTTTTTTTTCCTTCTACATATCAACTCTTTTTAACCATCAGAGTGGTTAAAGACTTCTCCCGGGGATGGTTACATAATGTTACATCATGTTGCGTAATGCAATGTAAACATCCCCAGCATCATTTTTACAACATATTTCTACAATATTTTTCAAATAATGTTAAATTAATATCTCAATTACCAAAACACAATGTTTTCTTTTTAATTTCTTTTTTATATAAATTTACATCTAATAACTCGACAGAGCGAGTTTCTCATTGTGCCCGGGGATGGTGTTAGTATTCCATGTCATATCCTCATGTAATCCCGCCTACCCGGGCCCTGCTGACCAGTGTGGGGGAGGACTGTTGCCCCTGGCAACAGTCCCCCTCCCCCACACACTGCTCCCACACACACAGTGTGGGTCAGTATGCTCTGGTCAGCCGGCTGATATAGACATACAATAAAGCTACAGAAGGAATCCAGTTGTCTCTCCTCATTTAAGGTACTTTCCGTTAGATCACTCTACCGGATCGTGTCAATAGCTCTTGTGTCATGAATAATAGGCCGATTCTGATAAACAAAACATTGTTAGAAACCTAAGACATGGGCCTATTTAGTGATACACATGTCATATACCTGTGCTATGGCTAAGGTTTCCTGTCGTAGGTTGAACATTGGAATTTGTGAAAAAAAAGGTTGTATTCCACGACACAAAACAGGCACAAAACGTGGAGCTCTATTGAGCCCTAATATGATTGATGATATTATATCATGGCTGACATATTTATCAAAGAAGAACTTTGATGACTTTGACAGCTCAATTTTCAAATGCCAACGCCTCGTTCCGTACGAACTGTAAATTATCATCTCGTTTTGTAGCTTGTACAGCATAGCAAGGACGTTCTATATAATTACATGCTCAAAAGGATTATCAGAAATCAGTTGTGAAATAACAGCAGCCAAAAGAATATCTCAATTTTGCCTTTTGTCAAAAGTGTATTTCAAATCAGCATCAAGGGAAATCAAGACCGTACACCTGTTCACGGTAACCATTTATTTTCAATGCAGCGCTAGACCTCCCTACATTAAAACCAATGTGTGATGAGGGTTGGGTGCAATCGTTGGATACTGAATTCTGCTACCAATATATGCCAGATGATGCTCGTACATTTGAGATGGCTAGAAAACAGTGTCTCAATGCTAGTGCAGACCTTGCATCCATTATTAATGATATTGGAATGTTGGAAGTACGACAAGGTATGGATTCACATTCTAATCTACCTCCCGAAGTTGCTCTCAATGCATATTGGTTTGGCTTGGCTATCATACAGAAAGGCAAGTGTTCCTTATTTCATTTATTTTCAATGCACTTTAACATGTGCCAAGTAAGAGATAGATAGCTGAATTAGACTATAGATGTGGTATGTTTGCTTGTTATAATATTGGTATTAGCCTCATTCCAGTCTCATTTATCTAGAGTGTTAAATGTAACTACTATTTGGAGATCAGACTAGAATATAGGATCACCACGCAGGTACGTGCTCCTTTTGTTACTGTACGCTGTTTCATTTCTTACCTCGAATGCTATGAGCCAAACAAAAATTCCTGTAAAATTTCCGTGACGATGTCAATAATTGAAATGATTGATTTCAGGAGGGGATGAATATGAGAAGTATTGGGTTGACGGCACAACATCTGATTTTGAGCGCTGGGGAGAAAATGAACCCGTCGATCCAGACACCCGAGGCTGTGTGCGTGCAGATAGAGAAACTGCGCAGTGGCAGTCAGCTCCTTGTGTCGAAATGCTTGGTTACGTGTGTAAGAAATCAAGCAAAGATACTTGTAAGTACTTGGTTACCAATCGATATCTAGACAACCACGTACTATATTAAGATGCCCACAACTTGTATCAGAAAAAACTTGTGTAATAAGTAAAAACCTAGTCATGACGCCTATATGCTGATGCCTATATGTTGATTTCGCCGAGAAATCGTTCAGAACCTTTACCTTAAATTGGTCATAATTCGCCAAAACTGATTATAACTTGACTCCGATGCCACTGTCATTCTGACCTACAGTGGGAAGTATATCACAATATCAATCTGGAAGTAAATTGTGCCTGCGTGAGTAAGATTTGCTCTCCAGACAGATGTTTGCTTCCCATATATGCTGAGAACAAACCTAGACTCTGCTTGGAGGATGTGCCAAAAGTCTTAAGCACTCGCCAAGGTTGAGGTTCGGTTTGATTGGGCTAACAGCAAGTTACAGATACTACGATAAGGAGAGTGATGGTCATTAACACATTTTCACGCATACTTAACGGGCACATTCTGCACATTGTACTTCCGGTTTTGCTTGGCTACGTTTCACGTCTTTGCAGATGTCCTGCAAAGGCCTCGTAAATGGTTATTATTCGTAATGATCACATATCTAGGTATCTAACGTGGTGCATGCACAAAATACCGTTTGAATAGCTGAAATATGTTAAATTGACTGATAACAACGCCTGCCACCAAGTTACGCCGACTGACCGTGGTGCCGCCATTCGTTGACATCTGTGTGGCGCCCACTCGGCTTGTGAATGTGTGATATCAATCGATTTCGCATATTTAAGCTATTCAAATGGTATTGTGTGCATGTCCTGCGATAGATACCTAAGTATTTGGTAAAGATGCACGATAACTCTTTTGGGGTGTTTGTCAGATACCTCGAAACAATCTGAGAAGCCTTTGGCTGTTTACAAGGTGATGCGGTCTGCCATTTTTCTGCCCAGACGAGTGCTTCCGGCCTCTCGTCCAATCAGAATGAGTTATTTTTTCAAAGACATACTAATATGTATTTCAAAGCAAGCAATATGTATTTCAAAGCACGCAATATGTATTTCGGTACAAAGCTACACGGCGTATCACGCAATGTTTACAGAATTACTATACCCCGAGCAGCAGTGTGTATTTTCTGAGATTGTGCATAGGTATATGATAACACGAGAGATGTAATAAAGATATCTAAAAAAAATCGAATCATCAAATATTACAAGTATTATTCAATGATAAAACCTATAAGTATGATATACACTCCTTAATATTTCGTTTTATATTTATTCAGATAAGTTCATTCATTGGTCAAATACAACGACCTGATTTCACTTTCTAATACTGGAATAATTCAGGTTCCCGAGAATAAAATGTTAGCGTTTTAGTGTTTTTGCATCGTCAGTTTGAGTTCTTGATAAAATTCTGAGTTATCAGTTATTTTGCATTGAGAACTAGGAAGTCAACATTTTCAAGCAAACCATGAACTGTGTGAAGTATTTCAGCAAAGGCGATATACATCAACCAGTCAAAAATCTAGATTAATTTTCTAGGCAAATGTTATCATTGAAAGTATCAGTTCTAGGGTTTATCACGTTCAAGCACTCTAGAAAAAACAAACAAAACCAAAAACAATCTGAGAATATTTATTACTTTGCAATTTACACTACTAGGTTGGCATTGTATTCTAGTGATAGTGGGAATGGTCGCTGTGAGAATATGTTATTCTGAGACGTACTACTTACTTGGCCAGCTATGACCAACACAATTTAAAGGATGTATTTCATGAGTCTGGAAGATTTCATTTGATGCCTTTGTAACTTTTACGTCATACACGATGATATCTGAAACAATTCTATCTTTTTCTAGCTAACGGAGGAGGTATGTATAGTTTAAGGTCCAAGTGTAAAACAAATCTTAGAAAATCAGGGTTTTTTTATCTTGAAAACTTTGATCACAGATATATACACCTACAAATTCTGCTCCCTAGATAAAAGCTGCTATATATGCTAGGTTGTTCTCTCACCTACTTAATAAGTTATAAGATTGTCGTCCATTTGTATTCTCATGCCCACAAGGCTTGATCCTTATGTTATTTTGTCTCACTCAGTCTCACTCAGTCTCTCATGAATAGTTTCCCTAAACATCCCAGGGTCCACTTGACGAATCCTGAGGGATTATACGGGTGTTGTCACAAAGTATGTGATGCAATATCAACTGATAATTGCTGATCGAATATCCAAATTCACTTTTGTAAAACCTGGTAATAGATGATTTGCTGACAATCTGTGAAGATGGTGATGATGATATCAACATAGTTTTGAATGAAAAACCATGTTCCAGAGTAGACTATTGATGGGTTGCTATGAGAGATTCTGGAAAAATGGACAGAGTTCTGCTTTTGGTTGATTTCTAAATTGGCATACTCCGTTTTGCATCAATAGGAGCTTGTGGGATTCAACCCAATTCATGAGAGTAAATCTATAAGAGCTTCCTTGGAAAAGGCAACAAATCAATTTCAGATATTCTACATTTTCAAAATATACATACATATATTCCTGGCTGTAAGTAGCTTCAAAATCAGGAAATGGATTTGGCAATTTAGCATCAATTCTGATTAAGTAGTGTTTCAATTTGTGATTTCTCCTTTTGTTCATATACATTTTTACAATATTTAAAGGATCACAGAAATGTGAATAATTTAAGTTATTTATGCATTTTTTAAGACCGTTGAGAGACTCCATAGAGTATATCAAAATAATATTGAATAAAAGATGAAACAGAATATAAAGGTATTGCCTAATTTAGCATATTTTCATATTCCTTGTTTAACAAAATATAAAAGTGTTTTTAATATCAAAAATGTTATTTTCAATTAATCGTACAGTTCAGATGAAAATGACTGGAGGTCATATCGCTGGAGTCTTCCTGAGTGTGCTCCTGAGTGTGATCCTTGCGTATACATTCTAAACCGGACACTATTGGGCACTGTACTGCTCTGTGCAGCCCAACACTTCATACAAGGATGACAAAACATGGCGGATTCTAACCAGCGTTACCATAGGAGAATCTGCAAACGTCGCACACCAAACACAGGGGAATTTTCAATGGTGATTTACCATACGCTGAACGTTGCCTTAGGAATATATAAGTATATGTATATATATATAATTATATAGGTTCATATCAATGAAATATATAACCAGACGAGTATATAAAATCCATAAGATATTATCAATATGTAGTATACCAAAGTGACGGACTTTAGAGATATTGAGATATTGTATCATATCATATGAAGGTCGAATCAATAATGTCACTTATAATGGCATCGAGCTAGCCCCTACAAAGGACTCTTCAATAACTGAATGTGTGAGTAAAATCTAAACACCTTAGCAGCTTCATTAGCAAAGCTAAGTATAGTCTTTTTATACATATAAAACATTTTACACATATCTTGATTTCTTATTTTAATTATACATATATACTCGTCTATTATATGACGACATCTCGATTAAAAGGACACAGCCTGAATTGATCATGATATTCTGGCTGTGTCGAACTCACTCATTTGCATAAATCATGCGTTTATTGGTTGTAACTGTTTCTTTAGATAAACTATAATGTGCACTGGTATCAAAGTGTTGTCTTCTGAACTGTGTTTGATGAAAGAAGCCGCTCATTTCCTTACAATATAATACTCGGCCAAAATTCTTATTATCGCTTATCATATATACTCTTGAAGTTAGTGGTTCGTGTATCTTGAGGACAGCATAATCAAAGTAACAATGCTTTGACATGTTTCTCATGCAAAATTAAGTAAAAAGCCACAAGGCCCGGCGTCCACTGTGCTACCGATACCCTATGATAGACCTTAAGATGTGTGCATCGGGATGTACCCTCGGGTATATCAGCTACGGATTAAAGTTGATTTTCCAACGCGATATCGAACCTGTATCTTGAGATGTATCATAAGACGCCGGGCTAGATATTTCATTTGAAGACAAACTTTAATAGGACTATAGGTACTATGATAAAAATGAGGGGCTTCTGATACAGGTGAGCGATCTTGCTTAGGCAATAACATTTCATTTTCCAAAGGAAATTGAACAATAACCTAATTCAGTATAGATGTAGTTCAGTTAGGATCTACTCAAAATCACCACAGTGCAAAAAACCCTAAATTACATATGTTCACGTCCGGCATATATAGCTATGAGTTTGTGTAAATAAGTAAGTCCTCCTTGGCATTGTGCATATATATACGCTTCATTTGGATGGAGGGAGGTGGAGGCAGGGGTTGAGCAGGCGGGCGGCCGGGTGACTGGACGCCCAGGCGACTGGCCACCCGGGCAACTGGACAGCCAGGCAAACCTTTTTAAATTTTTTTATATATATATATATATATATATATATATATATATATATATATATATATATATATATATATATATACGCCAAACGTTTATAACATATATACAACTGGCGTATATATATCGCGTACGGTATATTTTTCTTCATATACGCTTTCTGGCGAATACAGCCATTACGCTTTTGTATACATGGAAAAACAGTATGGTATACGTCACAACCTCTGGTGTGCAATATGGACGTATACATATACATTGTCAATGTATATCAGATACATGCATTTACGCAGTGGTGTAAATATGAGTTAATTGGGGATTTCGCACAGTGTACTCGATGGTGCATCGACCATTGGTGGGTGTCTAACAGAGACACCACTCTCACGCCATCCACAGGACAGGTCTTGTCATACAAGCCACTAAAGTATCCAAACAGTATCATATCCATTCAACGTGGCAGTTGATTGAGTATACTTTAATCCGGATATGCCACACAGATCAGTGCATTGCGTTCAACGTTGGATTTCTAATATATAGATCCAAAGGTAATTATATAGAACGTCCTGACCATGTTGTACAAGTCACAGAATGAGATGATAATTTACGGTTTGTACGGAACTTCGCCTCGTTCCGTACAAACCGTAAATTATCATCTCATTCTGTGACTTGTACAAGCTTGGTTGGACGCTATATATGGCCGACGCACCTTCTTCTTCCTCCGTCTCCCGGTCTACGAAGCGACAATACCTCCCAAAGGGAGATCGTGCTTACCTCCGCATCCTTTACAGTTTTTGGTCCTATCCGTGGCATCGCCCTCTACCGACATCGTAACAATTCGGGGGATACACAGGTCCAATTTGAGGAATAGTACGGAGAGGAGACTGAGTCTCATGTCTAGCCCTCTGTGTATCCTATGAGACTGAGGTGCAGAGCCTGTACCGGCGCACCTGTCCCATACCAAACCCCACCTGGTGAGGTGTAGGCAGGGATGCAAGTTTGCCGACAATTGACGGAAATCAGAAATTTCTGCATCTCGAAATATGATCATTAACAAAGTATGAAAATCATAAAATAAAACTAAATTCCAAGAAATTCTGGCAGCAGGGAGCTGTTTCAAAACGTGGGCTAAGTCTATGGTTTTGAAACAGCTCCCTGCAGGCTCTCACCAACGGTCAGTACTTTGGCGGCAGTTAAACGCGCCAAGGGCCGTTGACACTGCCGTCAGAGTTCCGTCAAGTGCCGAAATTTCGTTTGACGGCACGGGGGGGGGGGGGGGGGCGCCCCCCCCCCCCCGAATACGCCCCAGTTTTGTTTGTGTTTCTGTTTCCGACTTTTTCATCAGTCCCGACTTTCATCCCTGGGTGTAGGGGTATTAAGTGGAGGTTGACCGATGCGACCTCTGTGATTAATACATCAAATAATATACATTATTAGTATACATATACCCAAATCGGTCTAAGTCCTACCGTAAATTTGCGTAAAATCCCATATTCAATTGAGTCGATTCACTCGCAGACACACACAGGACGTCCATACACCATGGTACGTGTTTACATAACTTGACTCATGACGTCACAAATCTCCCAGTATATTTCTTGAACTAACGCATAGCAGTGAATGTGCATGGAGATAGCAGAGAATGTCTATGCTGAGCTGCGACTGCATGCGTAGCAAACATCTGCTCTGGTGGCCAGTGTAAAGTTTAACTAAGAGTGTCAGCTGCCGTATTCAAGACAAGATGACGTTGAATAGGGGTTGGTTAAACTTGAGCTGTCAAGACAACAACACACCACTTACACCAATGTTTACATCATGCATATGGTCAATTCTCCCAGATCGTGATCGATGCCCATGTACGGTGACCAAAAATTCAAACTAGTTATATCTTGATAAAAGAAGTGGAAATATATAGTAGGAGACAATACCTTACATGGGTAAATGTTGGGAACACTAATCTTTATTGGAAATTATTTTTTTTAGCTGAATAGATTTAACCTTATAACCTATAGGTCACCGTACGTGGTCAAGTGTGTTCAATGAGGTGTTAGAGTAAATATTGGTTGTTAATTTTTAGCAGAATCAGATTTTTATTATCAGAAAATGAATCTCTAATCATGTTGAGAAAATTAAAGTTGATCAATATTATTTAGAACATAATGCCCATGTACGGTGACCGACCCACGTACGGTGACATAAATAATAAGACATGTATGTTTCTTGGCATTAACATGCCTGAAGTCCTTGCAAATTGCAGATGTTAATGGTTCCATTATACTCCATTTATGTATAAAAAATTATTCAATAATATTGTAAATCTTCTTCCTTACATAAGCAAAACCTAATAAGTTCTGCCCATGTACGGTGACCAATTAAAGTTCACCACCCATGTTCATTTAGCTGTGGTATATTTGATGGAAGGATTACTTTATACACTCCAGATCTTATGAAACCTGTACACATACCTCCTTTACTTGAAGGACTAAAAAGTACCCAAAAAAGTACTTTTCTATAATTTTTGTACCTTTTAATGTGGCTTGCCCATGTACGGTGACATACCCTTCACCACTGATTTTTTACACCTAGACTATATATAGATGTCCCCATCTCAACATTTATTATAATTTATATGTTCTGCAACACATTTGTGGGTATCCCACATTCAGAATAGATAAATATATATAGTTACAAATTTATAAGAGGTCTTCAAAATCTGGTTATATAGGTTTCACCTATGAATTTGAGCTAAAAAATGCCTATTTTAGGGGTTTATCAATTTTTTTTATCGATATAGGTACATGAAAGTGGGGTTCCCCTGGTAGATCTGTCATTTCTACAGACACTAATATCATTTCTGATATTATAAAATGTTTTATAGATATGAAAACGACCCTTTGAATTATAGGTCACCGTACGTGGGCCATCGATCACGATCTGGGAGAATTGACCATTATATGTTAAAAGAAGGAGAAGGATCCTTCCTACAATGAAACTGACTGTCCCAAATTGCCGACTTCTAGTCTATTTGTTTATTTAAAAAGAAAACCATAAAACTATTCTTTGGGTCCGGGGATCAAAACACCCTACCTTCAGATCACAAGACAGACAGTCTAACCACTACACCACTAACTATGTACTTTCCTGCTATGGCCTGTAAACCAAGTGGTCCGTACACATTGCAATTTATCCACCGGGAAAATACGGACCACCCACCTGTATGGCAGATTTATACGTATTTACAGTATATACATCATGGGTATATAGTAAAGACCAATACACACTTAGCGATATTTTCCCTTGCGATATAGGGAATATTTCCTTTGGGCCCGAGTGGAAGAACGGCACTGATGCCGAATTCAGTGTATGTAAAAATACAGTTCCCTAATAGAAATTGTCAAAAAAAAAAAAAAAAAAGTATTTGCCTGCTGGCACAGCTGGGGAGGGGCAAAGATCGCAACCTCCTACCCCTTACCCGTCGGTCCTTGGACCGGTGGGGGGGGGGGGGGGGGGGAGAGAGACCACATAATTTCCTTGTGACTTTTGCCTACAAGGAAGTTCTAATTAAGTGGTAAATTCAAAGTTCTAATGAGGTTGTAAATTTGAAATTAATGCAAGAAAATTATACTACAGTTCAATCGCTATGCAAATATCTATGAAGAAAAACAATGAGAGTGAACTTAAGTTAAATTATTTATTAACAATAAACATCTTGGATAATATCTATGTCCACACTTTTGAGGACATCAAACATTATACCTCTGAATCAGATAATTCTACTGAATCATTGTCAGAACTTTCACTCTCAGAGGTGTTTGTGCAGGTGGTACAGGTGGTTGTGCAGGTGGTGGAGGATGAAGTAGCAAGGGTACATGAAGCAGCAGTTGTACAGGTAGCAGCAGCTGTACTGGTAGCAGTAGGTGTACAGGAAGCAGCAGGTGTACAGGATGCAGCAGGTGTACACAAAGCAGCAGGTGTACATAAAGCAGCAGGTGTACACAAAGCAGCAAGTGTACACAAAGCAGCAGGTGTACGCAAAGCAGCAAGTGTACACAAAGCAGCAGTTGTGACAGCAGAGATGGCAGCACTCTTCTTCCATGGCCTGGTACGTGCCGGGTTGGCCAGGTGCAGCAACAGGAACTGGAACCGATCCCAGATTGTCATGAGGCTTCAACTTGTCCACAACACGGCCCCATCAGGCGAATTTGGCAAAGTCTGATCCCCATACTGAGGTACCAAGTGTGTATTTCCCCAGTGGGCCAGTCAATCTGTTTTGCCTGCTGTTCCCACAGAAGGTCTTTGTGGTCGGTATCCAGGAATGCAGTGGACCACTTGGCATATAGTTCAGGATTATGTCAAAGGTGATGTCGACTGCTGCGAGCAGGAGGGGAAGGTGCAGGGTTGCTATCTGCTCTTTAATCACCACCAGCATTCTCCGGCGTGTGTGGAGCAGCATCTCGTGCATCTGGCACTGCATTATGTTGTGCAGCAGGTGTGTCAGCAGGCATTTCAGCAGGCGTGGCAGCAGGCATGTCAGCAGGCATGTCTTCAACAGCAGTATTGCCCTTCAGTTTTTTCTTGTACGTGGAGGCATGGCGAGTATGAAGTGGTGTGTCAAGCTGCTCGAGGTGTAATGAAGACCTCTCTGCCATGCCATCTTATATATTTCCTCCTTCTGTTCCTCGCTGAATTCGGCAACGGCCTGTGAAAGCGGCGATATCGACAGCTGCGAGCAGGAGGGGAAGGGGTAGGGTCAGTATCTGCTCGTTGACCACCAGCAGCATTCTCCAGTGTGTCCGTAGCAGCATCTGGTGCATCTGATGCATCTGGTGCATCTGGTGCTGCATTATGTTGTGCAGCAGGTGTGTCAGCAGGCGTGTCAGCAGGCATCTCAACAGGCATGGCAACAGGCATGTCAGCAGGCAAGTCTTCAACAGCAGTATTGCCCTTCAGTTTTTTCTTGTACGTGGAGGCAAGCAGGAGGGGAAGGGGTAGGGTCAGTATCGGCTCGTTGATCACCAGCAGCATTCTCCAGCGTGTCCATAGCAGCATCTGGTGCATCTGTACAGCAGTATTGGCCCTTCGGTTCTTTCTAGTACATGGAGGCACTTGTCCACAACACGGCCCCATCAGGCGAATTTGGCAAAGTCTGATCCCCATACTGAGGTACCAAGTGTGTATTTCCCCAGTGGGCCAGTCAATCTGTTTTGCCTGCTGTTCCCACAGAAGGTCTTTGTGGTCGGTATCCAGGAATGCAGTGGACCACTTGGCATATAGTTCAGGATTATGTCAAAGGTGATGTCGACTGCTGCGAGCAGGAGGGGAAGGTGCAGGGTTGCTATCTGCTCTTTAATCACCACCAGCATTCTCCGGCGTGTGTGGAGCAGCATCTCGTGCATCTGGCACTGCATTATGTTGTGCAGCAGGTGTGTCAGCAGGCATTTCAGCAGGCGTGGCAGCAGGCATGTCAGCAGGCATGTCTTCAACAGCAGTATTGCCCTTCAGTTTTTTCTTGTACGTGGAGGCATGGCGAGTATGAAGTGGTGTGTCAAGCTGCTCGAGGTGTAATGAAGACCTCTCTGCCATGCCATCTTATATATTTCCTCCTTCTGTTCCTCGCTGAATTCGGCAACGGCCTGTGAAAGCGGCGATATCGACAGCTGCGAGCAGGAGGGGAAGGGGTAGGGTCAGTATCTGCTCGTTGACCACCAGCAGCATTCTCCAGTGTGTCCGTAGCAGCATCTGGTGCATCTGATGCATCTGGTGCATCTGGTGCTGCATTATGTTGTGCAGCAGGTGTGTCAGCAGGCGTGTCAGCAGGCATCTCAACAGGCATGGCAACAGGCATGTCAGCAGGCAAGTCTTCAACAGCAGTATTGCCCTTCAGTTTTTTCTTGTACGTGGAGGCGAGCAGGAGGGGAAGGGGTAGGGTCAGTATCGGCTCGTTGATCACCAGCAGCATTCTCCAGCGTGTCCATAGCAGCATCTGGTGCATCTGTACAGCAGTATTGGCCCTTCGGTTCTTTCTAGTACATGGAGGCATGGCGAGTATGAAGTGGTGTGTTGAGCCACTGGAAGTGGAATGAAGGCCTCTCTGCCATGCCGTCTTATATATACCAAACGCAGATGCACGGCAACAGGAATGATTCATAAGTCGACCTACTGGGGCGTGAACATCAAGCGGAAGTCGCTGTAAGTCATAGGGCTCCATTACCCACTGGCACGTGGATTGCCTGCGCCAAACTTGGCATGGCGTAGGTCGTCGGGCCTCCCGTCGGGACTGGACTCGAGTCAACGGCCTCTGTGCAAAGTCCGCGATCGGACCCCACAGACTTATGACCACCGAGCCTTCGACTTTGCCCTTTGCCAGAAGCCCCTCCCAGTTAAGTCAAACCCTGATGGTCAGAAACTGGTGCTAGCCATCCCTACCGCTACAGACAAGGACCTACACCTTATGCCCGAGAACAGGTCTATCATCACGTCCGGAGTGCTCACCAAGGAATGGGAATGACTCCTAAAGGCTGCAGGCCACCCCCCAAAGACCTATACACTCCACAGCCTCAGAAAGGCAGCCGCGACTCAGGCTTTCCAGGCGGGAATGTCTGAGCACTCCATTCAACGGTATGGGGGTGGCGCTCTAACGCCCACAGGGGTTATATAAGAGACACTAACACTCAGGCGGTCAACCTGTCACTTGTCAACTCTCTCAAAGAATAACTCTTATCACTTATAAATTTTTTATTTCTTCCCTCCCTCCTCTCCCCTAATACTGGCCTCTTGGTTATTTTTATATCCATTTTGTATAATGGAAGTGTAATGAAGACCTCGGCATAGAAAGCTGTACTAACCCTCTTTGGTTTTGCTCCTACACCCAAAGCTTCTCTGACTTTCCCTCAGTCAAACTCCACCGTTCTTTCCTTTCCTTTCTCACTTTCTCCCAGAACCAGCTTGTCCCATACACCAGGCCCACTAGCTCCACTAGCCTCCTTCTCTACTTGTCCTTTATATATTAACATGTACCTTATTAATATTCAAGACGATAAGGTCTTCATAAAATTGAATAAAACTTTATTTGCCCAATCCACGGGTTTCTTCTTGTGTCCAGGGTAAACGAGTAATGATCATTTAATTAACTTAATAATTGATCCCTCATAGACGCTGTTGGTTGGATTCAAATAGAGTCTGGTAGCCTTCCAACCCATAGCACAGAGTAGTTCTCACTTGCCCACGTTCATAAGTAAAGATATTAACTAATTAACATAATTTATTCATATTATATTTACAATTATGATTCCCTAGGTAATAAAATAGGCTTGGTCAATGTACTTCACTCATGATAAAAACAAATCAATGTTGAATCTGTCAAATCTGTCTCTCGTTATCATACATGACAAACAACGCTAAACTAATACGGGAGGAGAAAGGATTTAATATATGTCATTTAAATGTACGGAGTCTGTATAAAAATAAGGACCTTCTGGAAAACAGCATATCAGGTTTTGATATCATATGCCCCTCGGAAACTCTGTGATAAAACCAAGACTCACCTCAGCAGCAGTCGATATTCCAGGCTATGCCCTGATCAGAAAGGACAGGTTAGTGGGAAAAAAAAAGGGGGGGGGGGGTATCGGAATTTATGCTTAAAGAGAATGGGCTAATTACCTTAATATAGAACACTCTATAAGCAAGATTGACAATAAATTTGAAAGTCTGGTAATTAGAGTAAACAGATCAAATCATAAAAAATTTGTAATAGCAAATATTTATAGACCACCTGGGTATAAAATCGACAGCCTATTAAATTTCATCTCGGAACTGCATACCTTCTTAAATCTAGTAAAGGAAGAAGTCTGGATAATAGGTGATATCAACCTAGATGCCAGGAATAGAAGGGACCCCAGAAATAAGCGACTGAATGAAATGCTGAGAAATCTCAATTCAAAAAGACTGATAACAACAGTAACTAGACCAGGCATCAACAGTAGCACTAGTATAGACACCGTCATAACAAATGCTTCATACATTAAAACCTCTGGGACTTTAGATTATATGATCAGCGATCACTTAAAAGTTTTTGCCCTAAAAAAGAAAGACAGAAGCAGGTTTCAAATCCATAAACAAATAAGAAGAAGCTATCGCAGAACAGATCCAAAGGAACTTTCAGACCTTTTACTGTCTGCATCAGCAGATTCAAACAACCTTAATTGTAGTGAGAAATGGGACACCTATCAAAATAAAATAGTGAAGTACCTCGACGACAAAGCCCCTTGCAAAATAGTAAAAGATAAGTACTCTGAAATTCTGTGGATTACACCCAAAGTAAAACATCTGATAAAAGAAAAAACAAAAATCAGTAAGAAGAATGATCAATATATCAGCATGCCTGCAGTACGATAACCGAAAAAACCTACGAGTAAGTATTAAGGAGAAAAGTCGGGATATAAAGGCCCTGATTTACAAGGCAAAACGAGACTTCCTAACATCTAAGTTAAAACAAAATATCAAAAACCCGCGAAACCATTCGAAAGAGCTAAATAGGTTTATCAATCCCAGAAGCAACAAAGCAGAAATTTGCCTAACAGATGGTGACCAAACTCTTTTGAACATTAACAAATGTGCTGATCACATAAACAACCTCTTCAGTAATATAGGGAATGAACTAAACCAGAAACTAGATAGCGATGCCTGTCTTACAACTGTACATAGGAATAGCAACTCAATTTTTGAGATCGATAGTGACAACCTAACTCTGGGCAGAGTGACCAAACTAATCCAGGATATAAATTTTCGTAATTGTCTCATGCCAATAGACCCTACGTGAGAATCCGTGGTAGGAAAATAGATTTTTAATCCAGGATATAAAAACACATAAATCGTCTGAAATTTATAGAGTAAAGTGTACCTTTTTGAAAAAAGTTCTACTCGCCTCAACCACAATGTTTTTAGACCTCTTGAAACAATGCCTCAGAGAAAATGTTTTCCCAAATAAGTGGAAATGTGGGAGAATAGCTCCCCTACCCAAACAAGGGGACTTAAGTCGAGTTACAAACTGGAGACCCATATGCGTACTCCCAGTTGTTGGGAAAATACTCGAAAGAGTAATATACGATGCCATATATTACTTCCTTGAAGCAAATGATTTCTTAAGTAAAAGTTAAAAAAAACTCAATATGATCAATAAGATCACGATCTGCATGAAAGATATTCCCTTATCCATGGTAACTGGCATGAACTATTTAGGTGCACATTTCGACGAAAACCTTAGCTTTGAAAAACATACCTTAAAGTGTAATAAAAAGGTAAATAGCAAGCTCTATATGTTCAGGAAAACACGAAGCTTGTTAGACAAACAAACCGCTATCAGGGTCGCCAAAACATGCCTATTACCACTGGCCGATTATTGTTCTTTTCTCTTCAGTTGCGCTAGTGGTAAGACTTGCAACAACACTGTTTCAAGCACTAAGGTGCGCAATATGTGGTAATGCCAACAAGGATGCCAACCAATTGTATAAGCAACCAAGCCCTTCTAACAGTGGCAGGTATAGCTCAAATCGAAGAAAGGCGCACAATGCTTTTAATGGGCATATATAGGAGCCTAATTCGGGCAAAATTAATTGAGACAGAAAACAAGTGCATGAAGCCAACAACACGACCATCAACCAAGGTTACCGTATCTGCTCCAAAACCAAAAAGCGAAAAATTCAGAAGATCCCCATTCTACTGGGTGACTCAATACTGGAATGTATTAGATCATGAACTTCAAACCACAGTCTCTAAGCATAAATTTAAATCGACTGTAAGAAAAAAGCTAGAGCATAGTAATGTACAAAACTGATCTCCTCTCAGTTTGAAGATTATTAAATTATTAACCCTTTAACCGCCGCACGCCAATTCCGGACGGGAGTTGAACCGCCGCGCCCCCTACGGCAAACCTATGTATCACAACGCCGCAGGCTTATACTATATGCTCCCTCCCACCGCCGGCCCAGTTTCCCGTGACCGGGTGCGCGTCCGTTTTTTTGAAGGTGGTAGTGGTAGAATTTCTCCATTTTCTCCGTGAATTGATGTTTTATGAATAAACGATGACCATTACGGTAAATAGAAGACCCGTAGCTTTATTTGTATATGTATTTTGCGAATAATAACAATTGTTGGGTATTATTAAATCTCAACTGAAACCGGCCTAAAATAGGTGCCTATGTAAAAAATAACCATCCATGGCGTCCGCCTATCTAAGGCCTTACATACTACTGTAGCAGATTTCTTCGGATCAATATTTTTTATCGTTAAAGTCGATAAAACCCACATCTGAATTCAAATATGTTCCCTACCTACACCATTCTAAAGTATTACGAAATAAAACAACTCCTAAAGTGATCTAAGCAATATCGAAAATTCAAACTTGACACAGTGCAAAGCGGTTGGTGGGGGCGAGCGTCGCAGTGTCAATATGGATAGCTAAGCTGATTCATCTCCGCAATGGACGCTGTGTAAAATCATTTCCCCTCTTCAAATAGCGGATTAACAACAGAAATAGAGCCCAGCACGTTCATTATAAGGCTTGTGCCAACAAAAGGATATAAATAGTATGGCGGGAAATCAAATGACAGTGCAGTTAACACAGTGATAACTTCGGATCTTTTTTAGGCTGGGAGTATAGGTGTCAAGTCCAGTGACAGCGCAATGTCTGCTATACCGTCTGCTACAAATCGATTCGACAACCCACAGAATTGCCATTTATATCATCCTATGGCGTCAACAGTGTAAACTGAGACCAGAATCGTGTTCATCTGATCAGCAGCTATATGAGGGTATCAGACTTGACACGGTGGAATTAACCTAACGTTTTATAAATAAGAACGGCAAAGCCTCTACAGAGTGCTGTCTAGATTATAAGGTTGAGCCTATGGGAAGCCGTGTCACTGCTTGAAACGTATGGTTGTCAAGTTATAATACAAAATCAGCTCGCACCGGGTTTAAACTTTAGATTCATGATCAATCATATATATATTCATATTCTACACACTCTAAGCTACCTTTCTATGTAATTAATGTCCAGGTTCGACGAGTTTAGATTTAATCATTCAAATTTAGCCTTGGGTTTTACGCAGTCGGCCTGCTGGTTCAGTCGAATTTCAGAGCAGCTTTTCTAAATCATATCGGACAGGGTTTAAACTTTAGAATTAACCACAGGGAAGTGTATTTTCACATTCTATAGACTCCAAGGTTTGTTCCAGTATGTATTTTATCATATTTAGATGAGCAGAGACCAAGATATTAAAATATTAAGATGCGAGTTACGCACGTTGAATTCTGGCCTAGCTTGATCCGCCATTGTTTATACTGTTTAGCTAGGGTGGTCGAGCTGTCATAGGAAATCATCTCGCACCGGGTTTAAACTTTGGATTAATGATTAATGATATGTATATTCATAATCTACATACTGTAAGGTTTCTTTCTATGTGAATATTGTCCAGGTTTGATGAGTTTAGATTTAATAATTCATATTTAACCTTGGGTAATACGCAGTCGGCTTGATGGTTCAGTCGAATTTCATATGATGATCACAAAATCAGCTCAGATAGGGTTTAAACATTAGAATTAACCACAGGGAAGTGTATTTTCACATTCTATAGACTCCAAGGTTTGTTCCCGTACATATTTTATCATATCTAGACGAGCAGAGACCAAGATATTAATAAATTAAGATGCGCATTACGCACGTTCAGTTCTGGCCTAGCTCGATCCGCCATTGCTTATACTGTGTAGCTAGGGTGGTCGAGCTGTCATTAGAAATCAGCTCGCACCGGGTTTAAACTTTAGATTAATGATTAATGATATATATATTGATAATCTACATACTGTAAGCTACCTTTCTATGTAAATATTGTCCAGGTTAGATCAGGTTAGAATTAATAATCAAACAAAGAAAGTCGGCATTACGCAGTTTTGTGGTTTGGCTAGCTAAATCATCTCTTTCGGGGTTTAAATCTTAGATAAATGAATTTTCGTATATTCTAACGTGAACTAAACACTCTCAGCTTCATAATATTATAATATTGTCCATTTTGGTTTATTTGAGACCAAGTAATCGAAATATTAAGATGCGCCATACGCACTCTCTATACTTTACTATAGGTTTGGTATGGGAGTGCGGATCTGGGCCAGACACGACTACGGAAATCATTTATTTTGAACATTTAACTTAGATTCTATTACTGGAGACATTAATATCTGTAAAGTACAGATTCTCAGCTTTCTCCTGATATATATTTTGTGTATTTTGAACAAGTTGGGACTTAGTTATCGAATTTAGAAGATTAAAAGCTTTACTATAGGCTTGGTAGGGGAATCAGGCACTGGTCCAGATACGATTTAGAAAATCTTTTATTACGAGGATTTAACTTAAATTTTATTACTGGAGACATTAATATTCGTAGACTACGGGTCCTTAGCTTTCTCCTGATATATACTTTGTGTATTTCAGACAATGTGGGATTTAGTTATTTAATTTAGAAGATTAAAAGTACTCAGTGAATAAAATGGCTTATTTCGCCATAGCTAGGTTCTAACACAGCTCTTTCTAAATGATTTATTTTAGGCTCTCAGCATTGAATCTTGGATTAGGGTAACCTACACTGTCTGAGGTTTGTTTATATGAAATATCATTCAATTTGAACCAGGGGATTATTTAGAATTTAATTAACGAAAACGGTCATCTAAGCTGAGCCTTTACTATGGGTGCGGTAGGGGAGTTAGGCGCTGGGCAAGACACGATTTAGAAAATCATTTATTTTCATGATTTAACTTGAAATACATGATTGGAGACCTTAATATTCGTAAATTAGATATATATAATGTGCAATTCGGACATGGTGGGACTTAGATATTGATTTATGAAAATTAGATTCGAGCAGTGACTATATTGGCTTATTTCGCCATTGATTATACTATGGACTCGCCTAAGGATTCTAATGGAGTTTGATCATTACAAGGCTACATGTGGTTATTTCCCACACTCTAAGGATCATCTACATATATATTTAATGTCCAGGCTGATATATTGAATTCGGAAAATTCGACTTGTGCCTATTCAGCATTGACATCTCCAGGAGGAGTTAACTTTTAAATCGATTGCTGGACAATGATTCATTATATCTACATACGAATACTTCTGAAAAGCGGAAAAGGAGACAAGGTAGGTAAAGTAAGGTTTATAATATATTTAAATATTGTGTATGTATTTTTTCCAGATCAATTATTCAGCAATATTGTTCAATATATATATACAGGTTGACAAGTCTTGATACATTTCCAGGTGCAACAGTTGACATCGTATTTACAATATGTACATAGGTTAGATTTACACAGACAGTTATATTTCATTTCAGATTCATCAAGGTAATATGATCAGTGTCTGTCTGGCACTCAACGTGGTCGGACCTGGGGGCTTTGTCTCCGATCTAATAATCAATCTAACCACTTCTGATCAATGTATTTTCACAAAATATACATGTAGAGAACCGTGATGGTTCATAGATCACCAAGGATTACTTTGTTTCAGATTCATACCGTAGATTAGATAAAAAAAAACCAATTATATTTTGTGGTCATACACTTCTCAGTTGAATCGTATAATAGCATTACATGCTAGATCACACAAGCAGGAATGGTTCAGGGTGATATAAATATATTCAGTGTCTGTCTGGCACTCGACATGGTCGGAGGTGGGGATTTATCGCCGATTTAATAATCAATCTGACCGCTTCTGGTCGATATATTTTCACAAAATGTACATGTGGAGAACTTTGATGGTCTATAGATCGTGCAGGATGTCTTTGTTTCAGGCTGATACCTTATATTAGATACAAAAAACAATTATAGTTCGTGTCCATACACTTCTCAGGTGAATCATAGAATAGCATTACGTGCTAGATCACATAGGCAGGAATGGTTCAGGCTGATATACATAGATTAGTGTTGGCTATACACATATAGGCATGTTTTATTTCAGATTCAACAAGGTATATGATCCATTTTTACAGTTCTGAGGTTGATCTGAGACTGAATCAACGCTATATATATATTACACAGGCAGGAATGATTTTTGTTTCAGATTGAAATACTCGACAAGGTATAAATTGATTCAGTGTCTGTCTGGCACTCGACCTGGTCAGACGTGGGGGCTTTGTCTCCGATCTAATAATCAATTTGACCATTTCTGATCAATATATTTTCACAAAATATACATGTAGAGAACCGTGATGGTTCATAGATCACCCAGGATTACTTTGTTTCAGATTGATAACGTATTTTAGCTAGAAAAAGCAAATATATTTCGTGGTCGTACACTTCTGTGGGAAGTGAAAACGGACACAACGTTGTACTTCGTATTTATAACTACATAGGCTGGAATGGTTCAGGCTGATATACATTGATTCAGTGTCTCTCTGGCATTCGACGTGGTTAGATTCATAATATATTTTCATACTTTTAATATTCTCTATGTTTCAATGATTCTTTTGTGTTAATTTACAATATTATACGGGCTTTGGTGCTTTCCCTCGTCTCAGCTTTGTTGTGGTACGGGCGGGAACGTAAAATTAGGGCGACCGGAAGTGTAACTCTCTGATGCTGCGTTTGTTGTGGTAGTCGAAGAAAATGTAAACATCGGCGGAAAATTCGCAAAAAAGTGAAAACGAAAGGGTAAGACTGCCTAAAAACTCGCAAATTAGATAGTATATGACTATTCTTAACTTGTGTGAGGAAGACAACCGAATCGTACGCTTTTAAATTTATATAAACTCGTTCGTCGTTTTGCTGTATTTGTGCTGTGTCAAGCGCTCAACTCGTCCATAGGCGTGAGTCGATCTGTGCATTGTTTTAATTTTCTCTGTGTTCTACTTGCAAATACCCATCGCCACATAACTAAATAGACTCAAAACACCCAAATACATTGATTTTAAACTGTTTTATTTACATATGGAAGTTTTGTTAACCCTTTCGTGCTTAAATCTATCAAAAAAATGAATTTGAAAAAAATCCAAGTCTATGATGCCTCAAGGCATCATGCGGCGGTAGCCAGGGGAATGCCTGGAGGCATCATGCGGCGGTAGCTAGGGGAATGCCTCCAGGCATCATGCGGCGGTAGCCAGGGGAATGCCTGGAGGCATCATGCGGCGGTTAAAGGGTTAATCACTGATGTATATTAACAATGTTAGTTATACCAGAATGCATGAAAGCGTATGCATTGCCTTCAAACCTTCATGAGCTAGTATATAAGACCACCGGAAGTCACTTACTTGTTACACCTTACCTGTTATTCACGTAATCTCATCCTATACAATACCATAATCATCATTGTTGTCTGATATCTCAGTAAATTGACAAAGTATGTATTTAGTGATGAAAACTATATATACTTCCGGATTCACATTTTGTGATAAACATTGTGTGGAAAAACAACGTACAACATTGAATACAATAAAGATCTTAAAACAAAAAAACAAAAATAAAACTATACATATGACTATATGTTTAAAAATTGAGTAAGGAAGTAGCAAGTGTTATTAAGAGAAGGTAATAACTAATGAGTGGAAGCTAGGCACATTTACCAAGGTAAGCCACAAGGAAAGACACTGGTAACACCCCAGCTTATGAAGCACAGTGGTCAGTTAGAATTGGAAACCCCCACGGGCAGGAACTCGGCTTGGTGCAAGTGAAGCGTGGCTGATGTTCGCACCTGCTGGGAGAGTGTCAAGGAGCGAATCAAATGATGCGTAGCGGTGTCTTTGATGATTTCGCGGTTGAGGGGTGTGGAGTTGCTCCCAAGTTGATCGTCTCAACACCTCTCATAGGTCGAGGAGATGACCTCTTTTAATTGGGGTCAACCGGCCGTATATACGGCCTTGTTTTCGGGAGATAGGGCACTCTAGCCTAAGTGCGTCCCAGGACGCCCCCAGAGTGCGGTCGCTGGCCTCAGCATGGCTGAGCAGCACGGAGAGTCGCTGGAGCTCCCTTCGGGGGAGCAGACCGCCCCACAGGACTCCGCCCCGGCCGAGACCCCTGCGGGCTCAGGAGACAGCGTGTCTGTCGGCCTGCACAGTGGTGATTCCCTCTGGGATTGCCACAGTGATGACTCAGGTGCTCTGGACTCCGGTCCTGATGACACCCAGTCTTCACAGCGAGGAGAGTCTGGCCCTGCTGCTTCGGCTGCAGTGGTAGGACGCGGAAAATCCAAGACATCAGCCCCGGCTGAAAGCTCTGGACAGACTGGTTCCACGAAGGGTGGGAAAGTAGACTTTTCCCGTGTGAAGAGCTCTGGGTATGGCCAGAAGTCAGCCTCGGCTACTCTTGCCAAACCCAAAGCTTCCCGTCTGCCAAAACCAGTGTTTTCACCACGAAAGGAGACGGGACAGAATGAAAATTCATCTGGAGTGACCTTGCAGGAGGAGTTAACTCCCATTGGCCACGGCTGCGGGAAATTGATCCATCAGCCTGATCCTCCAGCTCCCGGCGGTGGCCAGAGTGACCAGTGGGATCGATGGTCTTGGGAGTTGAAGTGTATATCAGACCCAGCCATGCATGAGATGGCTATGAAGGGCCTGATAGACCGATGGGTTGCAAGCCAGGGCCCAGAGAGTACGGCACTTGTGGTTTCCCCCTCCCAGGGTGAGACCCTGCCCCCGGCCCCCAGCTGACCAACCCGATACGCCCGCCGCGAAAGACACCGCCATGGAGGTTGACTCGACCCCTGGTAGGCCTAACGCGGAAGCAGCCGAACCCGTTGAGGGGTGTGCCACGGAGAAAGGGAAGGAACCTGCTTCAAAACTGGGGAAATCCAACTCCGCAGAGAAGTCTCAGGCCGACAAGCCCGAGAATAGTTCCCAGTCCCGTCGGAGGAGACTCAAGACTTGGGCGGCCAGGGAAGCTGTTGAGGCGAAAGCCGTGGCAGCTAAGACAGCCCTCGATGAGCGCTCCCGTTCCAGTTCCACTGCCTTTAACGAGGGCAAAGGAAAGGGAAAGGGTGTTGGGAAGTCCAGCGCTGGGGCGATCGTTGCTAAGGGAACAGGGTCTTCGTATCCTAAACCCGGGAGCAGCGGAGCGGCGAAGGGGGCCGGGTCTTCGGGCTCAGATAAACCCACGCCCACGCCTGCTGGGAAGCCAGCACAGGGTTCTCCGCATGTATCAGAGTCGGACTCTGGTTCCTCTGTGGAGGACAACTGTGGTCAGGCAGGAGACTGGGGTGAGATCATGGATCTTGACGATGCAAAGCGTCTTGCCCAGGGCTCCGACCGTGACAGTGGCGCCGGTGACATTGTTCCCGGCGCCAAACGTGCCCGAAAGCGCAAGGTAGCTCGCAAGCTGCCTAGTTGTCTGATCGGGCGAAAGGCTACCTCCCACTGCACGAAAACCACTATTTTACATATATATACGCCATTGCGATAACGCACGTATCGGCTGTATCGTGGATTGTTTATACTTGTATACACCTCTTATACGCGTCTGCGTTTCAGGCGTCTACGAGACAGTTTCCACATGTAGACGCGCGCGACTTGGCTGTCTTTCACGCCTGGCATATTTAAGATAAAATATCCTCTGTGTGACATATATACGCCGGGCGTATATGTATAGCGATAGAAAATAAAAAAGGAAGTCCTCCACCCCAGCACCCGCTGCTGCTATGGGTTATCAGTGTGTTGTTTTAGCACTTTAGGCGGGAGCTCTCTGAAAAGCCCTGTTGCCCTATTGTCTCTGGGCAGGCGGGCGCATGGCTGTGTGCAGACGGGTGTCAAAGCAGCAGGTGTCAAAGCGGCGTTGGCAGCAGATGTGTGGAGGCACTTGGGGTGGTAGGTTGATAACTGACCAGACCTTGTGTTATATATACAGTACCCAAGGTATGACTTCAGAAGAGTGGTGTTTAGAAAAACCTTAAAAACGTAAAAAAAATGTTTTAAAAAACAAATAAACAATAAGTTGGAAAAAGGCATAACCAGAGACGGAGAAATTAAGTTGGATAACAGGGTAATGTTTATTGCTTGCTTAGATTTACAACGTTTCGGATATTTTATTATCCTTCATCAGGTATAGGAACAAATAAACGCTTGGTTTATTATATGTATTTAATGAAGAGATAATAAATAGGATTTTTGAACAATTTTATAAACAAAATTGATGATATAACATTGTATTTTCCATAAACCAAGGACTTAATGACTAATGGGAAATGAAATATGCTACCACTGATATCCCAAGTGGCAGAGGTCGGAATTATTGGAGAGTGGCGTAAATAAACAGAATCAGGCATACATATGACGTTTATAAAACCGCACCATGGACACGTATATACGCCACTAGATAAGGCGTCTACGAGACGTCTAATAGGTCGAACTTCTAGACACAAAATCCTACTGTTAGACGCGTTTCGTATACATATGTAAAATAGTGGTGTCCGCATCAATGACCACCATTGGCTACCGGACCCGGTATACGACAATGGTGTGTCTGACGAGGAGGAGTGGCTGAAGGACGAGGGCTCCGCGAACACGCAGTACATCATCCGTGTAAAAGGAGTTAAGTCCACTTCTTATCAGAAGTACGGCATCCTCGCGAAGGAAAAGATTTTGTTTGCCTGGAAGCAGTTTACTGCTAACGTTTTACTGGGAGACATTGCTCGGCTGAGTCTGGCTCGTCTCGCCAGTCCTGGTTGATTCGTCACATGTTGAAGGAACACAGGATCGGTGCAGATTGTGGTAGGGAGAGGACAATGTGGCTTTTCAATAAGTTTGTAGGGTTAGCTTCCGAGGCCCGGACAAAGGGGAGCGAGCCTGCGCATAAGGCCGTAGACGGCAAGTACTCCGTGTGTTGGAAGCAGAATCGCGACTACAGTGCGACTCTGCGATTGAGCTCGGCGGACTTTGACCGTATGCGGGACATGCGTGAGACAACGCGTGGGGGTAGCGCAAAGCGGGACCTGAGTCGCGACGGCAAGTACTCCGTGTGTTGGAAGCAGAATCTCGACTTCAGTGCGACTCTGCGACTGAGCTTGGCGGACTTTGACCGTATGCGGGACATGCATGAGACGATGGTGGGGGTAGCGCAAAGTGGGACCTGAGTCACGACTCAATAAACCGTAAGTCTGCCCCAAAGAAGACTAAGAGCTCGTCTAAGTCCAGCGACTGAGACAACGACTCAAGGTCAAGCCGGTCAAGCCGAAGCCAGACGCCGGGATCTGTAACTTTGAGGGGTGTTTTACATTCTTCGAGGACAGGCCCAGCGAAGGCTAAGTCCGGTCGGAAGGGGTCGAGCGAGCCTAAGGGGGAGAAATCCTCTAAGGGTTCCATGGAGACAGCGGTCTCATCTGATGCCTCTGCGTCAAGAAAAAGCCGACCCAAGAAAAAGCAGCAGGACTCCAAGCCTCAGGAGGACAGTGGCGCCAATGAGGTGAAGGTGAGGACTTCCCTTCTCTACCCCAACTGGCGCGCCCTGCCCCTAAGGCTGAGCCTTGGCCCAAACCGCCCCACGCGGGAGGAGTGCGGCAAAAGCGTCACGGAGACGAGGTTGATGTGTACTCCAAGGACCAGACCCTGACACTAGCTACTGTAGCTAAGACTGGCGCCGGTACCACAATCAGACCTATCTTAAGCGCGTAGATGATCAGGCGATCATCAACGCTAACAGGTTTAGGGTCTCTCAGCAGAGAGTGGCGGGGTATGAGTGTGTCATTGCCTACCAGCGAATGTCCAGTTTGTTGCAGGTTCCTTTGGAGAACATGGCAGCTAAGCTGGCAGGAGTGGAGGTGCGACTGAGACAGTCAGAGCTGGCTCTGCAGCAGTATGACTACAAGTGTCGTACTATGCTGGGAGTTAGCATGTTCGACGTTGAACCGTCTAACATCGTAGCCGCGGAAGGGGCCTGGTTGTTACACCAACATCGGAGAGGGCGGTATCTTGACTTCGTGGATACCCCTAACCTGACAATGCAGCAAGCCGCTACGTTGTTAGATTGGGGTCCGGAGCAAGATTATGCCCTGGACGGGCAGTCGTCCCAGGCCTTGGCCATGGAGACTGCTCCTTGCAGTAGCGCTCAGAGTGCTCCTGTGGGAGGTTCTTCAGAATCTCCACAGTTGTCTCTGAGGCAGCCGCCACAAGTGACCCGCACTATGATGAGACCCTCTCTTGCACCACCACAAGAGCCGAGGGTCCCATTTGGTGTGGAGTTGGGAGATGTCACGAGTACGCTCCCTGTGTTGCCGTTCCATTCGACGGTAACCTGGGATTCTCCTAGTGTCGCTGGTGACATCAGCACGGTTGACCTTAATGCGGTGATGGCCCGGTTTAGAGTTACTGATCCGCTAAGCCCACCACCTAACGTAGGTCAGCAGGCTGCCGCGACTGGGCCCGCTTCCCAGTCAACCACAGATGCCCCTCCAGCTGAAGACCCTGCCGTTGAACAACCCGGTTGTTCCGGCGAGAGGCCAGTTGGATGAGGCCTGTGGCGAGGCAGCACTGGTCCATCCTGAGTTGAATCCAGCGAGGCTGTAAAAAAGCTCCCCGGTGTCAACACGGGATGGAGGGGACAGGACATCTCCTGTCATAGAGGGTGGCAAGACACATTCAACCACTGTTGTTTGTGCCTCTCCGTCCGCCGGCTCCTCAGGTATTAACTAACTCAGTTCTTATCTGGGGATCAGCCACACCTGAATTCAGTTTCGGGTGGAGAGGGTGATTGGCTTGGTCTCCCATCAACGTGGTGCTTTAACCAGCGGCCCTCATGGTCGCTGGGAGGGGTAGTACAGGGAGATCCAGATAGATAAGCTAGTTGGGCTGCGAGTTGGGCCGCGGAGAATCACCCCCGGGTGAATTTTTTCTGCACAACTTGGGTTTCAGAAGGCTGAAGGGTCTCTCGATGGTAGCCCGGTAACAGGGCCCTATTTCGAAACACTCCGGCCTGTGAGCGCTTTCTGCGAGGCAGACCCTGGTGTGACTCCGCGGGAGCGCATGAGGCAGTGTGGGAGCTGGGACACGGCTTAGGTAGGTGGTCTGAGTTCCCTGTAGAGAGATTGCGCTGGACTCGCTTGGTTGTTTGCCAATGAGGGTAGTGTCAATCCCTGTGTGGATGGGGGTTGGGGCCTTTAGTGGTCCCAACTACTCCTGTCCACGGAGAAGGAGATAGCGTGGCACGCTATAGGAACGCTGATACCAATTTTTATACCATGGAGATGGGAGCTCCACCAAGGGAGAAAAAGAATGTTCTATCTTTTTCTATCCCCTTTTTACAACACTTCATCTTCTCTTCACGGGAACCACCCGTGGGATGGGCCGCCGTGATGTTATAAAGGTGGGGGGGTTCGTGGAATCACTCCCCCTAACTATGCTGGACCTTTTTCTTTTTTAAAAAATCAAGTTTATTTACAAAGCAATACATTCACTCGTCACCAAGCGATCTTCCATGTATGTGTCAAAAAGAATAGGACGTAAAACAATATTTACATTAACAGGACAAATGACAAGACAGTTAACATAGCATTCATACACACATTTACACAATGGCCCATCTTACATCTTTTCCTATATTCATAGGTTACAAGTTTTATCATCTATCAAAGTATGTATAATTTCTTTAATTTTCATTTTAAAGGTATCTGCTTTCTCTATTTTCTGTATTTCACCATTGAGGTTATCCCACAGTTGATTACCCTTGTATATTGGAGAGTGTCTATATTTTTCAAGCCTAGGTTTTGCAATCTTAATTTTAATCTTTGAGTCACCCCTTGTCCTATCTAGACCCTCATCAAAGATATTATTTTTATCTCTAGTCCACCATTTTTTTATATTTAGCAAATGCCCTGCTCTTCTGATTTTTAAAGGCCAGACCTTGCTCTTCTCATATAAAATTGTTGTTCCCATGTCACATACCTTTCTAATACCCAATGCTACCCTTAGTGCTCTATTCATTAAAATTTGCAGTCTATCTCGATTTTGTTGATTTGTACCATAATAAATAAAATCTGTATACTCTAGGATAGGCAAAATCATTTGCTTGACAATCTTCTTTTTTTTTTTTTGTTCAAGCAGCTTTTATTTTCAAGAAAATCGTCTATTCATTTTACGGTAGGCATACATCCAGACTTGGGCAATCTTAATTGCTGCATCTTGGGTTAATAAATACCTAAGCTTTACCAAAATCCAAATTTTTGCATTTACATTTTTACTTACATTGTCAATTTGTGCGTTAAAGTTTAGTTTATTATCTACTATTATTCCTAGATATTTATATGTCTCCACTGCCTAAACCCTTTAAAGACAGGGGTCTGTAGGAGAGCCCTGTTGGTCGGGGCGGGTACTTTGGATTGGCATAACTCAAGGGCACGGGTCAAATTTTGTCTAAACCCATATTCCATTATTTGATCACGTGATATGGCACATCATTCTGATTTATATTATTTGGTTTACCAAATAATATCAAATACTATATCATAGGTATATTCTCTGAAAGTTTCAGATATATTGATAAATTATTTCTTCATAAAACAATGAAATGGTAAATATTACTAAATTTCATAAATAATGCCTCAAGGCATTACCCGGTCTCCGCGGGGGAATGCCTCAAGGCATTATCCAGTCTATGCTGGGGAATGCCTCAAGGCATTATCCGCCCTGAAAGGGTTAATAGTTTCCCTCCCATATGTATATTCAATTTCTTATTAATGCCCCTTTGATTTCCTACCCACATTGTCTTAGTCTTTTTGTAGTTTATCCCTATTTTATTTTTATCCATCCATTTACTGATTTCGCTCAGATCCGATTCCATTTTTGTCATAATCTCTTGTTGAGTCTTTCCATAAATAATAATAACACAATCGTCTGCATATAGTATAATTTTCGCATAATTGATAACTCTACAGAGTCCATTTATAAATAAAGATGATAAATAGCAGCGGTCCTAAGACCGATCCTTGCAGTACACCGCATATGGTTTCTCCTTCATCAGAAAACATGTTGAACATTTTTGTTTTTACCATCCTGTTTTTTAGATAATTTCCTAACAATAGAATTAATTGATGTCGAGGCCTAGCTTTACAAATTTTTTCAACAAAAGATAATGATTAACGCTATCAAATGCCTTTCGAAAATCAAAAAAAGTTATTAATACCATATTCTTATCATTTAAAAGTCAAACACCGTAAACCAGTAAATAACCATGGCCAAGACGAGGGATATTGAGTTTCCGACAAAGCTTGACTCCAACTTGTTGAAACTTGAACGGTTGCTGTCGAAGACTCTGGGTGAAAAAAACTTGATTATTGGCGACTCGTGTACCAAAAGGTTATACGAGTCTATTGCGGAAATCAACATCGCAGCAGTAAGGTTCAATGTGTTTACGTTCAGTGGTGCAAGCCTTGAGGAGTTAATAGTGTTAGCACACAGACACCTCCTATTCAGCCCTAAATCGATTGTGTATATCGCTGGCGGCATCTGTAACGTAACGAAAAAAGAGTACACGGATGGAAAGAAGGAAAGCTTCACTATCAAGTTCCCATGGGAATCAGCAGCCGACTTAACACTTCAACTGATAACATACGCAGAAGTAGGTCTTGCCTGGTTATGTGCAAACCACCCTGAAGCCAAAATCGTGATTTGCCCGCTGACAGCTCCAAATATATTAAAATGCGTCATAAATGCCACTACGGACCAGCACACTATGGCTATCAAAGCGGTCATCGATTATAACAGATTCCTGATTGAACTGAATGCAGATAGTGGGCTCCAGGTGCCCTGGATAGCCAACCACACGCACAAATGGAGACGGGGCAAAATGATGCACTACTTTTGCCACCTTCCTGACGGGATTCACCCGGACCATGAACTCCTACACAAATGGGCAACTGACTATCTGCGCGCTTTCGCACGAAATCTCCCAACCACAAATCTTGTATGGTAGGATCTGCTGTATCATAGCAGTACTGATCCAGTACATATACTAAGAGTGTTTGAGAGCAAAATGGCTCCAAAAGGCCGGGCACACAACGTCATGACTATTGTTAGAGATAATATGTCATGCTGCTGTTACCCTCGACCAATCCTATATTAAATCCTGAAAACTTTAAATCTTTAAAACCCGCAATACTGAAGCGGTTGGCTATGGGTCTTCCCTCTAGTTGTGACTTGTTATAGATAATGATCAAATATGGAACACCCCCATAGTATATCTTATCAAGACTGACTCCACCTCCAGTAACATCGTCACCTGTAAGTAGGAGACTTACCACCCTACCATCTTGGCCATGTATACTTTTGTTGAACCTAAATGAAACTTTATCTTGTTCTAAATGTCACAACGGATTCCGGAGTGATGCTGACTAAGGTAGTATTATGCATTGTTAAAGATAATGCATAACCATTTCTCCTCCCCAGGAAATAATTAAGTATAAAAGTAAGGTGTAAACCAACATATGTATAATCACAAATTGGATGGGAGAGGCCTGATAGTTACGGCCTCTTGAGTTGAACCCTGATCAGGAGTTACTGTGTACTGGTCAGGCTGTGGTTTCAATCATGCTGATGGTGATAGATACCGATATCAGTATGGTTCTTATGTTTATTTGCTTATTCACAGTGATTTTATGTTTACCACTAGTTCTAAGTAGAATTGTGAATAGACAGACAAGCCGGTTACACCATAATTATAATTACCCACAACTGATATGTACTAGCTTTCCTACACTGAGTTTTAACACGTGCTGTTACTTGATAAATGATGGGAGATAACACAAAATTATTTGACTTACCTGTGGTGGAGGAATCAAAGGGGCTCAAGATTTCACATGCCAACTTTAGAAGCTTAAGATCCGATTTTGATGTTTTCACCTATGAGAACATGGGAGAATTATGGGATATTATCACCATCTCGGAAAGTTGGCTAACTACTTTTGACTCCCAGGATTCATATCAACTAAATGGCTATGATATGTACCGTTGGGATCGTACTTGGAAAAAAAAGGATACGGATCAATTGCCTAAGATAGGTGGTGGGTTGTGCATTTATACCAGGAAATGTATTACTGTTGACGCAACTCTATTCCAGAACCAAAATATCAGTAATAAAGATCTTGAGCTGCAAATTATACTAGTCCAGCGAGAGTTTGCCAAAAACATAATACTACTTAATACCTACCGACCGACAGGGGGGAGCATCCCATCTGGCATCAACCTCATTTTAAATATAATCCAAGACCTGAAGGATAATTTTGACTGTGATATAATAGCTATGGGTGACTTCAACATAAATGTACTTGCCACGAACACACCAGAAACTCAGGACCTAATAAACAGGATGCAACAGTACGGTCTTTGCCAACAAATTGCGGATATAACTAGATACTTACAAAATAACTCAATATTAGACCTGATCTTCTGCTCGAGTCCGCATGTAACCTTATCCGGAGTACTCACCCTATCCTATAGTGACCACCATAGCATCTTCATAATAGTAAAGCACCCCCACGTAATCAAAGATAAAAAACAATCAAAGGGAGATCATACACTAGATATTCCAAAGAGGAACTTAAACTATTCTTGGACAAAATAAACTGGAACAACTATTATCAATTAGACGAAATAGATGAGAAATGGAACTACATCACAAATAAAATAAATAGTTTTTTGGACATCAAGTGTAGGGTCAGGGAATTTAGGGTCCCAGCAAATCAGTAACCCTGGATTACACAGGAGACAATCGAGTTATTAAGGGATAAAAACGAATTACTTAAGATAGCCAGGAGGTCAAAAAGGGAAGATGACTTAGATAAAGCTAGACGAGCCAGAAACTTGGCAAACCTTTCAGTTAAAAAGGCCAGACAAGCATTTATTGTAAATAACATGGATGACAATAAAGAAGATCACAAAAAGTTTTGGCGTACAGTCAACAACATCCTCCCATCTTCAACTGACAGCAATACCCCCTTGATACAACTTAATAATCCAGAAAACAACATCATCCCACAGCATGAGATTCCAGATTATGTTAATGACTATTTCATTAATATTGGTCCAAAACTCGCCGGGGCCTACAATTCCCCTTGGAGACCATTCGATGAAATAAATGTAAACTTATCAGACGATTTGACTACGGATCATGAGGAAGTGCTAAAACTCGCTAAAGACTTAAAGATTAGTAAACAATCAATGATGGAAAGTATAAATTCCCGTGTCTTTAAAGATGTAGTCGTATTGATTCCACAAATTTTTGCTGACCTATTTAACACCTTATTTAAGAAATCAACGATTCCACTTTCATGGAAGAAGTCGGTGGTGGTCCCCATCCCCAAGGGGGGGGGACCCCTTTTCTGTAAGTAACCTCAGGCCTATTTCCCTACTTCCTGTAGTCGGAAAGTTGATTGAAAAGATCGTACGCCGCCACACTGTCTCATTCCTTGCAGCAAATTCCATTATAAATGATAACCAATGGGGATTCAGAAAGGGGAAATCAATGATCCAAGCAGTATCGAAGTTTACTGATGATATCCTTATAAGTCGTAATGTTGTTGAATCTACGTTGGGGATTTTCATGGATCTTTCTAAGGCATTTGATACCGTAAACCACCCGATTCTGTTAAGCAAACTGTCACAATACAGTATGAATGTAAATAATCTTGCATGGTTCGAGGACTACCTGTCAAACCACAGACAAACGATCAAAGTTAACAATGTGCTATCAAATTCCCATCCTGTGATATGTGGTCCCCCAGGGGTCCATTCTTGTACCCCTGCTGTTCTTAATCTATATCAACGACATGAATGCCATATTTAAATCATCAAAAACTTGTCTTTACGCCGACGATACGGTGTTGTATCAGAGCGGAACCAATACTGTGAGTTTATTTAATGGTTTACAAGAAGACCTGGACAGATTGTATCTCTGGTGTCAGCTCAATAAGTTAACCATCAATGCCACCAAAACGAAATTAATGATCTTCTCTCCTAAGAGGAAAAGACTCCTGACAGATGACAGTCACTTTACCCTAGGTGACATGCAGATTCATCATGTACATTCCTATAATTATCTAGGTATACAATTGAACTCACAACTGGATTATAAAACACATTTTACCCGACTCTTTAAAACTATCTCCTATAGATTATATCAACTAAGACGTATGAGGGACTATCTAACTACACCGGCAGCTATCCGAGTCTATAAACAATGTATTATCCCCTATATGGATTATGGGGACATCCTTTTTATGAATTCTGCACTGTACTTGACCGAAAAGCTACAAGTTTTACAAAACAAATGCCTCAGAGTCTGCCTTAAGGCAAATGTTAGAACATCCATACGAGAACTTTATGCTAGAGCCTATATACCGTTACTAACTGAGCGAAGGAAATGTGATTTAAGGAACTTTATGTTTAAACGTGCCTCAGAAAAAATGTACTGTACTGATGTTAGAGCACGTAGCAGAGCCAATGATGCATTGTTGTTACACTGTTATCGTCCAAACTGTCAAGCTTATGCAAATTCTGTCTACTACGCAGGTGCTTCGCTCTGGAATGGCTTATTAGCCACCACCAGAAATATCCCTACCTATGGCGAATTTAAATTTATCTCGAAACAATGCATGTTGGATACCATACCTATTGTTGCGGTTTGACACGGATTAGGTACATCGCAGGAATAAAAAAGTATCAATGTATTATCCAGACACCATTATTATTTTGTCCCAGTTTATATCTGACCTTAACCTAACTCGAATTATGTGTAATATGGTAATGTCTTGTTGATCCTCAAATATGTCGTCCTCTAGTCATCACCCCACCATGTAAGGTGAAGTTCTCACCACATGACGGAAAGTTACCTGTTTGTGTGTGGTACTAAACTTCTTGATGTGTAACCAGGATGCTATGTCAATATCCCAAATTGAAGGGCCCAGCGATGAAAACTAGCTTACTTGTAAAGCTGACGCCAACGGCCACTTTATTGATTTCTATGTAAACGACTACAACATTTATGGAACCTTTGTAAAGAAATAAGATCAATAAAGAAATTTATAAAAAAAAGGCCTAGCTTTACTAATTTTTTCAACAAAAGATAATGATTAACGCTATCAAATTCCTTTCAAAAATCAAAAAAAGTTATTAATACCATATTCTTATCATTTAATTGTTTATGTAGTTCATTTACTAATATAAAACTAACTTGAGCTGTTGATTTGCCTGGCAGAAATCCATATTGGTTACATTCAATTATATCATGGGTTGTTAGATATTCTAATATTATCCTGTGTACAATCTTTTCAAATATCTTTGAAATAAAACTCAGTACCGTAATTGGTCTCCAGTTGTTATAATCTATCAAGTTTCCATCTTTTGGTATCATAGTGATGCACCCCTTCTTCAAAATATTTGGAAAATAAGATTTTCCCAAGCACATATTTGTCACGTACGGCCATGCCAATGTCACGTACGGCCCTGCCAATGTCACGTACGACCATGCCAATGTCACGTACGGCCATAATAGCCAATATCACAGAAAAACTCGGTGAAAACTTATGTTGAGCGAATCACTGAAGGTAGCCATAAATGGCATGTCCATTAAGATTGAGCGGTACACTTGCATGAGAACTTCTTTCTTTCTGGGAAATACCCAGTGAAACTGGTCGCTTTACAGTTCTTTATTTTCTTATTTTCTTATTTCTTTATTTTCCTGAACATATAGCCGAAAGTATTGATATATATACATATATATTTCCTCTTATTTATTTTCTGCTTATATATTTCCCCTTTATAAACACGACTCTTAAACATGGTCAGACAGGGAAAGTATATATTATATTGAAAGAGAGAGGCGAAAGTCGCTGGTGAGAAAGTTACTGTCTCCACTTGATTGTGCCTACGTGCACATCCGTGTTGTATCCACCTCCAGTCTCAACAAGTCGTTACTCATGACAAACTCATGACAACTTGTTTGTGAGAACCTTGCTCGCATGTCCGGCTTTCTCACGCTCCCCAGATGAACATGTACGCATGCATCTATATGTTAAAGGAAAACTGTAAATCCTTCTTATGTAAGAAATAGATTTTCAGTTGTGGTAAATAATTAGGGAGAAATACCTATGGTGCATGAGAAGGGAGAAATACTAAAGTTATTATCTTCCCTGAAATTATTATCTTCCCTAACAATTATTATCTGTTCCAAGCTAATATATTTTCCAAGCTAATATATTTCCTTTTGTGTATGCTATGTATGTGGAGGTTCTACCTCAAGACGTTGCACGTGGCAGGACATGTCAGGATCCTCTTGGAGGGACGCGCAAACATCTTTGCGGTTCTTTTCTTATTATGGGATGGAGGCCCCCTGACGGAAACGACGTCTCCATATTTGGGAGAGCGTCTTGTCTCTGCATGTGTGACGGAAACGACGTCTCTATATTTGGGAGAGCGTCTTGTCTCTGCATGTGACCATTAGTAACCAATTGGATAAAATGTAACCATGTTTGGAACCAACTACCACGCCTGTTATTATCTGTAAAAGGAATGGTATGTGAATGTGTGACGAAGCAACTCAGCACGCAGGAGGTGCGGACGAGCTTACAGCGGCCCCATCTAACAAATGGTGACCCTGACGTGATGACATATAGTATGAAGTGACGAACGTGATAGGCAGTGAGGAGGCAGCAACCACGGGGATCTCTGGTATATACCCACTTTACCACGCATCCAGAGCTGACTGTTATATCCTCGTAGTCTGGTTCTGCTCAGGAGAGTAGAACTGACAAATGGTGCTTTATCTGAGTTGTGTGTAAAGAGAGGTAGACTCGAGACGATGGAACGGGACAACTCTTCACGGCTCTGCCCACGGGAGAGTGTCGACAGTGATAGATGGATCACCTGTCTGCCTAGACTGTGGAAACCTCGGAACCTCGAGTGGCTGGCTGCGACAACCCTGTGTCTGGTTTGGTGAGTAGAAGTACATCTGTTTGCATGGTAGTAATGGGTTCGGGCATTGTGTTTAGAATGTGGCATGAAAATTTAATTTAGTACCTTTAAAACCCTTTTTTTTGAACGGGGAGACCCTATACCTAGATGGTTGATACACCAAGGCATAAATATGATACCAGACAGAATACCCCCCTACCACGTTCCGCCCCCTCCAGAATCTCCTCTACCCCTTCCATCTCCGATTCCACTACCACCACATCCCCATGTAGTAAAGTTTTACGGAATGTAGGTTTGCAGACAGATACTATACAACGAGGTAACTGACGATTGGGAATGACAGATAAGGAGGAAACCTCCGCTTCTCGGTCCGAAGCTAGGGGGAAAAGTAAGGAAAGCACCACAGAGTCCGCTAAAGCCAAGCCTAGTAGTATCTTTGATTTTTCTGACGCTGCAGAGAGTAGTGCCGTCGCTGCAGAGCGTAGTGCAGAGAAAGCAAAAATGAGTAAAATGGGATCTGGCGGAGATAGAGAGGAGGTGAGAACGAAGTATACGTATTTCACTGAGGTAGATGAGGATACGGATGATGAGGCAACTGAGATAGATGAGGAGGAAGGTATGAGTAGATGAACACAGGATGATGAGAATATGACTAAGTTGTTGGCGGTTGTGGCTGATAACCATTCTTTCGGTCGTTATTCTCGCGATGTAGGTAGGTGTGAGGGAACCAACCCAGCCAAAACCCTAGCGTGGCTGAGAGAGTTAGACAAGGTACCGGAAAATATACGCCTAAAGGTAGCGACTCTTACCGCTTCCGATCCTTTGGGGGCTAGCCTGAGACGTCTAATAACCAACCCTGAGAACACCTGGTCTATAATAAAGAACACCGTGGCCCACGCGTATGTATCAGCAGATTTTCAACAGGCCCAGAGAGATAAGTTAAGGAATTTGGCTAAGAGATCAGGGGAATCTATCCGTGCATATGTCTCTGCTTTTGAGACTCTTTTTAATGAGGGATACCCAAGCCTGCCACAAGATCAATCTGACCTAATAAGGGATCTCCTTAGCGGGATGGAGGACAGGACAGTAGCATGTAGGATTGCGGCACGCCGACCTATCTCCCTCCGGGTAGCCATAAAACAGATTATCTCATATAGCCAAAGAGAAGATTATCTTAAACCTAGAGATAGTGGGAAAGTCCATTCACTTGAGCAGGAAGTTAGTGAGACCGCCCTCTTGCGGGGTGTAGTTGATTGTAAGAATGGTCCAGGACCTAAAGATTCTTCTAACGGGTCTAGATCGCAAGAAGTGGCAGAAGTGCCGCCAGAGCGGCCATGTAGTAGAAGGGTGTCGGGCTCGACCCCCGACTCGTCCTTGCTATTGTGGAGAACAACACTGGAGGTATGATTGCAAAAATAAGGGTAGTTTTCCTACGCCTGTGGCTACTCCAGCCAACCAGGGAAACTAGCTAAGCCCTCAGTCCTCACCCCTTGGCCAGGGGATGGGCGCTGTTGCGGCGCAGAAGGAGCTGTACGACCTAGGGTACGACTCGATGTAGAAGGAATACAGGTAACAGCCCTGATAGACACTGGTAGTACACATACTCTTATAACCGCTCAACTGTATACTCGCTTGCCAAAGTTTATTCCCTTAGAAGAACCGCCCATGGTGCGAAGTATAACCGGACACACCCTGACTGTAAGGGGTACCTGTACTGTCAATGTAGGGGGATTCCCCACAGAGGTTTTAGTGTGCGATAACGCAGGGGGAGTCAATTTGTTAATCGGGTCCAATCTATGCCGCCGGGCATGTGTAATCGATTTTGTACAAAATATAATGAAGTTAGGAGAGAAAGTATATCCACTTGTAACTAATCCATCACAGTATTGTGGTCCTGTAATGTCCGTATCCCAAGTCCCAATGTCGAGCAGTTCCCTCGTTCATGACGTCTTAACGAGGTATCGGGATGTGTTTAGTGAAAAGGAGACGCTGGTCTGAGTTGCTCGATCACTGCCGCCAGCAGTGATTGACACGGGTGACAGCGGCCCTATTCATCAGAACCCCTATAGAATGCCATTGGACAAAAGAGGAAAGGTAGAACAATGCGTACAAGAAATGCTAGCTGACGGGGTGATAAGACCGAGCACGTCCCCCTGGGCGTCTCCCATCACCCTGGTCCCGAAAAAGGACGGTGGTACTCGGTTTTGTGTAGACTACCGTAAAATCAATGCAATGACAAAAGGTGATGCTTATCCGCTGCCTTACATTCAAGACATCTTTGACACACTAGAAGGGGCCAAGGTTTTCTCCACCTTAGACCTTAAGTCCGGGTACTGGCAGATGCCTATGGACCCTGCCTCCATCGAGAAGACGGCCTTTACCTGTCATCTCGGACTTTTTTAGTTCACCAGAATGGCGTTTGGTTTAAAGAACGCCCCGGCTCAGTTCCAACGAGCCATGACTAAAGTGTTGACAGGGCTCATCGGGCGCTGCTGCATGGTGTTCATAGACGATATTGTTATCTATAGCAAGAACGAGAAAGAGCATGTAGAACATCTGGGGAAGGTCCTTGACAGATTGAGAGAGGCAGGTCTGCAGGTAAAACCATCAAAGTGTAGCTTCTACAAGACCAAAATAGAATTGCTAGGGTATGTGGTCGATGCTGAGGGCATCCGCCCCCATGAGTCGAAAACAGAGGCCATTAGGGATATGGAACCGCCAAAAGATAGATCGGCAGTACGAAGTTTCCTTGGTATGGCAGGATACTATCGTCAGTGCATTCCAGGATTCGCGACCCTGGTGGTGCCACTGACGGAGTTGACGAAACCAAAGAACGAGTTCATCTGGGGTGAAGAACATCAAAAATCCTTCGACCAGCTGAAGGCTGCTTTGACCAAAGCACCAGTCTTAGCGCACCCCGATGTTAACAAGCCCTACATCTTATACACCGATGCATCTGATCGATGTATTGGTGCTATCCTTGTCCAAAAAGACGATAAAGGGGTAGAACGGGTCATACATTATGTCTCGCACAAACTGTCTGATCGGCAACGATTATGGCCTATCATAGAAAAAGAAGCCTATGCCATTGTGTATGCCCTTAAGAAGTTACACCCGTACCTGGGAGGGGGTGCCCCCTTTGAAATCCATACGGATCACAAGCCCTTAAGGTGTCTTTTCCAATCAGAAATCAGGAATACCAAGCTCCAAAGGTGGTCAATCCAGATATCCGAGTATGCCGGCCCAATTTTGTATCACAAGGGAAAGCTAAATGTCCGAGCAGATATGCTGTCCAGAATAGCAAGTGTAGCCCCAGTTAATGACCAAGGCGGGGAGGAGACCTGGGCGTCAGAAACCCCAGATGTCTGGAACACTGACAGCATTGATCCTCTGGCTTTGAAGAAGCTCCAGGAAGAACAGTTCAAAGATGGGTTCATTGAGGCTGAGCAGGGGACAGATGAAACCCGCTATGTGGTATATCAGGGAATTCTGTATAGCCTAGCAGAGCCATTCAAAAACGGGGGTATTTATCCTCGGTTGATGCTACCCCAGCAGTATAGGAAGAAAGTAATAGACCGTTGTCATGGGGAAGTAGGGCATTCGGCTCCAGAAAAGACCCTAAAGAGGGTACAGGAAAATTTGGCCCGGAATGCGGAAAACCATTAGGGAGTACATAGGTAGCTGTTTGTTATGTAACACCCTCACACCGGCGAATGCTGCTGCCCCAAGGGGACAGATGCCTACGCCCCCGTGTTCTTTCCACACCTGGGGAATGGACCTGGTGGGACCCTTCCCTAGAGATCAAAGAGGTCGACAGTACCTGTTAACATGTATAGATCATCTTACTGGCTGGGTAGAAGCAATACCAATAGCATCAAAGAAATCTGCTACTGTGTGGGAAGCCTTCTCACGTGAGATAGTAGCTAGATATGGGCTTCCCACAGCCGTAGTGACTGATAATGGAGGGGAATTCACGGAGTCCCATTTTGAGGAATGGCTGAGGAATAATGGTGTCCAAAACCGTAAGACCTCGCCGTATCATCCCCAGTCAAATGGGATGTTAGAGCGATTCAATGGAACCATCCAGAAGTTGCTATTGAAACTGACAGGGGGAGACCCGCGAAAATGGACAAGGTACCTGTCCCAGGCGCTATATGCGTATAGAATTACGGCTGCTCCCGCCGGCATCAGTCCGTACCAATCAGTGTATGGCAGGAAAGCGCGCCTGCCCCGAACCACTACAGGAAACCCTGAAGAAGGTGAAAGGTTACAGGCAATACGGCTAGCCCAGAGCCTATTGCATGAATTCCGCCTGGAAACGAGAGCCGCCTATAAGACAAAAGAGCCGGGTCAGGCTAAACGCCTACCCGTTGGGGCCTTTGTCATGGTGCGCGCCCTCTTTCCCCGGAAGGGGCAGCCTAAGTGGCAGCCCGGCTACCGGGTGATCTCCAATCATGACGGAGGTCTCCGCGTAGAGGAACTCGAAACGGGACGCGTCGTTCGAGTTAATCAAAGGAATGCCCGGGTCATTCCTGAAGCAAAGTCGTATGAGGAGGTAGATCCAGTGCCTGCCCCAACGAGTAAAGAATCAAAGCTTCCGCCCGCCGAGGCTACCCCGATTCCCTTAATCCCAAACCCCCATCTGTCCACAGTCCTTACACCAGCAGCAGCTGCTGTTAACACTTACTCAAGTAAGAGCATGGGGTGTCCTAATTCCTTTGAAATTGATTGGAATTCCTGGCTGGAAACGGTGAGACTCTGTACTAACTGAGTCCTCATCTTATTTCAGGTGCCTGGCGCTATCCAGCGGACAGGAAATAAGCAAAATAGAAACTGGGGCCATTATATCTCACGAAGAGGAGGTGAGAGAGATACGCTCTTATGCTCAGGTATACGTATACCTATCGGCCGACCATTCACTGGATGTGAAATGGCTGCAGATGTGTGACAGTCTAGAAAATCGCATACGAGAGAAACAAACCCGATATAACTTTAACCACCCTAACACAGATGTACTGGCTTTCACCGAAAATTTGTTGAGAAGACTTGCTGTCATTCGGACGCGGATAAGGCATGTCAGTCGACGAAAAAGGGGACTTTTAAATATAGTTGGCAAAATTTCTTCATTTTTATTCGGGACAGCCACTGAAGCCGATATTGAAGCCCTGCAGGCGGCGGATTTGGCATTGGCAGAAGAAATTGAGGGTGTAGTAGACACACAAATAGGACTAGTTGCCAAAGTAAACCTATTGGGAGTGCAGGAAGAGAAGTTGGCCCATACTGTAAACTCAATAATACAGAGGCAAAACGCGCAAGAGGGAAGTATAGTACGCCTGAGTCATATGGAACCTATTGTCGAATATAACGGGGTAGTACTGGGATTCACGGTGGTGATGGATTTAATTGATGAACATCTAACTAGTTACGAAGCAGCGGTAGCCGAGGCCTCTAGCGTGCGAGTTGCCTGTGAAGCGCGAGTTGTTTCTGATCAAGTAGTGCCTGTGCCATTAATGGAGAAAATACTCTCTTCAAAAGATAACGGCCTACAAGTTAATACCCTAGCTTACTATGCCTATGTCCGGGTGGAAAAGATAATTGTGGTCGACTCCCAGGCCATTTGTGTCCTGCGAGCACCTCTGTTCGGGTCCCACGAGCAGCGTTTATACACTATAAACACCATGGCAGTATGTGAAGGGAAGAAATGTATAAAAATCCACCAGCCTCAACCGTTTGTTCTAGATTTGACAACTGAAGATCTGTATTTCCCGTATGAATGTTATGGTCCAGACCCGCGAGCGTGTAAATCTGGGGTAAAGTATGATAGACGGCAACAACCGTGTTTACATGGGTTAATAAATGGAGATGCGGAACAACAGGCCAAGTGTCCGGTGACACTTTACACTGGGCGACCGCCACCATCTAGAATAGTCTCAACTCCCCTTAATAGATTCATTGTAGAAACAGAAGACACAACTTACCACTATGCATGTCCTCATAAAAGCCCAGTTACTGGAAAATTAACTGCCGGAAGTTATGTTATCCAAGTAGGCCAGCGATGTGGACTTGACACCGATTTCTGGAATCTTAGAGGCTTGCCCCTTACTCGGTTTTTCCACAACATAACCATCCCACCTCCACAGCCCGTGGACTTGTCTTGGTTAAATTTTTCCCGGTACCCAATAAGAACGCATAAAGTTTGGCAGACTAGCGGCATATCTGAGTTAAATTTTCCCTCCTTTAATGCCCTTGAAGTCCCTCCATGCAGCAGAATAGTATCAAGAATAAAAACTATACAGGCTAGCGTATCAAGTAGAGCCTGGTGGTTTTGGTTTATAGTAGCCCTGGCAATAGTAGTGGGATTTGTAGTATTTTTGTATCTTACAAAAACAGGTTATAAGATTAGAGAAAAGATTAGGAAGCAAGGGTTTTTACTATGCTGTAAGAATAAGAAATGTTATGGTATAGAGAGGAGTAAGAGGAAAAAGGTTCTTCCTAAAGTGGGGTACAGTGCTCGAACCTGTGAGGCTATGATTCAGGTGGCATGCCAGACGAGGGAGATGAGGATGACGTAATTAGTCGTTCCCGCAGTCCTAGCCCATCGAGATAAAAGGGGAATGAAGGCATGATCAGAAAGCTCAAAATTAACACCTGTTTCTGCGATCCTTCCTGACTACTGTCCTGATGTCCTGTGCAAAGACCAAAATGACTGTTTCTCACACCCTTGGTGTTCTACTTTGAGGTGCTGAACCACGCTGCACCTGATGGAAACATGCTCGGACGGAGTATGTGAAAACGAGGGCGTCTGGCGGAAACATGCTCGGACGGAGTATGTGGAAGGAAACGAGGGCGTCTGGCGGAAACATGCTCGGACGGAGTATGTAAAAACGAGGGCATCTGACGGAACCACGCTCGGACAAGGTGTGTGAAAACGAGGGCATCTGACGGAACCACGCTCGGACGGGGCGTGTGAAAACGAGGGCATCTGACGGAACCACGCTCGGACGGGGTGTGTGAAAGACACGGACGACACGATTAAGACATTCCTCTCTTTAGTCCACACAATAAGAACAGACTCTGATACAACTGGTGATACAACTGGTGATACAACTTGTGGTACGACTGTCACGAGGTTGACAGAATGCGAGTGGTACTGTTTCTTTTCTTTATCTTTGCTTTTACTTATTTTCTTTTTGTTTTATTTTTAATTGGCTACTCTGCGTCTTTTATTTGGTTTTCCTCCCAAGTCACATCAACCACGCCTACCTTAGGTGACGGTTACCTCCTGTGACCATTCCCCTCTTTGACGCCATAAGGTAATTACAACTGGTGTTACTGCTGGTGTTACAAGTGACCTTAAAAGTAGTTTCTTGGAGTTCACTTGGTGAGTGAAAGTCAATAGGTGGTACAACTGAAAATTATTGAGGGATAACCTTACCCTCGTTTCAAAATAAAAAGGCTCACGAGTGATTACCCTTACTCTCGTTTCAAAATAAAAAGGCCCACGAGTGATTACCCTTACTCTCGTTTCAAAATAAAAAGGCTCACGAGTGATTACCCTTACTCTCGTTTCAAAATAAAAAGGCTCACGAGTGATTACCCTTACTCTCGTTTCAAAATAAAAAGGCCCACGAGTGATTAACCTACTCTCGCTGCCAACATAGAAGGACAATGTAATGTAATCTTATTCTAACATGATGACACTGGGTACTTATTCTAACACAATGACCTTGATACTCTGTGTAATCTGTGAGTCTTGGGGCTGGACATGCCCACGACTAATGTGTGATGACCTCAAAACAAGAACCGTGCGATTCTCTCGCGACGGACTATGGTGGCTTCTCATATGATCGATCAGACAAGGTAGAATTAGGACAGATTTCACCGTCTGACTGCAGGTGGTCCGCCATGTTGTTTATTAGCGGATTTATACTGTCTGACTGAAGGAAATATATGGACCTCTTCAAATGCATGTGACATTCTGTGTTATAAATGAGATTTAACTGTGCTGTACTTTTCCTAACAAGGACAATGGGAACTTCTTCAAGGACTTTGAGGAGTACTCTAGGAGAAAAGGAACAATGACAACTTTTCATGGACCTGAAAGCAATGGTTTCAGAACGTCTAATAAGTAGACGGTTCTCGTGGTGCTATCACACGGCACTGGTATTTCAGTCTAATCTGAAAGTCAATGATCCTATGAACAATACCAAATGTAATAGTCTATAGGGTGATTTGATGTGTTGTCAAAAAGACAAAAGGTTGTTGTAATGAACGGTCCGCGTTCCTGTCGCCGAGACAAGTAGAGTAAAAGAGATTGGAGAACCTAGGTAACGGAGAAAGATGGCACCCAACGATTCCTTCTCCTTTCGGGGCGTTTGTTAACCGAGTCAAGCTCCTAGGGTAGGGACGTGTGTTTCGTGTACCTAAGGCCACCATCAGCAACGTAAGAACAGTGGTACCCAACGATTCCTTCTCCTTACGGGGCGTTTGTTAACCGAGTCAAGGCTCCTGGAGTAGGGACGTTGCGGAAGCTGCTCGACTTCGTGTATCGGAGGCCACTATCCATGAGCACAGGACGGGACAGGTGTGAATGAAAAAGAGTAAAAGTTGAGTGAAAGTTGATTCAAAATGGCTATCTCAGCTGAGTTTATTTTCCAAGAGCTTGAGTATGAGAAATTGAGTCGGTATAGCAGGTATTTTCATGCTTTGTGGAAGTATGATGGTGAGATGGGTTTAACGACCATTACTCTACCACCTATATTCTCAGGTGCCGAATATATGAAGGTATTTAAGGCTTTCGCTGACCATAATAATATATATGCTTTGGCGCGCGCACTGTGGCAGTTGGTGAAGAAAAGCTCCGGTAACACATACGTGGAGTTTTGTAATTTCTTTGGGTGCGATGAGCTCTACCACTTGCTAGTCGAAATCGCATTTACTCTAGAACCTGAAAAGGCACACCATTTCTTGGGTGAAGTATTAAATTATTATCCCCCAAGAGTAGCAGGTCGAGGGGAGCTAGTCATGGAAGCTCTGACTAACTGGACAGGTACTAACCGGCAAGACCTTTTCCCAAGAATCTATGATGAGAGACGTGGGGAATTTTCTAAGGCAGGAATTAGAAGGGTAATACGACACGGTGCTAGAAGAAAGGCTTTCCTTCTACAACAGAAAACCGGGCTGTGTTGTGTATGCTTGCAGTCTCTTACCTATATTGAATGTAAAAATAGGTGGGATGTCAGAATGGCAGCGCGAATGACCTGCTGCGGCGCTCTCGTGCACCAAGAGTGTTCCTGGATGATTCTCGACCAGATGGTGCGACGATGGGAAACATGCAAATTTTGTGGGACGGTACTGAGGGGTAACGGGAAGGTTGAGACGGACCTGGTAAATTGGGGAGTAGCCATGAGACAATACAGGTGCCGTGACCTCTTGGGGATTCCTCCCCATGCAGAAATAAAATTACCACCAGCTCCCTCCGATCACGCAGAGGATTGGGGTTGAATAATTGTTTTCAAGAAACAGATAGAGCTGTATAAACTGATCCTCGAAGCTTATTACCCTGATTTAAGGTGGCTCTAGTCATCAGGCATATTGTGGAGTTAGCGGGATGTCTGCAGGACGTTGTGGTGTACTTTCAACGTCTACCCTCAAACTCCCGGACTAGTCTCTCTCGAATTAACAGGCTGTCGAGAGGAGGCCTAAAGCTCCACTTTGTACTGATAGATCCCGTCTTTGGACCTCGTCTGGATGGGCAAGTAATTGATCCGAAGTGGGATTTTGCCGTCCAGCTATAGCACGCTCCTTTATGTCGCTAAGACCTATTATGCTTTATAGTAATCACATTATGCTTCTTCTAGACAATTTGTTAGGTTTTCTTCCTTCCTAGACAATTTGTTAAGTTCCTTCTTAGACAATTTGTTAGGTTTTCTTCCTTCCTAGACAATTTGTTAAGTTCCTTCTTAGACAATTTGTTAGGTTTTCTTCCTTCCTAGACAATTTGTTAAGTTCCTTCTTAGACAATTTGTTAGGTTTTCTTCCTTCCTAGACAATTTATTAAGTTTTCTTCTCAAACAATTTATTTAAGTTTCCTTCTCCTTCCAAAAAGTTTTCCTTCTCCTTCCAAAAAGTTTTCCTTCTCCTTCCAAAAAGTTTTCCTTCTCCTTCCAAAAAGTTTTCCTTCTCCTTCCAAAAAGTTTTTTTTCTCCTTCCAAAAAGTTTTCCTTCTCCTTCCAAAAAGTTTTCCTTCTCCTTCCAAAAAGTTTTCCTTCTCCTTCCAAAAAGTTTTCCTTCTCCTTCCAAAAAGTTTCCCTTCAATGTTTCCTTTGGGGACTATCCTTCGATGTTTCCTTTGGGGACTAATACCCTGGCTCCAATGGGTTGCCGGACTAATCATGTTCGGGGGCAATAGAATGGTCGACCAAATCACTTGGCTAGCAACTGCTGTCAAGAGGTCCGGCCCTACTTCCTGATGTCTACCACCATCTGGAGGTATCCTGCCCATTCTTATTCCCAGTGACCATGCCCGTCAAACATCGCTTCTGTCGACGCAAGAGTCTCCTTAGGAGACTGGGCGTGCCTTCCTTCAGGGCACTGGGAGTGTTCCTCGCTACACAAGGTAGCAGTAACTGAAGCCCCCCAAGCTGAAGCCGTGTTCCTCGCTGCACATGGCAGCAGTAGCTGAAGCCCCACAAGCTAAAGCCGTGGGAATTATCTTCTTTTGTCTTTAATCATCAGCAACCTGGGGAAGATTGCGGATTATTTTAAGGTGGGGAGGGCCAATGTCACGTACAGCCATGCCAATGTAACGTACGGCCCTGCCAATGTCACGTACGACCATGCCAATGTCAAGTACGGCCATAATAGCCAATATCACAGAAAAACTCGGGGAAAACTTATGTTGAGCGAATCACTGAAGGTAGCCATAAATGGCATGTCCATTAAGATTGAGCGGTACACTTGCATGAGAACTTCTTTCTTTCTGGGAAATACCCAGTGAAACTGGTCGCTTTACAGTTCTTTATTTTCTTATTTTCTTATTTTCTTATTTCTTTATTTTCCTGAACATATAGCCGAAAGTATTAATATATATACATATATATTTCCTCTTATTTATTTTCTGCTTATATATTTCCCCTTTATAAACACGACTCTTAAACATGGTCAGACAGGGAAAGTATATATTATATTGAAAGAGAGAGGCGAAAGTCGCTGGTGAGAAAGTTACTGTCTCCGCGTGATTGTGCCTACGTGCACATCCGTGTTGTATCCACCTCCAGTCTCAACAAGTCGTTACTCATGACAAACTCATGACAACTTGTTTGTGAGAACCTTGCTCGCATGTCCGGCTTTCTCACGCTCCCCAGATGAACATGTATGCATGCATCTATATGTTAAAGGAAAACTGTAAATCCTTCTTATGTAAGAAATAGATTTTCAGTTGTGGTAAATAATTAGGGAGAAATACCTATGGTGCATGAGAAGGGAGAAATACTAAAGTTATTATCTTCCCTGAAATTATTATCTTCCCTAACAATTATTATCTGTTCCAAGCTAATATATTTTCCAAGCTAATATATTTCCTTTTGTGTATGCTATGTATGTGGAGGTTTTACCTCAAGACGTTGCACGTGGCAGGACATGTCAGGATCCTCTTGGAGGGACGCGCAAACATCTTTGCGGTTCTTTTCTTATTATGGGATGGAGGCAGTTGATTTACCATTTTCCATATTTTTTAACAATCTAATTATTTCTCAAACAGTGGTTTCATGTTTATTCATCTGTGTTTTACTGACTAAATTTTTACAGAATTCCCCTAGAGTTTCTTGCATGTTATCTCCTTCTGCATTCTCTTTGATTCCTATTTTTATGAAATGTTCATTTAATTCATTACATATTTTTTGTTTGTCATCATTCTCTGTTACCGGGTAACTTCTGCTATTAATATTGCCTCCTTTCCAAATTCCATTTAATGTCCTCCAGAATTTTTTAGGTTTTTTTTAATTTTCCAATAAATCTTCTTTCCTTGGAATCTCCTTATTCCATTCGTGATTTTCTTTCTTAATTCTCTGATTTTACATAATAGTTCTTTGTAATTTACATGTTCCCTATCTATTTTCAATAGTTTCTTAAATAAATATTTCCTTTTCTCAATATTTACATTCACATCTTTGGGGAGGGCCATATTATCCTTAGTTCTAACACCTCTAGTTTTAATCGGACATTCATGATCCAGTTTTTCTTTCAAGAAACCTATAAAATCTTCAAAGGGACCTTCACAATCTAAACTCTGGTCTAGGTTATATGTATTCAATAAATCTTTCAATTGATCGTCTTTTAATAATTTTAAATCTCTATATTTGAAAAGTTTCTTCTTATTCTTATCCTTTACTTTCTTTCGTATTGCAAAAATCATTACATGATCGGATAGATAACAATTTACATTTCCAGAACTATTAACAAATCTACTATTTGTATAAATATGGTCTATTTTTGTCGACCCATCCTTGTGTAAAAAGGTATCCTCTGTCTGTAGCATATCTAAATGATTTTCAACCAAAAATTTATGCAAATTCCTGAACTTATGACTCCTTTTCATGTTAGCATTAACATTAGCATCACCATGTATCCATATTTCATGTCTCTTAAATTTTTTATCCTTATGATTTGTTCTAAGAATGCATAACATGGTGCAACATTGTCTCCTGGGGGTCTATAAAAAGAAATAACCAGCATTTTTTCCCTCACTCCTGACACTGGAGTGAGGACAGTCGGAAGCCTGGCGCCCGGAAGCAGGGGGCTGGATCGAGTAGGTCCCCACCCTAATGGGTCTGCCCGGCTCGACACCATTTTTTCTGGCTAACAACTCCGGAACAGTGGGAGGTGGGGTGCTCGCTGGCTGGGCTGAACTAAGTAGGTCCGTGCCAGTGAGTCTTCCCCGTCCAATACTCAAGGAAGCCAGAGACAATTGACAACAAAGATCAACAATTACTCAGCGAATGGGTGATATGCATTGTTATGTTGCATAGAAGGTGGTGGCGAGGCTACTCCTTCCTTGTTTTATTTATATCACCTTTACTGAATGTCCTCTCTTCCAGTACCAGTATATGTTGTACTTTTACATTTTTATTTTCCCATCTCACTTTTACACAATGGTATCAGTGAAAATTCTTTGTGAACGTTGAAAGGCTAGAAGCATTTCCAGAACTGCTCGACTTAGTTTTAACTTTTTCGGGAAGTCCCCTTGCAACAAAATGGTTGCCTGGTTCCTTCCCTTGTAAAAGCTGGGAGGGCTAGTGTAGGGGTCAGGGTAGTCGAGCAGCGTTGTTTCACTTTACGCTAGATGGCACGAGTACCAATCACTGCTGTGCGGTAAGGCCGGCGGACCCGTATGTGCAAATACTACGGGGTCGCCCGCATTACGTAACTCAGTCAGTATAAAAGACTGAGTCCACAGCGGGTTGACAGGACTTCTTGCTGTGCCTCTCTGTAGAGTGAAAGCCTGGAGCCTCACAAGTTGGTAAGGTTGCATCAAAACCTTTCAACATTGAAGAGACCAGAATCTCTTCCCACGCTAGTTGGTGCCAGTACCAGGCCCTCCGTCGACTTCTCAACAACCTCACTCCAGGGGAGTGTACGGTGGACTTTGCTGAGGACTGGGTTGTCAGCTACTCCGACAAACCGCAGTCTGTCTACTTTGAAAAGGAGCCGGCAATCATTCATTCCGTGGTTCTCCACTTCAGGGAAGAGGGAGGTGTGCTTTGACACAAGTCTTTGGCCATCATCTCTGATGAGCAGAGACATGATTCTGCAGCTGTTCTTTCCGTCATCAAAGTCCGTCATCAAAGTCCGTCATCAAAGTCATCAACAAAGTCCTTTCCGGAGAGGTTCCTGGTATTTCTTGTATTCACTATGTGACTGATGGCCCGACATCACAGTACCGGAACAGTGCATATTTCAGTATCATCGCCAAACACCAGCAGCTCTTCAACTGTGCAGCAACTTGGTTGTACTTTGAAGCGGGTCATGGGAAGGAAGCTTGTGATGGGATTGGTGCTGCAGCGAAACGCATGGCCGACTTGACTATCAAGCACCACATCTTCATCCACACTGTTGCAGACTTTGCCTGTGCTGGTAACCGGGTCCCCAGTCTTGTCCCGTATCTTCATGTTCCTGTGGAGGACATTCGTCAGGCTCGAGAAGAACTATCTCTACTCACCACTGCCCGACCGGTACTCCATACAATGAAGGCCCATTCCAAGATGTGCTGTGTGACTTCTTGCTATCTTCAGTGTTGTTACTCTTCTGCTACCCTCCTGGGTGGCTGTGAAGGGTGGGAGCATCACATCCTCTTTGAACTTGATGAGCCCGCTTCACCAACAGAGAACTTTCCAGCCAGCAGTGTCGTCTCACCAGCTACCGGGTCTTGGCTTGCTGCTGTCTATGATGGCAAGTGGTACATCGGGGAAGTCCTCAACAGTGATGCTGACTTTGTCTCTTTCCTTCAGCCTGGTTGTAACGATAGATGTCAGAACAATGGCCTGCGACACCAGAGATTTTTGATGTGCCCCTTGCAGACATCTTGTGTACAGTACCCAAGCCAGTCTATACCTGGAAAGGATGGATGGCCCATTTTGAACTGTCACCAGCACTAATAAGTCACATTCAAAGTGTTTTTTCAACTTTTTCTTAATTTCTTGTACTTTTGGAATGTGGCTTTTGCAATTTCTCTGCTGCTTTGTAAGTGTATAGTGGATATAAGTGTGCTGGAATGGCCGAAACTATGCGGGGAGGAACGTCCGAAACATGCGTAAGGTTGTGGAGACTAGGCCAACATAGTTATTAAATTGCTTATGAAGGTGGTAGAAAAATTCAATTAAGTTATAATATATATTTTGACATGTTCTGGTACATTTTTCAATTTATCCTTTGCATTTTTCACTTGTCTCTTACTCTAGAAAGTAATGACTTGTGATTTTCAAATTGATTATTCCAAAGATGCCACCTTTTTTCCATAAAATGTTATACTTTTTAGAGCTAGGTACCTTTGTACAGAGGTACATATATGGATGTTTCCTAGTAACAAGTTTATTGCCTCTCCAGGCCACTCTGCCTTTGACAGGCACTGGGTGATGTGGTGTGGAATGTCCGAAACCTTTTTACGGTTTTGGGTGGGGGATGGGTGTTCATGCCAAAGCCTTTTGGTATTTCTAAAACCATTTGTTTCACAAAGTAAAGACGTTGGGGCGTCTGTTGGTGGGTTTCACTGGTGGTTCTGAGCAATTTAACCTAGTCCTTTGCTCTTTTGAAATTTCAACTTGTCTTTTTTTTTACATGTTATTTCCACCTACCACCACCCAACAGACTCCCTAATTTTAAATAATGTATCTCTTGATGTAGGTATCAACAATAGCTGACCTATTATTAGCAGTAGTTTATATCTTCTGAAAGTGATTATGTGGATATTAATGGTGTATTGGTTCCACAGACCATTGTTTATGATGGTCGGAGTTCAAATGGTTTGAACACAATGGGTCAGTATAATACTGTACAGGTGATTCGGCCTTGCCCAGTCAGCTGTTCTGGTGATCATGTGATCAGTGGAGTGTCCAATGGTTTAAATCCCTGTATATTTTGGGATAATTGTTTTGGTTATATTGAACATGATATTGAGGCTGAATATATATATTTGAATGAGTATTGAACGGTTTTAAAATTGTGTACCCCGATTTTTCTAGGAGTACACAACAAATTACAATAGTATGAGAAAACGTGGTTACTGAGCCCGTACGGGTGGCCGTTCACGGTCATTTGATGAAAAAATACGGCCCGACAGCAAGTGATTATGTGGACATTAACCCTTTAACTGCCGCATGATGCCTGGAGGCATTCCCATGCGAACCGCCGCATGATGCCTGGAGGCATTCCCGTGCGAACCGCTGCATGATGCCTGGAGGCATTCCCCTCTGTACCGCCGCATGATGCCTTGAGGCATCATAAACTCAGATTTTTTTCATATTCCCTTTTCCAGTCGATTTAAGCACGAAAGGGTTAAGACATCTTCCATATGTAAATAAAACATTCTGAAAATGATTAATTTGGGTGTTTTGAGTTTTTATTGTACCATGGCGATATTGATTTACATTTTCTTCGACAAACGCAGGAGTGGAGAGTTACACTTCCGGTTGCCCCAGTTTTACGTTCCCGCAGACACCACCACAAACCTACGTAACTAATCTACGGTCTCAATCTGAAACAAAGTAATACTGGACGATCTATAGACTTTCAAGGGTCTCCACATGTACATTTTGTGAAAATATATTGATCAGAAGTGGTTAAATTGATTATTATATCAGAGCGTAGCCTCCACGTCTGACCACGTCGAGTGCCACATGTCGTAATAGGTCTTTTACCACAGGCTGGTGTTGCACGTTATCTACGTGGTTACGCAATGCCTGCAGCCAAACAAGCCCCTGGAAACGTATTCTTTAGCATTGAATCACTCAGTTTATGAGCGTAATACGTTCATAATACCTGTGTATATCATTTGCAGAGATATAACAGTGATTTCATCATATTGTAAAGTTCCTAGGCTATACCATAGCGGTTCTGCTCCTAGCGGTCGATATACGTTAAATAAGGTTTGGAGTCAACGCATAGATGTTGTAGGTAACAGAATCCAGGTAAGACTGAATACTCTGGGTTTATTGGGCTCTTGTTTTATAGCAGTGGGACGCCTTTGTCTCCAGGTGGAGACGCTTATACGGGCGGTCGTGTTAGGCGCCAATTAGCGTCACCTTTGTAACAACGAGCGCGCCCGCATCTCCAGGAAGTTGGGTTAACAAACAACCGCCGGCCAAAGCCGGGTTCAAAGGGGGGATTATAGCTACAGCAGGAAGGACCAATTAGCCTGGCCAGTGTCGGCCATCTTGGATTTGGAGGAAAGAATTTAGAATAGATTGAATATATATATTATAATTAATAATGCTGCTTTTTCAACGCAAAAATACCACAAAGTTAGAATTATCGACTGCAGATCTTTACAAACGTCCCTCACTCTGAGTTCGAAGAGCAACGGAGAACTTTAAAAGAAAAGAAAAAGATTGTGCAGTCGCTAAAACCAACCTAACCGCCTTGCTCCGTCTCAGAGCAGTCGTGCGGCTGCTGAGACCAGCGCGGGAACGGTTAGTTCGTCGAGCGAACGCGGAGGCGCCACCAGCGCGCGCTCACGATCTCTCGACCAATGAAAAGGCAGCAATTCCCAACTTCCGGTCACCACCCAGAAACAACAAAAATGGCAGCGCCCACATCTCGGCGTGCTAAACAAACGGGTCTTACGCAAACAATGGCGGCCATCGGGTCTTCAAACAAGGTAGGTTCAACCATTAACACATATAGATCACACGGGTAAAGAGTAACAGAGATGATAACAGAAATACAGGTTATATTTTTGAAAAAATGTCACTGCGGCCCGCTCGGCGTCAGAGCTCCGACCGTGTCCGGGTTATAGGTACTCGGCTGTACAACCAGTCGCGAGTGTAGAAAATGGCCAGCGAATGTCTTTATAAAATATAAATGCATAGTCCATTTTGATATAAAGCTGGGATACGAGTGTCTGTATCCTGTTGCTTCAGGATGTTGGTTATGAATGTAAAAAGGGTAGATCACAGGGATCTCACAGTGTATGGCGAGCGGTCTTCGGCGTCAGTGTCTCTTGGTTGACTCGCTCGCCAATCGTAGGGGTGGAGTCAATCGCGCTAAAACACACTTTAGCACGATTGACACGATTGTTACTCTTTGTAGAGGTATATACACGTAGGAACGGCCTGTCAAGTGCAGAACACACATTGTTCGTTGATGACAGGTCGACCGCGACGGAACTCCGCGTCCCGGGCTACCGAAGTGCGACAGCTGGCGGTCCGAGCGTAGGCGCCAGCCCGAGACCGCCGCCCACGCGAAGCACTTCGCGGGAGGATCGGAGCCCGTCATGTCACAATCAGGTCATAAAAAGGGTTACAGAAAAATAGATGTGAGTCACACGTACTCAGTTCACACGTAGATTACACGTTTTCCTCAATAAAAACGGTAATTCAAACAATTTTACACATCTCAGGCTCCTCACCAGCGCACATCCTGGCAGCCATTTTGATAGTACTAAAAAAAAAGAAGATAATATCGCCGTGAAAGGCATGACATATAAGTAGCAGCGGGGTGCTCAAGATATAAAATAGACAATTTTGTCGCCGCTGAGGACGGTAAATCTTACGATAAAAATTGATAAGGCGGTAAATGACACAAAAAGGACGAGCTCCCGTAATCTTGATAAAGATTGTAGAAAATATGCTTGTGGCCGTATTATAAACATATATGTACATGGTGATAAAACATAATATTGGCGTTTTCAGCGTGGATCTGAGCACTACGTTAAGGCCTGGACATCGCCATTCTCTACATATCGACTGCGGCTAGCGCCCGGCTTCTGGTGACGACGGGTGTACGGGCCGCGCCACTCGCTACCCACCTGACGTTCGCCTACAGCCTTCATCCCTTCCCAAGTCTACTCAAGTTACCGAGGAGTGGTGAGATAACACTGTGGCCTAAACATAATAAATCGTAGAGCCCTCCCGATTAACCCCGATTTATAGAAATTTTCAGCGGCCTGAAACATCGGCCCATCTCCAGCTATTGCATACCTAACCGATAGTAACTCACTGTATCACTACTTGTTAGCCTAATTAGAGTCTAGAAATCAATATAAACGATATTTCTCATTATTTACTTAAATTTTTCTGTAATTTCTGGGTAATACTTACTATTTGCACGCGGCTGGTATGCACTAGATGATTATAATTCCTTAAATTTCTGGTTTATAACTAACATTTCTACCTGTCTCAGATCCACCTTGATACTAACCATGTCGCCTCGTTGGGCTATTCCAAAAGGACATAAATTACATAATAATATTAAACAATTCTGGCCAATAGACTAAGGAACCGACATTAATTAAGAGAATCATTTTAGAATTAAGGAATACTTAGCGCAGGGCTGTGATTGTAGTATGGTCGGTTCCTTATAAAATATAAAGCATAGCATATTATATATAGGCAGGAGCTCGTCAATATAAATAAATAGGTGTCATTGATATACATTGTAAATTGAAAAGACTATAATATCTTGCTGCGTGGCCACGTTAAGTATAGGAAAAACCCAGACATATAGTCCTGCAGCGTGGCCACTTTAAGTATATAAGACTCGTGCAGCGTGGTTATTAAGAAATAGGGGGTTGTGAAGCAGCTGAGAGTGGTTCTTTCCATAAAATTGCCAAAATTTTCAACCGGTGCCAGGGGATACGTAGGCATCATACGTACTTCACTCCCCCCAACACTCTAAATTTTTGCAATACTCAAATTACTCTAAAAATAACTCAACCACTCTCGGCGTGCCCACCCAAGAAGAAAAATTAGCGCGGCAAAGCACGGTAAGTAACATGTTTGATATATGTAAGAAAAATTGTTTTCAGACTAGTAGGGCAGGTCCCATCATTGACTCCTCCCTGGGCGCATAGGCCCTTAACCCATTGGCGGCGGGTGATGCCTTAAGGCATCACCAGGTGAGATCGGGTGATGCCTTAAGGCATCACCAGTCCAGATCGGGTGATGCCTTAAGGCATCATTTTCGCGAGATTCTGGCGATAAATCTTCAAGTGGCCGTAAAAACGTAAATATTGAAGGAATTGTTCTGATTTTTTTGTAGGAGTTGGGAAAGATATAACTATCAATAAAAATAATCATTGGCAAATTTGAGTCACCATAGCAACCGTATATTCGAACGATTACGAACAGGTTTTGCAGACGTCCGCGCCCACCGATCCAAGATGGCGGACGCGGAGGTTTGGTCGGGCTCCGATAGCGATTGGGAAGATGATTTGCCATTGTCCACGGTATTACTTCTTAATAAATATCAGGCAAAAGATCGACGGAACACAGATGAAGGGACCAATGGCAGAAATAGTTCGGAAAACGAACTTGAACCTGACAATATTGACGATAACAGCTCTTCCGATAGCGACTCTGAAAATGATGCCCCCACCCCCGGACAACCTGACAGCGATAATCTCTGGATTAATATCGAAGAAAATACGGATAAGGATTGTTTGCCTGCTCAATTTGATGATTCCCGAACTGGAATATCCTCAAAACTCGATATGACAACACTTAAATCGCCATTAGACTTCTTCTCGATATTTCTAACTGTGGGATTCATGGAGAGTCTGGTACGCACTACCAACGCCTATGCCTCAGCACACCCGGGAAAAGATTCAAGGAAAAAACGAAAATGGGTTCAAGTCACTGCAGGAGATATAAAGCTATTTCTCGGTTTGACATTGTTAATGGGACTGATAAAAAAAATTCGAATACAGGATTATTGGGCAAAGGCAAAGATATTAGCTACTCCATTCTTCAGGGCTGCAATGGTGCGAGATCGATTCCTCGATATTTTGCGGTAAGCTGATACTTCATTATTCTTTTCTGGAAAAAATCGCTAAAAAATTCGATAATCATATCGTTGACTCCTATATGTGCCTGTATCTTGCTTTGCAGTCTATCTGACTTTATATTGCAAAAGATTCATAGCGATTCATTGTCTGACAGGTACTTCAACTTTGGCCCAGAGCCCGTCGGACCGAATCCGCCTGTGGCGATCGACAGGGTCGGGTGGTTACTGGATCATCTGAACGGAATTGCTTCCTCAGTGTATCACCCGAAACGTGAAGTAGCCATTGACGAGACAATGATCAAACATAAGGGAAGATGTTCGCATATTCAATATATGCCAAAAAAACCAAACAAATGGGGCCTCAAGTTCTGGGTTCTGGCCGAGAGCGTATCAGGTAGGCAATCATTATATTAAAAAAAACCGACTCGGCGTTCCCCCCTACCCGCCCCACCACTGAATCGCCAGCCCGGTTCGATGTCAATATCTTTAATTCATATACTATTACTTCCACACATTCAAACCTGACAATATATATACTGGAATAAACCTCAGAGTCCCAGCTTTGCTCCCACCTACTTCCCTGATCGTTTATCTAACGTTAAAAGTCCATACGAATTGATTTTCAAATCGACATCTAATGCTGTCACTGCCGTGTCAACCACCCTCCGCAGTTGACGCCATGGTGAAGCAAGCCAAAATATGAACCGCGTAAGGCGCACCGTTTAATTCGATCATCAAGTTAATTCTCGATCAAAATGTTAAATATTATACGGGAACAAACCTCAGAGTGTGGGGAATATGCTCGTATAAGTCACTTTTCATATATTCAATGTTAAATCCTTGTGCGAAATGATTTGCAAACTGGCCCAGATCCGCTGTCACTTGACAAGCGTTCCTACCCTACCCGCCCCACCACTGAGTCGACAGCCCGGTTCGATGTCAATGTCTTTAATTTATTTACTATTACTTCCACACGTTTAAACCTGACAATATATATACTGGAATAAACCTCGGAGTCTTGGCTTTGCTCCCATATAATTCCCTGATCTATTATCTAACGTTAAAAGTCCATACGAATTAATTTTCAAATCGACATCTTCTACTGTCCGTACCGTGTCAACCCCCTTCCGCAGTTGACGCCATGTTGAAGCAAGCCAAAATATGAACCTCGTAAGGCGCAACGATAAATTCGATCATCATGTTAATTCTCGATCAAAATGTAAAATATTATACGGGAACAAACCTCAGAGTGTGGGGAATATGCTCGTATAAGTCACTTTTCATATATTCAATGTTAAATCCTTGTGCGAAATGATTTGCAAACTGGCCCAGATCCGCTGTCACTTGACAAGCGTTCCTACCCTACCCGCCCCACCACTGAGTCGACAGCCCGGTTCGATGTCAATATCTTTAATTTATTTACTATTACTTCCACACGTTTAAACCTGACAATATATATACTGGAATAAACCTCAGAGTCTCGGCTTTGCTCCCATCTACTTCTCTGATCGTATATATAACGTTAAAAGCCTGTACAAATTGATTTTGGTGGTGAATCTGCATGTGTTTTTTTCTAGGCTACGTTGTCCAGGCCCTTCCTGTATTCGCCCGCCGTCATGGCCCAGCTATAAGTATATACGAAGACGTAATCCTGAAGTTATTGAGGAAAGCCAACTTGCTGCACAAGGCTCACCACCTATATGTCGATAATTATTTCTCCACTTCCAAAATGTTCAAGGAACTCGCCGACCTATATAAGACTTTCTGTTGTGGTACATTACGAATGAATCGAAAGGGGTTTCCTCTGAATCTTATGAAAAAAAAAATAAAAGGACTAGAGGAGCGTGGTAAAGCCATTTTCTCCAGGAATGGGAAAATGTTGTTCATATGCTGGAGAGATAGGAAGATTGTCAGGGTTGTATCTACCATACATGGCTCACATATGAATACTTGCCTACGGAGATCAAAAAACAAAGCCAGTGGGAAATTTTCTAAAGGTGATATTGGATGTCCTCAGGCTGTGAAAGATTATTCGAAGTACATGGGAGGGGTTGACCTCTGTGATCAACTTTTCCAATATTATTCTTTTGCCAGAAAATCAACTAAATGGACAAAAAAAGTATTTTGGTTTGTTTTGGAATTGTTTAAATTAAATTCTTATGTCTTATTCAACACTGTTTCGGCCAAGAAGATATCTCTCTACGATTATTCAATTCAGTTAATACAGGCTTTGATCACAGAGGCAAACCCCTCCCCAACTCCCATTCCCACAGGTAACAACTTGGCCAGATTAACAAATAGATGCCTGCCCCACACTTTTAATCGTAAATCATGGTGTAAGGTTTGCTATAAGCGCAAAAACAATGGCATTGGTTCTCTTCACCAAACCAAATTCGGATGTAAGGACTGCCTGGCCCATTTGTGTATTCCCCACTGTTTTACTCTTTATCACACCGTAGCCGACTATGGCAAAGCCCCGGTACAGGAGGAATAAGAATTGTAAATACAAATGAACCAATAAACAAAGTGTATATATTGTTGTACTTACGTTTTGACGTCTCTATGTAGGTGATTAATCATTTCTCATAGTGTAGAGCCTTAGGCGAAATTATTAAATCGATGACAGTTGATCGCAGACAACACGCTGGCCCAGCCTCAGTATGAGACGCCATGGCGAAGTCAGTCCGGGTGATGTCCAGATTCATAAATTCATTTTATAATTTCTCCACTCCTCCAAACCAGGAAATATATATATGTAGATGAACCTTACACTCTCTAGTTTGCTCCTATATAATTCCCTGATCGATTATCTAACGTTAAAAGTCCATACGAATTGATTTTCAAATCGACATCTAATGCTGTCACTCCCGTGTCAACCCCCCTCCGCAGTTGACGCCATGGTGAAGCAAGCCAAAAAATGAACCGCGTAAGGCGCAACGGTTTAATTTGATCATCAAGTTAATTCTCGATCAAAATGTTAAATATTATACGGGAACAAACCTCAGAGTGTGGGGAATATCCTCGTATAAGTCATTATTCGTATATTTAATGTTAAATCCTTGTGCGAAATGATTTCCTAACTCGCCCGGATTTGCTTGTCGTAGTCGGCGTCTCCCCCCACCACTGAATCGCCAGCCCGGTTCGATGTCAATGTCTTTAATTCATTTACTATTACTTCCACACGTTTAAACCTGACAATATATATACTGGAATAAACCTCGGAGTCTTGGCTTTCCTCCCATATAATTCCCTGATCTATTATCTAACGTTAAAAGTCCATACGAATTAATTTTCAAATCGACATCTAATGCTGTCACTCCCTTGTCAACCCCCCTCCGCAGTTGACGCCATGTTGAAGCAAGCCAAAAAATGAACCGCGTAAGGCGCAACGGTTTAATTCGATCATCAAGTTAATTCGCGATCAAAATGTAAAATATCATACGGGAACAAACCTCAGAGTGTGGGGAATATCCTCGTATAAGTCACTGTTCATATATATAATGTTAAACCCTTGTGCGATATGATTTTCTAACTCGCCCAGATTTGCTTGTCGTAGTCGGCGTCTCCCCCCACCACTGAGTCGACAGCCCGGTTCGATGTCAATATCTTTAATTTATTTACTATTACTTCCACACGTTTAAACCTGACAATACATATACTGGAATAAACCTCGGAGTCTTGGCTTTGCTCCCATATAATTCCCTGATCTATTATCTAACGTTAAAAGTCCATACGAATTAATTTTCAAATCGACATCTTCTACTGTCCGTACCGTGTCAACCCCCCTCTGCAGTTGACGCCATGTTGAAGCAAGCCAAAATATGAACCGCGTAAGGCGCAACGGTTTAATTCGATAATCAAGTTAATTCTCGATCAAAATGTTAAATATCATACGGGAACCAACCTCAGAGTGTGGGGAATATCCTCGTATAAGTCACTTTTCATATATTTAATGTTAAACCCTTGTGCGATATGATTTTCTAACTAACCTACATTGCCAAGTGTTTCCCCACCCATACAGGGTAATGCGTAGTTCGATGTGGGTTATGTTTTATTTATTTTCTATTCATCGAAACGTCTAAATTTTACAAAATTTATATAGGAACAAACCTTAGAGTGTGGTGATTCGTTGTATATATGTCTCCATTAATTTCCTGAAGGTTTAAACCTTGTGCGAGATCATTTTCTACACATTGTCTTTGCACTGCGGTGAAGGGAGTTGCTGGATTTGAAAGTGCCGACCACAAACACGCCATGCTGGGGCGAAGCCACATATATAACCCCTTGGTGAGATTGACTCCTACAGATCCAGCAAAGAATATAATGATGTTGATTTCACAGGGGACAGAATCAGCAGGCTTTTCTGTTCCTTCCAGTATAATCCAATAGCGATGTCATAACGTCTTGTAGGGGTAAATCAACCAAATCCTGGGCGAGGTGATGGCTAAACAACTCGGCTTTTGTAGTATTGGCTTCATTCACACCGCACTGCGTAGAATGTCAATAGGTTTTGCGCCTTGGTAAATGTCCATTTTCTCCCGTTATTTAGCGTCTATATGAATAAACCAGACACTGCCAGAATCGTGAAGAATTGTAGAATATTCCCAGGGTGATGATTAATGATGTCAATGCATTTTGTATGGGTGACACACCAGCAAAGTTATAACTCTCCAGAACCACACCTTCGCAGCCTGGCGTTGTCAATATAAACTACTGGCACAGTTATTTTTCGATCGATGTCTCAACTTGTTCCAGGCCGTACGGGTTGATCTGCAGGCTATTTCTCCAAAATAACAACCCACACACGTAGGGAATATATATATATTGCTCCTCTTCCGCTGGCAGATTAATATTCGAATAATCCAATATATAAATCCAGGTTCAAAGACATAAGATGCTTGCCAGCGTCTGTGCCCTTGCGGGCGCCATTTTTTTTTGGTTTGAATCTTGTCCAGTTACCCATACTTGTTTCTGGATTTTCTCTATTATTCTTTATATATACCATACCAAATTCTCAGAGGAGTTAGAATATAGTCATAGGAAGACAACAGTGTCAACAACTTTTATTGTTATTTACCATCAATTCGATAAAACAAATAGTTCTAACCAGACATCGTGGCGCCGACCCAGATCTGGGCCGGAAGCGTATATATGCCCGCCGCCAAGCGGTAGAATCTAACTGTTACCCGGGCTGACTTCGCGCGCTCTGAAAATGGCCCGCCGCGAATGGGTTAAAATCGTTCCTACGATAAACGATAAAAAACACAAAACGATATCGTACACACACGATATTTAGACAAACACATACAGACGATTTAGGCTGAGCTAGGCTGCAGACCTCTTGTGCTCCTCGTGCCTCTTCAAAATCGTCGTTTCTCCACATAATCATCCTTCGGCCAAAGGGTCTGGGGCAAAGGGGCTGGCCGAGGGGCCCCAAGGCCAGCCTTTGACCGCCAAACACAGGGCCAAGGTCACTTCGAATAACCAAGGCCCTTACCGATGGCCGAGCAACACTAAACCCCGTGGGTCTCAGCGAGGCTGCAAGCACCCCACGGGTTTCACCAAGCAATCGATCCCATCCATTTATCAATTGGTCACAATCGGAGGTCAATTCCTTATCGTCAACGTATCATACATAAAAAAAGTTTTACACGGGGGGAAGCCGGGGATATATATCTTGGGGGCGTAAGTCCGCGAAAGAACCTGCTAACCGCTCCAGGGTTGGGCGTAGGCGGAGGGGGGGTATGGGGGCGGTCGATGTTTCTGATCGTATAGGGATTACGGGTAGGGATTGGGGGGAGGGTTCAGTCGGGGGATCTTCGCTCACGATGGTGGGGGCGGGGAGGGAAAGAAAAGGGGATGCTGGTGCTGCCCGTAGGCTCTGTAGGCTGATCTCTTCTCGTGGGCGGTCCTCTTCAGCCGACCTCGGCGGACTCCGCACACAGATCAACCTACAACACCAGCGAGTTACGGGGATACAACAAAGCTTTTTGTACCGCAAGCAACAGACCGTCAGGAGGATGAGGAATATTAGGAGGGATATGGAGGAAGTGGAGATGAAGGGTACCGAGGATAAGATAGAGGCTGGGGAACGTAAGCCCTGTAGGCGGCCTACTTCCATCACGGGCAGGACTACGCGGGGGAGGAGTTTGAGAGGCTCGGAAAAGGTGGGAGGAAGGGTGCGGGGCCAGGATATATTGAGGGGGGAAAGCTGAAGGGGGCGCCGGAAGTGGAAGTTGAGGGTATGGTGCCCAGCGGCGATGCCGTGTAGGCGCCACCCACGCGACTCCAGCGAACATCCTGGGGGTAGGTCGACGAGGGTGGGGCCGCTGACGAGCAGGTTCACGGGTGGGCGGCCGGTGCAGAGGCGTAGCACGGAGGTCGACTGGTAGGCTATTACCACAGCTTGTCGGCCTCCGGCCTCGGGCCTCGACACTACGGTCGTTGCGTTGTTTCGGGCGGTGATGGCGATGTGGCACGAGGTCGGCTTAGTTCCGCGCACGAGTGCCGACTCGCAGGACCGTTCGGTATACACAACCGTAGGCCTGCACACTCGTGGCTGCCGACCTACGCAGACATCAGGGACGAAGGACGTGGAGGACGACGAGCTCACGGCCAAACGGGGCCTACCCTGGACCGTCCGCAGGTGGGACGCGTCCAGCTGCACGGGGAAGTACTGCAGCTTGTACACCAGGTAGGCCTCGCTCGTGAGCCCGGGAACAACAACACGGTAGATCAACTCCCGTCCCTCCTCCCAGATGGGGTCGATGTCCATGTAGTTGTAGTACCACATCGCCGGGAGGGTGTGGTATCCGGCGTCTCGGAGGCGGCGGAGGACCTGGAGCAGGTGTTCTCGGGGGAGAACGTCCTCGGTCAGTTGGCCCCGCTCCAGCTCCATCCGTTGATTATGGAATTGCACTCGTCGAAGGTCGTGTTGGCGCACCGTCTCCTCCAAGATCCGTAGGCCCAGCTCGATCTGCCGGGCCATCCAGACCTTGTTCACCTTTTCGTCGGCCCCGACCGCGATCGTACCTCCGGCTTCCGCGAGGTGGATCGCGCGGGCGGCCTGCTCATTTATTGTGGCGATGTTATCGGCATTCTGTAGAACGCCTCCACGAGTGGCGTTTACTACCGATACCATCTGCTCCAGGTGGTGGGCTATTTGCTGCTGCTGGACCAGCGTGTCGCGTGCGACTCCTCGCAATGATGCGACGTCGCGGTCAGTCGCCAGTCCGAACAGAGCTTTTCCAGCCCACCCCACAATATTAAGCAGGCCCCGACGCCGTCGGCCGGCCTCCGGCCTGCCGTCGGTTACTATCCGACTTGCCCTGGGTAGTTCGGACAAGCGGGTTAGCAAACGCGACAAATGCCGGCGCCAGTAGGGGACGTGATTCGGCTCCATCACGTCCGCGACAGCGTCAATGGCGACAGTTAGGTTGTGCATGAGGTCATCTACACAGGGAGGGGACGGTGGTCGGATCGTGACGGCGACAGTCCAGGCGGCCGCAACCGCACGCGCACGTCCGTCCATGTATACCAACACGCCATCGTCCGAGAACAGATCCGGTTTTATCGTGCAAGTTGTCAACAGGTGGGGAGGGGAACAGAAAACTAATCCAGTATATAGAAATCATTCTTAACCCTAGAGAACAAGAGGGGGCACTGGGTAGGGCAACTCGGGGCCGACTTGGGAGCGATTCAGGGATGAATCGGGACCATTCGGGACGAATCGGGACCACTCGAGGTCACCTCGGGACCACTCGGGGTCGACTCGGGACCACTCGGGGTCGACTCGGGACCACTCGGGGTCGACTCGGGACCACTCGGGGTCGACTCGGGACCACTCGCGGTCGACTCGGGACCACTCGCGGTCGACTCGGGACCACTCGCGGTCGACTCGGGACCACTCGTGGCCAACTCGGCCATAATATAATCATCAAGTTCACTTCTAAAGGTTTCAGAGAGCATAATGAATCTATTTTTCCTGGTGTTTCTGACGGTCAGGGTAGCGGTCGTGACGGCGTGTATGACATCGTTGCTTCGCTGAGGGCGGTCACGGTGACGGCGGGTCCTGTAGACATCTCCCGTAGTGGACAGGGCAGTGTAGTCGTCCACACTCACGGCCGTGTCTGTGGCCTCTTGCCCGGCGGGCGCTCCCCGCGCCATCCGCCGAACACGGACTTTCCCACGCTCTCACGGTTCATCTCAGTCACAATATAAAGCACCAAGGATTGTCCGATCCTCATCCATACGATCCTCAGCCGTCACACAACTCGTTGGTAATCAATACGAAGTTAGAGAGCGTCCATTTCTCTATAGGTTAACTTATAATAAAGTTTACTTTCCTGTTGTGTTTCGGCGGTGTGGTCATCCTCGTAGGGTTTTGACGTCATCTGGCTTCGAATCACTCAACGCTGACGTCAGCGGGGAACGCGGCGGCGACGACGGCGGGTCCTGCAGGCAGTTCGGCCACAGATCCCACCGCCGCCGTTAGCGTCGTCTCGTCGTGGTCGCCAATGTAAAGTCCAATTCGAAGTATCATACATGTATAGGGAGCCAAAGTGAACCCGCTCCAACCACAAATAGCCGGTCACAAAATACTATTTCCGGGTATAGGCGCTCAGTACTTAGACTATGTAGGTTCGAGATTATATGTATCATTCTCCAATCTTTTAGATCCAAATTTTTAATAAATTTAACAACTGTCATCATAGTTTTGAAACAAAGTTATTCAGAGACGATAGTTATAAACTTCACTTCAAAAGTAACAAACGAGACCAAAAACATAAGTCTAGCCTCAAACCCCCGTAGCTTTAGCACTAAGCCTCGTTCTTACTGGCCACCGGAAATGGTGTTTTGTAGGTGGGTATCTGTGGTTTCAGTGGGTTCACTTTGGCTCCCTATATCACCTCAATGATACTTTAGATACAGCTTAGATAACACAGAATCACCGAAATTGAATATACATTAATACATTGGCAGGCCTAGCTATTATGTGTTTATCTTTCCCCAAATTAAAACAAAAACAATTATCAACTATAAAGTTTTGATAGTCCAGACTGGTTGATACAATGCCTTTAATTATTTTAGTAGTCCAATCTGTCCAAAAACAACGCTCCTGTAATCACACCCACCATTCACACTTTAGGTGTGATTGCTGTATTCTCTATACACATACAGCCAGACTCAGCCAGGTTTGTCCGAGCGGCCGCGTAACTAGGCAGTGGAACGGCAACACCTGTATTGACATGTTAGTCCGAGAGGCTCTGACTGTGAGGCGGTGTCCCCTAGGCAGTTAGAGTTTCTCGGACTATTGGCACGTATGGTGCACCTCCACCATACTGCCCCTCCGCCATACTGCCCCTCCTCAATTATGCCCCTCCACCATATTGCCCCTCCACCATACTGGCCCTCCACCATACTGCCCCTCCATCATACTGCCCCTCCACCATATTGGCCCTCCACCTTCCGATAGCCCCTCCGACCGACAAACCCTCCGACCGACAAACCCTCCGACCGACAAACCCTCCGACCGACAAACCCTCCGACTGACAAACCCTCCGACCGACAAACCCTCCGACCGACAAACCCTCCGACCGACAAACCCTCCGACCGACAAACCCTCCGACCGACCGACTCTGACCGGCAAACCCTCCGCCTGACCGTACCTGCCATCCACCGTCCCACCGATCGATAGCCCCTCTGACCGACTGACCGACCGATCTTCCCTCCGACGAACCGACCGACCGACTGACCCACAAATCGTCCATCCGACCAATCGTCCATCCGACCAATCGTCCATCCGACCAATTGCCCTCCCACCGATTGTCGCTCTGACTGATCGTCCCTCCAACCGACCGACTGACTGACCGACCGATTGATCATCATTCTGACCGATCGTGGACCCGACCGACCCACTGGACCCGACCGACCGACCGACCCTCCGACCAACCGACCCTTCGACCAATCGACCCTACGACAGATCGACCCTCCGACCGACCAACCGTCCCTCCGACTGACCGACCGTCCCTCCGACAGACCGACCCTCCGACCGACCCACCGACCCACCCACCGACCCGCCGACCCACAGACTGACCGACCGACCCTCCGACTGACCGACCGACCCTCCTACTGACCGACCCTCCAACCGACCGACCCTCCAATCGACCGTACCTGCCATCGACCTTTTCTCCGATCGATAGACCCTCCGATCGATAGCCCCTCTGACTGACTGACCGACCGATCATCCCTCCGACCGACCAACCGACTGACCGACTGACCCACCGATCGTCTCTCCGACCAATCGTCCATCTGACCAATCGTCCCTCCGACTGATTGTCCCTCTGACCGATTGTCCCTCCCACCGAGCGTTTCTCCCACCAATCGTCCCTCCCACCGACCGACTGACCGACTGACCGACTAATCATCCTTCTGACCGATCGTGGACCCTCTGACTGACTGACCCTCTGACTGACAGACCCTCTGACTGACCGACCGAGCGACCCTCCGACCGACGGACCCTCTGACTGACCGAACCTCCGACCGACCGACCCGACCCTCCGACCAACCCTCAGACCGACCCTCAGACTGACTGACCCTCCGACCCACCGACCCTCCGACCCTCCGACCCTCCGACCCACCGACCCTCTGACCCACCGACCCTCCGACCCACCGACCCTCCGACCCACTGACCCTCCGACTCACTGACCCTCCGACCCACTGACCCTCCGACCCACTGACCCTCCGACCCTCCGACCCACCGACCCACCGACCCTCCGGCCCTCTGATCGACCGACCCTCTGACCCACCGACCCTCTGACCCACCGACCCTCCGACCCACCAACCCTCTGACCCACTGCCCCCCCGACCCACTGACCCTCCGACCCACACTCCAACCCTCCGACCCACTGACCCTCCGACCCACCCTCCGACCCTCCGACCCACTGACCCTCCGACTCACAGTACCTGCCATCCACCGTCCCTCCGATCGATAGCCCCTCTGACCGACTGACCAACTGACCGACTGACCGACCGATCATACCTCTGACCGATCATCCCTCTGACCGATTGTCCCTCTGACCGATTGTCCCTCTGACCGATTGTCCCTCTGACCTATTGTCCCTCCCACCGATTGTTCCTCCAACAGATCATCCCTCCAACTGACCGACTGACCGACCGACCGACTGATCATCCTTCTGACCGATCGTGGACCCGACCGACCCACTCGACCCGACCAACTGACCCTCCGACCCACCGACCCTCCGACCTATCGACCCTACGACCGATCGACCCTACGACCGATCGACCCTCCGAACGACCAACCGTCCCTCCGACTGACCGACCGTCCCTCCGACCGACCGACCGTCCCTCCGACCGACCGACCGTCCCTCTGACTGACCGACCGACCCTCTGACTGACCGACCGACCGTCTGACCGACCTACCCTCCGACCGACCTACCCTCCGACCAACCGACTCTCCGACCGACCGACCCTCCGACTGACCGACCCTCCAACCGACCGACCCTGCCATCGACCATACCTGCCATCGACCGTCTCTCTGATTGATAGCCCCTCCGATTGATAGCCCCTCTGACAGACTGATCGACCGATCATCCCCCCGACCGACCAACTGACCGACCGACTGACCCACCGATCGTCTCTCCGACCAATCGTCCATCTGACCAATCATCCCTCCGACCGATCGTCCCTCTGACCGATTGTCCCTCCCACCGATCGTCCCTCTGACCGATTGTCCCTCCCACCGAGCGTTTCTCCCACCGATCGTCCCTCCCACCGACCGACTGACAGACCGACCGACTGATCATCCTTCTGACTGATCGTGGACCTGACCGACCCACTCGACCCGACCGACTGACCCTCAGACCGACCGACCCTCTGACTGGCCGACCCTCCAACCGACCGAGCCTCCAACTGACCCTACCTGCCATCGACCGTCTTTCCGATCGATAGCCCCTACGATCAATAGCCCCTCTGACCGACTGACCGACCGATCATCCCTCCAACTGACCGACCGCCCGACTGACCCACCGACCCTCCGACCCACCGGCCCTCCGACCCACCGACCCTCCGACCCATCCTCCGACCCTCCGACCCACCGACTCTCCGACCCACCCTCCGACCCTCCGACTCACCGACCCTCCGACTCACCGTACCTGCCATCCACTGCCCTCCGATCGATAGCCCCTCTGACCGACTGACCCACTGACCGACTGACCGACCGATCATCCCTCTGACCGACTGACCGACTGACCCACCAATCGTCCCTCTGACCGATTGTCCCTCTGACCGATTGTCCCTCCCACCGATCGTTCCTCCAACCGATCGTCCCTCCAACCGACCGACTGACCGACCAAACGACTGATCATCCTTCTGACCGACCGACCCATTCGACCCGACCGACCGACCCTCCGACCGACTGACCCTCCGACCAATCGACCCTACGACCGATCGACCCTCCGAACGACCAACCGTCCCTCCGACTGACCGACCGTCCCTCCGACTGACCGACCGTCCCTCCGACTGACCGACCATCCCTCCTACCGACCGAGCCTCCAACTGACCATACCTGCCATCGACCGTCTCTCCAATCGATAGCCCCTATGATTGATAGCCCCTCTGACCGACTGACAGACCGATCATCCCTCCGACTGACCGACGCACCGACTGACCGATTGTCCCTCCCACCTATCGTTCCTCCCACCGATCGTCCCTTCCACTGACCGACTGACCGACCAACCGACTGATCATCCTTCTGACCGATTGTGGACCCGACCAACCCACTCGACCAGACTGATCGACCCTCCGACCGATCGACCGTCCCTCCGACCGACCGACCATCCCTCCGACTGACCGACCGTCCCTCCGATCCATAGCCCCTCTGACCGACTGACCAACTGATCATTCCTCTGATCGACCGACCGACTGACCCACCGATCATCCATCCGACCAATCGTCCCTCCCACCGATCGTCCCTCCCACCGATCGTCCCTCCCACCAATTGTCCCTCCCACCGATAGCCCCTCCGACCGACCGACCGACTGACCCACCGACTGACTGACCCACCGATCATCCCTTCGACCGACCGACTGACTGACCCACCCATCATCTCTCCGACCAATATGTTATATCGACATACAAAAAGCGTTCGACGCAGTACCCCATACCCTACTTATTTTGAAGTTAGAAAAATTTGTAAAACTCCCCAAAAATTGCATATCATGGCTTGAAGACTATATGAAAGGACGCAAACAATGTGTATTTATAAACGGTATCAGTTCTAATTCTAAACAGATCTCTTCTGGGGTCCCTCAGAGGTCAGTGCTCGGCCCTCTCTTGTTTCTTGTTTTTATAAACGACATGTGTCAGAACGTTGTAAACCTAGTGCATACTTACAATATGCCGATGACCTCATACTTTATTCCAGTAGAATAAATTCAGAAATCGCCGGAATCTAGAGGAAGCAGTAAATGTAGTACAAAACTGGTGTAACATCAATGGATTGAAACTAAATGAGAAGAAAACCTGTACGGCCTGGTATAGCTCGCACGCTAAGAAACGACATCTAGTACCTCTAAACATTCATTGTGGTGAAACAATTCTTCACACTAAGTCCCACTATAACTACCTTGGTATAGTATTAGATCAGACCCTTTCCTTTAGTGAACAGATCAAAACAGCAAATAATTGTATCTTTAAACTGTGGAAGTTTAGAAGGGCTATCTCACTTGAGGTAGCAAAACAAATATATGTAACAACTATCAGGCCTACTCTAGAATACTGCAGTTTCTTGTATGACGGAGCGAATAAGAAGGATATAGACCTTCTGCAACGTACACAAAACCGAGGTCTGCGAGCTGTACAAGGCTTCTTTGTTGAAAGACAGTCTGTGATCAATCTACATGACACTCTTAAAGTTGAGCTATTGCAGAATAGGAGAGACCAGCAGTTATTGAAAATAATGTACGGCATATCCAAAAAACCAGAACTATTAGACCATCGTGTATTATCCACGCGAGCTGCGCGAAAAATACGCTTTGTCAGAACATATCATCATACAGCTGCCTTCGAAAAATCGCCTATTTATAGGGGTATCGTCCTATGGGATAATCTTACTGATGAAGTCCAAACAGCCAACTCTATAGTAACATTTAAACGACTAGTAAGACAGTGCAGACTGGAAGAATGAGATCTGCAGCTCCATCAATAACCTGCTCTATTATAAACACAAAATTGGTTAAATCTACTGAGTTCAAGTAAACTAGAGATACACTACACACAACCTTGTCCAAGGTCCATCACCCCCCCCCCCCCCACCCCCCCCCCCTCACCATCATTATTAATCATCGCATATTCTCTCCAATTCTACACAGGACAACTTACTCGATTTTGATGTTTGAATAACTTGTAACTTGTTGTGAACACACCCGCACATTACTCCAAATGGAAGATCTGTAATACAGAATTTGGTTCAATAACTCTAACTGATCGCCCCACTGACCGATCGTCCCTCCCAACGAACGTCCATCCCAATGATCGTCCCTCCCAACGATTGCCCCTCCCAACGATCGTACCTCCCGTCGGAGGGGCAATCGGTCAGAGGAGCAATCGGTCAGAGGGACGATCGGTCTGAGGGTCAGAATTTGGTTCAATAACTCTAACTGATCGCCCCACCGACCGATCTTCCCTCCCAACGAACGTCCATCCCAATGATCGTCCCTCCCAACGATTGCCCCTCCCAACGATCGTCCCTCCCGTCGGAGGGGCAATCGGTCAGAGGAGCAATCGGTCAGAGGGACGATCGGTCTGAGGGTCGGTCGGTCTAAGGGATGATCTGTGGGTCAGTCGGTTGGTCGGTCAGAGGGGCTATCGGTCAGGGGGACGATCGGTGAGAAAGACGATCGGTCAGAGGGACGAGCCTTTTACCGTTTGAGCCTCCTGTCACCGCGAAAACGTGGACGCCTTGAGCCTTCCCCGTGGACGCCTTGAGCCTACCTCATTTTAGTTCCGAATAGCGGGTTAGGGTTAGAAAAGGGTCGGGTAAGGGTTAGGGTTGAGTACATATGACTAAAAACCAGTATAAGTACACTTTTCAAAGTTTTTTTACATCTAGATGCTCAAGGAAACCAAAACGAGGTAGGCTCAAGGCGTCCACAGAAAGGCTCAGGGCGTCCAGGGCTCAAATCGTCCCGGGCTCAAGGCGTCCATGAACCCTATGGCACGATAAGCTATTTTCTTCACCGAGTACGTTTAATTTTCTAAATTCGATAACTAATTCCCACACTGTCCGAAATACACAAAATATATATCAGGAGAAAGCTGAGGATCAGTAGTTCACGAATATTAATGTCTCCAGAAGCATGTTTCAAGTTAGATCCTCATAATAAATGATTTTCTGAATCGTGCCTGGCCCAGATCCGCACTCCCCTACCGAACCTATAGTAAAGTATAGAGGGTGCGTATGGCGCATCTTAATATTTCGATTACTTGGTCTCAAATCAACAGAAATGGACAATATTATAGCAATATGAAGCTGAGAGTGTGTAGTTTACCTTAGAATATACGAAAATTCATTTATTTAAGATTTAAACCCCGAAAGAGATGATTTAGTTAGCTGAAACACAAAAATGTGTAATGCCGACTTTCTTTTTTTCGATTATTAATTCTAACCTGATCTAACCTGAACAGTATTTATATAGGATTGTAGCTTACAGTGTGTAGATGATTAATATATAAACAGAATTACATTAATTCCAATGATAAACCCTGGGCGGGATGATTTATTATTAAATCCGTGCCTACTCGGCAGGCCCCTCGCCACAGTAAGCTATGGACAGCCGTTCTGATCTAGTCTGCGCATTGACCAAACTATATAGATGAATTTCTAATTCTCCAGTGGCCAGATAACCCAGAAAATAAATACGGAAATAAACCTTGGAGTCCATAGAATGTGAATATATACTTTACGGTGGTTAATTCTAATGTTTGAACCCTGTCTGAGCTGATTTTGTTAACCTCGTCTAAAATTCGACTGAACCAGCAAGCGGACTGCGTAATGTCCAAGGTTAAATATGAATTATTAAATATAAACTTGTCCAACCTGGACAATATTTACATAGAAACAAAGCTTAGAGTCGTAGAATATGAATATATCTTATTAATCATTAATCTAAAGTTTAAACCCGGTACGAGCTGATTTCTTATAATAACTTGACAACACTACTGTTCGAGCAGTGACACAGCCTCCCATAGACTCAACCTTATAATCTAGACAGTACTCTATAGAGGCTTTGCCGATCTTATTTACAAAATGTTAGGTTGATTCCACAGTGTCAAGTCTGATACCCTCGTATAGCTGCTTATCAGACGAATATTAACCACACTTTTGATGATTTTCCCTCCACAATATGAATATCCTCTTGTAGGTACGAACCTTATATTGAACGTGCTGAGCTCCATTTACGTTGTTAATCCGCTATTTGACGAAGGGAAATGATTTTACACAGCGTTCATTGTGTAGAGGAATCTGCTTAGCCTTCCATATTGAAACTGTGACTCCCACCCCCGCCAACGGTTTGGCTATGGTGCGTGAGTTTACCTTAGGAGTTATCTTATTTCGTAATACTTTACAATCGTGTAGGTAGGGATCATATTTAGATATGAATGTGTGTTTCATCAACTTAAACGTCTATATATCTTGATACAAACAAAAATGCAACAGTAGGCTGGGATAGGCGGACGCAATGAATGGTTATTTTGAACATCGGGGTTCAAGTTTTCTCATATCCACCAGTTGATTACACTCACACAATACATACAGACACTGAGCTATAAATCTTAATAATATTGTAATGGTCATCGTTTATTCATAAACCATCAATTTTTGGAGAAAATGGCGAAATTCTACCACTACCACCTTCAAAATATGAACGCCAGACTGATCACGGCAAAACAGGCCGGCGGTTCAAGGGTGCATCTGGTAGAAGCCTGGCAGCTAATTACAATAGTATATATGATCCGATTTTTAAGGCTCAGATAGATGCTATTGTGCATTCTGAATTAGCCTCTGGTAAGATTTCTATGGTTTCAGACAAACCACAATGTATTCATACCATTGGTGCGGTGGTAAAAAAAGATTCAGGGTCTATTAGGCCCATAACTGATTTTAAAAAAAACCAGATTAATAATAGCATTAATAATGAATCCAATAAGTTGGATATAAAAGATGCATACCGTGCTATACCAGTTTGTCCTACGCACCACACTTTCCAAGGTTTTAGATGGAAATTAAATGGTACCACTGCGTGAAACTAACCACGTTATATATATAAATACACCCGGCATATATAGGTATGCTTTTGCGTATACAAGGTCATCCTATTCCCCGAGTGTATATGCCTTATCTATTGGTCTATTGGCGTATATGGGTCAGATTTTCTCAAAATGTACAATTCAGACTTCTGGGGCAACACAAAACAAGATTCAAAAAATTTCCAATAGTCAATTAAAAAACTTTTATTTCTTTTAGAGCTGTACAGAGCTGTATGTAGATACCAATTATACTGATTTTCTCCAAGCAGAATTAGGATCAATCGCATCAATATCCCCAGTCAAGGGATTCACTTTTTCTAACTGCTATATACAATCGCTAAGAATTCTATCAGGAAAATCGCCATATGTCCGGTTAGATGAATCATTACAAGGAAATAGTCACTTAGATTCCGGCTTCTTTTCCTTCCCAAAACATTTGCATGCCGGGTATAAGCTTGGGCAGTCCGAACACTCATGTTTGTATTTACAATCGGTGACAGTGCATGCATCCTTTTCCAGCAAATACAAAAGGGGCAATCTCTTTCCCTTTCCTGGTTTCTGGCGATTGTCATTGTCAGTTAACTTAGGAAAAGCAACATACTTCTCAACATTTAAGTACTTGGATGTTAAATATGCATGCGTCTCCATACACAAGAGTTCTGCTTTATCTCTACAAGCCAGGTGTATTGGACAGAGGTAAGTTGGTAGTGTCTCACCTGGCCGTGGTGGATCCACTGGTACAGCATAGTACCTAGGTTTCCTCTTGATGTCGCTAGTGATTATTTATAGTAAAATACATCGAGGTTGTATTTGATCTACATATACATAGTTATATCATATCTGAACAGGAAACATCAATTTGGCTCAGCAGGTAACCCCTGGAGAAGCAGTTGAAGCAGGAATCAGAACTGGGTTAAGTTTATCACAAAGGGTTGAGAAGGCTAAGTTCGGCAGCTGAGCTCATCCGTCCACAAGCTCAAAGCCACAAGTGGTGCAGCAGAGCAGCTGTTGTCCTTATATGGGATGTCAAGGGGGCTTGACGGCGATACTCGAGTCAATCGCCGCTTTTGAAAGAAACAGGTAAAAGAGACAAGCAGGAGTATCTTGATAATTTTGCCAAACTGAATACTAGTATTGATGCACAAACAAAAAGGCTAGATGACTTAAAAACGAGCATTGACAGTAAAATCACTGACCTATATACCAGGCATGATAAGAACGAATCACAGCTCGACTCTATCGAAGCCCACCTCAATGATGGTGCAGCGGCCCGGGATGTTGATGAAATAGCCAAACTGAAATACCAGTTTCAAGTTGACAAGCTAGAGGCTAAATGGCAACAAACAGATGACGACAAAAGGCGTAATAACTTAGTTATTGAAGGTATAACTGAGAAACAAGGGGAAAATACTAGAGAAGTGGTTATAAGTCTAATCAACGACATCGTGGTTATTCCAGATTTGTCAAAACAAATCAACGCCGCATTTCGGGTTGGTCCAAAGCGGAATGTTCAAGGCAAACCACAAAATGTTATTGTCAAATTCTCATCTCAAACGCTAAAAGGCACGATATTCAAAAACATTGGTGGATTACGTGGAAATGCAAGATGGCTAAAGGTTTATTTATCAGACGACCTCTCTCCGGAGAAGTTGAATGAGCGAAAGGAATTGCGTTGCCTGGCAGCCTATGCCAACCAGCAGGATTATAACGCGTCAGTGAAAGGAGCTAAGCTAATTATTGACGATGAATCATACTCTTACCATGAGCGTACTAAAATTCCCAATGACATCAACATGACAGCTGCTAAAATGTTAAAAGTTGCTGATGGTTGGGCATTTCAGTCCAGTCACACTTTCCTTTCCAATATGTTCCCTTGTCAAATAGTCGATGATAATTTCACCTAGAACTCTTCTGAACAACTGTTTGCGTACAAAAAAACAAAAGCCTGTGGCGACCAGAAAACTGAGCTTCTTGTAAAACTGGCTGACGACGGATATGAAGCCAAAAGAGCTGCACGTAACGTCAAGACCAATCAAGCATGGGATCAAAACTGAATTGAAATTATGACGCAAATCCTCCGTCTCAAATTTGGGCAAAACCCAAACCTACGGGATTTATTAATGAGAACTGATGGAGTTCTGTATGAGGCTACTACCGACAGGTTTTGGGGATGTGGCCACTCACTCGCTAATTTCACTAAGATCCTCGCTAGGAATCTTACTGGTCAAGCTGCGGGATGAGTTCGCAGCATCGTAATTTGTCAACATGTCTGGGCGGCACGATTCAAAACAACAACATTCTAGCGGAGATGTATGGCACTACGACTGGCGAGGTTGGCGTCCTACACCGAGAAACGTCTTATTTACCGATAGTCGGAGGAAATATATGGATAACTTTCAAACATCACAAGAAGGACGGGCGGCTAAGATCTCGATCTACCACAATGCCGGAGCGACCATGAAACAAGTTATTGTTCAAGCGCATCGACATTTAGTGTCACACCCGTCTGACAACTGCTATATTATGGCAGGGGTCAATGATCTCACCTCAAGGCAAGGTAAAACATTCGTCTGCAACTGGGAATCTTCTCACCAACTCGCGAGACACTTACAAGTTTACACCGAGGTAGGCCTAGATTGGCTCGAATTCATGCACCCGTATACTAAGATCATCGTTCGTTCGTTGGTTGGCTTGGCATTAATGACGCTGTTACCATGTTTAACTCGTTTGTTACCAAACTTTATGATGAGCGCTCCTTAAGTACGCCTTGGCTGTCGAAATATGTTCATGTGTACATGCACTCAAGTTTTACCCACAACTACAACCTATTATTTGATGGCCTTCACCCCGGTGATAAATTGGTAGCCCGGTGGGGTAAAGAATTGGCCCGAGTATGTGCACTGAATACACTTGCTGCCGAACACAAACATGATCTAAATGTTTTACTTTCCCATATATGAATTTTGTATTACTATTTGTTTTTCTTGTCTGGGTGTCGGATTTGTCATGACACAAGGCTTTTCCCCTATCAGTATTGAACTCTAAGTTAAGTTGGCCTTGACTGGGGTAAGGCTTGGATCGTATCGTGGATGCTTTTCATGTCTGATCTGTTCTGATGGGTGTAGAGCGTTTTACAAATTTTTCTGCTTAGTTTAAGTTTATTCTAATGTTTCATTGTGATGGTTGTTAGTTTTGAATTAGTTGGTGCGGTCTAGGCCTATCAACTATTTAACTGGTGTCAGGGAAGCCCGAGTGATAGCTTAGGCTGAATAGGCTGAGGCATCGGTGAACACCGGTTTGTGATAATGAGCCAGAATTGGCCAAGGTTAGGCATATACTGCCATTTACCTATGAATTTACCTAAGTTTGTAGTGTTCCATCATAATTATGGAGGTTCTTTTGTTCATTTAAGGGATGGTGCTTGAATTGGTTGGTCTAAGGGAGGTGGACGAGATGAGAGGCTTTAAGGTAGCACACTTAAATGTGTGGAGCTTTCCCAGTAAATACAATTTGGTGAAAACTCAATTATATGACAGTTTTGATGTATTATGTATCACAGAGTCATGGCTGACTGAAGCTATTCCAAGCACACTTGTCAACTTAGAGACATATAAATTGGTCAGGTTGGATAGAATGTGGTTAGATCCTAAAACTGGTAACATCAAAACGGGCAGAGGTATCGCAGTTTATGTTCGTGATGCTTATGAGACCACAACTTTTAGAAACAACGAACTAAATAAGTCCTGCATTGATATTGAAATAAGCTGGCTTGTGATTAACCGTGTTGGTAGGAAAAAGTTATTATTGGGAACAGTCTATAGACCTAGGGATGGTTACAATTTTAACAGGTGATTTGAACTTAGATTGGTGTAATAAAGCGAATGTTCATGTTAAATCTCTCAGTACGATCTTTAAGAGTAATGGGATTAAGCAGTTAATTGACCAACCCACGAGATGTACGGATGTAGCTAAAACATGTATTGACTACGTTGCAACAAATTCAGCCTTTTGCAAACATTATGGTATCGTGGACATTAATATCAGTGACCATAGTCTAGTATTTATGGTCAGTGGTGAAAATAAAATGGTAAATGAACATCTTGACTTCACGGGCAGATCGCAAAGAAACTTCGACGAAGATTACTATAAGAACTTGCTTATAAACTCTAACTGGGATGAATTTATGGTATCTAATAATCCAAATATCGCTTGGGATATTATGCTGCAAATTTTTACTCATTTTCTCGATGCGATCTGTCTGATCAAACAGTTCAAGATCCGTAAGGCTAAAGAAAAATGTTTAACAAACAAAGTTTTGGAGTACTTGTTGGACAAAGATAGAGCAATGCGCAAGGCTAGACGTACAAATGATCCTGATGATTACATCACTGCTAGGATAATGAGAAATAATGCTAAGAAATTGGTTGATGGTGCTAAAGCTGACTATATTAAAAACAATTTAGAGAAAAGTTCCAAAGACAGCAAAAAATTCTGGAGGGAGATTTCACAAATAATGCCGCAAATGAAAGATAAGTCTAAAATTATTCTTAATAATGATGATACAGGGTTGGAAGTACCTCATGGTGAGACAACCGCTTATATAAACTCATATTTTACTAGTATCGGATCTAAATTGGCTCAGAAATTTAATGAAAATTGGGTCAATCACGTCAACCATACTGATACTATCTTGAACAAAATTATTCTGGGAGAGGACGAAGTTTTAACTGCTTTAAAAAACATAGATATTTGGAAAGCATCTAACATTGAGGGTATTACTTCTAGATTTATGAAGACTGCGCTACTTGCTGTGCCTAAACTAGTTACCCACCTATTCAATCTTTCACTCTCAACTGGGATTTTTCCTTCGTATTGGAAATTAGCATCAGTCATACCATTAAAGAAAAATGGTGAAAGTAAACTTGTTTCTAATCTCCGGCCAATTTCCCTGTTGCCCTTATTAGGGAAAGTGCTTGAGAAACTGGTCCATGGTCGAATCTCAAACTATTTTGAACATAATGAATTGTTATTTTCAAATCAGGGGGGGTTTAGAGTGAATAACTCAACTGTGGATACATGCATTAAACTAACTGAGGACATTCTAAGTGTGGGCAACGATGGGGAATTGACATTGGTATGTTACATTGATCAGCGCAAAGTGTTTGATACGGTCGACCATCTAATCTTAATGAGGAAACTGGAGTTGATGGGAATTAGGGGAAACTTGCTCAGATGGATATCTAATTATTTAAGTGGTCGGTACCAGAAAACATTGGCCAACAACAAATTCTCCGAGAGTAAGCTAATTACTTGCAGTGTGCCCCAGGGTTCCACTCTGGGGCCGCTCTCCTTTTATGTTACATTAATGACCTGCCAAATATCCTGTGAGGTGCCAAAACATACTTGTATGCTGACGATACGGCAATCCTTGTTTCTGGTAGAGATCATCATGACCTGGTCAGCCGACTTCAATCTGATTTGGACTTACTATCATCATGGTGCAGACAGAATAAAATCTCAATATATGTTTTTTGGATCCTCTAGGATTCTCAAAGGTATTCCTGACTATCATATTTCGATTAATAATTATAATTTAGAACGCGTTTTTCACTACAAATATTTAGGTTTTACCCTAAATCAACATCTAAATCTAAACAAGCATATCGAAAACACTATTAAAATTGTAGCTCATAACCCTACAGAATAAGGGTCTGTGAATTTGTATGAAGAGAGATACAAGGTCCAGTGTAATCAATTTTCATAAATATGCAGGAGTAGCTTACTTGACTGACAGGTCAAATGCTCATTTTCTTAACTATATGTACCGCAAACAGGGGGATGCTTATTTAATTCAGGAAGCTCGCAGGGATACAAGGCAGATCAGAGGAGTGATTTTCAAGGTTAAATTTCCAAAGAATGAATGGTATTGATCTGGAACTATGTACAGAGGATCAACTATGTGGAATAATCTCCCCACAAATGTCAGAAATATTGATTCTTACTCCAAATTTAAGTTTTCCCAGAAGAAATTTATGTTGTCGAGACTTGCGACATATTGACTGTAGACCACTACTTTATGTTTCTGTACTTATCTGTTGACCTGTGGGTTTGGCGCTACTGGTGCTTTTGCCTGTTTCTGTTGCTGGACTTGCATGCCTTGAGAGTCTCCACTATCCATCCTTTCTTTGATCTGACTTATTGTTTGACGGAAAGTCTTACTTAATTGTTAACCATGTTGTTTTGTGCTATTGCTTTTGTGTTTATATGAACCGACTTATTGAAGACAGTAACTTTGTCATCGAAAACAAATCCTTCATCATGATTGGAATACATTTTTTATTACATATCTGAGGTGTACACCTTAGGTGCTGTTTACTACCGGGATTGTTTGATCTAATGAACACACACTATATATGGGCGAATACAATTTTATTGAACTTTATGGTGTAAATAAAATTACATGTCGATGTTATTGGATGAGATATGAACAATGTAATTATTGATATTAGATTATAATAATAATACAATGGATAATTAACATTTTGAAAATGAAGTTAATTATTACTATGATATATAGTTATGTAATACAATGAGTTGAGTATATATGGTTATACATTGTATTAATAATATAGGCCTTCGTGAGTAGAAGAGTAAAGAAATGGTTGTGGGTGGTTGGGAATAAAAAGTAGAGTACGTGTGTACTGCTTGGAGAGCTGGGCAGGAGTGAGGGAGATGATAGGGTTGAGGGAGCGCACTTGGGTGCGCGGTTGTGATAAGATCCGCTAGAGGGCAGGAGGGGCGCCCGTGAGACGTGTTAGAGGGGGGAACACCAGGGTGAGCAATGACCACCCCTGACCAAAGGCTATGGGTCACCGATAAAGATATAGCTTGATGTTATGAGTGTGTTTTACACACTCTGGTGCTAGAATTCCGCTAAGAGTACATAAACGGTCTGAATTTTCGGTCTTCGCTGGCGGGATAGGTTCTAGCTGGGGCCATCATTTCTATGTTGATGGTGTCTGTCGCGGTATAGGTGGGCAAGCCGTCCCGTAACACCACGGTAGCACATCATCGGAGTACTTCCCTCATGTTGACGCCAGTATTCCGTCCAGACTGTTTGGTGGAGCTGGAATACCATACAATATAATGCAATCGCTGTTATTTCTCTGGAAATAATGTACATATTATGAACGTATTACTCTCATACACTCAGTGATCGAATGCTGAAGAATTCTGTGCCTGGTGAATGTTTGGCTTCAGCTCTGGCATAACAAGGCAGATAAGGTGCAACATCAGTCACTGGAAAAAGGCCTATTAGCTTAACATATTTAAACCACCCTGTCCTAATGGGAGTAGAGCACGCAATAGAAAGATGGTCCAGCACTAGCATTTTGAATAAGAGAAATCAACATACATAACATGGACGACAATAAAGCAGAGGACACATTTAACATGAATACAATGTTTACACTACACATAAACCGGATTATTTGTTTGGTGAATAAATGGCCAGATGTCATGGATCGTTGTCAAATGACCATTATTGCTTCTCCATTTCATGAGACAATAAATTTAATAGAGATCTATGATTTTAATATGTATTCTGGTCGGGCCTGGTTAGACCTTGAAGGGGAACCATAGTTTTGCCTATGTGGGTTCATAAATAAGGGAGCTAGAAGGCCCAAACTACCCAAAACAGGGTGTTTTTTCATGATAGAATGAATGTACCACAATTGCAACTGTCAGCATTAGTAGAAAAATAGAATAAGGTTGACAATTATTATTCTAGGTTAAGGAAGTTATTCAGACCATTTATAAATTTTTGGGCAGCATAGTATACTCTCTGCAAGGCCAAAGGTACATGTGTAGTTTTAGTGTGGAAACGATTGACCCCCAAAAGAATGAACCCTCCCAATATCTAAATACAGCACAGACAGGAATGAAATATTTTTTAGTAAGCCTTAACATTTACCTATTTATATATGAAATTTTTTTATTTCTGACTATCTTGTGATAGCATTGGGAGCCCATTTACTTGGATTGTGTAGTTTTTGTGTGGAAACGATTGACTCCCACCCTACAGTGATAGCTAACATGTATTTAATATTTTACTCGTGTCCATTTCATGTAAATAGCCCCTAATATCAAGGTAACTTTACATGGTACCAGCTTTCTTGTACTCCTTCCCTGTACATAGTTATGAACTCATATCTGGGAATGTGGAAACGATTGACTCCCTGTGGAAACGATTGACTCCCTAGCTGATATTTCCTATAAAGCTTATATCTCTTATGGTAGACCAAAAGACTATTTTGTATCATAATTCTAAACATGTTTCCATCTTAAAGGAATGGGGAGGGGGCTTGTAACAGTGTGAATGCAGTGTACAGAAAAAGGGAGTCAATCGTTTCCACACTGTATATAGCAACCTAACTTTGGCCCAGTAGTGTATATTTACTTTGGGTATTTAACCTACCCTCATATATCCAACATATACCCCAGCCTATGCACTACTCACAAACAAAAGGTTTTTAACATACTCCTATATTTATTTTTCACCCCTGTCCCTCTCCATTTGGCGACGATCCGTGACATTTGGCCAAATGTTACTGACAGAAAAAATGCATTTATTCACCTTTTCTTATAAAAGTATGTATTATGTGTCAGTAAATATCAAATTCTGTTTCCTTCTGTTACCACGGAAACGAGTATAATGCTACACATTTTGGAACAAACGAGCATCAGATTCAGATTCCTGAGATCATAATTGGCCACCATGGCAAGTTTCAGCCAGTAGACTTTCGGGGGTCAATTTTGCCCATTTGTAGGCCATTTGCTCCTCTACTATTAGGTAAGATCCTCCTTTATACATAAAAACTTTTGATTTCTTCTGCATGGATGGACCAGTTTGTACAGCCACGGTATTTTATTGGAGTGGGACTCATTTAACCTGATGTCTGTTTATCCTTTGGATTACCACATCCAAGATGTTCTGTTGATCCTGTGTACCTTCTCCTGTATACTACCTAGGTAGATACCAACTGATTCGTGGTAAATTATGATCGTGTTAGATAGCATTCGACCTAAGTTTAGGTCTCCTTTATATAACTTCTCCAAAACGACAAACCAAGATCATCTTCAGAGAAGATGTGTCCAGCTAATTTAGATCAACCTCAGTGAATGCTTGTAAATGGTTAGCTAAGTCTTGTTCTGTGGACCAATTACACATAAAGTGTTTGACCCGTCTGCACCTCCCCGCGCCTACCAGGCATGTGGTACCTCCTGGGGGCCTCCTACTCTGACTCCCTAAGTACACAAACCAGAAAAAGGGGTGTCACTTTACTGCATCCACACACCAGGGCTTCCCCCACCCCCAGACCCTTATCCTTGCCAGCCCCCCTTCTACAGGCCACGACTATCCAACACCCCCCTGGTCTACGGATCCAGGGCCCTGTTTTTTAGTCAGGACATCCTCTTTGTAAGACATCTTACAGCTGTCAGTGTACTATAGAGAAGACATCTTAGGGGATCGGCCAACGATTGTCCCCCTAGGACACTTAGGCTGCAGCCAGGTGTACTATAGACAAGACATCCTTAGGGTCACGTGGTTCAAAATGTCTTCCAAAGTGTCTTAGACCTAAGACATCTATAGACATGTCGTACAGAATGCGCAACGTCACTTCCCGTGAGAATTAAGCAATGAAATTTCAACACCCGTAAGGGATACATATAACCTATAATTATCCCAAATAAGAAGAAGATCGGTCTGACCGTTCCACAGTTATTTGTGTTTGAATTTCGTCATAGCAATTGTCTGCTCTGGTGGCCAGTGTCTATCAGAGAGCATCAGAGCATGCCTCCGCTAATTTATGCGGCGACCTAGACATTGTCCCCAGGGAAATTCAATTCACTTAGTACATTATAGCAAACTTTAGACTCTACATTACACCTGATGAAGGCCAAACCATAAAGACCAAAACGTTGTCTTTTTCAAATTACAAAAGTATTAATAAACATATCTAGAAATTGTTTGTTGGTTATGTGAAATTTTCAAATTAAAATTAAAAGAAAAAAAGTTAGGCATAGACAGGTGTCGAACCCCCAATCTTCAGATTCTGAGGCAGGTGCTCTAACCACTTCACCACAAGCTTTCCACTCCTAGGCATAAGCTACCCTGAAGCTGGTACTGGGCAGTCTTTGCAGTATAGAACCTGAGACAGTTCTATACTTGTCTTAGACAGGGACGTTTTTAGCGGCGATCAAACGTGCCGCGCTGAGACTCTGTCTATAGCACACCGGCCATTTTGTGTCTTGCAAATTGTCTTCCAATCGTGGAGATGTCTTAGGGTATCGTTGGGCGATTATGTCTTGACTGAAAAACAAGGCCCAGGTCACCTTCCCCCGCTCGTTGCCACCGTCTGTCCCAGTTCCCCCGCACTGCCAACCTCCGCTGATAGCAGCCTGCTCCTGTACTGGACGTGGCCCCTCTCCCTGGTACCTTCAATTTAGGCATGACTGCCACAGTGGGAAGCTGTACTGCCTTCCCCCAGACCCATTCACCCTTGTACTTCCCGGACAAAGAGTCGGGTGCACCTTCTGGTATGTGACTTAGTGGGTGTAAGCAGTACTTGCGGGGAGCCTCAGGTTTTGCTGTGGTGGTCTTCGCCGCCGCTGGGTACTCCCCCTTCACCGCATCCCTTCCCCCTGTTGCTGGGGTAGCCAGGCGAGTCTCAGGCGATCCCCTCTCACCAGTTACATGCTGGGGGTCTCCATCCTTATCCCCCTCTCTCGGTTGTTCGGAGTCTGGGCTGGACTGGTCGAGGGTTGGTGCTTCACCCTCCACACCCTGCATTGCTCCCTTCTGCCGTTGTGTCTTCCGGGACAAGCACCTGGGGGCCTGAGCTCTGGGAAGCCTTACCCCCAGGGTCTTCACATGAGGTGCTGGGGCCAGCCTCAGAAGGAGGCTGCGCCTGGAGTTGGGGAGACAGGGTAAGCTGTATTGGGTGCCAGGGTCTCCCAGACTACCCGGCAGACCTGGGTTCCATGGCAAGGTGAGGCTGGGGGTGTCATCCCCGATGCCCCAATGGTAGAGAGAAGGTGGCTGATGCTTGAAGGTTGTTGACTTGCTCTGCGGTCAAACTGGTAACCGCTACCACCTCCGTTTTCTTGCGTTTGGCCTCTGGTTCCGGCACCGGGGACATCTCGGGAGTCCTCACCCTACCCTCCTTGCCGGTTCCAGGGAAGGGGGGATGGTGGATCGCCTCATCAGACAGCTGTGTCAGTGTGACCGCTGCCAGTCCGCCCCCGTCTCCTAGCCGACCCTGGCACCCAATGACACCTCTTCCTTTACTAATTCCCCCCCCCCCCCCCCTTTGGGGGACATTAAATAGGCAGGTTATCGACTGCTGGCATATCACTCTTCAGGGCGTCATAGTGAAAAACACACTTCTTCTGGCCCATCAAGATTTTGTAGATAGGGCCCTCGATCTGGGCGCTGATGACTCACGGACCCGTCCACCATGATTTTAACTTTCGGGTTCTTCCTGGGGTTCTCCGGGGGTAATAGTAGTCCTCTGTGCCCAGCCTCATCACATCGTGTGCAGCCCGCAAGTCATGGTTACGGCTTTGTCCATGGCCCCCTGGGACCAGCCATGAGTCTGCTGAAGATTAATTCTGCATGTTAGGTGATCGGCTGCTAGCGTTCACCCAACCGGAACGCACAAGTTCCCGCATGTGAAACGCGCCCGCACGTCACGTGATCGGCTGACAAGCCTGAATATAAATGAGCGGTTCTGGGAATATATCCAGTTGGTATCCCGACCTGAAACTCTACCTGTGCGTGTCCGAGTTATTTCTTCACCAGGTTTACAGTGGCGATCTTGCCAGGATCTTAGACGAACCTTGAAACGCCAGCCGGGTAAGTGAATTTGATTAATCAAACGGTGGCTAAATTGTGTGTTAGTGTATGTATAATCTGGGGGATAAGGGAAATTTGATTCGATCAACTCACTGTTCTGTCCAAACGGGGCGGGACTTTTAAAGCTTATAACATGTCATTCTATATACAGTAATAATCATTTGGCTGTTGGTATTCGGTATTCGAAAATCTCTGCGTCTGTCGATATGCTATAGTCTGAGCGTGTCCGTCGACATTCGGATTGAAACACGGAGAATAATCTCCGCAAAGTTTACGTCAATTTCCGCGTAAGTTCGACCCTCCCGCGTCCATTGTTTTACCATTGACTGAGCGTGTCCGTTCGTATTCGAATCCAAAAATACAGGAAATATCTCCGCAAAATTTGTAGGTTCGAACCATCCGTGCCGTTACTATTGATCTACCGTGTCCGTTGCATTCAAATTTGAAAATACGGGCAATATCTCCGCAAAATCCGTAGGTTCGAACCGCCCACGCCCGTTACTATTGATTTTATGTGTCCGTTCAATTTCAAATCCGAAAATACGGGAAATATCTCCGCGAAATTCGTAGGTTCGAAGCACCCACGTCCGTTACTATTGAGCGTGTCTGTTGACATTCGAATTTGAAAATACGGAGAATATCTCGTAGGTTCCAACCTTCTCTGCAAGATTCATGTCAACTTCCGCGTTAGTTCAAACCTCCCGCGCCCGCGAGCGTGTCCGTTGGCATTCAAATTTGAAGGACAGTGAAATATTTGGTACCCAGATTTGAAAAAACGGTGAATATCTCCACAAGATTCATGTTCATTTCCGCCCACATCCGTCGATACACTTTTGTCCGAGCGTGTCCATTGGCATTCAAATTTGAAATACAGTGAAATATTGGCACCCAGATTTGAAAAACGGTGAATATCTCAGCGAAATTCATAGGTCAAATTCCCAGAGAAATTGAATATGAATATTCTGGAGGGATATTTATATTGATATAAATTTCGTTGTGTAAGTAATTCTCGATTCAGTTGTTTGACTAAGCCAACCTTAAATTCATATAAATAATTCCAAATTGGTTATATTATCTTCGGTTTTAAGTGGGCAGATTCGTTATCGTAAACCAAGCATTAGGGCATTTTCTCTCCTCTGCTGTCCTAGTTTAATCGTAACTCGGGTAAAATAGTGACATAAATTGAATTTGATCTTAACATATTCCGTCCGCTCAACACTATAAAACCATGGTCGATCATGTCAAGAAACGTTTCAAGCTCAATATAGACACCTGCATCAGGTGTCAACTGGAACTCCACTCCAGGGGTTTTTCCAAGAGCTGTGATGGTTCTGACACAGAAATATTGCGGGATTGGTTATCCATGGTGGAGGCCGCAATCAGGGCATCAAAGGCCACTGATCAACGTTTAAACACAGCATTCTGTGCCGGCTACAACCCGATGAGATTACGTGGGATGGGGTAAGGAAGGAAATAGTAGAAGCCTTTCTGGGGAAGTAGGAAGAGCGAGCCCTCCACACCCGGGTTTCCCGGACGAGACAGGGAATTGGGGAGGAAATGTGAAAATTTGGGAAGCGGTATGCCTAGCATACACACCAGAGCAATTAGCTGAAACCAGCAACAAAGACCATATTGCGGAGAGGTTCGTTTCGGTACTCCATGATCGTGCAATCAAGGCCCACATTGACATGTCGGGGCCACTGGATTTGGCAGCGGCATGCAATTCCACATGCCTTGCTGCAAGATCGCTCGGGCATTTTGACACAGAGCAGACTGAGGCCATCGAGGCCGCCATCGAGGCCGCCTACAAGACTAGTGAAGCTGAAGCAGGCCGTCGATGAAGCTAGCCATGTACTAAAATCTCTGCAGCAGCAGATCAAGAGCTTCAAGAAGAAATTGGAGGCCCTGGCGATGTCACCAGCTCCTCAGCAGGCAGCAGCAACTGTGCCACCAGGTACTCCTGTCCATGGAGCTGACTCACATGGCCACGGGCACCAACATCTGTACCAGGCTGGCCAGTACGTGCAAGCCGCTGCAGGCACGCAGCCGAATGGGTACCAGCTGAGCTGATGGATTCGTTCAACTCCTATCCCATCAACCAGGGAAACTGATCGGCGTGCCGGACGGCTGGGTGACGTTTCTTTTGGAAACCGATGGGCTGAGCACCCTGGCTGACACCGGTGCGTGCCGCTCTATGGTCAGGACAGCTGCTGAAGAAACCTGGTCACCAGATAGGGGCTTCCTCCCTTTCTGACCCTGGGGGTCAAATTGAAATTGTTGTCAGGTGAAGATATCCCTACTAGAGGGGTGGCCCTCGTAGGAATCAAGGGGAAACAGATCCCCATGTATATATATAGTGGATAGTATGATGCATGAAGTGCTCTTAGGAATAGATAGGTTAAGAATTCTAGAAGCTAGTGTATACTGTGTAAAAGGGTTGATTCATGTCATGAGGAAAACGTACCAGTGGGCTGGTCCTCTTGATGAGAGTGAGGACATGTGTGGGGTGCACAGTGACCTCAACAAATAGGCAGGGCTTTTCCCAAATGTGTTTTCACGTGATAACCAACCCCTCGGTCGGGCCCAAGGGGGAAAGATGTTTATCACCACCGAAAATGTCCAGCCAGTCCGTCAGCGGCCATATCGGGTCCCACTCCAGAAAAGACGGGTGGTGGAGGGAGAGATTAACAAATTGTTGGAAAAAGGGCTGATACACCCTGGTTCCAGCCCCTAGGCATCCCCGGTATTGATCGTACCGAAACCCGATGGGTCCTCGCACTGCACCGTCGATTACCGCAGGCTAAACGCCGTCACAGTCAAGGATGCCCATCCGATGCCCGTAGTGCAGGACATTTTTGACCAACTTCAGATCCTCGGGTTCATCGTAGGGACCAAGGAGATCCATCCGGATGAAGACAAGGTAGATGCCATTAAGGAAATGGCTCTGCCTCGTGAGTAGAAGGGCCTCCGAAGGTTCCTGGGGATGGCTAACTACTATCGGCAGTGCATCCCCAATTTCCCAAAGTTGGCAGCAGAGTTGCTGTCCTCGTCTACCTCGTTGGCAGCAAGAAAAATGCCCGTTTTGAGTGGAACGAGTCCACACACCATGTGTGGGAGGGTCTGGTGTCCAGCCAAGTCATGTCATTCCCAGACCTCTTGAAGCAATTCCAGCTGTACATGGACGTGTCTGATCTGTGCATAGGAGCCATTCTGACCCAACGAGACGATGAGGGTGTCGAGCGCCCTATTCAGTACATATCCAAGAGGTTGAACCCCACCCAAGAAAAATGGGCCACCATCGATAAGGAGGCATATGCTGTGATCCTCGCCTTAAATAAACTTTGGGTGTACCTCCAGGGGTCATAGTTTACCATCTTCACATATCACAAATCCCTCAAGTCCCTTTTCTTGTCAGAGGTACAGAATACCAAAATCCAGTATTGGGCAGTCCTCATCGCTGAGTTTGGAGCCCCTATAGAGTACAGAGGTGGGTGCCACAATGTTCGCGCAGACATGTTATCGCGTCTCCCGGCCAGTGAGGCCGCCCTTCCCTGTGCAGAAGAATCTGCAGCTACTCATGGGCAGACCAGAGCTGTCAGCCTAGGTCCCCCGCTGATGTGGACCGATCCACATCTAGACAAAGCATCCTTGATCCGATATCAGGTACAGCTTCCCGAGTACAACAAGGGATTTGATGATCTGGACAATTATATTGCTATGGAAATGTCCTGTACACGGTGGAGGCCCCCCACAAGGGAACTGGCTATATCCGGATAGTGGTCCCACCTCAAATGACCCCGGACTTGGTCAGGCGTGCACACATAGAGGTGGGGCACCAAGGCGCCAACAAAACCTCAGCCTGGTGAGATACCGGTGGCCTCGGATGAGTAAGGAGATCTTCTCTGTACTCTCCCAGTGTTCAGAGTGCCTGTCATACAAACGTAAGCAGTACTACCCAGAGTCTTTCCCAATGCCAATTCCCCATTTCCCGGGCAAGATCGTGGGCATTGATATGATTGGGCCTCTTCCGATCTTGTCAAAGGGGAATCGATACTGCTCATTGACCACTGTTCGGGGTGGGTGGAGGTGAAACCTCTACCCAACAAAGGATCTGAATTGGTTTTTAGATATTTGCATGATGAGTACGTCCCCCGGTTCGGCCCCCCGCAGATGCTAATCTCCGATCGTGGGGCAGAGTTTAAGAACTCCCTCATGGAAGGCTTCCTCAAAGGTTTGGGAACCAGGGTGTACTTCACCTCAGGGTACCACCCCGCAACCAATGGGCAGACAGAAAGGTTAAATCAAACCCTGAAAACCATCATGGCGAAGATGGTTAATGCCCAGGAAATTGCATGGGAGGACGTTTTGGGGCCCACCCTTGCGGCCCACTGCAACACTGTTTCTAATGCACCTGGGTTTACCCCTTTCTTCCTGCAATTTGGTAGGGTCCCCACCAAACCAGCAGCCAACCTAGGGAGTACAAACCCTAAGTTCTTCCGGAACATGCTAGAGGACAGGGTGAGTCTGATCCGGGCATATGATGCAACCAAGGAGAACTTGGTGAAACAACAGCAAGTCAACAAGGCCCGGTTAGATAAACGCCCCTGCGCTCCACTGTTTGCGATAGGAGACCCAATGTGGCCCCCCTTGACCCGAAGTTTGAAATCGGGTACCGAATGCATCAGCTAAATGGCCCGGTAGCGGCCATATCAAAGGGGGATGGGAGAATCCAAATTGCGAACATGGACCGACTGAAAAAGGACACCTCTGTGGGAGGAGAAGCAATCCAACAGGATCTGCCTGTGTTCCAGTGGTCTCAGTTCTTGAAACAATAACCGCCGAACTTTCACCCACCTCGTCCCAAGGATCTTAGACGCCCCCTCCTCTGTGTGCGGTCTGATCCTCCGACGCATCAGCGGGTTGCAGTATCCGCAGCTCCCTCGTGCAATACCCCATCATATGGTGATGCGCTGGCGGCTCGAAGAACCGCTATCCTGGCTTAACCACAGTTCCGAGGGCACATCCTCCTCTGTGGGCGGTCAGACCGGTTGACTGTGCCGACTGTCTGCCCTCAGCAATTTCCTCATCCCACAGTGCCGGCACCTCCGTCGTGCAATCCTCCAACATATGGCGATGCACTGGCGGCCCACAGGGCCACAGGTCGCCCGGTCCCAGTCGTAAACACTCAACCCACCCCTGTCTGTCCGTCCATCCCAATCCCCACCAACTGGGACCCCGGTGTCAACCGGGAGCCCCAGAGCTAGACCTTCCTTGCGTGACCACCCCGAGTTGTGCCCACTCCTAGACCGTCCACGCCGGTGCCCGTCCAAGCCCCAATGATAGCCATGCCCCAATGATAGCTGGTCCAACAACTCCACTGCACAACATAGGCCATCCACAAAACAAAGAACTCCTGCTCCAAGGAGTGTGAAATCAGTTCCTGCCCAGCCAATCCAGGCAACCTTACCCAGTCGTTCCAACTGGCAGTGTGCGAACCCTCCACGTGTCTCAGCGTCTCCCAGTAAAACCAATTATAGTGTCACTCAGCCACGAACCATATCCCCTCCTGTGTTAAAGAACCGGTCGGTCACTCATTCCAGAGCACCAGCCTTGCCTGACCTGCCAGACCAAACCTACACCGGCCCTTGCCTCCGGTCTGGTAAGCAAACGACCTCCCAGTGAAAATAGACTCTCCAGCATACACTTGAGAGACAGAGTTTGGATTTCCTGTCACCCTCCTTTTCACCATGATGAGTACACTAACTTGGTTTCTGTTGTTGTCGACCCTAGTACTGTGCATAACCTTCTCTGATTCAGATACCCTGCTGAAGGATGGAGTGATTGTGTGCAACACCAACCCTGTGCGCATCCTCCCTGGTTCGTGGAGGGTGACAGTAGCCCTTCAGCAACCTCAACCACCATGGGTAGGACACTGGGTCTCCAAGCTAAGGGGTTTCATCATCGAATCAGCAAACATCACGCTCAGCCGAGACCGACAGCTGTGGAGAGCTCGTTTGGAACTGTCTGCATTCAATATCCAGTGAGGGTCGGCCTTGACCACAGGGAGAAGCAGCCACATGTTGTCCCGCCGCAACAAGCAGGGCCATATCGACGCCGTTGGCATCGCCGGCAGATACCTGGTGGGAATGGCCACTTCCAGGGATGTGAAACAGCTACAGGACCAAATAGACCAGCTGCAGGCATCAACTCTCTCATCATACTTGGTTATTCATATCTATGGTAAATGCCTCCAGATTGTTTATTAGAGAAAATAGAAAGGATATAGCAGCTCCAGAACCTCACTTCAGCCCTGAACATCCTTAACTCAATTAACCATTGCCTGCATCTCCGGACGGTGAGAAATCCCTCAAACATCCCCTGCTGGTAGCATCCCCCTAACAGCTCTCCCATTGCCCACCGAGACCCCAAAGTCCATAGATCCCCTCCTTAACCCACCAGCCAACCCCCATGCCTGTGCCCTCATGACAAGCCCTGTATACCCCACCTTACCTTCCGCCCCCCAAATAAGCATGACCAGAGCAAACCCCCACCCCCCATGATTTGGGGGGCTGCCAATAAATCTATTATGACGGGTAGTACTGTGGCTCCATCTATCTTTTCAGAAGCCAGAACCCCACCAGCCTTAGCGTCTAGGCCCACCAAAAGGAGATGGAAGAGGGCCCCCCCCCCCACGCCATGTGGTTGGACCTCCTGCCTATCAAACGAACAAGGCCTTAGACAAATTTATGTTAGCCATATATAATTAGATGTGTAACTTTTTTTTTTTTTTTTGGTTTTGGTTTTGGAAGTCAAGCCAAGGCTTACAGCAGCCATAGTAGTGGATACTTGTTGGGAGCTGGTGTTGTAGATCTAGCGGAATTATGTTTGTAAATAATATCTATGCTGTCAATGCCAATGCAGTTAATGTAATGTTGTTGCACCAGTGAAATTATGTTCTAGTTGATTATCTGTGCCAATGTAGTTAGTCTATCAACTTCAAATTTTATTTTCAAATACTTAAAAAACTTGTGTTGGGAGCTGTTGTAGTTTAGCCAGCCTCAAACACTCCCGCATGTGACTGAGCGCGCCCACAGGTTACGTAATCGGCCGCTAGCATTCACCCAACCGGAATGCACATGTTCCCGCATGTGAATAAACGTGCCTGCACGTCACATGATCGGCCGACAAGCCTGAATATAAACGGGCGCTTCTGAGAATATAACCAGTTGGAATCCTGACCTGAAACTCTATGTGTGCGTGTCCGAGTTATTTCTTCAATAGGTTTACAACATAACCCTCCTTCAGCGGGGGTTCCCAGCTGTCTGGTATATCAGGGGGAGGAGCAGCTCAGTCTCCAGTCCAAGCATCATTGCGTTGGGGGTGACTCCTGTAGTGGAGTTCATGGAGGACCTATAGGCCCCCTATTTCCCCCATTCTCTGTCAGGGTCCCGTGCACTACGCGTCACCGCAGAACACTCTCCTGGTCCCTGGATGCCAGGGGGACTTCCTCGCGGCCACACTGTCCACACAGGATCCTAGACATTCTGTCTACATTTCCATGGAGGCCCCCAGGGCAGCGCTCGAATTCCAGATCATAGGTATCGAACATCTGGATCCTTCAGGGTGTGGAATCTTGATCACATTCTGGGGTCCATCGTAAGGATTTGCCCTTCTCCAACAGCCCTAACAGAGGTTTAGCAACCCCAGCGAAGTTAGGCACAAATGCCCGGTAATAGCCAGAAACTCCGAACCTCTGATACTAAGGTGGGCCCAGACAGACGCCACTTTACCGGGGTCTGTGCTGACCCTGCTCACGACATGAGCCAGGGTGTCCAAAGAATCATCCATGTGAGGGAGAGGGTATGCGCCTTTGATGTTTATTTTTTGATAGTCAGCACAAAACCTCCAGAGAGGTGGTCGAGTGGGAGACAGTCCCCGCTGCAGCTGGCGAGTTCCCAGATGGGTTCTTACCCAACCCCTCTGCTCTCACCCTCTCCTAGTACTTTGGGCAACTCAACCGGAGGTGCTTCTCCAAATTGCACTCATAGCATAGCCTAGGCATGGGTGGTGTGGGACAACTGTATTTTGAGGGAGGCCATCTCCTCTTTCATGGCTCCTCCGCCATCATACTCCCCACAGTCAGTACCTTCCCCCGGCTGCCGGCTTCTGGCCTCGGCCTGCAGGGCAGAGGACACAGCTTCCTCCACTGTGCAGGGGCAGGACTGAAAAACCAAATGGGTAGCTCATGGCCCGTAGGGTCAGGAGCGGTCATTGCCCCACCTAGCGCACTCCCCCTGTACTAGCGCACCATGCGCGCCCCCGCGTGCGAGTCACGTGAACTAATAGGTCACGTGGCGAAGCACGCCCCAACGCTCTATCTCATTCTGTTCCTGCGCTTCACTCCGCTCACACCTATTACCTTTTTTCTCCTTGGCTCTACGCTGTTCGCGGCACCGCATACTCCACGGGTATCGGTCCGAGGCCGTCAGGGCAAGAGTTTAAAAGTACGGGTGATAGCACGAACACAGGTTCACGTGAACATGCCTAAAACGCGAGCGGGACCGAGCACGTCTCAGGCTCAGGAGGTTTTGTCGGAGTCGACCATGCGGCCGTCCGACGAGCACGTGGAGTCGGCCTCCGAGGTCGGGAGCGTGAAAACCACCCGCCTCGTGGCCGTTGAGGTAGGCCTCGCGGCCATGAGGACTCAGATCAGCGGAGTCCTGGCCGCCATCAACCGCTTAGCCGAGCAGAGGGCACCGGAGGCAGCGTCTCGACCGCCGACCGTTCAATCTGCCGCTGAGAGACGGACACAGGATTGGACCGAGGACCAGGCGGCACGTGTTTTGCCCGCACCGCGACAGCTACGGGAGAGGTACGGCGCAGACTCGTACATCCAGCGCGAGCTCGACCTGGAGGCGATAAAGCACGACAGGACGGCCGGTAAGCTCCATTCTGATTTAAATATCGCTAGGCTTACCAGCAAGCCGTACATGTTTATTGACTGTGAGGGGGTGTACACCCTTGCACAGAAACTGGAGGTGAGGGGGTCCCTGGGACCGATGGAGTACGTGAGTGCTTTTCTAGGACTGCTGGGGGACCACCGAGCCGTAGAGCCCGAGGACAGGGATCATATGTTCAAACACCTGCACCAGGTGTTGATCGATGCCCAGTCCCGGCCGTGGGCCGGCGTGAGGAGATGGAGCCAGTTCGTCTTCGACCAGGTCGAGACCGGGAGGATCAGCTGGTCGGATTATGCTCTGATTCAGGAGGAGCGGGTCCGACTGGCCATGACGACCGGGAGCCAGACCGGTGGCACCGATAGCGGAAGCAAGTCACGCTCGAGGGAATTGCCGTGTAGGCAGTATAACTCGGACCGGGATGTCGCCACAGGAGCGGGCACGAGGACGGGCCCATCAAGTGGGTCCATATATGCTCGTACTGCGATTCAGTGGGAAAGCAGTGCGGGCATTCGCTCCATGCCTGTAACCGCAAGCTGGGTTACACCATGGGGTACGACAGCCAGCAAGCACCCCAAGCCCCAGCGGCCCGGCAGGCGGCCCAGGTGGCGTACACCCCACAGGCCGGATATACGTTAAGGGCGGCCGACCCCGGACCGGATGCCCTCTAGCAACACGGCGGTCAGCCGGCTGCAAAAAACGGGCACGGTGCGCCCCGCGAGTGATTGGAGCGCACCCCACAACAGGATGCTCATGTGTGCCTACATCCCGGACCCCTGCGGACACAGGAAGCGGCGCATGTGAGATCACACAACCACTAACACGTGTAACAACAACGGACAGGAAACGGCCTCCGGCCACGTGGGCCGAGGTGGTCAGTCGCTCCTGCCCGGATACACCCCCCTCTGGAGCACCCGCCACGTGTGGTGGGGGCGGGAGGGGGGAGACACGTGACGTCATATCTACTGCGGCCGCCCCACCACGTGAGGAGGGGACAGTCGGTAATAACAACAACAAAGCACCCGGACACGTGGCCGTCCCGGTGGGCGTCGCCCTCCCGGGCCTACCCTCCAACAGCGTGGCCGGCCCTAGAGGCCCGGCAGATACCAGCACCCTGGACTTCAGCGCACTCGAGGAGGTTTGCCGCACGGGAATAGTGACCTCCGGGACTCGTACGGACCCGGAGGCCTTCATGCTACACCGCCGCTTACACTGGCTGGAGATGGACGACAGCGCACCGCCGGCGCACGGCCACATATACCGGGCTGTGCGGGCAACCGGGCTCCCCAATGACCTTCCCCCGGGAGCGGAGTGTCAACGCCTACGTAAGGAAGAACTCTGTGTACGGAGAGGAGAGGGAGCACAGTCTCCCCACCATCGACGGTTTCGTCTCCCGTCTCCTGCGATCGGGTCCCTCGAGCTACATGGCCTCCATCGACATCGCGAGGGCCTATAAGAAATTCCGGTGTGACCCCCTCGACTGGCCCCTCCTGTGTTTCATGTGGGATGGCGGGTACTACTGCGATACGGCGATGCCGTTCGGTGCCCGCGCGTCCTCGTATCACATGCAGTGTGTTGCAGATACGATAGTGGAGATTCTCGCCGGAAAGGGGGTGGAGGCGGCCATGTACCTCGACGACCTGATCCTGCTATCGCCGTCGAAGGAGAAAGCCGCCGCCGACTTCGCGACCGCTCGGAAGCTCTTCCACGAGCTAGGGTTGCCCGAGGCCCGGGACAAGGCCCAGGAGCCGTCGCAGGTCGTCTGTTGGCTGGGCATCAACATCGATGCCCGAAACATGACTCTGTCGGTGCCCGAGGATAAACTCCAGGATGTCTGGCAGCACGTCGCGGCCGTCGCACGGAAGCGCTCACTCACCAAGCGGCAACTCCAGATGGTGCTGGGAAAAATCCTCCACGTGGCGAAGTGCATCCGCCCGGCAAGGCCCTTCGTGAGCAAGCTGCTGGAGGCCCTGCGTGGGATGTCCGGGTTCTACCTCAACATCTCCTCGGACATGCGGCAGGACCTCGACTGGTTCTCTAGGTTTGCAGAGGGCTGGAACGGGCGTGCCTTGATTCCCAGGGGCCCCCTGACGAAATGCATTACTGTTGACGCCTGCCTCACCGGGGTCGGAGGCACCGACGGCCGCCTGGCCTACTCCGCCCAGGTGTGCCCGGTTGCTGCCCGGTGAATTGTATATCGGAGCTGGAAGCCCTCAACATGATATACGCCCTCAACACGTTCCTGACCGACCGGGACCGGGGGACGCGAGTTGAGGTCTTCTGCGACAACATGGGCACCGTCCAGGCACTGACATCGGGGCGGGCACGGAACAAGGTGCTGGCGGAGTGTGCCCGCCAGGCCTGGATGGTGCAGGCCAAACTCCAGGTCGAACTGGTATACACCCACATACCGGGGGTCCTCAACTCGGTCGCAGACGCCCTCAGCCAGTCGCACCTCACCTCCAGTGACTATTCCAAAGCTGCCTTTTACATGTCCTCACTTAACCTCAGAGCTGTCGCTCCATGTAACCACGCCTCATTTGTGCCTGTCCTCCGGCTTTACTGCAGATCCGGCGCTACGCTGTCTCCAACAGAGGGCATCTGCGCGGCAGGCCGCGGCGCGTGCCCCCGGCACGGTCGCCAACCAGCGAAGCACAGTGACTACATACCTCGCGTTCTGCCGGAGGATGGGCGTGGACCCTCAGCAGCCGACCGTCAGCCTACTCACCGCGTACCTGGAGTACGTCCGGGACCACGCCCCCTCTCCAGCGACCGTAGCCAACCATCTGTCCCACCTACGGTCGCACCTACAGCTGTCAGGAGGGAACATCGCGGCAACCGAGGATGCCCTTGTCAAGCGGGCACTAGACGCAATGAAGAGGGACAAGGCGTACCAGCCAAACGTGAAGCCTCCTATATCTATGGAGGCCCTCAGAGGCGTCCTCGGCGGACTAACGGCCACGCCCCTCGACCGGTCGACCAGAGCGGCGTGCCTCCTCATGTTCTTCGCCGCCCTGCGGCAGAGCGAGGTCGCGCCGCCAACCATCAAGAGCTTCGATCTGGTCCGGCACCTCACACGAGGAGACGTGAGAGTCACGTCTACTCACGTCGACGTGAGGATCAAGGCTGCAAAGAACCTCTAGTGTGTTGGAGAAGAGAAACACGTATCTCTGCAGCCCTCCCCGGACCGGATGTCTTGCCCGCTGCGGGCAGTGAGAGCGATGATCGCGGCCGTGCCTACAGCCGACGACCGCGATCCCTTCCTCATGAACGAGAATCGCTCCCCCATCACGACTCGATGTCTCGCTAAAGAGTGGGACCGACTCACCGCGCTGGCAGGGATACCATTAAGAACATATACCCTGCACAGCCTGCGAAAGGCCGCGGCGACGCAGGCCTTCCAGGCCGGAGTTCCCGAACTGGACATACAGAGGTATGGAGGGTGGCGCTCTAACGCCCACAGAAGTTACATCCGCGTCTCGGATGCCACTCGGGTGAATGATTCCCTCCTCAAATCAATAAACGAGTGAGCATCATTTTCTCCCACCCTCCTCTCCACAAACTCTTCATGGACTTTTTGGCTTTTTATACACATTGTATAACCATATATACGTATTATAGAGAAACAGGCTTACTGTCTCCGTACAGATAAAATACGCGGTAAAATCGGCGATTTTACCAAGTATTTTATCCGTACGGAGACAGTCAGCCTGTTTCTCTATTATTATATACCTTAAAATATCGAATTTTTAACTTTGCTACTGGGGGAATATTTGGATTTTGCCGCCGTACATGCCCCGTACGCCACATACATACCCCGTACGTCACCTAGGTGTCGTACGGGTATAAATACGACATGGGTAGGAGCGGGCAGTATGTGTAGGATATACTACCACAGGTATATAATAATACATAATACTATTATACATTATACATATGTACTCCTGTAATACATACCACATATGTAATACCTTTTCCAGGCATCACATCTGCCTTATGTATATTTTATACATATCTACAAATATGTACTCATCATATTTACCAATATGTCTTCATCATATAACATATCTACATATGTATATCCTCCTCCATAAGATATTGTATCATATTTAGTATCTTATTTTATATGGACCTCATAAAATTCAAATAAATTTTATTCGCCCATATCTGTCTCATACTTTTGTGTTGCGGGTTAGGGGTAATGGGTAGCTCATGGCCCGTAGGGTCAGGAGCGGTCATTGCCCCACCTAGCGCACTCCTTCTGTACTAGCGCACCCTGCGCGCCCCTGCGTGCGAGTCACGTGAACTAATAGGTTACGTGGCGAAGCACGCCCCAATGCTCTATCTCATTCTGTTCCTGCGCTTCACTCCGCTCACACCTATTACCTTTTTTCTCCCACCCACCCTCACCTTTCTCTTCCTACTCCCGTAGGCCTTTTTATACACATTGTATAAGCATATATACGTATTACATAATACTATTATACATTATACATATGTACTCCTGTAATACATACCACATATGTAATACCTTTTCCAGGCATCACATCTGCCTTATGTATATTTTATACATATCTACAAATATGTACTCATCATATTTACCAATATGTCTTCATCATATAACATATCTACATATGTATATCCTCCTCCATAAGATATTGTATCATATTTAATATCTTATTTTATATGGACCTCATAAAATTCAAATAAATTTTATTCGCCCATATCTGTCTCATACTTTTGTGTTGCGGGTTAGGGGTAATGTGTCAGTTATCATCCCTGCGCCCTACCACGCACCAGTCCCTTCCCATGGAGTCAACCGTAGCTGCATCCGAGAAGGGCAGCCTGGTCAACTTCCATACGTCCTCTGTGAACAGTTGGAGGCCCTTGTCTGGAGATTGTTCCTAGTTGCGAAGACGAGCCTTGTAAGTCTTGCATTGGTTTCTGGGCTTTACACAATGGGCATACCCTCCTGGGATGCTTAGGTCGAGGCCTGTTAACATTCTATGGGCAAGCCCTGTGAGGCTAACCCCGAGGAAGGTGCCAGCTTGGCCCTCCAACCGCCCATTTGCGGAGACACACAACTGAAAGTAGGCCATGTACTATTCTAAGTCCCCCAAGCTGTTGAATTTCCCCAGAAGCACAATGGGCTTGGGAGCCACAACGTCCCCCCCTCTTAGACGAAAATCCCCTCCCTATAGAGATGACTTCCCCACTGGAGCCACCGGCCTCTCTGGATCTTTGGCAGGCTTACCTTCCCCCATTTTCACCTCAGTCTTTATTGGTAGCAGGCACTCTGTCTCTGCATTGCTAATGTGTGGGGGATCCGGGGGTGGGACCTTCTTCCCAGTTTCCCGAGAGATGGGAGGTCATGTTTTTCAATACCATCAAGATGGCTTCTCTCATCCCTGGGATCCAGAAGGGGGGGGGAGTGGCCCTTGTGGAGAGCTTGACGGTTTTGCCCTGCTTGAGCTCTCCCCAAATGCTCTCGCCCTCCTCGCTCGATCCACATAATTTTCTCCTCGACTAGCTTAACAATGCTACACTTGCACCTAGTCTCCTCTCCAAATCTTACCCCTGGAGCAGCAGTCAAAGCAGGCATAAGAACTAGTCAAAGACCAAATACAGTTGCACAGTTATCACAAAGGGTTGAGAAGGCCAACTTTGGCAGCTGAGCTAATCCATCCACAAGCTCAAAGCCACACGTGGTGCAGCAGAGGAGCTGTCGTCCTTATATAGGATGTCAAGATCATGTGACAGCTGCTCACGCAGGGGCACGAGACTTCCCAACGTTTCGTCAACCAATCCTAATTCGTACCTTTAAATTTATCATCATCCTCCGTCTATTGCTTTTCACATTAAACTACAAACTACTTTCATGTTGGTATATTACCCCTTTCTATATTTGCTAATTGGTTTTCTTTCATAGCTGGTAGATATGATACAAATAAAAATCTGCTCTTGTGAGAAGGTCAATATGAAAGTCAATCATAGTGCTGTCAAAGATGAATGTCAATAAGATATTTCAAAGACATGTCCATAGTGGCACGGATTACACGTCCAATGGTAAATTATCACACAACTCCATACCATATACATTGGTGAGCTTCTGTATTTCCCAGTTATATGCCGAACAACCTTGCTTTTCATTTTATGTTCAAATCTAGTTTGTGTATTTCGACTGCATGATTTTCATCCTCTCCCCACCACCCGATCAAGGGTAATAGATGTCCTGCTCTTCGAAGAAAAAGTAAATGCATATCAACCTTTTTTTAAATGAATTTTCACGAGGCACACAGTGCGAGCGACTGCTGATGTATGACAAAGCCTGGATTTGCGGCAGGCCGGCTGTAAGTCCTTCACCTATTGGTTCTTGTGATCATGTGTACAAGTTTATACGTTTTAATTGGTGGTTTCTTTGCAACCCCAATCAGATCCACTCTTTCTCTTGTTGATAGGCCTTACCCTGTTCACCTGTGAGGTTGGTGACAGTACTGCCCTCTGTGGGGATTTGTTTCAACTGGTTCCCTGTCTGCTCTGAGGTGATACTGTTCGCCTCAGAAGTTGGGTTCTAGCACTGACTTTCAAAAGTTGTGTGCTGCCAGTCTGGGTGTGTTTTTTCTTGTGATTTTCTTTCTTTTTGAATATCCTTACATCAGCAGTTTTGATCGTGAGATCTCGTCAGGCTTTTTGCGCCTGTGTGGGGGAACGAGCATCCTTAGATTATTTTCTAAAGATTGATTTCCCGACTTCTTTTTTTTTACATTAAGTGCAACCCGCAGAACCTCATCAACACAATGAGCAACTTTCCTCTGATAGTTTCATTCAAGCAATGATAAATATGATCCGCTTGTTATAGTAAGTCTATACTGCATTTACTGCTTAAAAATATAATTGCCTGCATGACAATTTGAGGGAGGCCATATCCATTCATTTTGTATAATCCCATTTCGTCCATTCATTTATCATATCAATCTCTACTCATTGATTTTCGGCTGATACCTCACACTATATCTATCAATATGCATTGGGCATTTAATGATATTCAAGATTGTAACTCCAGGTGCGTATCCGAACATAAAATTAGATTGTGACACATGGCGGCGTGGTGTCTCGTTTATGAGAAAAATGTATATCCTATACCCTTTATACACGGCCGGTGCTTATCTATGTTAACAAAACACAGTGAGAGGATCTCTGTGGGATGACTCATTATATGCAACCCGTGAGTTTCACGTGCTTGTAGACAGCGATTTCCCGTCACCGTATGGCATGTGTCCTGTTTATTTAGTATTTCTGATTTGAATAGTTGAAAGATCAATAGGTTACTTCCTGTGAGGTCCTGGGTTTGCTATTTATCCCGTTGGCTATAACTTTGTGAATATAGGTTTACCGGAGATACAGAAAGCGATTACAGGTTAATGTTTGGCAATTCCAGAAGTTTACCGTTACACACTCAAAGAGTATACAGCATGCACTGTAAAAGATTCAGTAAAACATACGTGATACTACCGTAAACATGGACGGTATACTACCGTAATCTTATTTACATATATTTGGTATCAGAAAATGGTATTGTACTGTAAATGTATTTAGTACTGTCAACTATCCAATTAACGGTTGGTATACAGTATGGAACAGTAAAAAGGGATACATTACATACACTTAGAATAATTTAGCATCAGCAAAAAAATTAAGTAGTGACGAAAATCCAGAAGTTAGATTCATGAAAATGTGTAATAGATATTCAATTATCCTCTGTAAAGTGTCTACCATTTAAAACACATTAGTTCTCCGGTTTAAATGATATCATTACATTCAAAGGATTAAACACCACTTTCATGGTACATTTCTAAAACATAAGTAGATTTGACTTTATCCTACCATTTGAAATAGGAACTTGTCAAGATTCCAATTAATACTCCTGTGGTGTAGTCTGCACTGACAACATCGGAATTGAAAAAAAAAATCATCTTGAAAAACCACACTCACAACAATATCGATGCTCAATGATATTACTACGCCAATTACAATTGTATTAAGATAATAGACATATCTAACATTAAACGGTTCTAGAGGCACAGAGTAATAAGGCCTGTGGAATATGCAAATTAATGAGCCATTTCTAAAGTATATCTAAACAGTTTTGCAATTCTATACTCACGGGTTACAACCGTATTCAAAATACGGTTTATTACAGTTAGGAAATCCGGGCAGAAAAATATTACGGTCACCCGTAAAATTTACACATCTGGGGTGCCAGGGAAAAACCGTAAAATTCAAGGGAAATCTTTTACAGTACAATTTCCAGATATCTAGTGTGATAAAAGCTCTTTACAAATGTTTTGATGAATAACTAACTTCAAATCATTCCATCATAGAAGCAAGAAATATAAAGGTTCACCCTTTTACAGGGGGAAGAAACTTTGGGTTAGTCTGGAGCCTTTTAGCCAACATCTGAAACTATATCTGCCTTCAAAGGAGTAATTAAGAATAACCTATAATTCACTTATGTTTCAAATGTCAACATTTCCCATTTCATTAATATTATTAGTTTCACATATTGTTATAACAATCTACTTGTACTGAGAATAAACCAGGAGTTAAGTATCTTTTTGCGATACCTTACCAATCTGAACAGTAGGAACTGATTATTTTGTTTTGTATATTCTTCATTTATACTGTATACTCGTACAACTGGTATGAGCTGTCCTTATAATGACCAATACAACTCGTTGAAGGCTGTTGAGGAAAATCTAATACCAGACATAGGAGTATGAACAACGGTATCATACAGGTAATAAATTGATAAATTCAGAAAAAAACTAACCCATCAAAGTGTTATATAATGTGGGGTGGGAGGGAGGACAAAAATGAGGGGGGCGTCTAGAGGGTCTATCCCGAGTTGGCGGTAGGCCCGTGAGAGGTCCGCGGACCATATGTAGGCCGATGGGCCTATGGTGAGAATCTCCTCTATGATGTCGCCGATGCCTGGAAGAGTATAGGCGGCAGGGGCGCCCAGATAATAGCCTGGAGCTATCTCATCATTGACGGTGCGACCTGGGGGGAAAGATAGATCCAGGATCACACGAAAGCCTTCCCCCCCTTTTTAGGGCGAGTGAGGAGGGGGGACACCTGTGTCCAAGAGCCGAACGGCAGATCCGTGAGAGGGCCTGTGAGGCCGCCAAGATGAAGTTCCTTCTCAGTGAAAGCGTAAAGTACGGCACCTTGTGACCTCCTTGAAACATGGTTCGTAAGGGTGGGTAAAGGCCAATGGTCCTGGTTGAAGCTGATCGGCCACCCGTAGTGCAGAAATTCACATATCTCGGCGTCGTGGTACAGCAGTAAGAGAACCCGTAAGCCAGAAGGCATGGGACAAAGAGCCACCCGGTAATTATAATCCCCCCGCCCTTGCTGCTATGTAAAGCGCCGCCTCCCAGGGGAAGCGAGAACAAAATTCTTCAGGGGAGGGGGGGCCGCCAGACACTGCAGCCGAGACAACAGCCAGGCCGCCCGAGAGGGGGTTGTCCATCCGACCTCCTGAAGGGCACCCCTCCAGGGCGAGCGCGCTAAGCAGATGATGAGGGTGCGGCAGGTCTGACCCCTGCCTGGCTGTGAAAGGCCATGGGGATCAACTGCGCGCTAAGCGCAGCCTCATGGCAAGCCCTGATATGGCAACCCATGTAACTGTGACCGTGGTGAGCATTAAAGTCATCAACAATGCCCGACCGTGCCCCCACTTGCCGCTTGGGCGGGGGGGGGGGGAGTAATGGAGCACCCCCCTTCTCTGTTGTATGCCTTGCAGGGGGGTTGGCGGGGTGGGCCCCCGGGGTATCAGTATCGAACCATCCACAAACGAAACGGCCCTCTGCTACCCATATGAAAACCTCTTCACTCCAACGGCGCACAGCCGTAAAGTTGTAGTCTAGAGCATCCTCCACCACTTCTGGCAGATGCACAATTATATGAGGTTTAACAGTAGATGGCACTGCGGCATCGTCCACTCCACGATACGCAAGATGCCCTAGATATGAATATCCTGAATATTAACTGACCCCAGGCTGGCATGATCCTTTTGGCTGGGAAGCATCACATAATGACAGGGAATAGTGAATTTACCATGAGTTGTCCGTAGTATGTGAGCCGTTGACTGCAAAAGTTGATGGACTTGGTTATCGATGTCCTGATCCTGATAGGACACTCCCAGACTTGCCGCCCCCCTGGGGATCCAGGGATGCGCTAACATGGTAGATGTGAAACCATTGTGTTGGGCTGCAGGAACCGTAGCAGCCGTAGTTGGGGGTCGATGGCACTGGAAGCCTTGCATAGGCGGACCCGTAGGCATTGTAGGCATAGCCGGAGATACCAATGTCATAGGCTGAACAAAAGGCCTAGGTGCAGAGGCAGCGGCCTCACTCCTAGAGACCGCTGCCTCGGTGACCGCCATGACCACACTTTTCATAGACAGCATTTGTCATGTCAGCTCCTCGATCCGTTTTTCCATTTTTGCTGACTTATTCTCCCCAGCCGTAGTCTTCTTGGCCGGCTTCTGGGTCCTGGCCGTAGTTGCTTTCTTGGCCGGCATACTGACGACCTAGAAACTCGATAATGCCGCTTGTAGACCGGTAATCCGCAGGATCAAACAAAAATGATCAAAGAAACTTTAAAGTGCGGTAGCGATGACGCCAGGATCAGTCGGGATCCGCTAGTCTTGTAAGTGCGGAATGTCTCTGATAAGCGTGAGATGGTGCCACTGAAAATTCTCCTGCTGTAGTCCATTAAACCTCCCGAGTTGGTCACAATGCACCTGGTACAGCCTCATACCTGAGGTAGTTACAACAGCTTACGAATATATGCAATAGTTTTTTCTTTTTTTTCTTTTATTTCAGTAACAAAATTTAACGACTACAAGCAATCGCCTTATTGGCGTTCTTCCCAGCAGGAGTCACAATTACACAGGACAAACAGCGACACTTACAAATGAACAAAACAAAAATAGTGATACATAATACTTGGTATCAGCAATTGAAATTATCTATAGACAGATCTTACATTTTCACTTGTCCTTATTTGAAAGAATAATTTTCCTGGTCATGGTGATCATAATACAAGTTAATGATATAAACAGATCTCATATTAATTAAGTAAGTACAATATCCTACATGCTTTCTTATGAAAGAAAAATATTCATACTTCCTGTTTATACAATACATTCATTATTTAGTAGCTCTTCCTTTACTTTAATCTTAAATAAGTCTCCTCTCGGCAGAATTTGTGTTTCTTTACTTAGTTGATTCCAAATTAAGTTCCCCTCATATAGTGGTGACTTTCTATATCTTAGGCTGTTAGGTGTTTTCATTTTTAAGATTATTTTGTCATTTTGTCTAGTAGCTATATTCCTATTTTCATTTACATTTTCAACTGATTCACTTTTCCATTTTATTAATGAAACCACGTCACTGGCTCTTCTAAGATTCAAAGGTCTTATTTTACATTCATTAAGTAGATCTACTACATGTATATCCTGTGCATTGCGAATACCTAGTGCTATTCGTAGACCTTTATTTAATAAACATTGTATTTTATTTCGTTGTTGATTACTCCACACAGTTTGTTAACAGTAAGACTAAATGTGTTGTTGTCAGACCAGTATCGTAGTAGATTACTAGTCCTCTTATCCCAATATGCTAACCGTATGTAATCGGTTTGTATAGTATTTCCACTCTATGTTTCGGTGAATATCACATGTTCACTAGGAGTATGCTCTTTATCATTTGACCATGGTTCTTCACTTTTATCCCAGGTGGTGATATAGCATGAGCTAATCAAAAGCGGATATCCTATCTAGGGGTACATTTCAATACACATCTACCGACCTATGTTGTTCGAAAGAAAATGCAAAACTGTCTGAGCAGTATCAAATTTGTAGGTCGATCTTACAAATATTATAATAGGGAGGACTTAGCAGACCACTTGTCGAACGAAAATTGGGTGGAGTTCTGGAATACAAGTGATGTACATATCATGTGGTGTCATATTATTGGATGTATTGAACGATACGCTATTTCGACTTCATACATTTACTAAAGACCCAGCCTAATTGAATAAGTCTAAAAGAAATAGGATTTATAAGTTGTGAAGGTCTCAATGACCAAAGCAAGAAATTACATTTGTAGGTCCAGTATTGATAATTCTAAAGGCTAACCCCCAGGTGATGACATCTATAATTACATAAATGAAGATTTTTCGGAGATCGAGGAGAAACTGTTTCATAAGAGGGACAAGAAAGGATTTATCAACAAATCACACAAATTCAATGAAGAGGACGTTCCAGATCGTTCCAGATCGTTCCAGAGGTGAAATTTGCATCCATAAGAGCTCAGGAATTGATGGGATATCAGGAAGATTGATCTGCACTTCAATGTCTATACTCCCACTGCAAAAAAACCGCTATTTTACATATGAATACATCCGGCGTATATGGGTCAAATTTTCTCATAATGTACAATCCCATGAATTTAGGTCATTTTGTACATAATCAAGCTTTAATAATTGATATATTTAAAAACGGTTTTCTGCATCTTATCAAGGACATTCCCAGCTTTAAATTGATATAAAGTTTGAGTTTGTGTGACACCTCCTTCATTATGCAATAAATCATGAAAATCTGAAAATGGGTAAAAATGGTAAAAAAAAACAAAAAAACAACAATACCATAAGTGTCATAATATTAAATATTACATTTTCAGCACATAGAAAGCAACTTTTTCTGTGAGCTGTATCTGTTTTCTATGCCATACACAATTTTTGGGGGTATCTGGGTAGAAGGTGGTGGAGAAGAGGAGTACCCTTCTCTACCCCCACCACTGCGCCCTGCCCCTAAGGTAGTGAGCCAGCCTAGACCTCCACCCGCGGAAGAGACTAAGCCTGGTAAGCACGGGGAACAGGTTGATGTGTACTCCGGCGAACAACATCTGACACTGGCTACTATAGCTAAGACAGATTGGCGCCCGTATCATATGCAAACCTACTTGGACCGCGTTGATAAACAGTCGATTATCAATGCTAACAAGTTTAGGGTAGCACAGATGCGGGTCGCGGAGTACGAGTGCGTCATCGCTCATCAGCGCATGTCTAGCCTCTTGCAAGTGCCATTGGAAAACATGGCTGCAAAGCTAGCGGCGGTTGAGGTGCGATTGGCGCGTTCAGAGCTCGCCCTGCAGGAGTACGACTACAAGTGTCGCACTGTAATGGGGGTGAGCATGTTCGACGTTGAACCGTCTAACATCGCAGGTGCGGAAGCAGCCTGGTTGTTACATCAGCGTCGAAGGGGGCGATATCTCGACTTTGTGTCGACTCCAACCCTGACAATGCAGCAAGCAGGCGCATTGTTAGATTGGGGTCCCGAGAGGGATTACGCCCTAGATGGACAGTCGTCCCAGACTTCGGCCATGGAGACTGCTCCATGCAACCGGTCTCAGAGCACCGGTGGAAGTTCCTCGGAATCTCCACAGGTTTCTCTGAGGCAGCCGCCGCCAGTGACCCGTGTCGGAACGAGACCAGCTAGCGTGCCTCCCCAGCAGCAGCAAGTCCCGTTTGGCCGGGAGTTGGAAGAATTAGGACCTATGTTCCCCCCGTTGCCGTTCACCTCAATGGTGACGTGGGATTCTCCCGACATCGCTGACGACATCAGCACGGCTGACCTGAATGCGGTGATGTCTAGGTTCCGGGTCACAGACCTGCTTAGTCCACCACCAAATGTTGGTCAGCAGGCTGCCGCGACTAGGCCCGCTACCCCGTCATCTACAGTTGCCCCTCCAGCTGAAGCCCCCGCCGATGAACAACCCAGTTGTTCCGGCGAGAGGCCAGCTGACTGAAGGGCCTGTAGCTAGGCAGCATCAGTCCATCCTACGCTGAATCTAGAGAACCCACGGAGGTTCCCCGGTATCACTGTGGGATGAAGAGAGGCAGGACAACTCCTGCCACAGAGGCATATTCAACCCTAGTTGTTTGTGCCTGTCCGTCCGTCGGCTCCTCAGATATTAACTCAAGCAGTTCTTACCTGGGGATCACCCACGCCTGAATTCAGTTTCAGGTGGAGAGGGTGACTGGTTTGGTCCCCGATATAAGTGGTGCTGCGATCAGCGGCCCCCGTGGTCGCTGGGAGGGGTAGTACAGGTGGATCAAAATAGAAAAGCGATCTCGGGTTGGGCCGTGGAGAATCACCCCCGTGGTGAATTTTCGCTGCACAACTTGAGTTTCAGAAGGCTGAAGGGTCTCTCGATGGTAGCCCCGTTGTAGGGCCCCATTGCGAAACACTCCGGCCTGTGGTGCTTTTCGCGGGTTAGACTCCGGTTTAACACCGCGGAAAGCGAAGGTGAGATATGAGGCTGAGACCCGGCTCCGGCAAGTGGTTTCAGTTCTCTGTGGGGTAATTCACGCTGGACTCGCTTGGTCTTTTGCCAGTGAGGGAAGTGTGAATCACCATGTGGATAGGGGTTGGGGCCTTCAGTGGTTCCTGCAACTCCTATCCAAGAGATGGATATAGCGCGCCACGCTATAAGGACGCTGATACCAACTTTTTACGGAGATGGGAACTCCTACATGGAGAAGAAAATGTGCTTGGCTATCTTTTTCTTTCTCCTTATACACATGTTACTCTCTTCACAACGACCTGCAGGACGGGCCATGTGAAGTCAACAAGGTGGGGGGGGTTCGCGGAATTGCTCCCCCTAACTACGCTGGAGCTGTGCTAGGAAGACAGTCGGAAGCCTGGCGCCCGGAAACAGGGGGCTGGATCGAGTAGGTCCCCACGCTGACGGGTCTGCCAGGCTCGACACTAATACTACGTTATCCCTGGCTTACAACTCCGGAACAGTGGGAGGCGGAGTGCTCATTGGTGAGGGCTGACCCCTTGTAGGTCCGAGCCGGTGAGTCCTCTCCGCCCGATACTCAAGGAAGCCAGGGAAAAGCCAACAACATCGGCGAGACGGGTGATATTGTTACGTTTATATTTATTACCAGGGTGGTAGCGAGGCTACTCCGTTTTTATATACCGTATTACCCTTATGTCTTCCTTTTTCAGCATTAGAAATGTATGAATTTTACTTTCCCATCTCAACCTTATTATACATCGGTATCAGTAAAAAGATTCTTTGTGAACGTTGAATGGGTAGACACGTATTCATAACTGCTCGACTTAGTTATTAAACTTTTTCGGGATGTCCTCTTTGCAACGCAATGGTTGCAGGTCCCCCCTTCGTAAAAGCTGGGAGGGGTAATGTAGGGGTCAGGCCAGTCGAGCAGCGTTGTTTCACTTTAGAACTAGGTGGCGCGAGTGCCTATCCTTGCTGTGCGGTATGGCCGGCGGACCCGCAGTATGCAAATGCTACGGGTTCACCCGCATTACGTAACTCGGCCGCTATATAAGGTCGAGTCCACAGCAGGTTGACAGGACTTCTCACGGTGCCTCTTTACGGAGTGAACGTCTGGAGCCTCACGAGTTGGTTAGGTTGTGTTGAAACACCTTTCAACGTTGAAGAGACCAGTATCTCTTCCCGCGCTAGTTGGTGCCCCGTAGCACCAACGGATTGTGTATTACTTCCAGTAATAAACGAACGGTAAACTGAAACTGTCCGGAGTCTGGTTTTCTATTCGCGGTTAAGCGGTAGTTGGTAGATCTCGTATCTCCCTCCCTTCTCCAGTGGGTAAAGCCGAACCCACCTGTATTGGCACGGTAAGTACAGGGTAGCGACTAGTCTCGGAACCTCTGGTCGACTGACGATCGCGGAGAGTGGTAACACACTTTCAGCGACTAGAGGGAAACCGCTACATCTATATTCTACAAGAAACCAACTGAGTTTCATTACTGAACTAGTTTTTCAATAAGATAACATTGCAGAGTAAATAAAAACGGGAATTAAAATAGATTTTGCAAGAAACTTCCATCACTTTCATCAATATTTATATTGGCTAAAAATTGAATTCTGTCTCCGTGTACATTACGAAAGGCAGTGAAATAGCATTTAAAGACTGGTCTACAATATATTTTTGTAGTTAACAAATATGGAAAAATTGCCTCTGTACCTTGCCTAAAATATAATTGATCAGAAATATGTGTAGTGGGAGCAGCATGGCATTAATTGATTTGGCTAAAATGTGCTTCTGCCTCCGTGTACACACATAATTATCAATATTGCCAAAATATCTGCTTATATGATCTGAAAAAGATATAATATGAGTAGGCTATGACTACATCTGTTCATGTGTAAAATTGATTTAAAATTCCCCCACATACTATGGAGTTATACTGGTAGATAATGTAGAATCTGCCTCCGTATACACATTTCTGCCTACGTGTACATAGGTTTATGTCTGTTTTCAAACCAAAAATCAGCCTGCTTTGGGTCTTAGTGATGGTAGGTGTTGCTGTGGGTGTTGGTTGATAGGTGTCGGTGTTGATGGGCGTTGATGTTGATGGGTATTGGTGTTGGTGGCATGAAAGTGACCAAAATGTGCCTCTGCCTCCGTGTACACATATATTTATCATTATTTCCATGAAATCTGCTAATATAATTTGAAAAATATATAATATAAGTAGGGTATGACCACATCTGTTTATGTGTGAAATTAAATTAAAATACCCCCACACACTATAAAGTTATGCTAGTAAATAATATACATGGAGGCAGAATCTGCCTCCGTGTACACACTTCTGCCTCCGTGTACATATGTTCATTTCTTTTCTCAGGCCGAAAATGGGGCTGCTGCCCCACCAACACCAACTATAACTAAAAATCACACCAATAAACACCTACTTCAAATGAGAGCAACAGCAACTAACATCCAACACCCACCAACAAACACCCGTTCACACCCACACTTCCCATAACCAACACCTACATACATCAATACCTAAAACCAATATACCAACACCAACTCACCACCACACATCCCCAGAAAGCATAACCAACACATACCAACACCAACACTTATAGCCACACCTGCCAGCAATTACTCAACACCCAACTCCAAATTATTGGGTAATTTGAAGATTCATTATTTTCATTCTGCCTCCGTGTACATGGGTTTTTATCTTTTTTCATAGCATAAATTGGTCTGTAAAATGAAAGGGAGGCCTGAGACATCACGAGGCAGCACACAAGCATCATACCTGATCAATAAATCTATGGAAAAAAGAATTTGGGGGTTCAAACATTATGAAGGGGAAAAAAAGAAAACTTGCTTAAAAAGTCTCATTTTCAGTTGAAGATTGTCTTGAAATAATATTGTGGTGGTCGCCGCCTGTCTAGCAGGTTGGATGACCCCAATCCGGAACGCTAGTTCCAGGCAGGATCCCACCCTACGCACTTACGTAGGTTGGTTCGGTTTTCGGTTAGTTTGCACAGACCTATTCACACATAACACAACAACGTCACTTAATAAACAAGGATGTTTATTAATCACTTACTTCCCGGAAAGATCTGGAAGATCTTCCCTACAAGTACAGTACCCTAGCACATAGGTGCTAGGTAACGCTGGATAGGCCAATCCGGAAGATCAGCCTAACCACCAGGAAGGTTACAAGAACCCGCCTGCAAAGTGAGGGCCCAAGGATCCGTTCCGTAGAAGGGACGCGCGAGGACAGCCTGTCGACCTACTGTGAACGCTGAGTATATATACTAAGCGTTACGTAATCCCGGTCTCCACCGCGCCACTCTCGTGTGCGGCGTTGTCCGGAATCACTGCACAGTAAGGATCGGCATATCGCGCCACCTTCCGTGAAACAAACGAACACTGCTGGATTGCCGTCCCACTACATTACCCCTCCCAGTTTTTACTAAGGGGGGAACCAAGGCAGCCATTTTGCTGCTAAGGGACTACCCAATTAAAAATTACAACATATATCCAGCAGTTCTTGGTCTACTCTCTAGCTTCCTGGTGTTCACAAGAATTCACTGATACCAACGTATAAGTGAAAAAGGTGGAATTGTAAGATGGAGAAATTATTAAAAATATGGAAGATATGACATTTAGGAAAGAGGAAACGACATTTGAAGAATGAAGGACTAGCCTCGCTAGCACCTTGAATAAATGTGATATTCACCCATCTTGAGCCGGGGAGCGGGTTCTTGAGCGTTGGGCAGGGAAGACTCGACAGTCGCGGACCTACAGGTGGTCAGCCCGGCCTGTCGAGCACTCTGCCTCCAGCTGTTCCGGATCTTGTTGAAGTCCTCTGTTAGCTCCCGGCGAGTGAAGTGTCGTTCTCTTTCTCATCTTAAAGTATCGAGCCCAGCTGGCCCATCGGCGTAGCAGACCTACTACATTCAGCCCGATGCCGACGGGTGCTGGGCTTCCCACTGTTCTTCAAGTTGGAAGACATCCATATGTAGAGAAGGGTTAGCCTCGCTAAACACCTTCCGAGTTGAAAGTTTCCGAATACGGAAATAACGGCCAAAAAGGCAAAACAATTCTCCATCCACCTGGTAAGAGTGTGTGGTATCAGTGTTCTTTCATTTTGACTCCAGCTATACTGGCATATTTTTTTCTCGGCTCGAATCGAGTACCAATTAAGGCCCCAATTCTAAGCCGGATTCAGAACTTACGATCACCGACCCAAGGTAGAAATAGCCGGCGTAATCCATCAGATCAGGGGTTACGCCTACTATCTCACTATTGAGTCGATGAACTCAGTTCCGACACAGACCTGGTAAGTCAGATCTATACCCGAAAGGCACAATCTTCCTTACCTGGTACCACACCACAGGCCGGAGGTTTTCGTGATGGGGGCCTATTACGGGCCTGACCATCGAGAGAACCTTCAGCCGTCTGAAACCAGGGTTGTGCCTTAGGGAAGTCATTTTACTGACTTTCCCCAGCCCCAACCCAGGATCGCTTATTATTGGTTACTCCTAACTTTCCCTCTACCCCTCCCAGCGATCCTTGCGGTTCGCCGAGAAAGTGCAGAATTCTGGCTAGGAGGCCACATTCTGGAAGTAGCTAGGTCGGAAAATTTGTTTTTCCTCCCCGGGACTTCCCATACCCGTCTGACTTCGGATCCAGGAGAGTTGTTGGCTCTGCCGGTTCCGAGTTTAGACGGCGTCTTCCCGGCTTGTTAGGCACCAGCCGAGTTGGTCATTGTCAACCCCTAAATATCCTCGTCGGAGGATATCCTGAGGTCGAGAAGGTCCGACTGGCTTGGTGCGCTAGCCGTCGGTGGAACCGACGTTGCCAGGGCGGTCCTCTCTGGTCGCAGTGGACTCAGCGCAGACGTAGGCTGCAACTGAGACATCAACTGCTGTAGAGAGGTTGGTCCGGTATCTAAAAAGATTCCAGACTCCAATGGGATGATGTTGGCATTCACCCCCAGTGCCCCACTTGGTTCCTCGGGCTGATCTACCGGCTTAGCCCTGGAAGGCTTTGCTGATTTTTCAGCCCGTGTCACGGCGGGAGGCCTCCTTGGCTGTAGGACTTCAGTCTGATCCTGTGGGGTCTGACCGGGTCCTGACAGCGGAGTATCTACACTGACATCCATGGGCTGAGCCGCTATGGATGTAGTGTCCTGTTGGGAAGTTTCTTCCACGGGTGACCATCCCAACATGCCAGCGAGTTGCTGACGTGTCGAGTTTGATTCTTCCGTGGTGAACTGAAGAAATCTTCCCCGGCTCCTTTGACGGGCCAACCACGCTTCCTCAAGGGCTTGCGGGTCGTCACCGATGTCATAGAGCGACATACCCAAGTGCCGAAGACAACGTTCATCTTGGCGATGGGTCTGGGCTTCCGCCCGGGCAAACCTCGACTGGGCCGTGGTTTTTGCAATACGCGCGTCCTCTAAGTCCAACGCATATTGTTTAGCCAGGCCTTTCGTGGCTTCTCTTACCTCGAATCGGGCTAGGTTCACTAGCTCCTTAACGAGGCCTTCATGGAGAGACTGCGCGCCCGTTCGGACACGACCCTCCAAGGTGCCACCTATATGCGACTCTAGCTGATCCGCCCGTTGGACGTATTCAACCGACATCGCACAGGGAGAGGAAGTCACCTTTGACGCAACGGGTGGTTTCTTCTTTACCTCAACAACCGGGTTGGCTGGTGGAGGGAGTGCCAGAAAGGCCTCTTCTTCCTCAACTTTCCCGGGTGCTTGGGTAACACCTCTGTTGAGCGGGGAAACTCCCGAGAGACTTGAGCTAGGACGAGTCCTAGCTGGTTTTTCTACGGGTCCGCGGGCTTTTGAAGCCGTTGGAACGTTTCCTTCACTCAGGTCTGAGAGGACTTTCAATCCCCCAGACAACTTTGGCCCTACCTGGTAAGCAGCTTCCACCACGTCAGCGATGGTGTGCTTACCCGGAGCCAATTTCTTTCTGGGCTTCCGACTGGATCGCTCAGAAGTGTCAGTCTCGCTGGACGAGGACGATGACAGCTTCTTGACCCGTCGTTTAGCCTTCGAGGACTTTTGAGACGGTTCCCGGCTAAGGGACCGTTTCTTCCTCGACTCTTTTGACATTTGTCGATGTTTTGACGCGGATAGCATCAGACTCCCGAACCAGCCAGGATTCTTCTTCCATCCAATCTTAAACAGTCGACCGTCTGTCACACAAGTCTCGGGTTCCGGTTTGCCTCTCTGAGTCTCGGAACCTAAGTCAACGAATCCCTGCCACAGATTCATGACCCGTTCCCGAGCAGCAGCACCAGCAGTCCGGTGTTACCGGGCAATGTGTCTGACTAGACACGAACGCCTGGAACTGGCACACCCAGCCTGACAAGAACCACCCTTCTTGCCAAGGCACTGTAGCCATGGTCGTTCGGCTAAGTGTACCTCTACGAGGTGCCTAGCGTAACGACCTTCAGTCGCGTAGGTCGGTGACAATTTCTTGTCCCTCCCATGGCAACTCAAGAAGACACAATGATTGCCGTTCCCAAACTTGTGCCATGCGTATGCGATCCGGTCTTTGACCTGATCCTCGTACTTCAGCCGGCTAACTCGGGAAACTCCTTTCACCCGGTCTATGTACCAGGCGTTGGGAGAACCCTCGTCAACTAGCCACTCCTCATCATCTGAGGTTCCATCTAAACCGACACCATCGGGGATGTAATGTCGGTTTCCATGACGGAGATCTTCTAGGCAAGTGTAAGTCTTGCCCAGCAAAGAGGCGGGTATCTGTCTAGCTACCGTTCTCTTCCCAGCCCGCTTTAAGCCAGGTTGGAAATCACTGTCATCATTGTCGGGGTTGGATGGGACCAGGGGTTTAGCCTTGTCCATCTCCGTTCCCCAACACTTAACCTCTCCGCCACCCGTGGCACCTGTTGGGGTACTCCGTATAGCGTCAGCCACACTAGGTCCAGCCTGCGCCGCAGTCTTGTCCGAGCCTTTCGACTCAGCCCCCTTCGACTCCTCACGCTTCCCGGTTTGAGGTTTCCCTTTTTCCGAGTCACGTGATTCCGGCTGACCTCCTGTCCTTTCTAGCTCCGCCTCAGCCCGTTTCCGGGCTGCACGACGGAGTCACTTCCGGTTCTGTTTCGAAAGCTGCGGCTCAGTCTTGTCAGCTTCCCGAGGTTTTGACACCTCAGTCTTACTGACAGACTTCCCCGGCGCGGGTTTAGCCGGTGTTGACACCGGTTTCTCACCTTTGCTGGACGACCCTTTTACAGAGTCGTCCCCAACTGACGAATCAGTCTCCATAGCCGTCTCTGTCCCAGCCTCAGACTTTCCGGGTTTTGCTACCGGACCCGGGGCCAAAAAGGTCCCGGCTTCCGCCAGCTCCACTCCGGGTGGAGTCCAATTTTGGTACATTAACTGTACTATGGCACGCGTTTTGGGATCTGGGATCCCAGCTAACATTTGTTCCAGGCTCTGGGTTGAAACCTCATGCCTGGAACCCATCTCTTCGGAGGACTTCCTTGGAGAGTGACGACGCGGGCGGGCTCGGCCTCGCCTCGGCGTATCACGCTCCGATTCGGAACCTTCGGCCATAAACACATCCGAGTCAGAGGCCTCAGTTTTCACTGAGCTCGTCTTCGGACGGGCACCAGAAGAGCCCTTAGCGGCCGGGGCCGCCTCAGACTTCTTCCCGGTGTGACTTTTTCCCTTTCCGGGTCGTTCATCTCGGGTTTCCCCAAGAAGAACAGAGTCCGCAGACTCGTACCCTTCCAGGTCAAAATCACCATCATCTGACCCGATGAGCAAAGCATCATCGTCCAGATCTGCCCCCCGCTCAGCCGAAGCTGAGGATCCGGGCAGGGGTGAGGGGAGCTCGCGCTCACCCTCCGTAGACGGGGCACGGTCAGCCATGCTGCTACCGCCCGACTCCTGTGGTGCTAGGCACCACTCCGATCACAGAGTGAAGACTACTGAAAAAACAGGGTCTTATATACTCCTAAGCGACCTAGATTCACTGTCACGAACCAATCAACCGTGTCGAGACTGGCTCATCTTGAGCGTCTCAACACCGCATGCGTGAAGAAACCAAAGGTCAGTGTTACGCTCGACTTGATTCGTTCACGCCTTCAATCACCCAGCACAGGTTCCGGAACCTGGGGAAACCCCTTTTCGAGCTCCACCCCGAGTTCTCTGTAGTGTGGGAATTCTTATCGCCGTCGTGTATCTCGCTGATAGTATGGGAGGCTTGTCTAATTTCCATGTAAATGGATCAGACCTTTCAGAGCGTTCGGCAATTCTGCAGCCTCTAGAGGGTCCTCGACGGGGTCCCTTAGAGCAACGTCTGGGCTGCGGCACATAACGACTGATTTTAAGGTAACTATTTGATCAACATTCATGTATAATCGACATGTCACTGGCTACCAACGATCTACATTTCGTACCATTGCTTCTCGTTGTGTTTTCGACAACCCCGGCACCACTACTCTTTGTAGTTAACCACAGCCTTCGATTTTAATCGAGAGCTGCGGCGGGGTTTTGAGTCTATTTTAGACTCTATTCTACATCTCGAACCATGTTTATTATACACGGCTCGATTTGTAGCAAATTTAGACTTTTCCGTGTCAGGTTTTTCTTCTACCCACACTTCCTTTTTTAGGTTAGCGTAAGTAGGAATTACCTTCCGCGGACGTCCCGGTTTTTGCCGTGTAGGTGAGCACCCACTCGGAACCCCGGTAACCTTTGACCGGGACTTCCCTATCGGGGTCTGCCTCCGCCGTGTTGACGGGGGTTTGACGCCCGGCTTCCCGGCTCTTTGAACCCGGGACCTCCCTGGTTTCCCAGTAGGACCCGTGTTCAGTGACACATCTCGCTTTGTAGCAGGGTGTGAAACTTCAAAGTCGGAACATTCACGCTTTCCTTCCCATAGTCGTAAACGAGCTACATGAGATTTATAACGCCTTCTTGACCATTCGTCTTCTATCACTACTGTCATTTCTGACAATAATTGAACAATTCTGAATGGTCCGTCCCAGTTAGGAGCGAGTTTTACATTTACCAACGGAGTGTGGTATCGTACAACCCGGTCTCCTACTCGGAACTTACGTGGTTTAAGATTGACGTCATGTCCAGTCTTTTGCCACTCTGCTGCTTTCGTCAGATTTCGTCTCGCAAGGTAATATCCCTCTACAAAACGTTCTCTGAGTTTTTCGACAAATCCTATGGGACAAGGATCATCCGTAGACATTCCAGGAACCCCATAGACTATGTCCACGGGCATTACTATTTCCTCGCCAAAGACGAGTAAATTAGGTGAACACCCCGTGCTTGAATGAATGGTCCCATTATATGCGTGAGCTATAAATGGTGCTAATTCATCCCAATTCTTCCGATTTTCATCTACCAGGGTCCGAAGACACTGGATCAATGTCCGATTGAATCTCTCTACCATACCATCTGACTGGGGACGATATGGATTCGTATGTGTCTTTTTAATCTCGAGTATCCTACACATTTCTTTCCAGATCTGGGATTCAAATTCCCTTCCTTGGTCGGAATGTAGTACGCTCGGAGTTCCAAAAGGCAACATCCAGTTTTTCACTAAAGCTTCCGCACATGTGGCAGCTTTGTGATTTTTCATGGGATAGATCTGCACATATTTTGTGTAATAATCCATCACCACCATCATACAGGTATTTCCTTCCTCTGACTCGTCGATACCAGATATGATATCTAGAGCGATTCTGGCAAACCTGACACCAAACAGTTCCTGTTGTAACGGCATCTTTCCGAGTCCTAGCCCGGGTTTGACTTTGCTACATATGGAACATCCAGATATCCATCTTCGAATATCTGCACCCATTCCAGGCCAGTAGTAACGACGCCTTATTCTGGCTACCGTTCTTTTCCGTCCTAGATGAGCTGCACTCCTATGTTCATGACATAGGGTCATTGGTCCGGATCGTAATTCTCGAGGGACCACTAGTTGTAGAGCACGTTTAAGTGGTTGCAATGTGGTTCTCCATCGATATAATACTCCATCAAGGACCTCTAGCTCTTTCCATTGACCACATAGATTCCGAAATTCTCGGTTTTCAGGCGAGATCTCGGGTCCTGTAGGCCTATGGAGTCCATTAGCTATCAGTTTAGTTAACCGGAACAAATCCGGGTCAGCCTGTTGACTTTCCTTAATCTGTTCTAGTGTCCACTGATAGTTTAATGGCGGCTTCACTTTCTGGGAACGTAGAGTAGCTATGGAAAGGCCAGAACGGACTACATGGACTACACCAAGGAACCACCCACGACAAACGAGAAACAAGACAAGGAAGAAAGACCCACTCAGAAAGCAACAAGCAACAAGTGCAAGAAACCCGACTGTAAGTACTGTAAACTAATCAGTATGGACGGGACTCTACGATCAAGAACTACGGGAAAACAACACGACACAAAATGGAACGTGACCTGTAACAGCTCCAACGTGATATACTGCATCGAGTGCAAGAAGTGCCAGATGCAGTATGTAGGACAGACGAAGAGAAAAATCAAAGAAAGAATACGCGAACATCTAAACTGCATACACAAAAACTCAAGCAAGAACGAAGTACCGAATCACTACAACCAACGCAACCACGACGGAGGGAAAGATGTGAGAGTCCACATATTGGACTACATATACAGACACCCCGAATCAAGAGAAGCAGCCCGACTACGAAATAAAATTGAATTCAACTGGATACATCGACTGAAGACTCATGCACCAGAAGGCCTCAACACACTGGACAACAGGTACGGCTAACTCCACACAGTCGCCAATACTATCCCACTTAATGCCACGTCAAAAAATTTTTTTCCAACCAAGGACTCTGTAATGGCGTCCAACGGAACGAAAAAGTTACATCATTCAAGTCACAAGGTGGGATACACGAGCGAGCTGTCAAAGTTAGTACTACAAATAATAGAGAGAACTTCATACACCTCGAACGGTTGGGAAACATATCCACTCCCCGGACTGGTTCCGGGGGGAAAGACCACAGAAGAGTACCTACCACACTTAGCCTGATGAGACTAGATAAAAGTCGAAACCACGAGAGAATATTGAGTGTAATCACACTCGCTACGGTGGATTTCTGATGCGAAAACATCAGACGAGCTACTCGGGTTGACTGGTTCAACAAGAGATAGCAACGCCACCACCACACCGTGCGAAAACGCGGTGCCCACATATCGGGTTGACGAAGCTTCAACAAGAGAATGTGCATAGTGACAGTACGTGACAGTGGGACTGTCAAGTCGAACACAACACCGGGCTGGTGACTCCCAGCAAGGTAAGAAGAACCACACTCACCTTGGGTTTCCTCCATGTTCTGATCGAATGTGGCAGTGGGGTTTGCACAAACCCCATGTTTAGAGTTGTTCTGACCGAAAAACTCCATAGGAAATGCGTGGAAATACACGTAGTAACACCCAAGCAAAGCCGACACGATCGGGCGATGTGCACACATCGAACGCAGCCGGCCGTACAAACGACAACACGGGTCACATGATACTCACGTGACGCGCCAACCAATGAAAACGCCGCAACGGGTATGTTAATGAGGCCGCGGCGTCGTCCGCGGCCCGTTTCCCGCTTCTCTCTATTCCGTGGTCGCTACGTGGTGGGGAACGAGCTCACCGATAGGCCCCGTTCAACACAAACGTAGAGTAGCTATGACTGCTCTATGCTCGCCACAATCCCGGCAATCTGGTCGTCCACATTTCCGCACTGGTCTCCTTGAGAGACAATCCGCATTAATGTGTGACTTTCCAGCCCGGTGTTCAATCTGGCAGTTAGTCAACCCGAATTCGGAGAGAGCTGCCAGCCATCTTCCAATCATTCCCTCGGCGTCTTTAAAGTTAAAGAGCCATTTGAGAGAAGAATGGTCAGTACGTAGGATGAAATCTCCACCTGCTAAGAAGTGTCGATATTTTCTTACATACACCACAACCGCTAAGAGTTCCCTCTTAGTAGTACAGTAGTTCCGCTGACTTTTACTTAAGCTGTTGCTGGCAAAAGCTATTGGAACTTCTATACCATCTTGTATCTGAGACAAAGCCGCTCCAATACTCTCATTACTAGCGTCAGTGTCGAGAATGAACCGACCCTGGGCTAGAGGGTATTTCAATACGGGGGTCTCCGTAAACTTTCTTTTTAGTCCCAGAAAAGCGTGTTCAGCTTCCGGAGTCCATTGGATCTCTTTTTGCTTCCCTGGCTTATCTAGTACTACATACTGTTGCATAGGGTGTGCAATTTCAGAAAAACCCGGGATAAAGTCGCGGTAATACGAACAAAATCCTAGGAAAGACCTTATGTCTTTTATATTCTGGGGGCGTGGCCAATTAGCCACTACCTCCAACTTAGAAGGATCTGCCCGGATTCCATTTCCGGAAACTATCCGTCCTAAGTATTCCACAGATTTGCGAAACAGCTTACATTTTTGAGGTTTGAGTTTCAACCCATAAGATTGAATACGCTCAAATACCTCTCTCAGGTTTTCTAAACATTCAACATAATTCTTTCCGAAGATGATTATGTCGTCTAGATAAACCAAACACTTTTTCCACTGTAGACCCCGCAACATCTGATCCATCATGGATTCGAAAGTTGCAGGAGCGTTACAGAGGCCAAATGGCATTACTGTGAACTCGTAAAGCCCTTGATGAGTGGTGAACGCCGTTTTAGACTGATCGCCACTGTTCATCTTTACCTGCCAATATCCAGACTGGAGATCCAGAGTACAAAACCACTGGTTCCCTCCCAGAGAGTCGAGACTCTCATCGATCCGGGGTATTGGGTAGGCATTCTTCCGGGTGATACCATTCAATTTTCTGTAATCAATACAGAATCGGCAAGTACCATCCTTTTTAGTAACCATTACCACTGGACTAGCCCAAGGACTTGCACTGGGGATGATTACTTTCTGGTCCATCATTTTCCCTACTTCCTCTTCTAAAGCTTCCCGTTTTACCGGAGGTAGCCATCGATAAGGAAGGCGGAAAGGTTGATGACCTTCAGTGTCAATCGTGTGTTCTACTCGATCCGTTCTCCCCAAGGGATCTCCAGGTCGAGTAAAGATTGACTCCATCTTTTTCAAAAGAATCCTTAGTTCATGTCGTTCCCCACTGTTTAGTGCGTCTGTCGTCTGAACTAAAGTTTCCAGAGTTTCGTGCAATGGACTCGGAACTGGAAGGGATCCCGTTCCTGTATCGATAGCACTAACCCGCACTTCTTCATAATCATTTCCTATTAAGTCCGACCTTTCCAGTTTAGATTGTCCATCTTCCCCGGTTATTTTGGAAACGGGAATAGGTGTGATTCCCTGTGGACTGGAGTCCACTAGGCCATCCACATGAGCTACCCAGCCCAATGTATCACCCTTCCTTAATTTAATCAACCCGGAGGTATGATTACTTATAGGAATTGATCCTTCTCTGGCACTTCCGATCAGGGTATCCCAGGCCTGTATTCCTTTTTTAGAAAACAGTTCTGGGTCTGGCTCGAAAAGTGCATCTCCACGTGGTAAGTCACCTTCCCCAGCTATCAGGACATTAACCATCTGCTGGGGGGGGATGCCCACATCTTGTCGGACAGAAATCAATGAAGAGATCCGTCGACAACTACATTCCACCTCCATTAACTCAGGAAATTTGAGTCGGAGAGTGCCATCGGGTAGATCTACAGAGCCTCCATAGAGGGTGAGAAAATCTACGCCTAATATTCCACTTTCTTCGATATCACTGAGTATGGGACCCCATACGAATTCAGTGTTACCTATTGAGACTGGAATAATCACACTACCATAGCACCTCATATGAGTACCATTAGCAGCTTTTGCCGAGGCTCCAGGAACATGACATTCCTGCGCAAATCCAAGAGACTGATAGAGTCCGTTGTTTAACACAGAGCGACTAGCACCAGTATCCAACAATAGATCCACTTTTCTTCCTTGAATTCTAGCCGGCACATACCAACGACGTCCTCCCAAAGGGGACGGTTGTCTTATAAACCGTGAGATTCCATCTAAGGTTCCAAGATCCCATCCGCGTTGACAAAGCCATTGCAGACAAGGATGCCCGGGTGAAAGATACTTACTACAAATCGTTGCGACCGTATTTTGTATCTTCCCCTTTTCTGGTAAGTTGGAAATATTTTCCTCCTTATACATCTCACAGGTTTGTGTTTCCTGGCACTTTCCTTCCCGGACCGCAGTGTTGCCACTCGCTACAGTCCTCCTTTGTTTTCCAGTTCACTCTGAGAGGCAACCATCAACGCAGGCAGACTACGAGATGTTTCCACCGTAGTAACGTTCCGGGTTTCTGGACAATCTGGAGAGATATGTCCCATTTTGTTGCACCGCCAACAGCATCGGACATCCAGCTGGTTTTTCTCCACCTGATTCAGTCTTTCATTGATTTTGGTCAACAACTTCATAAACTCTGAGGAATTTCCTTCAGGATCAGTGGTTATTGGTTTTGCCTCTGCCACAGAAGGTACATCGCTGTTCCTTCCAAAGCTAGGGGTTCGACCTCTTCCACGTCCCCGTCTATTGAAGCCTCCTCTTCCGAGTACCATCGAGCGGACATTAGAGAGTATATCCTCTATTTCCGCTTCCTGACACTCGTAGGTATCTTCCTCTACTTGTGACCAAGTAGAACCCACTATGTTAACCCGAGAAGTTTTCCCGGGATTAGCATATTTTCCGAATAGTATACACCGTTGTTCATAGGCATCTACTATTCGCAATACCTGCATGAAGTTCATACCGGGCTCCCATTTAGAGATGACTTCCGCTCTCACGTCATCATCTCGAAGTCCTTTTACAAACTGAGTTTGTAGATCTTCATGCAGCGCAGGAGAATCTAATCCCGTCCCTGGGTAAACCTCTAACAACATTTGTTGCAAAGCTAGCCCATAGGCGCGAGTTGTCTCCTCTTTTCCCTGGATCCTCTTTAAAAAAGTGGAACGGGGGTTCAGCGTTACCAACTGACCACAGTAGTATGAGGCTACCTCCACTAACTCATCCCATTCCGTACCACCGGAACGGCGAAAAGCGCGAAGTGCAGCTTCCCCGGGTCCATCTCGCAACGCTCTTTTGAGGTATGGCAATGCATCGACTTTATTCCAGCCATTACATTGTATGTCCTCACAAAATCCCGCGAACCAGTGTTCCCACTCCATTCCTTTCCCGTAAGGTTTTGGAATGACAGCGTTTTTTCTGGCTGCGTTCTCTGGGCGCATCATCGGAACCTTGTCAGCTCTCGCCATTGACAAGTTAAAGATCCGATCCTGTTCCCGGACTTGGTTGAACGAGTTGAACCCTAGTTCAGCTATAGCTTTACTAGTACGTTCGGAACTCGGAGAACCCATTCTTGACTCAGAGGGTAGCCGGAAGCTAACCAAAGGAGTCTTTACACCCTTTGTTCCAGATATGAATCTGTTAGGGGTCTTCTCTGGATCCTCTACTCTTCCTGGTGGGGAATATAGATGATCTCTCACATTACTCCAGCCAGCTTGGGACATAGGCATCCGTTGGGATGATTCTGTCTCTGCTAGTCGAACTTGGTCCTTCATGTATTGTACATGTTGGTCCAAACGCTCGATTTTTTCTAGAGTCTCAATCTCGCGAACCGAGAGTTCTTCCAAGTTATGGTGCCTTTGGGCTACCTTCTCGGCGATCTCACGGTTTGGAGCTTCTAGTTCCCGACACATGTCTCTGGCTTCCCTTTCCCTATCAAACTCGGCTAAGAGTTCGGGTCCAAGGAAACCTACAGGAACTTCCTCGGAAGATACCCTTAAGGTATTTTCCGACCTATTCCGGGGAGTACTAGACTCTCCGGGACTATCTGTCTGAGACCCAATTTTACTGAGACCCTCCAGATCCCTTGCGGGGCCATGTCGGCTGTCGGCCGCCGGACTGAAACTCTTCAGGACCGTCGAACTCAGATTCTGAGCGGCGGTTCTCTTCCGAGATTTCTCCTTGCCAGACTTCTGGGTTTCACCCCCTCCCTCTGGTTTTGGAGACTTGTCGTCATTCCGGGCCGGAAGAGTTTGTTGAGAAGTTACCTCCCCATCTTCACTCTCCTGTTCAGCCTTAGATCTGGTTTTTATTCCAGATCCGTGCATTTACCGAGAATCCCGGGTTGTGCAAGCAACCTGGGATCCTGGTCACGGCACCAGTGTGGTGGTCGCCGCCTGTCTAGCAGGTTGGATGACCCCAATCCGGAATGCTAGTTCCAGGCAGGATCCCACCCTACGCACTTACGTAGGTTGGTTCGGTTTTCGGTTAGTTTGCACAGACCTATTCACACATAACACAACAACGTCACTTAATAAACAAGGATGTTTATTAATCACTTACTTCCCGGAAAGATCTGGAAGATCTTCCCTACAAGTACAGTACCCTAGCACATAGGTGCTAGGTAACGCTGGATAGGCCAATCCGGAAGATCAGCCTAACCACCAGGAAGGTTACAAGAACCCGCCTGCAAAGTGAGGGCCCAAGGATCCGTTCCGTAGAAGGGACGCGCGAGGACAGCCTGTCGACCTACTGTGAACGCTGAGTATATATACTAAGCGTTACGTAATCCCGGTCTCCACCGCGCCACTCTCGTGTGCGGCGTTGTCCGGAATCACTGCACAGTAAGGATTGGCATATCGCGCCACCTTCCGTGAAACAAACGAACACTGCTGGATTCCCGTCCCACTACAATATGTAAAATCATTTCAAAAGAACTGCACACAGAATTCCTAATATTTCTTGGAGGAAATAATATATAAATCACTATAAAGGAAGGGAACAGATCTAGGTAAATTAATTTGTTTCTGCCTCCGTGTACACATCTGCCTCCGTGTACAATGTTTCAATATTTTTTAGCTCTCAGCTGAATGATACCAGATTCTTGAAATTAACTATGTTTGTTGGGAACATATTCATGCACATATACATATTTTTTTTCAAATTTTTTATGGTACTTCAAAAAAATTGCAGTATTCATGGAAAAACGCCAAACTCTGGGAAAAACATTCTTTCATACATTTGTTAATCAATAATCTTGTAGTATTAGATAGGGACTCTTTTTCACTTTCTTCACCTAGCTGAACATGTTCTTTATGCATAACAAGCAAGGAAACTTTAGCATTTTAACATTATAAAAACCTGAAATAGAGTTTTAAATGGATATACCTATGTACACGGAGGCAGAAATTATAAAGAGACTATTACTTCAATATGATCTACTGAGACCAATAGTAGTCCAAACTATTAGCCATTTTTGGAATACTACCATAAAACTATCTAGACTGCATAGGAGAACTCCTAGAATGATATTAGAAATTTTATTTTTTGACCATTTTGGACTGAATTGTCGCCAATTTCTGAATATCGACCATATATATAACCTTGCGCCTTCTTCCTCAAATTTTTGCCTAAAATATTCCTGTTTAGAACCTTCCTGGTCCCTATCACTCTCTACTGTAATATCCATCTTCTGTGCTAAGGAAGTCAACATAGAAAGGGCCCTATCTAGCTTACTAGAGTTTTGTTCAACCTCTCTGGTTAACCTTTCATTCTCTTTTTCAGCTAAAGCAAGTCTAGTAAACCACTCACCTCTATCACTAGGGCCTCTCTCCTCCATGCCCATTGACAAAGCTTCCGCTAAATAAAGCGAGTTCTATAGCCTTCGAGTCAATGAACACGGAAGCTTCCGCTAAATTTCTCCCTTCAGCCACACATTGTTCTTTAGCTGCCGCTAAGAACTTGCAGCACGAAGGGCCCCGCGGCCTATGAACATGAGAACACTCACTACAGCGAACCAGTCGCCACATAACCAATTCTTGTGTCAGGAGCGTGGACGGAGGTGTGACCCAGCGGTTCGCGGAGGTAGTGTGAGGCCTGCAGTCCCTCGTATCATCCCGAAGTCCCCTCCTCTCGCGGCTAGGTGCTCTTTGACTCGCTACCGAACCGCCACCTTCTGTCCGGCTTATACTTCAATAAACCCAGCCCAGGTTTATTTCCTCATATATATGTCTATATATTTCAATATATTAAAATATGTGAGGACGCAATGCAACACCACGGTATCTATATAGGTTTAATATATGTCACACATCTTGTTGTCGTCACATATCTAAGCAACCACGCGGTCGCTAGATGCGTAACGTTATCTTCTAATCCTCAAACGGTTAATCCACTTGTTGATCTGATACTAAACGGCTGTTCTAAAAATCTGCAGCTGATTTAGTTTGTCTATTTTTCCGATTATCTGGTAAATGATTGGAGATCCGACTCAAATATGGGTAGGAGAAGGAAGCTGGCACCAGCCACGTCGGTCGATGAATTTAATTCGGAATATTTTAGGTCTAATTTGGTGGATTCTGACTATGATCATCAAGAAGAACCAACTGACAACCCAGTGGAAGAAAGAGCAACTAGATTGACTGCATCGTCGGGATCGGGAGAGCAGATAATGGATCAGATGAATCGCTTAGAGGCATCTTTATTCACTGTTATCGGACTTCTTCAAGAGAAAAAATAATCTGTGTCAGTTCCTGCAACTGTGTCAGGTCAAGAGCAGGGTGCGGTCGATGGAATCCGAAGAGACTCTATTAAAGACTGTGCAGTGTCAGTGTCAAAGACTCAAGCGGAACAGGAGAACAAGACCAACGAAAAAGAGAAAGAGAAGACAAAATCCGGTATTTATCTTTCGAAAAATTCCTTGAATGATAATGAAAAACTTGTCACTATAGAGAAATTGAATGTTATGAATCTGAAATTGTTGAAAGATCTTATTCATAAGGGGGAAAACGTTGAACCTCTGGTAGAACATTTAATTTTACTATCTGAAAAGGCCGAGACTAAGGTCTTTATAAGCGAAGCACTCTTGAAATACGTTAATTCGGTAAAGGAAAGAGCAGAAAAATAGGGATAATGGCCTTCGAAGGCATAGACCCTTCTGATATTGTTCGTTACTTGTCTTATGAAGGTACAGTTAATGCAGCGATATCCAAATCAAAGACTCTTAAAAAACAGATAAAACAGGTTTCTGTAGACTGTTTAACAGTGCAGAAAATGCTTGCAAATTTAGTAACTGTGAGTCAGTGTCAGTGACGTTACTGCCAGTAACAATGTAGATACTGTTTGCTCTGAAGCACCAATGTAAATGAGTTTTTCGTTGATAACCAAAGCGGTTTTTCAAATTCAGGTTTTAATGTTCATGCTAAAACATTTGTCCCAACTGAAATTGGGGTTGAATCGGAAAGAAATTTTTCGAAATGTTATCTAGACATATATGTGGATGCGTTCATCTTATAGGCGGTAAGAGTGCTCAGTTGAAGCCGTGCCGTGCCTATAAGTATCTTTTTGGTGCTAACGAAAATTCATGTTTATCTGAAAAACTGAAAAGTGTTCAGTCTCTTACGACTGTGAAAATTATAATTCAATCTTGAATCAAAAAATTTCTACGCAAATGTCAAAGATTATTGAGGATGTTATCGAAAATGAAAGAATTTCAAAAGTATCTTTTAAACCTCAATGTATCCATGCTTTAGGGCCAGTAGAAAAATCAAACGGGAAATAACGGATTGTTCTATGCCTATAACGGGTAATATAAATGATAATATATGTAATAATTCAGAGGTGAAAATCACAAAAAACCAGACACAGTAATTTTTTTATAAGGGTGGTATTATTAAACCAAGTAGTACAGGTATTGTAGTATGTTGAGGTATCAAAATTAGATTCACGACGTTTCGCTAGATTTATCCAGCTTCATCAGGTGATGATACATTAGGAGACCAGCTTAGATTAAGTGCTTGATAGGATCGAGTTCTGTTGACTTCCTGTTAGTTTGTTACAAGGTCAAGGTCATGGTATGATGCTATTTATAGATATTACATGTTTGGTAGCCAGGTATCATTACAAGTTGATAGTGATAGAGCTAGAATGCTGGTAGATATATTATTATTAGTGGCTGGTGTTATGGTTACAATTCAAAGTAGTGGTTGGTATAATACATTAGGTGTTGGTATAAATATTGCAATGGTGATTGACAGGTGAAATATAACGTATATACATTTGTATGGTAAAATTCTTAACAGTGTTAACATATTTGAAGGCCACGTATGGCGAACACAATTGATGGTAGGTCTTATAGTTGCCACTTTCTCAGTGGTAGAGTTCTATGAATAGTTCGGATCATTCATTGGTATTTGATCAACGCAATTGGGGGTGAAAAAAAATTTTCAGTATGCTTAGCATGAGTATTTATATTATTCTCAGTGCTTTGGATAGTACAACTTGTGGCGTTTCATACTCTCCAGCAGGTCTTTGCCTACATGCTGGTCCATCTTACGAATGATGTGGTACATGTCTAACATAATTTCACTGGTTGGGACAGTTGGGCGAGGTGTTGGACGTTTTATGGGCGATGGGAAGTAGCTTGGAGATGCTGGTATAGGGTGGCGGGAGGTGGGTACATACGGTTCGTCGCGATCACTTGGTTTGATTTTTTTAATATGCGTTGTTGGTGTGGTTGCAATATCCTGGTTCTTGATTTCTGTTGTTGGTTTGGTTGGTAGGGGTGTTTCGTCGTCACTGCTACTGATGTCTTCAAGATTGAGATCGATTTTTAATAAGTCAAGAATGGTGGCTGGCTTCTTGGTGGTGCGGTCGATACACTGGCTGCTAGCAGTTGTAGAAATGCTGTGGTTGCTTGTGGTACTACTTGAATCGGAATCGGAGTCGCTGTTGTTGCTGGAACTGTCACGGTTTTTCTCGGTTGTTTTGCTGTCAGGGGTGCATAGGTTTACTGTCATCGGTGGTGGGCGTGTTGTCGGCGTGGTTGGTTTCATCTGCTTGCTCGGTCTGTCAGTGACGAGTGTCGGGGTGGTTCGTTTCCGTACTGTAGGGTCATCAAGGAGTACGACTTTTGGGGTCTTGTTTTTCTCGATTTCGATGCGTTTTCTTATGTTGCTTAGGGCTGAGTCTGCTGATATTCCGTTTTGTCTTTTTAGAGAATCATTTGGGGTGTTTCGGGCAGTCTTGTAACTCTCGCCTATAGTGGGGGGCGGTGCCTCAGATGAAGCCGGTCGTCGGCCTACAAAAGGAGGACCTTTGTAAATTAGGCGAAATTTCACTTTGTTGACGTTTTTAAGTAATGTCATTGTTTTTAGTTGGATGTTGGCTTTCTGGTGTAGGAATACAGGGGTGATAACATAGTTTGTTGTTAGATGGGAGTTACGTTGGTGTCGTCTGAGGTTACTAATTGTGGAGCATAGGGTATGACAGTTTGACAGCACACATAGGTACTTACCCTGGTTATTTGGTAGAGTGTCATTCGTTTTCTCATGGTGTGTTCGTAGATGACGCCGGATGGAGGAGTCTGTCTGCTTTACATAGTTTGGACAGTACAGACATCTTGCATATTTGTCCATTATTGTGGTTGTTTCGATTCGGATGGTTCTGTAGTGACAGCGTGCGTTTGTTTTGGTTAGCGGTGGTCCGATTGTTGTGGTTCGATCCGTTAAGTTGCGTAGTTACGGTTTGAAAGCATATGATTGGTTGCCGAGTGTCGCCGAGCATTGTCGAATGTCGCCGGGAAGCGCCGAATGGCGCCGGAAGTGGTCTCGACGCGATCCGAGAACGGATGTGGGTCAGAGTTTCAGATTGATTCCGTGCGGTGACATCGTGCGTAATATGCGGATGTAAGCTTCCTCAAGTCTTAATCTGATGTTCTTATTGTTGGGACTGTTGTCCAGGATTATTACACGCATTTGGTTGGGAAGTACGTCATGGTCGTTGAAGTGTCGCGATACCGGTGAGTTTTTGTTTCGCCTTCTGATATCGTATTTGTGTTCGCTTAGGCGTTCTCCGGCTGTACGGCCGGTCTCGCCGATGTATTGTTCCCCACATGCTGGGCATATTATGACATAGATGACACCTTTGGATTGACAATTGTTGTTTCCTGTGATTTTGTGGACCTTTTTAGTGGTGTGGGAGGTTAGGGTATTGCACTGTACGACGTTGTCACAGTGTTTGCAGCTTAAAATGTTGCAAGGGGTGCTTTGATTTGTGGTTGGTGTCCGGGGGTAGGCTGAATGAGTGAGTAGGTCCCGTAGGTTTGCTGCACGTTTGTATGCTAGTACTATTTTGGATTGGTTTATTTTGGCCAAATCGTCTGTGGGTTGGAGTAGAGTTTGTGCATGTTTGATTAGATCTCCTGCTCTGATGTTTGAGGGGTTGAACTGTATGATGTATGGTATTACTCGTTTTGTTTTATTTGTAGATGTGGAAAGAAGTTCGTTTCGTGGGACTAGGCTGGCCTTGTGTATGGCGTCTTTTACTTGATGGTGTGGGTGTCCCCGTATTGTGAGTAGCTTCAGCAGTTGTTTGCAGATTTTGACAAATTCTGTTTCTTCTGAGCAAATCATTTTGTATCGTATGGCTTGACTGTATGTGATAGAGTTTTTCTGATGTTTCGGGTGGTGGGAATTGTAGTGTAGATATAGATTTGCATCCGTTGGTTTCTTGTACACTTTGGTGTGTAGTTTGCCATTGGTGTCTGTGTATACCGTAGTGTCTAAGTAGTTGATTGATGTTCTGCTGTATTCGAAGGTGAATTTGATGCTAGGATGTGAGTTGTTTAATCTCGTCATCTCGGTATTTAATTCCTCAATGGAGCATCTGTATATTGCGAATATATCGTCGATATATCTTTTCCAAATTCTGGGTTTGCAGGGTGAATTTTGATTGATTTTACTTTCGAGGTAGTGCATGAATATGTTTGCATAGGTGGGTGCTACCTTGGTTCCCATGGCTGTTCCTTGGATTTGGTGGTATGGTTTGTTGTTGAATGTGAACGTGTTGTTTTGTAATACTAATTTCAGGAGACGGACTGCTGTTTCTGCACTTATCTGTGGATGTGGGAAGAGTTCTAGGGCTGTTTTAACAGCTTCAAGACCCTCGTCGTGTGGGATCGATGTATAAAGGGCGCTGACATCGATTGTTACCAGGTGCTCGTCTAACTGTAAGTTGTCTATTTCTTTGATCACATTCAAAAAATGTTTGGTGTCCTTTATTAGGGATGGGATGTGTCGTAGGATGGGTTGTAGTGCATTGTCGAGGCATGCTGATATGCGGTCGGTGGGGGAATTAATCCCTGATACGATCGGTCTGCCTGGGTTGCCTGTTTTGTGAATTTTTGGGAGGGAGTAAAATACTGAGGTGCGTATTTTGGGTGGGATGAGGAGTTTGTGGGCCCCTACGGGTAGTTGGTTGGTATCTTCAAATTTCTTGATTTCGTTGGTCAGTCTCTTGGCAATTATTCTTGTGCGGTCGTAGGGTAGTTCCCTGTAATATTTTGTGTCTGCTAGTTGTCGGTTGCATTCATTGATGTAGTCTTGTGTGTTCATGACTACAATGGCTCCCCCTTTGTCTGCGGGTTTGATAATTATGTCCGGGTCGTCTCGGAGTTTTTTGATTTCGTCAAATTCATTGGGAGTGAGGTTTGGTCGTTTGTTGGTTTTTGTGGGTTCTTGTAGCATGTTGTGTAAAATGTGGTTGTTATAAGCTACTATGTTCTCATTGTATGGTGGTGGTGGTGTCCAGCCTGATGGTTCCTTCTTAAAGATCTCGTGTCTGGGTGGTTCATAGTTGGAGTCGCGAAAGAAATATTTTAAGTTGAGGCGTCTGTTGAAGAGTAGGGTATCACGGATGGTGTGTACGTGGTTAGGTCTGTTGGGTGTTGGTACAAACGATAGGCCTTTATTTAATAGGGAGGTTTGGGATGGAGTTAGTTGTTTGCTTGAGAGGTTGCAGACTGCTTTGCTGGGTTCTGTCTCTGCCCGGTACGTCTTGAATCTGCGATTTTTTGGTCTCGACGTGTTTGAAGGTTGGTTTGTACTTCTTCCTCGATTTTGTTGATGAGGTTTTGTATGGTGTTGAACACTGTTTCTGGGCATTGTGAGCGTATGATCTGTAATAGTTTCTTGAATTTGTCTGTCAGGTTGATGGTGCGTTCACTGTAGTATTGTTTCAGAAGATCTCTTAGTTTCTTACTGCAGTCTAGTTGTATCTGTTCCCATTTTAATTGGAATTCCCAGTCTACCTCTGGTGTCTGGGCAGTGATTTTACTTTGGAGGCCCCTGGGTACAATGTTTTTTATAATGCAGTCGCTGAGGTATGTCTCATGGTGTTTCGAGCGTTGTATGTTGAGGGCTAGTTTGCGTGCGAGTTTGTAGTGGGGCACGATGTCTGCTGGAATTCTGATTCTTTCGGTTGATTCTGGTTCATTTGGAGGGTCTGTGCTAGGTTGGTTTGGGGCGTTGTTGTTAGACGCCATTTGGTTGTGAGTTGGTGGTGCACTGAGGTGTTCAGTTGATGAACTTAGGGTCGAGGATCCCAGGTAGGATACATATAGGAGTAGGTGTTTAGGTAACTGTATTTGGTCGTGCCTACAACTGGACATGGGGTGCTACTGATGTCCGGCGATCCCAGGTAGGATTCGATCGTGAGGAGTAGTAGAAATTCAGAGGTGAAAATCACAAAAAACCAGACACAGTAATTTTTTTATAAGGGTGGTATTATTAAACCAAGTAGTACAGGTATTGTAGTATGTTGAGGTATCAAAATTAGATTCACGACGTTTCGCTAGATTTATCCAGCTTCATCAGGTGATGATACATTAGGAGACCAGCTTAGATTAAGTGCTTGATAGGATCGAGTTCTGTTGACTTCCTGTTAGTTTGTTACAAGGTCAAGGTCATGGTATGATGCTATTTATAGATATTACATGTTTGGTAGCCAGGTATCATTACAAGTTGATAGTGATAGAGCTAGAATGCTGGTAGATATATTATTATTAGTGGCTGGTGTTATGGTTACAATTCAAAGTAGTGGTTGGTATAATACATTAGGTGTTGGTATAAATATTGCAATGGTGATTGACAGGTGAAATATAACGTATATACATTTGTATGGTAAAATTCTTAACAGTGTTAACATATTTGAAGGCCACGTATGGCGAACACAATTGATGGTAGGTCTTATAGTTGCCACTTTCTCAGTGGTAGAGTTCTATGAATAGTTCGGATCATTCATTGGTATTTGATCAACGCAATTGGGGGTGAAAATTTTTTTTTCCTATAACTCAGTTTATTCTGCGGCAGAGTGTTTAAATAACGAGGATTATTCATGTGTTGTTGATCTTAAATCGGCCTATAGATCTGTAAATGGTTTTTTCTGATCATTCGAAATATCAAGGCTTAAGGTGGGATTTAGGCTCAGGTCCTGAATTATTTTGTGGCAATAGGCTCTGTTTCGGCCTACGCTGTGCCCCGAGTATTTTTTTTTAATAAACTTTCTAATTTTATTGTTGACTGTGCACACTAAGAAAATATACCTGTGGTTTTAAATTATCTGGATGATTTTCTTATAATAGGCTCAACTTACGATGAATGCTTAGGCTATTGTGATAGGTTCATTAAAGTGGTAGCATCAATTGGGTTTGAAGTATCGAGAGAAAAACTCACATTTCCTTCTACTAGAACTGTCTTCTTGGGTATTACTATGGACAGTAGTGATATGAGCTTAACTCTTCCAAAGGAAAAGGTTGAAAAATTAAACAAAGCTGTTAATACTGCGTTGGAAAAAAGGATCTGTTCTAAAAAAACTTACTATTAGTTTTCTTGTTATCTTGATGTGTAGGCTGGGTCGTTCCCAATGTATCAATAAAGCCGTATATTTAATTATTCTCGCCAATTCCACTGTCTTGTTGTTATTTATTATCTAATACATTGTTATTATATTCATAATTCAACCAGGACGAATATCATATTTATCATATACCCGTGCACGAAACTGACGCCTATACTGTATATAAGTATTATTTAGATATTATATGTATGTGCACGAAATTCAGTGTACGGGCACCGGGTGCGCGAAACAGGAAGCAGTTAACTTGTTCCCGATCGTATATTTCACATACGAACCAGCGAAAAAATATGTATGGCATCGTTGAAGTATCGACTGTAAATATACATAATTAAAACCTGTGAATGTGGTTCATAAATACATAATAGATATGAAACATCGAAATATGAGGTTAAAAATATAAATAAAATAGGCTTGCCATAGTGCCAGACACGGTTGACACAGTCAGCTCACAATATGAAAACAAACCGTTGACGTCACAAACTTAGCAACAACGGGAGACACTGCACCGCTCTGGCTTGTTGTCCATAACAATGCGCTGGTTATAGGCAGATCTCAAACTTTCTCGTTAAAGAACAGTCGGCAACAAGTTATATACGACTCACTCGCCCAGCATATGCTTTGCCCTTAGCCTTAATAGAATAAGACAAAGAATGTGTATGGAGATCGACAAGTTGATGATGTCACAAACTCCAGGCACAAGAGCGACGTTGTGAAAACCACGATTCGAGTACACGATGCTGTGCCCAACTACTTTGATAATGGCGATTAGGTAAATATTTAACTAATTCTAACGATTTGAGGGTATATAATAAAAAGAATACAGTCTAGGCTTCGATTGACGTTGTTTTATACTTGGTCCTAGGTCCAGTTTTACGTCCTGAGCTCGTAGAGCGAAGGACGTAAAACTGGACCTAGGACCGCGTATAAAACAACGTCCACGTAGCCTAAGACAGTATTCTCTAAATATATATACCAGGCACACAGATCAGTGCCTCATCAAATGTTTTCTGAGACGGACGTGTATGTATTACCCATCTGAGTTTTTCTCCCGTCAAAATGGTTACGTCATAACGCCTGCGCGTGGGGGCAAGTGACCAGGCACACATATCAGTGCCTCATCAAATTTGTTCTTTAACAGACAGGTAATGATTTAATAAACCATTGTCAAACGCTCAATCAGTTGTTTATTATTATTTGTCTATTACTACCATATTATTATGTCTATGTATAATTATGTTTATTCACTTCAATCATAATTGGTCACCACACCAGTGACATTTATATATATATACATATACATATGTGTGAAATATAAACAGACAGTTTATATTAATATAAAGAGCACAGGAGCAGTTACTTCATACCCCACCAGATGTCACTACTCCACACAGGTAGTGGTTAGGGGGTGGCGCCTCCTACAGTGCCCAGTTAGGTGCCAAGGCACCCCACTGCAGGAGGTCATTCTTCATCTGGACTCTCATGCGAGTGGCCAGATACCAAAACTTTTTTTTATCACCAGCCGTAGCCATAGCTAGCCGTAGTCTACTGTACAAGTTGAACAACCTCCAAAATGCGAAAGTGTGAAAAATGTTCCAGAGAGTACGATGCTCGAAGTCACCGAGATGGATGTCCCATCTGCAAATTCGCTGAACTACAAGAAGAAATTCGTGAGGAACAACTACAGGTAGACAGTACTTCACAAATTCAAAATGGAGGCGAGGAAGGCGAGAAGGCACCGGTGAACAAAGAAAGACAAGAAGGACCTCCTTCATGGTATGTGTCCTTACAGAGAGACAATATAGATATGCAGAGGCAAATGGCTGAATTGAGAGTTCAATTGTCCCAGCTTTCTACTACCCTTTCGAGTTTGACTTTAAGAGATACTTCAAAGAAAACTCATGCAGACAAGGCAAAATCGGACGAGGCAGATACTCAGAGACTTGGGCAACAACCGGACTTCAAGAAAAAAGGCTACGTGACAAGTCAAGAGGGTGCAAGTGGTCAAGGTGCGACAAACACTACTCAACCAGAGACGCGCAGACAGTTCAAGCCGGCATATCCACCTACTGCGAGCACGCCATTCTTCCCGCCAGACGTACAAGGGGCTACAGCGACGAATCCAACATGTGCGGGAGTACATGCTTGCGACAAAAACAAGCGTAAGTCGAAGTTTTATTCTTTGAACCCTTTTTTGCCGCCTAATGTGGACAGCCCTAACTTTCGTGACATGTCTAGATGGCGTCTGTGACACCATACCGACAGATCACAAGATTGCAATCGATAACACGTGGAGTTTCACTCACTTCTCGTAGGAATTAAGCAATGACACTTTAACATGAGTAGGAGTTACATATAACCTATAATCGTTCCAAATATGAAGAAGATTGGCCACTCCGATTTTCTGATATTTGCTAGTCTTTTTCCGCTGTTGCTTGCACTATTGGTGCAGCGGTTGATGTCTGCCTATGCCTAATGTCACGAGTTTACTGAAACAGGTCCCTGGTATTAAGTGCCAGTATGGGCCTTTTGCGCAGCATGATGATGAGTGGAGCGGATGTTTCAGGTTATTCAGACCATATTTCATATCTTGTCGACTGAAAAAGTACTCACACAGGCAAGTCTTTGGTGGAATACGACCAGGCTCTGCGCAAAAAATGTGATCGGGTCGGTCCGGCAGGATTTGGATATGGAGATGCACACAATGTGCACACAATGTGCCGGTAATCATCCGGCAATCACTTGCCGCAAAACGGGAAAGGATCAGATGGACCAAAATTAGGATCAGGTTGGTTCTCGGGGATCCCTAACAACACCTGAGAACCAAAATAGTGTTTTCGATATGTACAACTCTGGTTTCAATGTGAAAGAATGTATCGACACTAACTCTCTTGTGGGCACAGGGAAACCTGCATGGGGACCACACCTGTCCAGCACGGTGGTTGCTCCATGTAATTACATGGATCCGGGAAATTTGACTGTGGAAAAAAGTTCACATTTCGGTTTGGATAGAGGTTGTCCCAGTTTTCTAGATGATGATCAATTTATTTCCGCGGAAATAAATGGAAACAGGACACAGACAGATTCAACAAGTCAAGGTTCGGCGGGAAAATGCAGTGGTCATTCTCCTACCATAGGTATACACACAACAGATAAACTGCCCATGGCGCGATTGGTTGGGAGAGTGAATGATCCCAATACGAGACCGTTCCAAGATGGCGGACAGAATCAACGTTAGACATAAAGGATAAAGGCAATTCTAACAAAAGTTCTAATGGTTCAGAACAGGTATTTCCGGTGGAAATAATTACCGACAAGGTTGGTGGTGATCATGGTAAAAGTTCTAAGGTTTTGAGTGAAGAACTTCCTTATTGTCACCCATGTCTCGAGGAATGTGAAGGTAAACATTGGGTAGGTGATAGATTGAATCAGTTGAACCCTTGCGAGTTTTACAAAGAATGTTACGAGGGTAGTGAAATAGACCCTAATGCTTCTTTTATCATGAATGGAGTAACTTATGGGTTTTCCATTGTGGATGATAGTTTTGAAGGTTCTTATAGTTCTAGAAATTATGATAGTGTCTACAACCCTGAATTCAAATCCAAGATGGACGACACAGTGATTCAAGAATTAGAACAAGACAAGGTCACAAAGGTAGACACCCCCCCTCAGTGTGTCCATGCAATGGGTGCAAAAAAAAAGAAAGATTCCACAAAAATTCGTCCTATTATGGACTGTAAGCGTCCATTACATGATAGCATCAATAACAGCATGGACACAGTATGTAAAAAGTTTCAGTATACCAAGATTGATCAAATTACGGAAAAACTTGCAGGGAATGAATTTTTTGCGGTGGTAGACATAAAGGAAGCCTACAGAAGTGTTCCGGTTCTTCCTAGCCATCGTAAATACCAAGGTTTTTGTTGGGACATATCAGATCATGGAGTAGAGGAATCATTTTATGAGTCAAATAGATTAATTTTCGGACTAAAATGTGCCCCATATATTTTTCAGAGATTTCAGACTTCATAGTTCTTTCTATGTCTAGAAGAGGGGTTGAAAGAGTGTTCAATTATTTGGGCGACTTTTTGGTTGTAGGAAAAACCAAAGAGGAATGTGAACAACACCTAAACGCTCTGATTGAATTGTTGGAACGTTTGGGATTTGAAATCTCGTGGGGAAAAGTAGTATTTCTCTCACAACAAGTAGTATACTTAGGGATCAAATTCAATAGTTTGGCCATGGAGGTAAAGTTACCCCAGGCAAAGTTGGAAAAGGTAAACAAATTGGTCAGTGAATTTTCAGAGAAAGAAACTTGTTCTTTTCATGAATTGTCGGTATTAACGGGTACTCTAGCACATGTGTTAACGGTAGTGAGAGGAGGTAGAACGTTTTCACGTAGACTGATTAATTTTTTAACCCTTTCCTTACTAATGATGCCACTATGGCATTCCCCAGCCACGGGCGAATGATGCCATGTGGCATTCCCCAGCCATGGGCGAATGATGCCAAATGGCATCATTTGACATTTTACAATTTAGGCCCATAATTCATGAAATACTTAATACTACAACACCATTTTTACACAAAATATGTATTTAGATATGACCAACATAATTATTGGAAAAAAAAAAGAAGGTTGCCATAGTGACAAAAATCACCTCACGTGACACCATTTTTGAAATTTGGTGCTCGCCCTTACCAACCATACATGTTAGCTGGCATCGCCGCCTACATGATGCAGCACATAATTTGTTCGTAAGGATTGGGTAAAATTATCTATGTGACAAAGTACATCATTGTCGTTTGCCTGAGTGGTTGCACCAAGATTTAAATTGGTGGAAACAATTCTTAGTCATTTTCAATGGCAGTAAAAAAATTCTTATCCCAAAACAAGAATTAAACAATTGGGTAGGATCTGATTCGTCATTATCTGGCTTTGGTGCGGTGTGGGATACCGATTGGTTGTGTGGAGTCTGGACGGATCATATGTCCGGGGTTCCAGCAATGGAAAAGTTATCCCACCACTGGATACGACCTCCGTCTGAGGAGCATCAAAAGGTGATCAATATCCTAAAACCTATGGCCCATCATTGCGGCAGTACACCGCGGCAGTACACCGCGGCAGTACATCGCTGGGTCCATTATTGGAAGGATACTCATGTAACATTCTGGTCAGATAATACAACAGTGGTTCAAGCCATTAACACCGGCAGAAGTAAAAATACGGATACCATGAATTGGTTGAGAGAACTATTCTGGGTCAGTGTGGTTTACAATTTTCATATGACAGCAAAATACATTAATACCAAGGAAAATATTTTTCCAGACTATTTGTCGGGTCTTTATGACCCTAGAGTTAAGGCTTCGATTCCACCACAACTCACTCTTGGTTATTGTTGTTTTTTTTAAAGTTGAGAGAAAAATGGACCAGTACCGAGCATCATGGATGTTGTCAAATACATCAGTAACTAGAAATTGTAAATGGCGACATTATATTCATTTTTGTGAATTATATGATTTGGTTCCTTTGCCAGCCTCGGTGTATACTATATGTATGTATTTGTCTTTTATGGCCGAAAAATTTAAATATTCATCCATTGTAAATTATTTATCTGCGGTATGGGTCCTACATAGAGTAAACGATGTTAAACACATAGATATTGAGGATTTCAGGATATATATATATATATATAGATCCCTCCAGAAACTATTGGTAAACCCCATTCAATCGTACGCTACAATACGTTTACCTGTCTGAACAACGAGCTCAGTCAATAAGCCTTGTAACATGTCCATCGCTATATAAAATAGGGCACCATGAAGCTAAACATACTAAAGGTTCTGTGATTGCCGGCGCATACCTGTGACTTCCTGGTGAGACATCATGAGCGATGAGATCACGCTCTCGGTGTCATGGAATGTATTGACATCACACAATTTCTCGTTCGTGCAGTAAACAAACCATTAATGCGTTGCAAAGGACAGCACCCCCATACCTCGACAAGAACTCTTGAATGACAGAATAATACAATGACTAAAGTCGGAGACACACCAAGCGAGTCAAAGCAGCGATCTCCGGATTTGCCAACACAAAATGGTACGTATGTGAATTATTATTTCATAGTAATATCTCCCACCGATAATTTAGCGTATCAGAAGCAATAATCAGGGGAAATATGAAATAATAGCTCATATACAAGCCACTTAGTGTCGGCAATTCTAGAAATCGCTGCCCTTTTCGCTTGGTGTGTCCCCAGCTTGAACATCAAATGAGACTCACCAGAGCCCATAGCCACCAACACATTTCATATCTTTGTTACCATGAATGCCATTAGTCCCGTTATTTTCCTTTTTTTTGATACAAAAAATATTCCCTCCAACCACGCCCGGTTAGTCATGATATATGAGCCGCTACCTCATATATAAGTGAATTCATGGAAGTTATTTCTAGACCACACTTTTCAAGGTGAAATGAACTCTTGAAGGCTCATTAGAAGCCACCCGGTGGTTCGAGCGGAAAATGGATGTTTATGGTAAGATTAAGTCGGCTATGATGAGTACTAAACCATTTATTGTCCTAGGTGAAATCCCAGAATAAGGAACAATGAATGCAAGTAGTACACCACTAAAGTGTTTGATGTTAAACACATTAATACATCACTAACTTGTAGGTGTGAATACAATCAAGGTTGGCAGAAGACGAAGCGTTAGCGTCTACCCCTATTACTCACGCCCAGCAAGAGAGAATCCAGCTGACAGGCAGGTTTTGCCTAACCCGGTTCGGCGTCATCCATTCGCTGCTATTTCTAATTAAGGATCAGGGGCCTGTTTAATAATCTAGGATCGTACAGGTAGACCCTTTTCTGTACCCAATAGAGACCCGAGGACGATGTGGGTCAACTTTACTCAACACTTATGGGCGACCTTATGGACAGCTAATACTGTCCTAGAAAACAGACTTAAATATTATCAAACGAGAACCCTTGTACGGGTCACACAGAAAGGGTTTCAAGTACGAGACTAGATTATTAAACGGGCAGAACCAAGGGTAGAGTGGACACGCAGGTGACCATCGCTTGTAACACCTATAACGCCAGTACATATCATACCTAGTATAAAAGTTACGACGGGCTATAAGATAGCAACTTCCCAATTCCTTGATTTGTTATCATATGAAGCTCTCCCGGTAGTGAATACGCAGGTTTGTTAATCCAGTTGGGACCAAAATATGGACTTGCAATCGTAAGTTCGAGTCACTATAACCATAATAAGTGTTTATGAGCGGAATAACGTCTCCGAAAGTTATCCAGGTAAAGCCTGCACCACGCATGTTCGGACCAGGTACCGAGCACGTCAGGTGGACTGGACTTCAATTCTTCATGGTACTTCAACAAGAAAGACTGACAATTCTTTTCAGCATGTCTTGAGTTGGTACCTTTATTGGTTACTGCACACAAAACCTAATACCATTAGCATATTGTAGGCTATTTTATAAATTTCTTTAGATTTTAATTATGAATTAAAAGAAATGCCCCAGAACGCAGGATTTCATCAGGTTATATCATACAACCTTTCTTTTTTTTATATTGAAATAACAGATATTATCTCTATAAATATAAACCATGACAACAATAGTACGTCTATGTCATTAGCTGTAAAAAAGAAAAGTGCTTTCATCTTTCAACAACACTACACGAAAACCACCATTTTACATATATATATATGCCATTGCGATAACGCATGTATCGGCTGAATATTGACTTATTTTCATTTATATACGCCTCTTATCCGCGTCTGCGTTTCGGGCATCTACGAGACAGTTTCCATATGTAGATGCGCGCGACTTTGCTGTATTTCACGTCTGGCGTATCCAAGATAAAACATGCTCTGCGCGATATATATACGCCAGGCGTATGTGTATGTTTATGTGTACCAAAAATTTAAAAGGTCCGAGACCCCCGTCTCCTGCCACCCCCGTCACCCCTCGACTCCCCCCCACCACCCCACGCCACCCCCAGCCAGCCTCAGTGAGAAGCCCCCACTGCCAGCTGCCCACTGCCCGCCGCCCACCACCCACCGCCCGCCGCCAGCCGCGTTTCTACAGGTTGACTCTGTGGGAAACCCTCCCCCACCCATGCCCGCCGCTGCCCGCCGCGAGGTGTTATGGTGTCAGGTGGGGGCCGGGTCCACATGTGCAGCCGCATTCACACATGTGCGGCCGCATTCACACGTGTGCGGCCGCATTCACATGGGGGTAAGATGATTTCAGTGGTCAGCTATAGGTAACCTTGAAGAGGGTCCTTATATGCTAGGCCAAGACTGACCACACATAGGCATGGTGTTTTAAAGTCAAATCCATTAGAAAAACGGTAAAAAATAAATAAATACAGGGTTTATTATGTGTAATTAATCAATTTATACTCAATCCGGTTTTATAAATGTTTTATAAAATAAATTGGTAATATAAGATTGTATTTTTCATATAATACAGACTTGGATGGTTAATGGAAAATGAAATATGTTACCAGTAGTGTCCCCAAGTTGCAAAGATCGGAACTATTGGATGGTGGTGTATATACAACAGAATCAGGCATATATATGACGTATATAAGACCGCACCATGGACATGTATATACGCCACTAGATAAGGCGTCTACGAGACGGATAACAGGTTGAACTTCTAGACGCAAAATCCTACTGTTAGACGCGTTTCGGATACATATGTAAAGCGGTAGGTTTCGTGCAGTCATACAAACGATTCATTCCCATTGACAAATACATGTATACATGTATATAGTGAATTACACTATATATCTTAGACTAGAAATAATGATGCACATATTATGATATCGAAATACATACTCTTGACGTTTGATTACCTGAGCTCATTCTTTCCCTTCCCCTATACACTGGGATACGTAATGGTAATATATGGCCAGCCTCTGTGGGCATCATTGATCGTTCTCCACCAGACACACAATTGATAGCGGAACTGAATTCTCTGGCACTGCCTGCTTCAGTCCACACTGCTTCTTTGTTTGTCTGACATGCAGTTCTGAATACGCTGGATCAAGCAAGGTGTTCATGGGTGCTTCCCACGATAGTATACGCATGTACCCTAGTTTTCTAAATATTTCTTATCACCGTTTCATTTAAATTGAAATATGGTATATACATCATATTGTATGACATCCATATGAATAACATATTATATCTATAAGAAATATATTTTAATCGATTCATTTATATTTCCATTGCGGATGAGATCTTGTTTGACTGTTCACAGTCAAATATCTCTAAAGCGCAACGCTTGCAGAACCAAGCCATCCACATCGTGATTTATGGCGATTATTCTAGAATGCCTACTGATCAATTATGCAACAAATATAATATGAGGAAGCTTCTAACAGTATGAGGTTATTCAATGACCTAGCTGGATGTATAAACTCTCGATTGACCCACCGAGAATCGATACTAAAATTAAAGGCACAAGGAACGATAACAACCTTCGCTTTCTTGAATGGAATTTCTGTTGCAGTAATGCGGCTTTGATTAGACACCATCCAGTATTTTTTCAATGTCGTAATGTCTCATCAACATCCCATTCAATATATGTCATAATACTTTTGCTGCGTCTCTGTGCATAATAATAATCTCAATGTATTTCTTTTCATGTATAAGTGTCCCATTCATTTTCCCATTCTCTTCTTATCACGATTTCTATCTGCGTGCGAATTGTCTACGAATTTATGTATTTTACTTAAAGATTTGTTCATATACATAGACGCTTCAAAAGAAAAGGAGGTATGGTTATGCACCTATGTATTTTCCATACAATTTCATATTATAAGCCCAGGTACACTCTAAAGCGAAGTTCATAAAAGAGGTAGTGTCGAAGTAAGAGATTGCTTCAGTGGTCTGTTCTGATGTGCTAGAGCTGTAAGCTATCAGCGCTTAACACTCTGGGTTGGCGGAATTGATCCCTCGGTGTATCAGAATCGGAGTCCCAGATGGATCGGACTTTTGGTCTGGAGTGCGGCGAAACGGTTCTGCAATAGAAGATGTGGACCGCTATAGTATAAATTTATGTCGAACGCTTGATTATTCGTAGAAGAATAATGTAATGAGGTGTAGAAATGTTTTGTTTTGTAAGTGTTAAATGATTATCCTTAAAATGTTAACTACAATATAAAACCCATAAAGGCAGCACTAGATGTAATGAAAATGAGATCCTTAGGGAGCAACGAAGAGGTTTTTCTTTAATTGCTATATCCTATACCATATATGTGTATATACATATATATGTGTATATATATATATATATATATATATATATATATATATATATATATATATATATATATATATATATTGTAAATATTTTGTATCTGTTATACGGAACACTTTGAGACATCGGTGGCACATCGTGTCTACACCAATCTATGGCAACAAGCTATTAATATCTGGTATGATAAATATACACGAAATACCATGTCGTACATAGTACAAGACTCAATAAGCTTACATCATTCAATGAACCCAGATATACGACCTCGTGGCGCAAATCAATGTAAAGTCTCGCCTCGAAATTGTGGCCAACTTGCTCGCGGTAATGCACGTGGGAGAGGGTCTCACTCTCCTACCACTTCTCCAGCCCTCATGTGACTGCCACATAACAAGACCCACTGGATTGCCTCTCTTCAACCATCTCCAACTGGCTCTCAAGGAAAATAAACAGTTAACAAGGACCTCCAGCTCTACCTGGAATAACATCAGTCTACCTTCAACTACACTATGTGCAGTTATTACTGGTATTCAGCTTGTACATATTTGAGTAGCCCCAGACTTAAGAGTATGAATTTAGTGGCGAAGCGTAATGATTGATGAAAGTGTGTAAGGTGAAGGCGGGAAAACAGTGTTCTGTTTATGGAATGGCTAGTCATTTGATGTAAAAGCAGTTTGCATATTGGTAGATTATTGAGTATACCAGAAGGTAGCACGCTCAGAACTGGACAGTAAGAAAGTAGCATCTGACTGATACACAGCTTTATGAGGGATATTCCTGGCACAGGAGCATTACCAACGCTCCTGTGGGCACTGGAGGTTTTTTTCACATTTTTATTTTATCTGGAGTTTTCTACTAGGATAACATACAATCCTATTTTCAGTAAGCTCCAGGGCCAGAGTGAAATAGATATGGTATTAATACATTTTGGTTTTACAACAGTCCCTGATCTACCTGGAGCAAGGCTGTCCTGCGAAGACGGTGTATGCGGAGAAAAGTTTAGGACAGCCGACAATCTATGGACTAGTTCGCATAGGGAGAATACCCAGAGTAATTGTGATACCTTATTATTGGACATTGAAGCCAAATAAGAATGATTATTGTGGCGATTGTGTACGACAGAGAGCGATCAGAAACATTTCAGGACTGTGAACTTAAACAACAGATTACATGTACTTATTTAGGACTGAACATTGGTTTATTAAACTCGAGAGTTCGATGTTAAAATAACTTGAAACCTGTAACAGGGAGTTGAGATGGATCGTTTGGTGAATATAACATAAATGATAGATTATGAGGTTAGATACATTGTATTCAGCTTTTTCATCTCACCCATGGTAATCTTTTTCCATAGACTTCACATTGGGAACTCGTATCTAACGCCCATTAGATATTTAGGAAAGATATCCAATGGGGAATTATGTCACAAATGATAGCCCATTAATCAATGTTGAGGGTAAGATAAACTCGGAGACCCATTCAAGTTTATTGTCAGAGCTCGATCCCATCATGTTCGAAGCACTACATAATTCACGTGGCTTCGCCTTGTGAATGAATATGTGAGTCAAACTCGATTGGATACGAGCTCAGACCCTACACCGTCATAGGTTTCCTCTATAGTAATTCACTATCATCAGAAGTAGAACTTAATTAAAGAAACTATCTAGAATCATTGACTCACGTTTTACCTCAAGCGGGATGGTGTATGAGGTTACCGTGCTCCATCAGCTATAACATCACAAGCGAAGCTCTAATAATTAACTAAGAAGCAATGAGATGATTATCTATTTTATGAGACTAAGTCAGGAGAGAGAGAGAGAGATAGAGAGAGAGAGAGAGAGTCGAGACGTGTTATGCTCTTGAACTAGTAACATTCATGATGAACGAGTTAGTGATTATGAGGAGCTAACCATGATTCGGACGAATGAGCATTGTCTTAAGAAGATCTTAGACTATACACAGCGGTACACCACCCTGGTACAAAAAATGGTGAAAACCAACGGTCAAGATCACCAGGATGCCAAAAAATGAAAGGAAGGCAACAATCCCATACACGACATGGCTTAAGATATCACGGTCAAAGTGACTTGCATCGAGACCACCATTCAACTCCTGCTCACCCACGCCAACCTGTCCGTTGGAGGTCAAGGGGCCAGCAGCCTCGCGGCAGGGTCCTTAGTTGAATAAGACACAAGGGGGCCGTTTAATTATCTACCCCGACGATACTTGAAGGTCCGAGGAGAGGTCGTAGGAGGGTTTGAGGGTAATAATTCATCCTGGGGAAGGACAGGTGTGGCTGACAATCCATGGGGTATCGTGCATTTAATAATTTAACGTGAGGGAATGATACCTCGTGAAAAGTGTCCTGGACCTCTCCTGACTGGTCACACCCGCTGGGGTATCCTAGGACATTCACAATAACAAGAACTGCTTAATCTTTCCATTTAAACCTGCAGATACATCTTTTTTATTGACAAAAAAAAAGAGCAAAACTGGTAGAGATAAATAGAGAATATCTAGAATATTTAGCTAGATTCATTTATAATCATGAATGAAGAAATACCACTATAGAGCGCCACCTGCAGTGTTTGCAAATTCTTGTTAAAGTGTCCCTTGAACGAGACTTTCTAGGGGGTGTATTTCGTCCTGAGACACACCGTTTGACAAGCTATCGCTGATGGGGGTATTCGTCGTCCGCACTGTCGTCGCTCAAGAGACCTTAAAATTAAACGACCCCCAGACCGTGACCCCCGCTTTGTCCCCATCTAGCCGACCTAGTCTCCTGACTGGGGTCACATCCCAACAACCCACACTACTAACGGTCGCGCCCCCCACACAAACAACTATAATGCAGAGCTGGGACTGCGCCTCTCCAGCCACACTCACCCAAACAACGCAGGATGTGGAGGACACGATCCACGGATCCTAGATTATGAAACTACCCCCTGGGGGCAGTTTCATAATCTAGGATCGTACATGAAGACCCTTTTCTGTACCTCGTTCAAGGGTTATCGTCTAATAATATTTAAGTCTGTTGGCTAAGACAACATTGGCCGTCCATAAGGTCGTCCATAAGTGTTGAATGAAATTGACCCGCATTGTCCCTGGGTCTCTATGGCGTACAGAAAAGGGTCCACATGTACGATCCTGGATTATGAAACTGCCCCCTGGCAGGGCCTATTACGTAAATTTTAAATGATACGACCATTGTACGATAAGATCTATCCAACGATGTACGACCTCTTGGACGATCTTCGTCCAATTTGGTTACGTAAAGCCGATCGTAGGGAAACACATGAATCGTTCGTACAAATTATTGTTTCTTTGACATACATCGTAATGAATCATAGATCTACTATGTGGAAGCTATGCACCTCCGCCCCCCTCAATCCACACACACTGTTTATGACCTATTGGGTTCCAGGGTTAAAGATCTGCCTCCTGGTATTCAACACACAGAACAAAATTTGGGCCTTAGCTATTTCAGTCAATTTTAGTTAATTTTCCGAGGATTAAAAAAAGCTGTGTATCTTAACGTTCATAAAGCCCTATTTCAATAATAGATCTGAATAAATGAAATGAATACATGAATCGAGACCCACGACACCCTCTCGAGGTGTCCTACGTTAGGACGTTTTTGGACGATATAAGACCATTTGCACGATGTAGGTTTCTCAAGTTTCTCATTTGATCGTATCGTACAAAGGTCTTACGTGTACGACCAAGCCGATTTATGTAACAATATCAGCCCTACGACCATTATACAATCTTTTAGATGATCTTTCAAAATTTATGAAACAGGCCCCTGTTTCACTAGTTTTGTGACATGTCTAGATGGCGTCTAGATGGTGTGTCCAGTTTCATATATGAACTAGCAATTAGACTTCGTTTTGTCCGTTCTTGCTTGCAGAATTGGTGCCGCTTTTCAAATCTGTCTAACACTTTTGTCACGAAACTAGTGAAACAGGTCCCATAATGTGTAAGTTTGTCTAATTTTTATGTTTGGGGTCTGTCTTTTCCTAGGGGATTCCCGATTTCAGCCTCTTACATCGCCACGGTGAGGCTATCTGATTCTAGACGCCTCCGGCCGCACCTGAGGTAATCAAGCTCCATCGTTAATTTTACACCCCCTGGGTCCGTCTGAAACCACTCACAACCATGTCGAAAGAGTCACATCACAAACCACACATCAGCAACTGCAATCTCAACGCAGCCTCAGGGATGGCTCCATGGAACTTCAGAGGTACAACGGGCAGACACACCCCCTCGCACAGTCGGCCACGACCCCAAACAGAACCAGGTGTTGGAGGACTTGACAGCAAAACCCTCATGTGACACCGCCCACCAGATCTACACTTGGCCACAGAGAACCCTGAAGAACCTGTGCGCGTTGCGAAGGATGAGGACCTAGTCGCGGCACCGCTAAATCAGGGCTTCATCATTTGCCCCTCCTCTCCCCTCCCCCGAGTATATATGTGCCTTTATTGGATAAATTCTGGCCTCGTCCTGCCCCGGGCCTCTGGTGAGACAATGCCACTTTTATGTGCACGCCCCACATGCCACCCAAATCGCTTAGGCGCTTAGGTATCTATCCCCTCCGGTCTGAGCTTTCCTCGCTGGAGAGAGCTCCTAAGTGAGTATCACAACAATAAACTCACTGATTACCTGAGATGTGCGTTGCCTCTGGGCTTCCTGGGAGACCACATCCCCTCTCCCTCCTCCGAGAATCACTCCTCAGCTCCAAGGCGTCCACGCAATTATCCGTCTATCCCGGACCTCTCTACAAAGCCCTCCGTCATGGGATGGGGAGCATAAGTCTGGGAGGCCGATCTCTCCCGCACCTACAGGCAGCTTAGGTATCTATACCCTCCAGCTAAGCGTCCCTCGCTGGACACATCGCGATGTGCATCTAATACACTGCACGAAAACCACCATTTTATTCATATATACGCCATCGCGGAAGTGCATGTATTGGCTGAATACTGACTTGTTTTCATATATATACGCTCAGGCCTTAAATACAGACACGTCTTGGCTGTATTTCACACTGGGCGTATATGAGAGGAAATGGCCTCTGCCCCCACCGCCTCCCGCCCCTTTGGGTTGGTAGAAGTACAGGTGTCCTCAGTAGGAAGCCCTACACCCCGCCACCCCCTCCACCCCCCACCCACTCTCAGTAAAGCCCTGTTTACTGGACGCTTATATACGCCTACAGATGAGGTGTATACACACGGGGAAAAGGACGACCTTGTATATGCAAAATACCTACTTACATACGCCGGGCGCATTCATATGTAAACTGATGGTGTTTGTGCAGTGATATATATGCAGCACCAGAAAATGCAGTACATCCATGATGTGTAGTTCGTGAATTGAAATAGTATGACATAGATGGCGAATATAATGAAACTACAGTAGAACCCCGCCTAACGGACACCCCGCGTAAGCGTACACCCCGTGTAAGCGGACACTTTTTCTCGGAACGAACATTTTCCCCTCTATTAGATGTTTAATTTAACCACGCGTAAGCGGACACCCCGTGTAAGCAGACAGTTATTTCGGTAACCCCGTGTAAGCGGCCACTTCCGACGGGCACCCTACCAAAAATGGAGTAATCTGTGTTTTTTTAATGAGTGTGTCTTAGTATGTTCATAGAAAATACATATATAATTCAAAGTTGAATAACTTCAGATCCAATTAATATATTGCAAAATCGATTTCAGATTTACCATCCCCTCTGTCTCCCCTAAATATCGGTATATACCACTTCAATATCGGTTCGGGAGAAACTTGAAAACCCCGCGTAAGCGGGCACCCCGCGTAAGCGAGCACCCCGCGTAAGCGTAGAGTTTGGCCCGGAACAGAGGGTATCCGCTTACGCAGGGTTCTACTGTATTCATGTATTTTGCAACCTTGGACTCTACAGTGTCATCCTGTAGTGTCCAAATACTTGCACTACAACCTGATTCAATATTAACGTTATCAAGGTTTAGTGGAAACAATTTATAAAGCCTTCTTTATACGTATATTATAGTACTTCTTATTTCAGTCTTTATTCATTGATCCTCTAATTACATCTTCAACTGCAGGCATAGAATAATGATGTAGTGCAGAAATTATTTAAGATGGTCACGTCCAAATTTGACTGGCTTCTTCGTTGTTTCTCTTTATAGAGAAATCATCCTAAACAACCTTTTCATATAAAACTAAATGAGTGTTTCACACATCTGGTAATCATTTGTGAAGCCTTTAGATGTAAGACAGAAGTTAGAAGTCAATACTTAGTGACCACTTATGATTTCTGGAGATATCATGGTGGCAGGATTCTTGTATACTTGTCTTATTCTACACATAATAAAGGAAATTCCACAAATTCCACATCATGAATAAAATCTCACTTTGGGGTAAAAGGGCAGAAAATGACTGATCCGAGAAGATGTTCTGTTACAGTATATATAAATGTAGCCGAGCCTTCCTCCATTTACAATTACGGATACATGCTTTGTCAGACACTTTAGCGAGGACTGTCCATATCTATAAGAAGGTGAATTTGAGATTAGATATCTTGCATAAAGATGTTGAGCCCTATAAATGAATATTAGCTTAATTCAATCAAGTTCATTCTTTCCTCCCCAAAGTAGTGGTTTTATGGGAATCCACTTAACATCAAATAAACTTATAAACTACTTAAATACGTATGTATGTGGATTGATTCACGGCGTTGGCGACATATCGCTGAATAGATCTCAACATTGCAAAACTCACTAAATGTCGAGTTATGAAACTACAATTAGGTTCACTCAATTGTTAACCATTCAGGTACCGCTGAAGTTACTGCTAGATAGAATGCGCAATGTCGTTGATATCTATGTGAAAATAAATAGTATACATACAAAAATAATCAGAAGTCAAAGATCCTGTATAAATGCCTCTTCCTGTCATTAGCAATGTCTCGTTTTCCTATGGTTTGTATATGCCGAAACCCTAAAGGAATTTCCTTTTGATATAGTGGTAGATAAACCATATGGACCTATGATAATCACCAAGAAGTCCTTTTGAATAGGATAAGTATAAAGACAGGGTTTAAGGGCCAGCCCATTACGCCAACAACATTTCAAAAATCACAGATTTGCTTGGCAACCAGTGTGACCATGCAACGAAAAGGATGATCCACATGAAATGATTTAACTAAAGATGATATGCCGAGCTTGCCATAATACTTTGCCCGTTCAGTGAATGTAAATACTAACGATATATACTCATAGAACCAAGTCGAAGAGGTTATTTCATATCACTTTTTACAATTGACGGTGGCACATTGACATTACATTACATTATATCATTGGATATGAACAATTATTCCACCCATCAGAAAATATATTGCTTTTCTGTATTTTGTCATCACGGAATATCAGACGATGATTTCATAGGCCCCTTGATACTATAATTTAAGTAGTCACATCATTTGTCCGTCCATATGCTCAGGCACTTGATTACCACACCTATCCCTTGAAAATACTACATCTGTAAAACATCATAAGTTTCCGTCATATCAAATCTAAGTAGTTTGTATCGTCGTTTGGATTTCCTTTCCAGTATAAATAGTTGTCCTTAAGTAACTTTGTCTATAACGTCAAACATTTCCTTTTGGATCATCCTCTTCCTCGGGTGGATCAAACACGGCCAATGTCCATAGTGCGGCATGGCATGGCCTACACCTTATGAGTGTGGTTCCCCCTCTCCATGGCAGAATTAGAGACGCCCGTGCTAGCTGTTCCCCCGGAGTTAGTGGAGGAAAAACCATGGCCGTCGACACTGTCATCCACACGCACACACCTGTACTTGCAACATGGCAGGCTGTTAAACAGCTGGGAGGCTGCCTTGTAGAAAGGCCTCATTGTGGGGATGTAGATAATGGGGTTCCAGAAGGAATTGGAGGCTCCAAGCCACGGCGTGATGAAGTCGGTGATTGAATTGAGCGACCGGCCAGTGATCATCTCTGGTATAGCGACGGTGATGAAGTAGGGTGACCAGGCTATGTAGAACCCTAGGAGAAAGAGACTGACTTTAGAACAAACACTCCAATATAATATTGAACCTAAGGCCCAGCGTCCATTGAGCTCCTGATACCATACTACAGACCATACGATGCGTACATCGGGGTGTATTCCCGGGTGTATCGGCTACGGATTAAAATTGACTTTCCAACCTGATATAGATTTTGTATCTGGAGATGCATCATACGGCTGTCGTAATGTATCAGTAACTCAATAGACGCTGGGCCTTACCTAACGACTGGTGATACCAATATGGCTGACATTTACAGGAAACTGTTAGCATTTTAGATTACCACTGAAATAAAGATTTATGACAAAATATCATATTCCACGCAATTCATAACCTTTAACCTTTTTTGATTGTAGAATTAGGACAATATCTTCTACGTTCTGTAATATAAAGTGATACTTTTTTGCCAGACATATGTCTACGATTTTGCACCTTCCCGATATGTCTCCGATATTTGCTTTTTTTATCGGTGCCATATCGGTCTAAATACCAATCGTAGTAGGTGGAAGCCTGTATGTCTGTATTGTGTATTCTTCCATAGATTTATTGCTATTCTATATGTAATGATGTAATTTACATCATCTGCCATATGTTGGTTTCCCTTTTATAATAAAGCTAACATTGATTATAGAATCTGTTTAAAAGTCACCTGAATCCGACTTAAATCTAGCGACTAGCGATGCGTGCCGTTATGTTTGATATACGCCACCCACCCCTATCCCTCTTTTCGGATGCAAGTATTCTCCAAGCACATTCTTCGATATACTTATACTATATACACCTGCTATCACTATATAATGACAGATTAAGAACACTCCCTTAGCAAAGTTTCTGTTATAGATTTTGGTATTGGTATTCATATTGATATTCATATAGAAACGATCGCTGTAAGTTTGGGGTGCGATAGCGTAATATAGTCGCGATGCAACATATCCCCTTAACGTCTTTCTCGGTCATACTCATTTTAGGACAGATCCTGTTCACTCACGAGACGAGGCTTAGTCACAGCCTAACCCACTATCCCGTGTCACTACTAGATGTGACATTGAGCTACATGTATACCTAACAATACTAGAAAAAAGCCAACAACGAAACCATGAATGGGAATCACCCAACATGGTCACAAGCTCAGTCTGTATCTAATGAGATAGCAAAGGATACAACTCTATGTTTTTGACATGCGATCTTCTAGGATTACATCCAATGTTTTTGGGTCTGCGTCATTGCATTATGTTTACAGTTTCAAAGAGTGGTTTAAAGAGAATTTCAGAAGAGTTTTGACCCTATGTACGACGGGGGTAATAAACTCTAGCTATAATGTTTCCTAACGATAGTTAGAAGAATTGTATAATGGGAGTATGATTAAGATACGATTTGGCGCATGCAATTTAGGCCAATCTTATGATCAATGGCAGCTTGAAAAACAAGGGGAAATCTGTACAGTGGAAAATATAAAGGACGCCAGTCATCATTCTCATCCTTATTGGGAGGAGCCTAGAATGACCATGAACATATGCATGTCTATTTGGGATATAGGACCCCGATCACACATACATGGTTGTCATAGTAAGGGGACTAGAACGTTTTTTCAAATAGTACATATAATAGAGAAAACCTATGAAGGTTTAGGGTCAGAGCTTGTATTCCATTGAATTTGAATCCTACAGTAATTCACGAGGCGAAGCCATGTGGATTAAAGTAGCGATTAAACTCGAATAGTCTATGGAGAAAAATACCAGGGTAACACAAAACAATATATCCCCATTCCCTGCACAAGAAATGATATCACTGCTTTACTAGAACATTTGATCGCACACAACCTCTACAGTTTTATGTTAATCTCCAGCCTTCTCTCTCAGACAAAGCTACTAGCTTACCTCAATGCCTATGATTAGACATTGATTCACCATTGGTTAATATATTTCTCCATTTCGCCGCCTATGTTTCTGAATTGGTCTTTGCGAAGAGAAATTTCTTAAGTACAGACAATGTATTCCTTTGACATACTATGACTATTAGGCAAACCTTGTTCCTTCTATCCTGTTTAATGCATTAGTATACACCTATTCTAATTAAGTAATCAGTTATCATCTGTTCACACATGTAGATTTCTATACCATTATAAATATTCCTGTTGTTGATACTTGAGATCAACTATTAAATCCATTCTCTGTGTTTATTGAAACATTCTTGATACTTTCAAATACAAATGGCTTGCTGATCAATATTCTCTTACTTTTATTTGATGAAATGATTTAGGTATACCGCGCTCTTCCATTATAAATGAAATAACATTTGCTCCTAGTCTTAAAAGACTGTCAAAGATATCTGACCAAACGTTCTATTTGCGAACTATAATTAGGACAATCTCTGAAGGTATAGACTGTGTTGGCCGTCACCTCAAGCCAAAACACATCTAGCATATATTTTGGCTTCAGTTAGCTGAGGTTGTTTAGCCTGGGGGCTCTCTCCGAAGCGAAGAGAGCCATTTTTAGGTCAGAATATGGTCCGTATGAACGACAGCTGCCTGAGATCTATTTTCAGAAATCTGGCCCATAATAACTCCAAGTAAAGGGACGTTTGAAGTAATAAGTAACTTCTGTGCTACCATATTCTTTTCTGTTGTGCCATGAAAGCCCACGTACGTGACTTATTTCTGACGGATGTCATTCATAACTCACAATGGATTGACGTACAATGTGAACATACATGTAGGATTGACCATATAAGAGCATTGGAGGTATGAAATCTGGGATGATACTGATGGCTTACGATAGAAACAGTGAGCCTAATATTATAAAAGAACTGCTATGACGTCTTTCCCTCTCGACCCTGCAAACATAAAAGTGTCTTGTCCTGAACTTATATTTTCGTATCTTATGGAAAGATATTGTACCAACAATGCAACAATAGAACGGTCAGTATACTGCTAATGACAATGGAACAATAGAGACTTGCTTGATGGCCATCGACTGGAGCTACTTTGCATTTCTAGATTAAATTCTCCCATTAAATTATGCTTTCTCTAGTTGTGAGAAAGCAATATTTCTCCATGTGATATGGGGGTATATTTTCATTGTGATATTTGCCCATAGGCACAGCAGGGGAAGGGACAAACGTTGAACCCTATTACCCCTCGACCGTCTGTGCAAACAGTGGGGGTTGAGTGGAGCGACTTTTGCCTAAAAGGAGGAGGAACACTTGCTGGCATTAGGGCTAACTGAAGGAGTTGGCGGTAATGCGCTACAGAGGGTGGTCGCAAAGGACTGACTCATGTGGTTCTGGTCACATGGTTTCGGTCACATGACCACCCAACTCCACAACCCGTCTGCGTCCACTTCCACCCTGGGACGCCACCCAAAAGGAACTACCTGCAGCACTCCGGCCCGACTCTGGGTTTATACACAATATTAACTGGTTTCAGATACAAGCAGCAGTTATCTCCGAGGACAAGACGCGTAGTAATCTCCAAGCGATAGCGAGGTGATTACACAGAGTCTAGGCCGAGGAGATTACTGCCGCTTTTATCTGAAACCAGTTTATATTGTATTTATTAACCACCGTTCCTTGCTTATAATTACGATGCTCTTCTGATACTTTACCGATGCGCCCTCTATCGTTAATGAAAATATTGTTCCTAAAATGCCTGTGAGGTGGCAGTTATGTATCCCTTCGCCATGTTCGTTTCATGTTGTCATCGGAGGATGGATTATACTCAAATACAGGGCAAATCAAGAATTTGTTGACAACTGTAATCGGACCGCTTATAGACCGATTATATAGCTTAGGACACACTGCCATAGATGAATTCACCAAACACGAACTGTAAACACTGTTGATTGCGATCTTGTGATCGCTAAGTTGTCTGCTGCTGTGTCTTGGGTCAAAACGATGATTTTACACCAAAATACGGAAATAAGACAAGGTAAGAACTTGTTGAAAACTGTAATGTGACAAATTATGGAGTTTAGGAGACAATGCCGCAGATGAATTCACCAAACTTATAAAACTATTCTGTAATTCACATTGATTTTGACGTTGTGTGATTGTCTGCTGTTGTCATTGCGGGTAATAGTTCGCGTTGCGCTCGCTGGGCGCCTGATGTTGTTTGTGGAACTATTTCCAGTAATCTCCTGTAGGAGTTTACGGGCCTCAGTAATCTCCTAGTAGCTAAATACCCAGACCCAATGCTATTTCTATGGGGACTCTGTATTAGGTGGTTAATAAATCCCGAGAAACTCCGCAGAACCATCAAGGAAAAATGGGTGAAACCTCTTCAGACATCACAAATTCACCTCAGACCACAAAGACAGAGTTGGAACTGAGTTGGCTCACCAGGATAATCTCGGAGAAGCGGATGTTTGCTACAAAGCGCCTGCAGCTCGCCATCACGCACCACGTGGTGGGAACCGCTCACCCCAGGGCGAGTACACAACATATCTGCGTTAAACTCGCCCCGCTAAACTAAAACGTCTTTAACTCGGCAACAACGATATCTAAGGGATGCCAGAACATAGCAACATAGGAAAAAAACTGCATATACAAAGGTCATATAGCCTTTAGACACCATGTCTTCAGTACTGACTCTCAGATATGTCAAACAACATGAGCAGCAGGGATAGCAAAATTGGTAATATACCTAGAACCTGATATTACAAAACCCTTAAAATACCTCCTAAGGGATACTACAATATGGTCAGATAGCAAAACACTGCATATGAAAAGATTATATAGTTTTTAGATTATTTAGGAAGCAAATAAGTGGAAAATTGCAGATGTGTAAAGGGGACATTAATAGTTCACACATGAAAAAGGCTGCTGTAGGCCACTGAGAAGACATATTGTTTGCTGTACTGAGTCCACAAAGGACCGGACTATGGAGTCCAATACCAAATTTAATCTAATGAGTCATTGTAATACTTAAAAGAACACAGAACCAATTAATGGTTTTCAGCACTAAGAATTATAGGGGTTCAGGCATTTTGACAGGAGGTCTCTTAAACAGCTGTTGTCATGGTAATCCGACCACTTGCCATAGTGACAACAAGTGGAAGTGTTAACTAGAAGGATAGATCTGCAAAATAAAACAATAAAACAAATATTTCCAGGGGGTAATAAATCACAAAAAGTGAGCTTTTGGCATTTTTGGACTTCCACCAGCTCCCACTCTGAAGATATCCAATTTATTATGATTTTTCTTGACTCAAATTATCGGGGTCGAGTTCTTGATGTTACATATATATAGATTTTGATGATCGAATATTGATATTTAAGGTTCCAGAGGCCTAAAATAGGTTTAAAATCACCCGGAAATGACCCAAAATTGAATAAAAGTGACATAATTAATCAAATTCTTGGGAAATGGCACTGGATATATGTGGTTCCTGAACTATTACCTATAGTGTGATGTCTCATGGTCAATTTGGAGCAAATATTGAATCAGTGGAATGTTTTTTTCTACATTTTTTAGGAAATTCAAATTTTGTAAAAAGGGTATGTCCGGGTGAAAATTCAGCAGAATATCAGCCTCCCCCTTATTACCCATAATGTGTTTTGGTCCAAATTTGCAATTAGAAATTAGACAATAGGTGGTAGTATATGTGTAGCAAAAAAAAAGGAATTCCTCTGCAATCTTTTTCCTGAGGGTCTTATAAGTGGTTTCTATGAAAAATGTCCAAATTTCTTATCCGGACACACAATTCAGATTAATGCCCATTGTGTCTGCTATTATTGCATTATTCGAGTCAATGTCCGGGCGAGTGACACATGAGTAATGTTTTTCAGATAGCGACATTTTTATTAGTTGTGATAGAAAATTATTGACCGTTTTGGCCACCAATAGGACCAGTAGGAGTAAATACACACTGCTGCTATGGGTATAGTTATCATACACAGATTGCACTGTACGCCGTGAATCGTTGTACTGGCTACTTTGGATACCAACAGATTGCACGCTTTGAGTGACAAAATGCATGCTTTGAGCCATACCTACACGCTTTGAGCTACAGAATGCACGCTTTGAAGAAATAAAGCATTTTGATTGGTCCAGAGGCCGACAACAGAATTCTAGGCGCAAGATTAAAAAAATGGCGGATCGCTTCACTTCACGGCGTTGTACAGTAACCACAGAGCCGTGCCGGCTCGTTCAGAACGAATTTCTCCAAAACAACTCATAAATCTACCCCGTATTGGCACCATAACTATGGTTTCACATACTTTTTTATCTTTTTTATTTTTCATTTGTATTCGACAGGTACATTGTCGCTCTTCCACAACTACTACATTGTCCCTCCACCATACTGCCCTTCCACCATACTGCCCTTTTACCATACTGCTCCTCCCCCATACTGCCCGTCAACATAACTTACCCTCTACTATAATGCCCCTCCACGTTACTGCCCCTCTACCATACTGTTCCTCCACCATACTGCCCTTTCACCATACTGCCCTTTCACCATACTGCCCCTCTACTATACTGTCCCTCAACCATACTGCCATTTTACCATACTGCCCCTCTACTATATTGTCCCTCCACCATACTGTCCCTCCACCATACTGCCCCTCCACCATACTGCCCTTTCATCATACTGCCCCTCTACTATACTGTCCCTCCACCATACTGCCCTTTGACCATACTGCCCCTCTACTATATTGTCCCTCCACCATACTGCCCCTTTACCATACTGCTCCTCCACGATACTGCCCCTCAACATAACTTCCCCTCTACTATACTGTCCCTCCACCATACTGCCCTTTTACCATACTGCCCCTCTACTATGAGAAAACGTGGTTACTGAGCCCGTACAGGTGGACGTTCGAGGTCATTTGATGAAAAAAAACGGCCCGACGCCGTAGGCGGGAGGGCCGTATTTTTTCATTAAATGACCGAGAACGGACACCGTACGGGTTCAGTCACTACGTTTCCTTATTACTTTACACCTCCAACTCATTTAAAATCCATTTTATCAACTTTCCTGGTTCATGATTCAATCCCTCCATTCCCGTATAATACCGGTGCATTTCACTACGGCCCGCTAGCGGGAAAACCCGGTAACTGACGCTGGAACTTCACTTCCCGTGGGAGTTAAGGAATGACGAGTACTGCATATATATATTCTATAATCGTACCAAATATGATGAAGATCGGTTGATTTAAACCGAAGATATCGGCGTTTCAATACGGCGACTTCTACATTCACTGCACACTGGGAGATGGGAGGGTGAAAACTCGGCAACGGTCGACGTGGAGCGGTCTATGAAATGTATGACACAGGACGACCTGGAACTCTGGTAGCCAACATAATTATGACGTTGACAATGCGGAGCGGCCTAACGGGAAGCGGTCGGACTTGTTGATATCGATCAGTCTCGCAGATTTAAGCTATTTAAACGGTTTGATGTGAACGCCATACGTCAGGTGCCTCAATATTTGGACAGTACACTTCCATTTGTTACAGGTAAGGCTAAGAAGTCTCGGAAGTTATGAATCGGAGAGAACCGCCATTTTCTTTGTTTGTTTTTGACACGGACACTGGTCTCGCTTTATCGCGATATTTAACGTTAGCGGGCCGTAGTGTATGTAGCAGCGGGCGCGAACATTTTTACATTGTGGAGCCTATGGGAATCACTACGGCCCGCTACAATGTCAAATGTTAAAATGTCAAATGATGGTTGCGGTAGTGATAGAAAAGTTGGTTATATAGCTGGATCCTGAGATCATAGAACACAAAATAATAGCTTAAAATGTGTCTAAGGGATGCCAGAACATGGCAACATAGCAAAAAACTGCACATATATAAAGGTCATATAGCCTTTAGACACTATATGTCTTCAGTACTGACTCTCAGATATGTCAAACAACATGAGCAGCAGGGGTAGCAAAATCGGTATTATACCTGGAACCTGATATCACAAAACACTAAAAATAGCTCAAGATGTTCCTAAGGGATACTACAATATAGCCAGATAGCAATAAACTGCATATGAAAAGATTATATAGTATTTAAATTATTTAGAAAACAAATATGTGGAAAATTGCAGATGTGTAAAGGGGACATTAATAGTTCACACATGAAAAAGGCTGCTGTAGGCCACTGAGAAGACATATTTTGATCCTGTTTGCTGTATTGAGTCCACAAAGGACCAGACTATGGAGTCCAATACCAAAGTTTAATCTAATGAGTCATTGTAATACTTAGAAGAACACAGAACCAAGTAATGGTTTTCAGCACTCAGAATTATAGGCGTTCAGGCATTTTGACGGGAGGTCTCTTCAACAGCTGTTGTCATGGTAATCTGACCACTTGCCATAGCGACAACAAGTGGAAATTTTAACTAGAAGGATGGATCTACAAGATAAAACAATAAAACAAATGTTTCCAGGGGGGGCAGCGGAAATGAAAATTTGGGGTCTCTGCCCAGGGACTATTAGGCAACAGTATCAAAAGGAAAGCTATTTTTCAAAGGATTCATAGGGATTACGAAATTTGCTGCATTCAGGAGACGCATTGTACGAAAGAGCTTGTCCTCCTATGGATTACGGAATGTGTGTGTGTGTGTGTGTGGGGGGGGGGGGGGGGGGGGTAAGGCCTTCTTCTTTAATGGCACTAGTAGTGCTGGAGGGGTAGCAATCTTCAAATAAGATCAGTCAGTCAGGTTTCTTATTTTGCAAATACGCTCGGAGTGGGACCATTTGATAATTGGATCGGTGTATGCACCTACACAAAATCATGAACCAGCTCAACTTAGGCTGCTTTCCCTTCTGACGGACAGCCTAGAAGGCTCGGATGAAATCCCTCTAATAATGGCGGGCGATTTTAACGTCCCTATTAATATAAACCTGGATAGAAAAAATATTAACACAGCTGTTCACTCAAAAAGATACAGGGAGAGTCTTACTAATTTTTTGGAGGAACATGACCTTGTTGATGCCTGGAGAATTTGTAATCCGAAAAGCAGGAACTACACTTTTCACTGAAAACTTCAGGCTTCGTGCATAGATTATATTTTTGTCTCTGAAAAACTTAATAATAGAATCTGTAAATGTTCAATAGCACCTAGCTCTATGTAAGATCACTCTCCCACCACCATCGATCTTCTCGGACATCCCACTTAGGAAGCCAGGGTTCTGGAAGTTTAATAACTTACTCCTGGCAAATAGGGATTTTACGGCCAAAATCACTACACTGATTCAGGAGACTTTTACCGAAACGCAAGACCTCCTCCCTACTAGAAAATGGGAATTCTTGAAATACAAAATCGAAGACTTCACCATTAGATATTCAGCCTCAGCTAAAATAAAAATAAAACAGAAGGAAAAAGAGAAATTATATGATAGATTGGATGGGGGAAGGACATCTTGCAAGAGCTTACCACAATTAAGAAGGAGGTGGAATTCTCACAAAGAAAAAGGGTCCTGTATTATTCCTTTCACTCTAGTTGTATCTGGGCACGGTATGCAGAGAAGCCCTCCAAATATTTTCTAGGGAGATATTCTGGCAGAACAATATAGGTTCTACAAGAATTTATACAGTGGTCAACAATCGCAACCTCCTGAGGAATCTAGTTTTGAGAGTTTTTGCAGTAAGGGTAGTATCCCACTCATTTCTGATAGAGATAGAGAGATGCTAGATAGTCCCCTTTCTAAACTTGAGCTCACAATTGCAGTGAGGAAACTTTAGAAAAACAAGAGTCCCGGCTCAGATGGCCTCACTTCTGGATTTTTGTGTTATTTCTGGGAAGTCCTTCTTGACCCCATGTATGAGTCTTTTACTCAATCCAAGAATTCTGGGGAGTTGGGGACTGAGCAGCGTAGAGCTATAATTACCTTGTTGCCGAAGAAGAATTCTGATAAAAGATATCTTAAAAACTGGAGACCTATTTACTTACTTAATACAGACTACAGGGTTTTCACAAAATTATTGGCATATAGGCTGCAACAGGTAGTTGACTCCATTATACATACTCACCAAACAGGCTTTATAAAGGGCAGGTTTATAGGAATGAACATTAGAACTGCACAAACTGCTGACATAATTGATCTTATAGATAGGGATAATTCATCCAGCCTTATTTGTACTTTGTACTTTGATTCGGTGGAATGGAATTCTTTCTTTGCTCAAGGCCTTTGGGTTCGGCAACAAATTTATTGAATGGATCAAACTCATATATAGTAATTTAGAATCATGTACTATAGAGGAAATCCATGAAAGTTTAGGGTCTGAGCCCGAATCCCATCGAGTTTGAATCACGTAGTAATTCACAAGGCGAAGCCGCATGAATTACTACATGATTCAAATGAGATTGGATCGAGCTCTGACCCTAAACTTGAATGGGTTTCTGAATTTATCTCACCCTTAATATTGACTAATGGGCTAACATTTGTGACATTATCCCCCATTGGATATTTTTCATAAATATCTAATAGGCATTAGATACGAGTTCCCAATGTTAAGTCTATGGAGAAAAAATATCTGGGGTGAGATAAAACCAATAATAAACACAGTTCTGAATGGTTCAGTCCCACACGATGCACCAGACAGGGCTGTTGCATTTCCCCATACTTATTTCTCATAGTGGTTGAACTTAGAACTGGCGATTGGTATTCGCAAAAATAAAGAAATTCATGGCATACATGTTGGCATGAAGGGAATAAAGCTAGCCCTTTTTCGCGGATGACATTAGCGTTTTCCTGAAAGACCCCCAGTCTTTGAACCTAATGCTAGATATGTTGGAAAGGTTTAGACACTATTCTGGGCTTAAACTGAATCCAGAAAAGTCCTGTCTGATGACTTTGGGTGTGTGCTCCCTCCCAGTAATGGGTATACAGACTACGGACAAGGTAAATGTATTGGGTGACCTTCTCTCCTCTAAGCCCTCTGATCGCTCCAATTACCAATTGAATTTCAAGGGTAAAATACAAAAGTGTTGCCAAATATGCAAAGACTGGCCAAGCAGGAAAGTCTCCCTGAAAGGGAAGATAACAATTGTTAATTCTTTGGTGATTCCCACTATGCTATACCCAATCACGAACTTACCAGTCCCCAAGGGAGTATTCGGGGAAGTTAAAAAAATTATCAATGAATTCATATGGGGCAGCAGATCTAACCGTATCGCCTATAAACCCTATGCAAGCCTATTAATAAGGGGGGACTCAAGCTTCTAGACATAGAAACCATGTACACAGCTGCTCACTTGAAGTGGATTCAAAGGTTATGCATGGACGATTGAGCCTCCTGGACTTTTAATCTTCAGGCGCAATCTAGATATAAAATCATCTCTTTATTATTTCTTTCTGGCAAAGAATTTCTTCACCAGAGCGAAATGTTTCTCCTCCTTCTACAGGGAGTTGTTACATGAATGGAATCAAGTTTATGGTCATCTCCCTGTTACAGAGATGGAAAAGCAAAATGAGTCACTATGGCACAACAGGTACATCAATATAAAAGGAAAACCTCTGTGTTATGAGGCTTGGAGGAGAGCAGGAATTCTCAAGGTAGGGGACCTTTTATGTGATGGAAAATTCATGTCATTTACCGAGCTAAAGGAAAAATATAAGGTCAGGGGTACATATTTGGACCTGATTACAATCCATAAAATATCCCGTGGGGAGGTCCATGACCTTGGAGACAGATGACACCAACGATATGGCTCTACTGCTTCAGAACAAAGATCAGGAAGTGATTAATGTTTCCAGGGCTCCTAGCTGAGTATTGTACAGTTTCCTGTTGGACCTGGAACATAGGGATTTAAGGTTTTGGGAGGGGAGAACCTCCTCCATTCGGAGGAGGATTCCCCTTCCTCCCTTCAATGGGGGAAAATGTATAATATGCCCTTCAAAGTCACGATGGTTGCCAAACACCAATCCTTACAATTTAGAGTATTACATCGCATAGTCCCCAATAACAGCTACCTATTCCAGAGGAAGTTAATAGATAGCCCTCTGTGCAGTTTCTGTAACATTAAGGACACGATTGGACATTTCTTTTACTCTTGTTCAAAAGTGAAACCCTTTTGGGAGGCCTTCTCCCACTGGTTCAACAGTTTCAGTGAGGTGCCCTTAGAGGTGATGGAAAGGGAAGTTCTTTTTTGGGTGGAGTCCAACGGTATCTATCATAAGAGCCTAAATTACACCCTCCTTTCCCTGAATTTCTATATTTATAAACAAAGACTCTTCCAAGGAAGCGAGATTTCCCTTCTTCTGTGGTTGTTGGAATTTCAATACCAATTGAGGATAGAGGAACATTTGTGCGATCTGGAAAATAATCCAGAAAGATTCCAAAAATGGGAGACTATCATGTCACATCATGGCACACTCAAGACTCAGGCTTATAAGAATTGGGTTACGATTTGATGCTTTTCAATCTGTTATTGCCATAAGGACAAATAACCCACAGATAAGGGTACTTTGGTTCTTTTTGTTAATTCCCAGGTTTGGCTTAAGGTTTCGTCTAATGTACGGTGTATTTCCAAATTTATTTTTTTACCGTGTATGTCCAATATCCATTTGTTGTCAGTATTCCGATTTGTATCTAACTGTATTCATTTAGTTAATATAAAAATAAGAAGAAAAAAAAGAAGCTTAGTCTAGTTGTTGAGCCCAGTATGCGTTAAGGCCAAAGATTAATGATCTAAGTAGTTATTAAAGGAGAGTTTAGCCTCAAGGCTATAGCTACGTATTGTGAAATACTATTCAGAAGAATTCAGCCCTAAAGATATAGTCAAGATGAATGAGTTTCTGGAAAAGAAACTCTACTATTAATTTGGTTGGAAAACCGTATACTATGTATTATTTTCAGGTATTGTTCGTCGTTGGATTGATCACATGTAGCCTTTAGGATACACAATTTTCCGTCGAGGGAGACTTCACATGTATGATAGGTATCTTATAGCATTTCTGGATCAATAAATAGAGCTGTTGCTCCTTAAAATAAAAAAAGACAAACTAATATACATGAATTATTATTTTACTAATATTGGTGCACAATTAGCAGTAGAATGCCCCCAGCTGACAACCAGAGATTAACAATGAATCCGCTCACATAGACGAAAGCATGATAATTGGCCCGGCTTTAATTGACGATTGTACTAAATTAATAAGTATTATTGAGAAGGGGGAATCAGCCGGTATTAGGTACTTGAATTCGACCTTCTTAAAGAGTATTTTCAAAATTAATTCTAAGATCTTACGAACTATATAATAAATTGGACACTTGATAAAGTGACTTTCCCGATGTCATTAATAAGCTGTGCTGTGACACCCTTACCCAAACAGGGTGCTCTGACTTAATTCGAGAACTGGAGGCCAATTACAGTCCTATCCTTGGTCTCTAAACTTGTGGAAAGGGTAATACATAAGTACTTAATGGACTTTCTTAATAAAGGTGACATCAGTAATAAGAATCAGTATGGTTTTAATGCAAAATCGATCACCTTCGCAGGCTATATTCCATGAATATCATAGGGAGAATCAGAACAAGAGACTTTGTGCCTTTATTGACCTGAAAAAGGCTTTTGATAGTGCTGATCATCATTTGTTATTGGAAGATCTCAGCGGAATAGGTATAGAAATAGACGCAGTAAATCTCCTTCGCTCTTACTTGAGAAACCGCCAGCAAAACATCAAATGCAGGGACTGTACGATACCATGTCTCCAAATTAAATACGGTGTACAACAAGGTTCCGTACTCGGCCCAATGCTGTTCATTATATTCATTAATGACATTTTCCGAACATTACACCAATCCAAGGTTGTGATATATGCTGATGATCTCATAATAGTCAGTGAGAAAAAGCCAGATACTGTTAGGAATATGAAGCATACTGAACTGGATATAGTGAACGACTTCTTTGCCAGTAAGAAACTGAAGTTAATATAAAAAGATCAATTCTCATGTGGATTAACAATGCCAAAATTAACATTGAAGACCTAAGATGATGCATCATCAGCCTCTGAAAGTAGTAGACTGCTACAATTACCTGGGTATCCTACTGGACAATGAGCTGAGTTTCAATAAACATGTGGAAAAAACACTAGGCAAAGTAAGACAACGCTGGTACAAATTAAAACAAATTCGACACTTTATAGATACAGCTACTGCCCTGAAAATAGTGAACCAAATGATAATACTGAAACTAGTGTATGTTAGCTTCGTTTATTACAGTACAAGTGTAAAAAACCGGGAAAGATTAAAAGTGATTGCCAATAATTGCCTCAGAACAGCTCCGTACACGACGAATACAAACAAGATACATGTAAAGGACTTACATGAACCAGCCTCTATTTTCCCCTTGTACTACCGGAGAGCTAGCTACCCAGCTGTTTCTGATAATTCACTGGTGGCAGAACGACCAAGATAATGTTATTAACAGCTTGGAAGAGTGCAACACTCGAGCGAAAAATAAGATTAAATTGAGGATAAAAAGACCTAACAAGGAAAGGTACAAGCATAGATCTCTCCACAAAGGCAATGGGTTTTGGAACCTGCTCACTAAAGCACTACAACGTACCATTCGGAAACCGGCTTACTGTGGCCGTACGTCATAAATACACGGTAAAATTGACGATCAGATGAACCGACGCCAGATACATACCCCGTACGTCAACTAGGTGTCGCACGGATATAAATACGACATGGATAGGAGCGGGCCGTATGTGTAGGATATACTACCACAGGTATATAATAATACTTCAAAAAAGGACTTCAAATAACAGATAAAACTGCACCTATACTTAAACTAGATATAATGACAGAACTAAACTGAATGACGTGTACATACGGAGTCAAATGACCCGGCTATGTAACTAACATCAAACCAAACACATTGAACAGTGCTAATACAAGAGCAACAGAATTATATACAGGTAAAGAAATAAAGAATCATATGACCTTACGTGATATATACTTCTCAGGCTAGAATCTTTCGCCGACCCAAATGCGCAATGCGCTCACAAAATGTAGTACTTTTGCTAGATTACTGTTTAGTAGCTAGGTCCATGGAGCAATCAAAGATTTGTCTCGTCCTTTCATGTCATTATGTATATATATATTCCAAGACGACGCATAGAAGAACGCCAAAGTGAGGGTGAATGTAATACCTTTATGATCAAATAAACTAAAATTCACATTTGTACCAGTAGACGGTTGCAAGGCTCATCTGTCAGCGACGTTTGCCCAACGTGTGTATTGTTCTTTATACCGTGCGACCATGGCTTGTTGTCCTACATATATGTGATGCAGTACTTCTAACTATCGTTGCCGATATCGGTCAGGTCTTTTGTTCGTATAGAGTTATTTTTCGTTCCAAGATGATGAGTGTTCATTATCTAATAGAGATGATATAGTCTAAGGGTGTGTCTTTGTTTAACCATACCGCGGGGGTGACTTAGCCATAAATGAGGTGCATGTATTACACCATTACAACGTCTGATCTGCATCTCAGGACAGTCGACCAGGTTTCTTCGAGATGCCATACTTTTCCTTGAGCTTTTAGTTTGACCTGTGGAGTATAACTGCCTATATTCCGTTTACCAAATACGTAAATTGAGCAAGAACATTCTCCCTTTCTACACATATGGTCGCAACTTTGGAATCAAGCTGCCAGGTATGGAATTTTATGAGTAATTCACTTACAAAAGAATGGAAATAGTCCATGCACAGATGTATGGTCTGCATATCGGCCCCAACCTATGATGGTAGGTAACTCTTTATAGGTCGTCCGTATAATGCCCCTGTTATTCTTGGAAACAAACAATCTCAGCAATGAATTCATCGCCTGAGTATTGTGTTTAATTTTTTGGGACTCTAAATGTATCCCTGTGATATCAGCTACATCAATTCTAGAAGTTAACTCGAGTCGTATTGGTACAATTATTAAATCATTTAGTCTCATATCTTGGTGGTGTGTTCAATATGTTCTGTATTCTATATTGTGAAACATATTTTCTTTTTTGAGTTTTCAAACGAATATGGTATGTTCCCAGTTATTGTGTATGTTACTATGATGATGGCAGTAAAAGACTTACCAAATGTCATGATGGCTAGGGTCCTGAAGATGCGCATGTCACGTTTCCACTGCGTGTCATCAGGAGTAGCCCCTCCCCCGTGATGCACTTGCACGCGTGAACTCCCTCCTCGTAGGTGTTTATCCTTGGTACGAGCGAAATAAAATATCCCGCCGAAACAGACGACTATCACAATCGTAGGGATGATCTCTACTAAAATAAGAATAACGACGTTGTACGCGAGGTTCCCTGCCCAGTCTGGCACGCACATGAAAGCGTGGTCGTAATATTTAATGCTTGTTCCTGCAGCCCCAGTAATGGTTGGAGCCAAGAGGATTATCATAGATACCCAGATTCCCACGTGTACTCCTATCACCCGGTTCTTGGACAAATACCGAGAATAATGCAGCGGGAAAGCAAGTGTGAGAAGTCTGTCTATGTTCATAAATGTGAGCGTGGCTATGGAGATGCTGGCAAATAGTGACTGGCCGTAACCGTCTATGATACACACAGGGTTGCTCGGTTGGAGTTGATATCCTGAGTAAGTGTTGTAAGACACTCTGATGATATGCACCAATCCTAAGGAGAAATCCGCTATTGCCAGACTCAGCATGCCGTAGCCTGTGCATGGTCGGATAGTCTTCATCCGTGGTACCACTACGAAAACTAAAATGTTCAGGCTGACCATAAGGAGGGGTAGAGTCCACATCATCACCTCCTGTGCCGGGTGAGGGTAGGGCCGCGGCTCCTTGCTGGTTAGATTCTCTGCCATGGAGACCGTGGGTGCGAAACTTGCAGGCTGCATGTTGGGTATTTCACAATTTTCTTGGCAGAGGGGCACAAATGACAGGCCGACCGTATCGGCAGCTGTCCGTGTCTGGTCTCCGCGGTCTTCTGTCAGCGTGTGGGCCTTGACTGGAGTGATGTCTCGTTAGTGGCCCGGAGTCTGCGCTTAGACCACTCCGGGTGTGGGTGTCGTCAGTGTGGGTCGTCAACGCCAGAGATGTAATGCAGCCACCAGCCCCGTATGTCTCAATGAAAGTGATCCCAGATGTAGCCATGGGTTGCTTCAACACTTGATAAACAGTTGGATCCGCCCGATGCGCGGCACGACTGTGTTATGAAGTGATCCTGGTTTACATGCACGGTCGCATGGGTTTTCCTTCAGTAGAGGAGGGAGCGGCCCGCTCGGTGGTTCCCCCAAACCATCTGGGCGTGACGTGCATGGCAGGCCAACTGTGTCCAAAAACTTTCCAACCGACCTGTTTACTGCATAATCTCCTGTAATATTCCTTTTTCATAACGATGTTTTCATCAAAAGACATAACCACGATAACCATATTTCTGGAGGCCCCACAACCCGACTGGGCGACGAAGACTCCGCTCGAGAACTTTGTATTTGGAACCACAAGACTGTGTGTGACACGACCCAAAGGGTTCACACGATAGTACAAGAGATCAATAAATGATATCTTTACGTAATCATTCAAACGATTTTTTCTATTCCGGGAATCTTTTTCCAATCTAAACGGTCTTGTACACATAAGATACTGACATTTTCAAGCGTAGAAGTAGAGGGAAATGCATTATATTTGGGATTGAAATGGATTTGCACAAGAAATATGTCTATAGTGGAGAAAATATTAATAACCATTCATAAACCATGGAGATATTGTTGTCTATCAAATATAGCACAATTACATGAATATATATACAGCGCTTGTTTCTTTGAGGCTTAGAATTAAAATCAGTCATTATTGTGAAAATAAACATGACGTGACTCGAATGGTCCTATCAATCTCGTTCGGTTAGTTGCACAGGCGAACAGCCGATAAAATGATTCTAGAGATGCTGATCGTTCAGTTAAATATATATCTCATCCGCTTATTTCTACAGTGCGAAACGACACCAATAATATATTCTATTTCTGATATCAGCTTGATATATATATACAGCTCCTATAGCCATTCCGATTCACCCGTTTCTTGGCGGCTGCTGGGAAACTACACTACACATACATGTACTTTTGATTTTGTTCCGGTCCCGTTTTTATCTGCACTAATTTTGTTAGACAATTGCTAAATTATGCATGCATTGATATATCAAGTATATCTTTAACTTTTTTAAATATGGTTAGCTCAAATATATTCATGCCGTTAAGTGTATCGAGAAATGTAAAGTTAGCCTATCAGCTCACTTCTTGATTGAAAAGTGAAGCATGTTAATCATCACAATGAATGTTTTATCTTACACAGGGCGAGTCAGATGTCGTAAATTTGCGTTTCTAAATTGTGTGAATCTACGTAAATTTATGTAAATCTACATAAATTTATGCAAATATTTTAGAGACGTAAGTAAACCTTAACATTTCAATGTTCCTTCTACATAAAAATTTACGCAAATTCTCCCAGATAAATACCTAAATTTACGTTGCTAGAACTTATCTGTGTTTACTGGATTCAGTATGTCAATCCTGTCATTTTATACTTTGTTGTGAAAATTGTAATCTTGCACTGTGTGCTTGTACAAAAATTACTAATGAATTTGTAATAGTTGAGAATATGCTATAACATAGTGTAGTGCGAACCAAGTAGAGACACGGAAATATAGTATAAAGATACTGGAGATAAGTATAAGGAGTGCAAAATTACAGGTATTCTTTATATGGAAGTGGCCAGTCAGATGACTGGAAGAGAGGTTGGTGGTTTGAGTATATCAGAGGTCTGCACGCTCAGAACGGCAGAATAGGAAGGAACCACCTGGATGATGAAAACAAAAGGATTCACTATGTCAATCCATTCATGAAATGATAAGCACTTAGTTATGGCTTCTGTAATCTGCTACTAGAAAAGGAAACTATTAGATGATAATATTGTCTAAATGTGGTATTTACATTTCAAATCTGATGGGACACATCTAAATACACTGTTTTCAGAGAGTCAAATCTGATGGGACACATCTGAATGCACACTATTATGACCAACTTTGTACAGACCTGACAAACCAGTTTTACTCCCTTCAACCCTGTCATCAAGCCTTGCACCTGAGACTTGACCATAGACTTGCTGAGACCCTTGATCATCGATTCTCATGAAGACAAGGAGGGAGACACAGGGAGACAGATAATGATACAGATAATAACAGAGACAGAAAGGAGACTCACACAGGGACAGGTAAACAGACAGAGAGTCAGACATATACAGATAGGGACAGAGACAATGAGACAGAGATGCAGAAAGACACATACAAAGCGAAATATATATATATATATAGTATATATGTATACAGGGATAGTACCAGGGAGACAGACAGAGAAGCAGACAGCTGGAGACAGAAAACAGACATTAACAAAGAAAAATAGACATATGAAGGGACAGATGAAGACAGAAAACAAGCTACGTGGTGGGGAAAGGAGCTCGAACCTTGCAATGCCCCGTGACAAAACAACGACAGATGAAGATTTAGGTACACTGGACCTGAAGTCACTCTACAGTCATGCCAGAATAGCCCTCAACCCCTCCCCTCCCACAACCACTCCATCTACTTTACTCACCAACTAGCTACACTCAAGAGCCTGTTTTTTCTGGCTCACTGCTCTCCTACCACTGTACAATGCATGTACATTTCAAATCTGATGGGACACAGCTGACTGTATTGGAGCATTGGAACTTCCACATCTAAAGGGACAGACCATTCTTCAAAGAAACACAGACCCAGTAAGGAGGTATGAGGTTTGCTCGAAGGGTAGGCATATGACTGTATCTCAACCCAGTCACTCCATTTTAGGACCTCTCCCTGACTCTCACACACACACTCCTAAAGTGGGATTCACACGGTGGGATTCACGTACCTCACAGGCCGTTTGTCTGAGACAAATCCTGTTGAGATTCGGTACTGGAACACAATCTCCTCGTGTGAATGACAGGCTTTCATTTTGCTGAGACAACTTTTTTCTCTTGCAATTGTCGGCGACAATCACCCCTAACAAGGAACAGGATCTCATGAGATTTTGACTTTAAATAGGTTTAAAACTTAGAGGGACATTTTGGTAAGACAAATGTACTTCACACATTCTCCCCCAATCTGTGAGTCTCAGTGGTCTCAAATAACACCTATTCACACAGGGAAGTACCCTGAGTTGGCGACTGTGTACCCTGTGCATCCTGTGTACCCTGTGTAGAGGTGCAGGAGTGAGACTATGTACCTGTCAAGTCTTCCCATGTGAATTGAATCTACCATGTTACCCTGAGACTGTAGGACACCCCAATCTGTGAAACGTTTTACCCCGCTGGAAATATTAGCCGACTGGTGCAAAGGTGTGAAGTACACCCGTCCCAGGTCTATTTTTCCCACCATGTGAATCCAACTTTACCTTCATCCACTGACCAGGTTATTGAACCTGTTATACTCAGACCCAGATAGGACTTGATTCAGTGACATCTTTAATGCATTAGGATGTATATACTGATTTTGATAACAGAAATTAGTTTCATTAAGTAATCCTGTTCATGACATTTGAGAACGACTATCAAATTAATTCTCTAGATTTATTCAAACATTCTTGATACTTGATTTTCGATCAAATACAGATGGCTCAAATACATAATTTCCTACGATATTCCCTTACTTTTATTTCATGAAGTAATTTAGGTATACCGCACTCTTCTATTGTAAATGGAAATAACATTAGCTCCTAGTCTTATAACTAACTGCAGTCTAGTCAGTGCCCTCATCAGTGTTATTTGCACCCCTCTCATAAGATCTCACACTCTCTAAGAGGTATTCTATACTCTCATTATGTTCTATGGGAGAAGAATTCTTAACAAACTATGCTTAGAGCATTGAGAATCCACTGGCCTGCCTCCCGTGCTAAAGACATACATCAATGCAACCCAAAGATTCCTATAATCTCAATGATGCTACCTAGTGGGAATACTGTGTGCCAGTGGATTCTCAAGGCTATAAGCCAAGTTCGTTAAGAATTCTTCTACCATAGAGTTTAGTGAGAACCTTGTACCGAATACCACTTAGAGTGTGTGAGATTTTATGAGAGGGGTGCTAATACGCCTTGCGGCATATCATAATTAGGTAGATAGAAAAACAACAAACAAGTGAATTGGTTTGGCAGACATCAACAATGCTCAGACTTTATTGAGTTCAAATTGAATTTTTTCCCTGAGAGAAAGACAAGTTTGTACAAGTCAGTGTCAGTGAGGTGTAATCGTTTGGAATCATGACGTCACTAGGACGTCACCAGTTAAAAGAGAATGGTTAACCGGTTACCAGTTGTTGATGTAGATGTACATGGATAGGTTTGTTACATAACCCGACCACAATTATACTATTATCATGCAAGTGTAATATTGAGTTTGACGCAAAAATATCAAATAACAGACATTATTCATATCATTGATACAGTGGCCAACAAAACACTGCCGCAAAATAGTACATCAAAATGGGCGAAATCCCTTAAAATTTCCTCAATCCGAAAGGGTTGGTGGGTGTGAGCTGTTGGGTGAAGCCGCGAGGAATGAGCAAATACCGTTATGAGCCGCTAGGTGATGCTATTATGACCCTGGAGAACAAGAGAGAGGTTAGTAACGGCGTTAATGATACAATTGATATACATATGTGTGTGTATGACGCTTGTATAGTATGGCCAGTGTGACCTATCTGGGAGAGGAGACCGTCGATGGTATTTTGGAGGAAATCGAAACAAAAACTAGGAAGGCGGATATAATGGAAGTTAGGAGTACATATCGTTTTCTTTCCTGTTTCGTATATCATTAGGTAATCATTTCAGCTTTATCACCAGCCTCTTCAGCAAATCTCGTTTTCTGTAATGCATGAACGCATGTTTCAACCCTATAGAAATCGGTCTAAACATAACTGATTTCTACAGGGTTGAATTCTTCTATAAATCAGTTGTCGTTATTTCAGCCAATCCGCATACCATCGTACTCATTTTATATTCATCGGGGTCGGAAGGACCACCTGAATATATACCTAAACAACCCCCTCCCAATTATCCTATATGGTTTAAGGGGCTTGGGTATTACTTTCATTGAAGCCTGCAAGAGACCTAAAACCTTCCATAGCTTTCTTGTTTAGCTGAAATTCATGGCAATCGGTTTGTATAGACTCACCCTTGTTTCTTGTTTAAATTCAGTCATATGTCCAGTCTTTTGTAGACATAAGAAAATATTCAGTTGGAAAAATATATGGTCAAAGATTATGCCTTCTTAATATAGTGTAATATAGTATACAGAGAGTTGTATGTCTCGCCATGCAAATTGAAGTTTTCCCGAACTGGTCGCACTATCACTTTCATATGCCTTATAGCGTAGGCGACTGTCAGGTTTAACACATCGTGAAATCCCAAGTTATTTCATATATATACGCCACCGCGTAAATGCATGTATCCATTGTAAATTTTCATGTTATATATATATATATATATATATATATATATATATATATATATATATATATGTTCACATTTCAAACCAACGTATGTGGTGCATACAAATGTTTTTTTTTCCTATATGGAAGTGTAATGGCTGTATTTGCCGCCAAGCGTATATGAAAAGAAATATCCTGTGTGCAACATGTATACTCTGGTAATATTATGCCCGCCCCAGACACCGACCCAAGTCTACAACCATAATCTCGTCCAACGTGCCTTATATACACACATCCTGAAGCATACAGAGTGATGGTGTTTTGAAAGTATAATCTATAAATATAAGTAAAAAAGACAAAAGGATGCTGGGTCTATCATATGTAATTAATGAAATATCAATTAGAAAGATTTTGTAATCAAAATTGATAACAAAACGTTCGATTTTCCATACACCCAGGACTTAATGACAAATAGGAAATGAAAGAAAAACAACAGCGGTGTCCCCTAGGTGTAGAAATTGGAATCATTGGATAGTGGCGTAAATACAACAGAATCAGGCGTATATATGACTGCAACATAGACACTTATATGCGTCTATAGACGAAGCGTATACACGATGAAAAATAAGATTATTTATGCAAAATCATAGCTATATATGCCGGACGGATATGCATGTAAATTAGGGATTTTCGAACTGTGTAATAAAGTCATATGGCGTGCAATGCTGGTTGAACATGAAGTATGAATAGTTGTCAGAACTTCCTAAGCAGCCTTATTGTTTCGTACTTTCTCACAAAATAAATGCGTTCAACACTCGCTGCTAGATTTGGATGGAATGTAGGCTCAGTCACCCGACAATTGCAAAGACCACAACATTCGTCCTGTCTATGTTGTCATATGTAGATTTCTGTTTATCTAATCTGCGATCTGCACTGAAGCCAAAAATAAATTGTGAAGAGCTCTTAGAGCAGATAGGACAAACTAGAATAAAATATGCATGAATATCTGAGACAAACAAAGCCTTTGAAAAAAGGTTTCCACCGGAACTAATGCTCACCGCGTATCTAAATCAGAACTATTTTTCAGTATGATTATAATTTGATTGAAATTCTGCTGAAGCAGACACTCCCAGACACGTTTGATTAGAACGAATCCCTCTATTAGATTTTTATTCTAACCTCGTGTAAACGGACGCCGTTTGCAGGTTTATATGGGGTCATAAATATAAGTATGTACCCCAACCCCACCCAAACCTACACATCGGATGTACAGGAAGTTAAGATTAATTAACATCGAAGTAAGACTAAAATGTGTCTGGTTCAGCTGAGAGGCAGCAGCAGAATGACCGTTAAAGCGCCTGGTAACCAGGTAACCAGCATTGGAACGATCGGTAACCATGTAACTGTGGAAGAAAATGAAATAAAATTATCTACAGACATAAAACTGCGTTGATATCTATACATACATATATATGGTCGATATTCAGAATTTGGCGACAATTCGATTTTTGAGATGTCCAGTTCGATATTTCTAAAAGTAATGAATATATTTATGAATTATTATGACCTCGAAGAGGGCTTTCCTGCCATATATACTTTTACTTATCTGTCAGCAATATCTGGGATATTATGACCAAAAAACCATGTGAAAAAGCCCTTTTTCTGAAGAAAAAAAAAAAAAAATCATTTTTATTATACGATTGTCTACACTTTCCAAAAAAACAATTCAGTTTCATTACTGAACTAGTTTTACAATGAAATAATGTTGCAGAGTATTAAAAACAGGAATTTAGATAGTTTTGGCAAGATATTTCTATTATTTTCATTGATATTTGTGTTGGCTAAAGTTGAATTCTGCCTCCGTGTACATTACTAAGGGGAGTAAAATATCTGGTTTATACTGGTTTGAAATATATATTTTTTTATTTAACAAATACAGCAAAAATCCCCCTGTACCATGCCTAAATACAATTGATCAGAAATATGTGTAGTAGGAGAAGCATGGCATTAACTGATTTGGCTAAAATAGGCTTCTGCCTCCGTGTACAGATGTAATTATCAATATGATTTGAAAAAGATATACCATGAGTAAGATATGATCACATCTTTCCATGTGTGAAATTGAATTAAAATTCCCCTACACACTATGGAGATATTCCGGTAAATAATGTACACGGAGGCAGAATCTACCTCTGTGTACATAGGTTCATCTCATTATTCAGGCTAAATATCGGCCTGCTATGGGTCTTAGTGTTGGTAGGTTTTGCTACGGGTGTTGGTTGATAGGTGTGTATGTTGATGGGTGTTGATGTTGATGGGTATTGGTGTCGGGGCATAGAAATGATTAAAATGTGTTTCTGCCTCCGTGTACCCATATATTTATCAATATTTTCATAAGATTTGCTAATATGACTTGAAAAAGATAGTGTAACAGAGAGGGAGGAGGGAGGTACGGGAAACCCTTCCCCCCGACCATCACCATGAGAAGTCCTGAGACAGAGAGGGGCCTGCCGGCCCTCCGGTCCTCCAGTCCTCTGGTCCTCTGGTCTCAGGGGCGAGAAGGGGTCCTCCGGCCCTCCGGCCCTCCGGTGTCATGGTTGAGAAGGGGTCTTCCGGTCCTCCGGCGGGAGAGGGGCCCTCCAGTCCTCCGGTCGTAGAGGGGCCGTCTGGTCCTCCGGTCTTCCGGCCCTCCGTCTCTCCGGTCCTCGAGGACGCCTCTGAATGGCCATTCCATCGTGACGTCGGCCGTGGATGACGTCAGAGGCCGTGACGTCACAGATTGGGGTATAAATAGAGGAGCAGCAGCCGGGAGCAGACAGACTGGATCTGGATGTCCATAAGACAGGATCGTGATATAGCTTACAGCTTACCTGAGAGTAGGCCCTGAAAGTAGGAGCCTACCTAATGCGTTAGAGTTGATGTACTCGCAGGCTCCTTGAATAAAGCAATAAGAGCACTGAACCATACTTACCTGTACTCGTCAGTCATTACCGTTACATTGGTGGCAGCGGTGGGATGGATACTCGTCCCCTCGACACGGCGACTGATAGCGGACTGTAAGGGAGTATGGAACCCACCCAGGAGGAGATGGCCGCCCTGGGAGGCAGCGTAAGGGGTATGCTAGTCCAGATGGAGGAAGAGGAAGTGTGGACATGGGGACTTGGGCCCACTCATCCCCATCACACGGAAGAAGCTGGGGTGGAACAGCAAGAGGAGGGCCGCCCGCTAGAGGAAGCAGCCGGCAGGGAGGGAGCGGAAATGAGGGAAGGAACTAACCACGGTGCGCTCGGAGGTAGGGAGGAGGACCAGAGCAGGATGACACTGCGACCCCGGCCTTAGGAGCCGACAGTCTCTGGCCCCCCACAAGGATGGCCCTGGGACGGGAGTCAAGGCGGGTGGGGACTGGACGGAGTCGCCCGGAGAGGGCTCCGCGGGAGTCTCAGAAGGTAGCGGCTGGCACACTTTCGTTTAAAAAAGAGGAGAAGGGGGATACCGCTCTGAGCGATCCATCAGCAACTGGCGCAAGGTCAAAAGAGTGGCCCTGGGAGTCTAAATCTCGGTTAACAGTAGGCCAGCCCCCTTTGACGGTAGTCGGGGGACCTCTGGGCTTGACAGGGGATGGAGCGAGAGTAAACCTGCCACAGCGGCGATGGCGGCCCGTCCTTTAGTAATGCCGGGGAAGTACGACGGAATGACGGACTTGAAGGAGTACATGGCCAATTTTAGCTTGTCTAAGGAAGCTAACTTTCCTTGGGGTGAGCTTGTCAGGGCTAGCCCGGAGAGTGCTGGCAGGGATCCGACCAGGGAGCCCAGGAGACTTCACCCTCCTCGCCGACGCGCTTTTTCGTAGGTTCCAACCCAGGAACCAATGCGAAACATACAAAGCCCTGCTGAGGAATCGATCTCGGAAAGCAGACGAAGGACTCCAGATCTATGGAGAGGAGACGTGGCGAACACGGCTAGCCTACCCGGAGGCCGACGGCAACACTGTATATTCGCTGTGCAAGGACAGGTGTATAGAAGGGATAGGTGACGCAGCTCTCCGGCATTGGATATTCCAATCGAAGCCAAAGACAATGGAGGAGGCGGTCTCCACGGCTCTGGAAGCAGAGGCATATTTACAGACCGACCGAGATGCTGGACTGAAAGTCAGGGCTGCCGGGACATCCATGGCAGAGGAGTTGCGGGGGCTGTGACAGGAGCTAGCCTCGTTGAAACTGCAGGTGGCCAGACCACCAGTGACCAACCGATCTCGGAAATACTACCAATGCGGGATTGAGGGGCACATAAAGATGAACTGCCCGCAACTGACGGCGGTGGCGAACGGAGAGCTGGAGGGGATGACCGTGCAGCTATTGATCGACACCGGGGCTACGGTAAGCCTCCTGTCCACCCGATGGTGGGAGGAAGTAGGGGGAAACGGGCCCCTTGGATCTTGCCCACGCCCGGTATCGTGCGCCGATGGCCGCATCCTCGCGTTGAAAGGCTCCCTGACAGCCTCCCTGTGTATGGGAGGACGGGAGTTCAGGGTTGACTGGCTGGTGGCCGATATCGGGAGTGAGGCCATATTGGGGGCCAACTTCCTCCGGACCCATCGGGTATCCGTGCACCTGGCGGAGGGCCGGCTAGAATGGGGGAAGGTGGAGACGAGAGGTGTCGAGTGGTCAGCTCCCAGACTACTGTGATCCCCAGCCATATGGAGAGCGTCATCAGGGGAGGGGTGCAAGGAGAGGGCGGAGACGGTAGGGTAGGCCTCCTGGAGGGACCCCTACAAGATGGATGGGTGGTGGGGCGTGCCTTGGTGGCGGTCAGTGGAGGGTCTTGCCCCGTACGCCTAATGAGCCCCAGCCCAGAGGTGCTGGTGATAAGGAGAGGCACCACACTGGGGTTCCTCTCCTGGGACGACACGACGGAAGAAACGGATCACTGCCGCCAAGTAGGCGAGGGAGGAGATGTGGACACAGACCAGAATTTGGTAGAGCTGAAGCAGCTGGCAGAGCACCTGCTACCCCCAATGAAGGGGAGGCTGATATATCGCATAGGCCGGGAGGGGGAGGCTTTCATGCTGGCTCTGGACCAGAGGGATGGACTACCTTGGTATGACATAGAATTGACACCGGGGGGCGGCCCCGGTAAAAGCAACCACCACGTCGGCTGGCCCCACACCAGAGAGAGACGGTGGCAGTGGAGGTCGACAAGATGTTAGCGGCAGGGGTTATTGAAGAATCTGTCAGCCCCTGGGCCTCCCAGGTGGTGCTGGTGAAAAAGATGGATGGGACAGTCAGATTATGTGTGGATTATCGCAAAGTAAACGCACTGACAACCGAGGCTATTACCGACCATTCATCCCAGACTTCGCTATGACAGCTAGGCCCTTGTCCACGCTAGCGGAGAAGTGCAGAAAATTTTCATGGACCACCTCCTGTCAGGAGGCTTTTGACCGGCTGAAACTAGCCCTCACCTCCACCCCGGTGTTGGGCTATCCTCAGGACGATGGGCAACTGATAGTTGATACAGACGCCAGCAACTAGGGAGTGGGGGCGGTGCTGTCGCAACAGCAAGAGGGGCGCGAACGAGTCCTATGCTATGCCAGTCGCACCCTAAACAAACCGGAGAGAGCGTATTGCGTTACGAGGAGGGAACTCCTGGCTATAATCTTCGCCCTCCAGAAATTCAGACATTACTTGGTAGGGAGGGCTATTCTCCTCTGGACGGATCACGCGGCCCTGCGCTGGTTGATGGGAATGAGGGATCCGGAGGGACAGATGGCCAGGTGGTTGCAGATCATAGGATGCTATGATCTGAACATCCAACACAGGGCAGGGAAACTCCATGGGAACGTGGACGTCAGTGCGGAAGGGAGGAACCGGAGAGATGTGCCATTGTCACGAGGGGAAGGGAGCGTGATAGGCCAGACACCACGACTCCCCAGCCGGAGGTGCAGCTAGCTCTAGGGGAAGGAACAGGGTGGAAGGAAGCCCAACTGGAGGATCATAGTATCTCAAGAGCAAGGGAATGGGTTTCCCGTAGCGAGGAGGCGAGGCAGGCCCCTGTACACTCATGGTGGGCACAGAGGGCCAGACTTCTCATGCAAGAGGGGCCACTTGGACGCTGGTGGTTTATACCAGGGGGGGCAAGGACGTTCCCACTGGCAGTGCCGGTGTCTCGCAGGGAGGGGGTACTACGAGAAATACATGGAACCCCACTAATGGGGCACCTGGGCAGGGACAGGACGCTCAGGAGGTGCCAGGAGAGATTCTACTGGCCCGGATACCGGAGGGACGTAGTACTGCACTGTGCGAGTTGCACAGCCTGCCAGCGGAGGAAGCCAGCCCCCCCACCTCACAAGGCGAGAATGGGTCACGTGGGTACCAATATGCCCTTAGAGCAAGTAGCCCTAGATCTGATGGGCCCACTCCCCCAGACTACCAGGGGGAATAAATATATCCTGGTCATCATCGACTACTTCACGAAGTAGGCGGAGGGGGTAGCACTGTTAAATCAGGAGGCGGCCACGGTAGCGAGAGCTTTCGTTGACGGGTTTGTGTGTCAAATGGGCCCCCCAATGACGCTCCACTCCGATCAAGGGAAAAACTTTCAATCAGAATTGTTCCGGGGCATAATCCATTGATGGGCGTGACCCAGACACGCACCTGTGCATTTCACCCCCAGAGCGACAGCCTGGTGTAAAGGGCTAATCGAACTCTGGAAGGGCTCCTGGCAACCATGGTTGGGGCGGATCAAAAAGACTGGGATCTGATGCTGCCGCTGGCGATGAGCGCTTACTGCTCTTCTGTACATTCCTTCACGGGGATTTCACCCAATTCGATGATGCTGGGTCGAGAGACCAGCGCCCCTCTGTCATTGTTGTACCCTCTGACAGAGGAAATAGCAGAGACAGGGGAGGAATACAAGGCAACGCTACAGAGGGGAATGGCCAGGGCACACCATATTGCAAGGCGCAATTTGGGTGTGGCCTTATCCCGGCAACAAAGGAACTATGACTTACGGGCAAAGGAGCATGACATCCCTGTCGGGGCGCAGGTCTACTACTTTCACCCGCTAAAGAAACAAGAAATATCTCCGAAACTCCAATCGTTCTGGACAGGGCCATGCCGAGTGGAAGGCAAGGTGGGGGGGCCGATATACGAAATCAAACTGGGCGCTAAGAGAAGGGTGGTCCACTTCGACTCTCTCAAGGTGGTGCCACCCGCGCCTACAGAGGAGGTGGTACGCCATCTTGTGAGGAGAGTGGTCACTATCGACGTGTCAACAAACCTGACGGGACAGCGTTGATATGTCGTCGGAGAACGACCACGGAGCAGGTTTTCACGGCCATGGGAGGACGGACAACTACACAAACAACCAGGGAGGGGGAAGAAGGCGTTTTTTTGGTCAGCATCGCGCAGGGAGACGCAGGTTTCAACAAGAACAGCCTGTAGAGCATCGAAGGCACCCCCACTCCAGCGACAGGCAGAATGCGGCGTCTGCTAGGAGCCCGCGCCAAAGATCCGCAGGGAGAATGCGCTCTGTGGTAGTGACTACGCCGGAGAGCGACGGGATCTCGCGGGATCCCGTGGAGCGCGTTGACGAACGTGACGACGAAAAAAATCTGAGGGAACAAAATACGTCTGCACCCTCTGTGACATCTCGTTTGCGATGAACGACGGCCTGAAAAGGCATATGGAAAACCGTCATGAGGACTGGGGGATGGGGTGGGTTTGCCCAGACTGCGGTTGGCGAGTACGGCAGTCAAGAAAGAACGATTATCTCAGTGGGGGCACCAAACCAAGGAGATACCGGCGGCCACACTTCTACAGTTTAGGGGAATGTGTACCTCGGAGGACGTGGCCCTACTAGCAGCGGAAAGTGGCCAGGAGGAGGACTGGAGTCAGCTGGAACCAGTGGCCTCCACGAGGAAGGAGAACCCCTCGGATACTCTGCGAAAGAAGTTGCCTTGGCTTGGGCACGATGTGGCGCAGAGAACTTCACCACGCAGAGCTGTGAAGCCCGCCGAGGAAGGGACTCCAAAAGCTGCCGGGGGAGCGTCACCAGCGCTGACTTACCCAGAGGTCTTTGTAGATGAGCTAGAAGTCATCGACGCGGCAGAGACACTGTTTGGGATTGGGGAAGAGCGCGGGGACGATCCCTCCTCGGCTGCCCCTGCCGCCGAAGAGAGGGCCCGCAGCCCCCCAAGGAAGAAACGAAAGAAGAAGCCGAGGAGCAGCTCCAGTGGAGCTAAGTCCTCCAAGGTAAGGGGGAAGGATGGTAGGAGTGATGCCCCGCCATCGGAGGATGGAGAAGTAAGTGCGGAGGCCAGAGGGAAAGAGAGCTCGGAGGGAAGGTCTGGCACAACAACGACCATGGGAGCAGAGGTGGCCCCAACCAGCCAGGATGCGGTGGCCTCCGGTCCCCCTGATGCGAGTGAGGAGGGGTCCCAGGTTGTAGTCCCCTGAACGCCCACCAAACAAGTTGCCGCCGCCCTGCAGCCCATGTCACCAGTAGGATACATGGCTCTGATGAGGATTATCGACGAGCTGAATGCCACCACAGCCCCTGCCGCAGGGCAGTCCATCCCCGCGGGCCTACGGGGAGGAGGAGATGAGGGGAAGGGTCCAACCCAGTCACCTCAACTGAACGCCTTCATCAAGTGGCTTGGGGGCACGACCAGCGCGGGGCCCCCGCACTCGTCGGAGAGGGAGGAGAGGCTACGACGAAGACCGTTAAGAAAGGGGAAGGAGTTGTGTCTCCACAGGGACACCCCCAGCCCCAAGTAAGGGAGACAAAACCTTCGTCAGGGCAGCCGACCCGGGGACTCGGGACTCCCCCATATCTCCGGCCAGATCACAGGATAACCGGAGTGCTGCTAACCGGCCTGTGTCGCCGGGGATGGGTGGAACGGAGGAGCCACGGAGTGTGGGAAGACGAGTGCTAACTGCCCCCAACCGTTCTCAGGTGCAAGAAGAGGAGCCGGCGGGAGAGAATCGTGACCCTCCTGGCCCAGTGGATACGACACCTCCGGTGATGACGGAGCCAACCGAGAAGGTATGACAGAGAAGAGGGGGACAGGTGCGACCTATCTCTGACCGGTCTCCACTATGCGGAGAGGAGCGGGCGGGTGGGAGTCGCGACCCCCCGGTCAACATAAATACTCCATCCCCGGCGGATACAGAGCCAGCCCCGGGAGTGTCAGCCCCCGGCGATAGGAGGGAGAGAGGAACTGGGACAAGACGGGCGGATGAGGCAAACAGACGGAGGGAACAACTCATAGTGGGCCCCCATCCTCTGGCCGCCGGAGTACTGACATATGAGACCTTGAGGGCCATAGTCACAAGTTGGGACAGAAGGAGCAACCTCCGGATGGTTGGGACACCAACAGGAACATCGGAGGGAGTAGCACTACCGTAGGTGGAGGAACACACCGCCCGCCTGGGGGCCTGGGCCCACAACATGGACCCCGGCGAACTGGACGGGGACGGATGGCACCCCGTAAGGGGGGAACAGTTGGCCAGATGCGTGGCAGAGGAGGACGGCACCGTGACCGTGTCTTATGAGAGGCGGACCAAATACCGCAGGGTGAGTGTTCGCCTTCCTTTACAAATAGAGAGAATAGAAGTTGGGTCGCCCTGTACTGGGCCCGCTGTGGATAAGGGTGAAGGCCGCCCATAGAACGGAGGGGGGTAACGCAGCGACTGAGTAACCACAACCAAGAGTAAACGAGGGAGGTCTAGAAAGCTGTGGAGGAATGGAGGAGGAGGGGTAATCGCTAGAGCAGGACAGGAAAACTGAGGGAGGAGCGAAGAGGGTAGGAGGGGGAACGATGTATTGCTAAAATAATGTTGCATTCCCAGGCTTATGTGATGTTCTTGTCGTTAATAGGACGCCACGGAGGGAGAGTGACGTGGCGGTTCTGGTGGTGAGAGGGGAGTCCCACCACTCCTACGACCCTTCTCTGGACGACGGTGCATGAAGACCGGGAATGAAAGGAAGAGGAGAAGAGGCACCCTGGTAGGCCCCCCTAAGGAGCTACTGGAGGTAAATTAGCTCGGTAGACCCCTCTAAGGGGCCCCCGGAGGAAGTACTGTTATGAACTGTTATGTGTTGTCGTTAAAGTAACATTTGATACAAACTTACCTTGTCTCACCCTGAGGGGTGTAATTCTGTAAATAAACTGTATAAGAGTGACCCGTCGTCCTTTTTTACTGACCCCTGAAATCTGGAGAAGATAGAAGTCCTCAGACACCGTGGCAGCACAGTTCGGCCTTAAGCCTTAAGCAACAGAGAGGAGGAGTATGCTGTAAAGTAAGGTGGGAGGAGTGTAACGGAGAGGGAGGAGGGGGGGTACGGGAAACCCTTCCCCCCGACCATCACCATGAGAAGTCCTGAGAGAGAGAGGGGCCCGTCGGCCCCCCGGTCCTCCGGTCCTCTGGTCCTCCGGTCTCAGGGGCGAGAAGGGGTCCTCCGGCCCTCCGGCCCTCCGGTGTCATGGTTGAGAAGGGGTCTTCCGGTCCTCCGGCGGGAGAGGGGCCCTCCAGTCCTCCGGTCGTAGAGGGGCCCTCTGGTCCTCCGGTCTTCCGGCCCTCCGTCTCTCCGGTCCTCGAGGACGCCTCTGAATGGCCATCCCATCGTGACGTCGGCCGTGGATGACGTCAGAGGCCGTGACGTCACAGATTGGGGTATAAATAGAGGAGCAGGTGTCATGGTTGAGAAGGGGACCTCCGGCCCTCCGGCGGGAGAGGGGCCCTCCAGTCCTCCGGTCGGAGAGGGGCCCTCCGGCCCTCCGTCTCTCCGGTCCTCGAGGACGCCTCTGAATGGCTGTTCCATCGTGACGTCGGCCGCGGATGTGACGTCACAGATTGGGGTATAAATAGAGGAGCAGCAGCCGGGAGCAGACATACTGGATCTGGATGTCCATAAGACAGGATCGTGATATAGCTTACAGCTTACCTGAGAGTAGGCCTCGCCTACCAAATGTGTTAGAGTTGATGTACTCGCAGGCTCCTTGAATAAAGCAATAAGAGCACTGAACCATACTTACTTGTACTCGTCAGTCATTACCATTACAATATATTATAAGTAGGATATGACCACATCCATTTATGTGTGAAATTGAATTAAAATCCCCCTACACACCATGGAGTTATACTTTTAAATAAGGTACATGGAGGCATAATCTGCCTCCGTGTACACACTTCTGCCTCAGTGTACATAGGTTTCTATCTTTTTTTATAGCCTAAATGGGTATGTAGAATGAAAGGGAGACCTGAGACATCATGGAGCACCACAGAAGCATCGTATATGATAAATGAATGGATTGAACAAAATATTTTTTGGGGATAAACAATAAGGAGAACAAAAGAAATAACAACTTCTCATTTTCAGTTCAAATTTTCTTTGAAATAATATATAAAACCATTCAAAATAAACCACACACGTATTTCCTAATATTTCCTGGCAGAAATAATGAATAAATCCATATTTAGAAAGGGAACAGGCCAAGTTAAAAGATTTTTTCTGCCTCTGTGTACACTTCTGCCTCTATGTACAACCTTTCAATATTTTATAGCTCTCAGCTGAATGGTACCAGATTTTGTAAATTAACCATATTTGTTGGCGACATGTTAATAAACATGTACATATTTTTTTCAGATTATTTATGGTACTTCAGAAAAATTGCAGTATTCAAGGAAAAACGCCCAGCTCTGGGGAAAAATATCTTACATACATTTGGTAATCAATATTTAATTGTAATTGGCAGAGAATGTTTTTCACTTTCTTCTCCTAGGTGAACATGTTCTTTATATATAACAAACAAAGAAACTCTATTATTTTGATATTAGAAAAGCCTGAAATAGAGTTTTAAATTGGTATACATATGTACACGGAGGCAGAAATATTAAAGAGACCACCACTGCAGTATGGCATACTGAACCTAATATTAGTCCAAACCATTAGCCATTTTAGGAATACTACCATAAAACTGTCTATATTGCATGAGAAAACTCCTGAAAGGATCTTATAAATTCTATTTTTCACCATCTTGGACTGAATTGTCGCCAAATTCTGAATATCGACCATATATATATATATATATATATTTATCTATATATAAGCTGGAATATATGATGATATAAGAATGTTGAATAATAATTGTTAATTATATAATAAAACAACGAGTGATTGAGTGAATTTTTAATGTCAACAATGGTTGAGATTCTATTGTTGATAACCTCCCATTTAAAAAAAGAAATTTCAGGTGTAGGTTGGACATCTGCAGTGGATGAGGGTTGGTGTAGAAAAGAGGGCTGGTGTGGTCCCGAGCTGCCACACTTCACCTTCCCTCACGTGAGCGAGCCCTCAGGGCCCTCAGGAGGTTGCCCTGTAGTCCCTGTAGCGACCTCTGTAGTTTCGGCGGGGATTCAAATCTTTCCACTTATACACATATAAACCCTTGGTGGTTTTATATACTTCATAAGCTGGAATATATGATGATATAAGAATGATGAATAATAATTGTTAATTATATAATAAAACACCGAGTGATTGCTTTTGGCTTCATTTTTAATGTCAACAATGGTTGAGGTTCTATTGTTGATAACCTCCAAATGCCAAAACAATCACTCAGAAATATAATTTGGATATAATATACTCATCCAATTCCTTTTTCTTCTCTATTGAACGAGTAAGATAGAGAAGGATGGACCAACTGGCCCAATCCCCCAACTCTTTAATGTCCCCTAGTGGGACACCTGCCTGAAATAAGGCAGAGGCACCACCTCGCCTGAACGAATGTGATGAACAATGCTCTAAACCTAAACATTTTAATTTGCGCAGCAAAATTTTTTGGAACCACTGATAGCTAGCTCGAATTACTTTACCATTGTGTAAAAAACAAGTCAATTGAGTTCCAGGTTTATGATTAACCATTTCATATGGTAACTTTGAATACTTAAATAAGCAAAATGGTGATCCTGGTATTTTTTTGAAAGGTATCATAACTGTTCTTACAAAAAATTGTATCGTTTTTGACTTTTTAACATGGATGATAAAATAATGTTCATCCCACATAACATCATCAATGAGCAAAGCGTAACCATCCTCTAGGATATTCGACTTACGTAATAATGCCCTAAATCCTAGCAAAACACATAGCCAAATACAAATCTCTTCAGAAGTATTTCCTATAGAATAGAAAATTAACTTCATTTCTACTTTAGATATTTGCCTTGCTTGAGACATATAAGCGCCCACGGTGCGCTTGATACCTAACAAAGTTTGCTTTATCTTAAAGCTGTTGATATCTACATGTGGGATACCATTAACACGATGAAAAGCCCATACAGCAGAGAGGTAATTCAATATAGATGAATATTTAAATTCCCTTGCCATAAAGGCTAAATACAGACAAATAGTTTCAACTGTCGCAGGTAAGGCTGTTCTCCGGAATTCAGAGCAGAAACGTATATAGTGATTCCACTGACACCGTCGCATTGTCGAGGTATTGGGCGACATCCAACGCGACTGATAACTCGTGACTTCGTCCTTTAAACCTATAAACAACAATAACCTGTCATTAAAGATCTAGGTCTGTGGCTATTAACTTTTAAACTATAAACCCTTGATAAGTAATCTGGTATCAGATTCAATTCACCTGGAATATGTTCGGCAGACAAAACAAAATTATACACAGCGGATATCCAGAAAAGCTCTCTTAACCAATTCATGCTTTCTAAATTTCTGCTCCTGCCAGAATTTATAGCAACAACGACTTGTGTATTATTTGTTTTGATAATTACATGATGATCGCGCCATATGGTGCACCATCTATGTGCAGCTACAACAATTGGCCAAAGTTCCAACAAGTTAATGTTGGGGTCTACCTTTTCCGTAGGTTTTTTTTCCCAATGATGACTGTCCACATCATGTTTTTCCGGTTGTACCTCTTGGGGATTCCATACACCAAAAAACCAATCCGGACCACATATAGCTCCGAACCCGGACATTCAGGCGTCTGACTCCAAGGTATATTGAAAAATGTCTTTGGGGATCAAAATCTTACCGAAACCATTGAAGGTCTGTAAAAAAAATTTCCACCATTCGAGGTCGGTGAACATCCAGTCTGGAATCCTACAAGTCTTAATCCTATCTTTCATGAAATTCACAAAATTAATAATCCTACGGGAAAATGTCTGGCCCCCACGTCAGATAGCCCGCCAAAGAGGCAACTTCCTTAAAAATAGCACGTTTCTTGGTTAGAAATTCTGAAACAATCGTAATTACATTCGATAACTTTTCCTGGGGCAAAGACACTTCCATATTGATACTATCAATGAGAAAACCCAAATATGTTACCTGTTGGGTTGGTTTAATCAGCTTTTTTGAATTTATTTCAAACCCTAACTGAAGCAAAAAGGTTGAGAGTACTGATAAATCATGAGAACATTTTTCTTTTGTTTCTCCCAAGACAATAAAGTCGTCCAAGTACCCAAAAATAGAAAATATGCCACGTCTGTGCATAGAACTGATGATAAAGTCTGTGAACTGGGTAAAGATGTAAGGTGCGCATTTCAAACCAAAAACAAGTCTGTTGGACTCAAAAAATTGTTCTTCTTCATTTTCCTCCAACGACCATGAGAAACCTTGGAATTTCCTTTGTTCCGGGTCCACCGTAATTGTGCGGTATGCGTCCTGGATATCCAGCACTGCAAAATACATGTTTGGTTTAACATACGACAAAACAGTATCCAAAGATAAATATGAAAACTTTTTACAAGTTGTATCCATAAAATTGTTGATACTGGAGTTGATAGGCCGCTTACAATCCGTTATGGGACAGATTTTACCACTTTTTTTCCAGACAGCGCCCATAGCGTGGACGCAATCTGGTGGTTGGTCTGTAAGCGATACCTTCTCTTCTAACAATTCATTGGTCATAGTAGAGTTCATTTGCTTTCTGAATTCTTCTGTGTAGATACTTTCATAATTTCCGGAAATATATTTGCTCTTACTCCGGAGAAAATATAATCTGCATTAAGATCTGGCCCGGAATCATGTAAGTAACATTCATCAAAAAAGATACAAGGATTTAACTGGTTTAACCTGCCACCTAGCGTATGTAAACCGAAACACTTGTTATGACATGGGCGAGTGTAGGGAATACCTATTCCCGGTTTATCGTGACTCGACACATTCCACAGCTTCACAGGATCCCCTTTTGATTCTGCAAAATTAGATGAAAATAACATTTCATTATCAATGATATCGTTTAAACCACTCGATAGAATATTCATGCTATCGTCGTCCAATACCTGTTCACTGGTCGAGCAAAAGCTCATTCTCCCATGACAATCTTTGTCATTGGTCTCACGATTGAAATCAACATTTTTAGAAACACCAATTTCTTGTACAACCATCACTCTCCCCCCGGAATCGAATATATCGTCATCCGGTATCACAATTGAAACCGTGTCCATTTCACCTGAAATAGACTCAGTGTGGCTACTCGCATTTTTATCTAATACTTCTCTACTGGTGCTATTAGTAATTGAAACGTTAGTAGAGTGAGGAATAGAACCCGGGCTAACCGGGACAACCACTGCGCCGGAAAAAGATTGTGGTCCACACGGGTCCTTGGACCCGCCCACACAAGAATCATCAATAGTACAATCTCCAGCCTGACTACTCGCATATACATCTAGATTGTTTGGACCGTTACGCTTTGAGCGATAACTTTGGTCCGCCTCATTTCATTTAGAAACTTTGTTTTCTGGTATTTTCTTGCAAGAAAAACCAGAATGAGAGGAACCACACTGAGAGCATTCATGGCGATAATGACAATCGTTAAAGGTACAGCCGTCTTTGGCATTAAACCTCCAACAAATCCCTTTTTTGTTTTTGCTAGTGTCAGAATTTGAATTCCCCAAGAATTTACCTTTTTTGTCTCCCAGTTCTTTCAGTTTTTTGTTGAGTGATACGTATGAGATATTAGTCTCAAAGTAAAGAAATTTCTCGGACAGAAAACTGTCTCCATACGAAAAGTATTCTAGACCCAAAGTATCGCATTTGAACCTTACCGCCTCATCATAGTCTACTAAACTTTTGCGAGTATGGGTAGACCGTCTGTCTACAAGGTATGCCACGTGGTTGGAATAGGTAGAACTATCCAAATCCTGTTCATTTATACTACGCAATAACCCTAGAGACGCACTCAACATTTGGTCGTAGTTCGGTGTTTCGACTCCGGGGGGGAGAAACGGTTGTATCGAAAAATAACGACACTTACGTTTGGTTTTTGAAGAACATGTATGAGAAGTCTCCCCTCTACTTTCACTCCTTTGAATGTCCGGTGCACAGAAGGTGCCTTTTCTCTGAGGAAAAACGGGTTTGAATCCCCCTTTTGGTAATGGGGAACCACCTGAAGCCAGTCCGGAATGGTCTACCAAAGTGTTGAAGCGAGATTCCTCCGGGGGGATGCTTGCTACATTTTGTGAAACATTAATGTCTTTAAACAATTTCACTAATGAGCTCACCTCGTCCCTTAGTAGTCTAACATCTTGCCTAAGTGTTTTGTTTTCTTCTAGAATAGGTTGAACCCACTCCGGAGTTGAAAATGATTTCTTTTCCTTAGTTAAGGTTTTTCCTCTTTCCTCCACCTCACTGTCGTAGTCTCCCCTCATCTCCTGCTCTATTTGATCCACCCTACAAAATGGGCAACCGTCTCGGTGAGACCTACCGTCAAACTCGTGGTGACAATTGTCACACCTTTTCATAATTGCAATAGCAAACCACAATAATGACAATAGTAATAAACAGGCAAGAGCTTTGTAAGAGCAACGACCAACCTTACTTGAACCCTGTGAGCCTAGACGAGTACACGAGGGTGTCATAACCGGAGAAAAAAATTTCAGGTGTAGGTTGGACGTCTGCAGTGGATGAGGGTTGGTGTAGAAAAGAGGGCTGGTGTGGTCCCGAGCTGCCGCCCTTCACCTTTCCTCACGTGAGCGAGCCCTCAGCGCCCTCACGAGGTTGCCCTGTAGTCCCTGTAGCGACCTCTGTAGTTTCGGCAGGGATTCAAATCTTATATTGCATGAGAAAACTCCTGAAAGGATCTTATAGATTCTATTTTTCACCATCTTGGACTGAATTGTCGCCAAATTCTGAATATTGACCATATATATATGGCCAAATGTCATGGATCGAAGCCAAATGGACAGGGACAGGGGTGAAAAAGAAAGATAGGAGTATGTTCAAAACCTTTTCTCTGTGAGTTGTGCATGGGGTTGGGCATATGTTGGATATATGAGGGTATGTTAAATACCCGTAGTAAATATACACTACACGGCCAAAGTTAGGTTGCTATATACAGTGTGGAAACGATTGGCTCCCTTTTTCTGTACACTGCATTTACACTGTTACCAAGCACCCTCCCCATTCTTTTAAGATAAAACATGTTTAGGATTATGATACAAAATAGTCTTTTGGTCTACCATAAGAGATATAAGCTTTATAGGAAGTATCAGCTAGGGAGTCAATCGTTTCCACAGGGAGTCAATCGTTTCCACATCCCCAGATATGGGTTTATAACTATGTACAGGGAAGGAGTACAAGAAAGCTGGTGCCATGTGAAGATATCTTGATATTAGGGGGTATTTATATGAAATGGACAATAGTAAGATATAACATACATGCTAGCTATCACTGTAGAGTGGGAGTCAATCGTCGGGTGAAGACGTGCCGCCTGTGCGCTCCCGGTTTGTGACTTACTTTGCAACACAGCTGAGTGAACCCTTCTACCTACGGTGACTACATCAAGAGGCCTGACTGTTTGAACTCTTTGCTATACGAGAATAGGGCAACATACACGGTAAGGTTGAAAATATCCACATTTAAAACGCTTACTGAGACTGTATACACCCGCGCTTGTATTATCGCTCACACGATGGCCGAGCTCAACGTTGACGAGATTCTACAGGAACTCAAAGAGCGTCCCAAAGCAAAAACCCGATCCGCCTCATTACAAGATGACGACCCGCAAACGAACACGATCATAAAAACACTTGAATATCTGGTAAATGCCTCCAAAAAAAATGAAGCTAATCACGATAAAACAAATGCCAAACTCGACACGCTTCAGGACATGAAACAATCCCTAGAACTCACTCAACAAGACGTTGAAGACCTACGTAGGGAAAATCATAGACTAAAAACAGACATGGCTACAATAAGAAACAGAGTGGATGCTCTAGAACTAAAACATGATATCAATGCATCGTCTTTATCTAAGGTCCAGGACCAGGGGATGATAAACGACCACAATGCACGGAAAAAGAATATCATTATAGACGGGGTTGGACAATCAGAGGGTGAAGTTGTTCTCGATATAGCTCCTGACCTATGTACCAGGGTCTATAGCCACTTGACCCCTGACGCAATCGACCAGGCGTATAGAATCGGTAACCCTGCTAAACGAGCCTATACTGGTAGCGTTCATAAAAGCGTCAGACAGAGACCATGTCTTGAGGAACAAAAGTAAACTGAAACGCAATCCTGCCCTATCTGACATATATATAAGTGAAGACGCTAACCCGGAGATCCGCACGCAAAAGGCTGAGGTCAGAGCAATTTCGAAACTCGCGGAAAAAAACGGAATTGAAGTTAAAACCAGAGGGAGAGGCCTGGTTTACAATGGTCGCTATTTTGCACACAAAGACCTGGGTAGACCTGAGCTCAGTCTAGAGCATTCCAAGACGAAAGAGACCCCTAAATTCCTGGCTTATTATAGCCACCATGCCCCCTTTTCAAATATGTTTTCGTCCAGCATCGATTACGAAGGGAAGAGGTTCATATCAGTAGAGCAAGCGTACTGCTACCTCAAGGCACAGTTCTCGAACGCCCACGACCTGGCTCAACAGGTACTGAGCACTACCGACCCATACTTAATGAAAAAGATCACTAAGCCGCTGGAGACCACTGAATGGGAAGGTATTGCCGAGGATAAACTGAGAGCTCTAAACTTATCGAAATATGAGCAAAACGAATCCCTACGCATGAAACTTATGAAGACGGGCGACAAGCAGTTACTCGAAGCAACGCTTGACCAGAAGTGGGGGACCGGGTGTCAAATCCACTCAAAAGACCTTCACTTAGGGACCTACAAGGGCAGGAACGTGGGAGGCGCCATATTAATGGACGTTCGCGCAGAGCTACGGCGTGGCTCTCCCCCTTCTGAAGACGAAGATTCCTAATTACCCCTACATTACTTCAATGAACGCTAAGTGTCAGCTTATATGAATTTATTAACCCTTTTAATTACCAAAAGTTAAAGTTATTCATTAATAGGATTGTGGTTGCAACGTATTAAATCTAACTTCTCCTACTATAATCATCCTCTCTCACTTTGAACACTACCGACACACACCTACCATAATGTCTATTATCATGCTGTCTGACTCAAGGGGATTTAAATTTAAACCTTATATGTTCGAGGGATCCCCACTTGATTATACCACCTTCGCATACGCAGGCCAAGGATTCACAAAAATAGGGGAACATGCAGTAAGGCTCGCCCACAATCTTCAGCCCGATGTTATAATATTTTACTGCGGTATCTGTGACCTGACGTACAGGAATACTATAACAAAAGACATTTTCTTAAAAAATGAAGTCACAGGAGAACTATGTACTGAAATAATGTGGAAGATAGCTAATACCCAGTCTGTACTGACCAACCAATGTAAAGTCAAAGCTATTTTCCTACCAATTATAGGGATGGACCTTCTAGCATATAATAACAGAGACAAACATAAAAATGATCCGAACCAAACGCCACATACTGCTATTCATCCCCAGCAAAGCCTACTAAACAAAACGATAGAGGAAATAAATCGCCAAATCGTTAGCTTCAATCATGACAACCAACTGCCCACTCCATGGACCGCCACCCCATACCATAAGAGTATGGGAAGTGGACACACAGTCCATCGTTATCAATCCTTATATGATGGATGTCATTTAACGGAAGAAGCAACAACAAAAATCGCCTCTACGATTGATAAATGCATCGCCCCAAAATTCTGGAATATCCTACATGGATGAGAGACTGGAGCTGTGTTGAGATCTGTGAATAACTAATAATTAGTAGTAGATAAATGCAAACTGGAGAGCCGGACGACGGACTCCTAAAGATTATAATGTTTGGATCCTTTGACCCTGTCCAGTGCACCAACAATACCCTATTATCTCGTTGTCTCATCTGCTCTGTCTGTATGTATTGTAATGATTGATGACTGTAATGAAATAGAACAAATGAAAGGGTTAAAAATCATGAGTCTTAATATTTATAGTTTAGAAAAGAACTACATGAACCTATTGACACTTGCAAGACTATTTGACGTTATGATGGTCTCAGAATCTTGGCTCAAACCTCAGTTGCCATTGTCATTTATAAATATTAATGGATTCCAGACAATTCGACTAGACAGACAACCAATAATTATGAAACAAGGAGGTGGTCTAGTTACTCACATTAGCAATGCATATTCATACGAGATCATACCTGCACACACAGAGATCACTGAAAACTATGAAATTATAACTACTAATATACATAATTCCCCTAAAATCTATACGCTTATTAACATATACAGAGTACCAAACACACCTATTTACTTAACCTATACAAAACTATCGGACGTAATAAATTCATTGCCTAGGGAATGTACCATAATAATTATGGGAGACACCAACGTTGATGAACTTGATAATGCTTTAAAACGCAACCACATCACGAAGTTTGCTAGGAATAGCCTTATGCAGCAACTTATCCATACAGTTACTCGTACTACCCCAAATACCTCTACCATTATTGATCATATCTACACTAACTCGACATATATACTATTAATTTTACCGTTAGTGACCACCTCCCTTTTTACCTTGTTCTAAAAATGAATAGAAATAAGATACCCAAAAAAGTAATCACGGCACGTATATGGGTGCTGTAAGCACAGAAGGGGTTACTGCCGTATATTGTGATTAGGTATTACACCAGGGGGCGCCTGTGTATTCCACAGCCTGCCTACCACACTTCCGCCTTCACAGGCCTTCTTCACCAGCGCCATTGTCAAACACACCAGCTGGAATTTTTTCTCTGGAAGTTATCGCAAATTATCCATGGTTCAAGATGTCATCGCGCCTTCGTATCTGTAACAAGTGCAACAGCAGACATTTTAAACCCACTGGATCTAAATGTAAATGGCAGAGTGGAGAAGGCACACCAATGAAGGCTGCTAAACCAAAAACGGTAAAGAAACCTGAAGATCTCGAGACGTCCATTCTACGAGAAGAAATGAGGGAGGTATACGAGTCTGTTTCCCGCCAAGTGTCAGACATTAGGGACTCTATATCGCTTCTTTCCCTACAAACGAAGGGAAAAGGACAAAGCAAGAAGTCCAAAGTGGATTTTGCTATGCCTTCAACTTCAGGTGAAGGTGACGACCGAGCGGCAGCACGGAGAGAGGGCAGCATTCCGGGTACCAAGCCAACCGTATCGGCAGCGAGCAGCAGTGCAGGCCATGCAGGAGCGGCGGTAGCAGTTGGGCAACACTCGACCCCGAAATCTTCAGACTCGGATTCTTCGGATCCGATTTCTGATGATGGTGCATCAGGATTTGATACCAAAAAATATAAAGTGACGAAGAAGAAGCATCGCAGCAAGAAACGCACCGATTATTCTACAGATTCGTCCACTACATCCACATCGGATACTACTGACTCCTCCTCTAGCCGTCGACATCGCCACAGACACTCATCCTCCAAGAAATCTAGTTCCAGACGTATCCACAAGAAACGTGAGCGTAAGTTGGACTTGAATCGTTTCCTTCCAAAAGAAGAAAGAAATAAGACACTTACTTTTGAAAATCTGGTCCACTTACTGTGTACTTTAGCTATTGAAAGGTGTGACCAAGGCAAACAGGTTAAGGGGCTAATTGAGCACATTAGCTTCCTCGCTGAAAAGGCAGACAGTCGAGCCTTCACCACTGCTTCCCTAGTCAAGTATGACCAAGAACTTAGGAAGAAAGTTGTAAAACATGGCTTTGCAGAATTCGGCCCAGGAGATCAAAGCCTAGCGACCAGGTATTTGGGTGCTGAATCCACTCGTGAGGTAGTCAAACGCACTAAAGGTCCCATCCAAAAGTCAGTGGTCAAGGCCAAACCAAAGGAAGGTGTTCGCTATTGTATACTGTACCAAGACGGACGATGCAATGTTCAAAAATGTCGTTTTGATCACAAATGTTGGGTGTGCGATCAAGACCACCCGAAATCCGAATGCGAGCTCCTAAAGAAAGCAAAGCAGACGAAATAGGATACGGACTTATCTTGTAATGTTCAATGTATTCCTGTTGAGAGTATTCCTATCAATGAAGTAGCTATTGACCCTGGTATAAATGACCCACGGATTGATCAAATGGTTAACCATGCTACATTGTACTCGTGTTGTAACGACAATGATTGTCAAAACATTGATCTAGGAATAGGTAACTCGTTTGTTGGTGTCGACACAACAGAATGCATACCACTCAAAAGTGCGCTTAACCGTGACCAGGTACTCGATATAACTGACCTATACGTAGATGGAAATCCTAGACCAGTGGGTCAAGGTTCTTACGTGAATGTAGATACAAAAAACGGTAAAAGGCATATTGATATTTGTCTAATTCAAGACCAGAGCACAATTGAATTGTCTAAAAATGTCTCCTTTACATACAATTGTACTACCCAAAGTTGTATCAATGTTCAGGATGTATCTTCATATTTATTTTGTGTAGAAATTGCCCCAGGAGCTCATATACCAGTCACCTCTGAGTGTAGGGATGGTATCTGTGAATGCGTTTATACTATGAACCGGGCTGAAATTCAACTCAAACCGTGTAGGTTTGCCGCAGCTTATAGTGTTCTAAATGAACCAAGTAGAAATGCCTTATTCGTCCTTACGGGAATTTGTAGAGGTTTCGATATAGTTGATAATCCTAATCAGTATGAATATAATTGTAAAAATTATCATTCTATAACCTCCGATACATTTTACCATGAAATGTGTGATACCGTAAGACAAGAATTATCAAGCGGTAAGATCTCTATAGCCAACGAAACTCCTTGTTGTATACATGCTTTAGGGGCAATCAAAAAGAAAGATGGTACATTAAGACCCATAACCGATTGTCGCCGCCCGTTAGGGAGAAGCATAAATACAAATATGGATCGAGTTTCACCCACTTTTCGTTTTAAGAACATTGATATGGTATCTGAAATGATTGAAAAGGATGGGTTTTGCGCTATAACCGATATTCGACAAGCATACCGTGCAGTTCACATTAACCCTGTTCACAGGCAATATCTAGGGTTTCGTTGGACTATGAAAGATGACGAAGAAGTTATCTATGAGGACAACCGCCTCTGTTTTGGGGCCCGCAGTAGTCCTTTTATCTTTTCATCTTGTTCTGATTTCATCACTGAGATTCTAGAATCAAAAGGCTTCAATCGTTGTGTAAATTATTTAGATGATTTTTTCGTGTGTGCTGCATCAAAGATAGAATGTAGTAAAAGCCAAGAATGTTTAATTGAGATTTTACACTTCTTAGGCTTCGAAGTAAATAACAAGAAACTGATCGAGCCAGGACAACAAGTTACTTTTCTGGGTATCAAAATCGATACATCTAGTATGGAACTGTCCCTCCCTAGAGAAAAGGTAGTTAATGCCAAAACAATGATTAATGAATTCTCAGGATCAAAATGGATTAGTTTCAAAAGGTTGGAAAAACAAACCGGTTATCTTGCGCATTGCGCTATCATTGTATTTGGAGGAAGGAGATATATGCAAAGGTTGTACAATGTATTGAATATTTCCAAAGGTTATCGTAGGGTCAAATTAACCCAAGAAACATTGGATGACTTATCTTGGTGGAAATCCTTCATGGACCTATTTAACGGAAAACGTAAGATTGTCAAATGCTATGAATCTAGTTATTTGTGTACAGACGCATCTAACACAGGCTTTGGGGGTTATTCTCCTGTAGATTATTTCTATGGTTTATGGAACAACGAAGGATCTTTGGGCAATTGCTCACATGTCCAAAAACCACCTATGTCAGACAACTATTCGCATGTAATTTCAGTAATGGAATTATGGCCTGTGGTAAAAGGTATCTCTCGTTGTGTAGACTATTATCGTGATTCTATGTTACACTTATACACAGATAACACTCAGGTGATAAACATGTGTATGACAGGACGTAGTAGCAATGTATCAGCCATGTTCTGGGTCAGGGAATTATTTTGGCTCTCCGCCTTACATAATTTTCGCATTATTCCTCATTTTGTCACTTCTAGAAATAATGTGATAGCCGACGCCTTATCAAGACTTACTGACAAAAATGCAGTGGATATAGTTAAAGCAGTAATCGTTTCTGACAATAATTGTTGCTTTTTCCAGATGACTTGAACGAATTGACCCAAAGATGCACTAACTTGCAAAACTCAGGATGGTCAACGAACACATGGAAAGCAAAAAAGACTCAGTGGAATTGTTATTTCCGGTTTTGTGACAAGTTCAGCTTTGTACCATTACCTGCCACAATTAACATGGTGTGTTTATATATATCGCATTTGACATATTTTCTTTGTTTTTCATCAATCACCAATTATCTAAGTTCGTTGTGGTCCTTACATAATTATTGGGGTTTCCCACATGTAGATAAATCCTGTTTTACTATCAGGATGACCCTCAGAGGAGCTCGACGCTTGCTGGGGGATGCACCTACTATATCAGAGTTGCTTACCCCTACTCAGCTACTATGTATGTACTCAAACCTTGATCTCCATTCTTCATTAGATTTAATTTTCTGGGTCGGAGTAACTTTATCCTTTAGATGTTTGCTCCGTAAGAGCCATATAACAGCATCTGACCATACTTTAAAGGTTAGAGATGTTATATTTACTGATTATGGTTTACTGTTAAACCTAGTATCGTCCAAGACTATTCAATTTTCAGAAAGGGTTGTCAAAATACCTGTAGTCAAATCTAATTCTCCATTATGTCCATGTGGGGCCTTAAGTAAGTTACAGAAAGTCTATAAAGGTTTACCAAACGATCCTTTGATACCAAACTCTATCACTGGTATACCTACTCCATTGTTATACCCATCCTTTCTAAAACGTTTTAAATTAGAATGTTCTAAACTAGGGTTACAGGGCAAGTTCACTCCTCATAGTCTCAGGAGGAGTGGAGCCTCTTTTTTATCATCGATAGGTATACCCCTACATGAAATACAGAAGATCGGAGACTGGAAATCATTGAGTGTATTATTGGATCTATCAGATAATATTGATACTAGAGTTCATAAGGATTTCTTCGTTTCTAAAGAACTAGAAAAATTGTATGTTTAATTGGATTTGGGTGTTCTAATTATCACCTTGAAATCCCACTTCACTCTTACTCTCTCTTTGTGTTACATCCGTATCCAAACAATATGGGTGCTGTAAGCACAGAAGGGGTTACTGCCGTATATTGTGATTAGGTATTACACCAGGGGGCGCCTGTGTATTCCACAGCCTGCCTACCACACTTCCGCCTTCACAGGCCTTCTTCACCAGCGCCATTGTCAAACACACCAGCTGGAATTTTTTCTTTTGTTTTTTATTATTATTCATTATGATTCTTTGTTATGTTATTAATAAATGGGGTGTTCTAATTATCACCTTGAAATCCCACTTCACTCTTACTCTCTCTTTGTGTTACATCCGTATCCAAACAATATACAAAAAATTTGATGAAATCAAATTTATAAGTGATTATAAAAACAGTGACTGGCCCTCCTTTACTCTGGAAAAACAACCTGACTTCCTTTGGAATATTATGTATGCTAACCTAGTAAAGGCTTTAAACACCACTGCCCCAACCAAGAAAATTAACATTTCCCTAAACAAACCAATTTGGATTAATAACATGATACTAGACTCTATGAAAACAAGAGATTATTTTTATAAGAAAGCCAGAACCACCAACAATATAGATGACTGGCGAATTGCTAAGTTTCATAAAAACCTAACCCAACAGATGATAAAAGACACCAAACGAGACAATATAAATACATTACTAACTACAAATAAAAACAACCCAAAGAAATTTTGGCAAGGTATTAGGAAACTAATCCCCAAGGAACAACCGCCACCTATAAATAGCTTGATAGACCATTCCACTAATAAATCTATACCAGAAAAGGAAATACCAGACTTTATAAATAGCTACTTTGCCAACATAGGACATGAGGTTGCACAAAAACTCCCCCCCCCCCCAACTACACGACTTCCCTTTCCCTCCAAACCCTAATAGCACCAATATTTTTTCAGAACCTATAACAGTTAACGAGGTATTAAAACTTATAAAGGTAATCGATGTAAAAAAATCTTCTGTCCTACCTGACATAAGATCATCTATTCTTAAAACCGCTTTTATTGCAGCTCCTGACAAACTGGCTATTATTTTCAATTCATCTATTAATCACGGTATCTTTCCTGAAAAATGGAAAGCAGCCCTAATCCAAAAAAAGGCAGCTCCAAACTAGTGAATAACTTAAGGCCTATTAGTTTACTTCCCCTACCCGGTAAAATCTTGGAAAAAATTATTAATAGCAGACTAAAACATTATCTAGAAGAGAACCTACTACTAACCCCAAACCAATTTGGATTTAGATAAAATCGTTCCACAATCTCAGCTATTTCAAAATTTCTCCGCTGCATTTTAGAAAGAATCAATAATGACCAACAATCCTTTTCACTCTTTGTAGACTTCCGTAAAGCCTTTGATACAGTATCCCACAATTTACTAATTTATAAATTAAACAAACTAGGTCTTGACAATAACTCCTGTAAATGGTTTCGCAACTACCTTTCCGCATGTACCCAACAAGTAAATCTTAATAATAGCCTCTCAAAAACTGCCAAAGTAACATACGTTGTCCCTCAGGGCTCCATTTTAGGTCCCACACTTTTTCTAGTTTACATTAACGATTTAGCCAAAGTATTATACAACTATGAAACAACACTATAAGCCGATAATACCGTGATAACAACTGACACGGTAACAACAATGAAAGAAGCAATTTTTAAAACAGAATCATGGTGTTAAAATAATCTGCTCACTATTAATGAATCGAAAACCTTTTGGATGACCTTTAAAAACAAAAACTTACCACCTGCAGACATTTTTACCATGAACGATAAAAGCCTAGTTTGGGTAGATTCTTTCAATTACCTGGGGCTTACCATCGACAGTGACCTTAAATACCAGGAACATGTTCGAAATGTTTGCAGGATAGTTTCAGATAAAATCTACTTATTATCAAAAATCAGATATCTGATCGACACTGAAACGGCTGTTACCATTTATAAAACGACTATTTTACCATATATTGATTACTGTGACATTATTTATGATAATCAGAGTAACAAAACATCCTACGATCTACAAATGTTACAGAACAAGGCACTTCGCATTTGCCACAAAATTAGACTTGGCCCAAACCAGATTTTAACTACTGATGATTTACATAATTTAACAAAAACTAGATATTTAAAAAATCGTAGACAAATTCACTCCCTCTTTTATTCATTTTCATAAACAAAAGAACCAGATCTAGTAGATACTCGCAACCTACCAACCAGACGGCACGAGGGCCTCCGACTACTAATCCCCCCGTTAAAGGGATCTGTGTATGAGAATAGCTTTTTCATTGCTGGTATCAAAAATTGGAATGATTTAAAACTAGAATATACACATATAAATAGCTATTAAGAAAATATACCCAAACTGCTTTGTGACATAGATTGTGGTTACGACTAGTCACTTGTAGTTATAGCTTGATATACACGGGTATATACGTAATGTATGCATATATTATTATTACTATTACTATTATCATCAATGTTTTAGTTCTGTGGTAAGTGGCCAAAATCTCAGATTGTGGTTGCAACTGGGTATTGGTATGGTCACTATGATATATATCTCGTTGTTATGTAGGACTCCTGGTCACATTACTTAATGCCTGCTTTTGCTATTACTCCCACCCACATTGTAACTGGTTGCAACTCTAAATGGTGGATGAATCTCCTTTTTCTTCATCTGTTGATATCTAAGACTATATGGACAATTTACCACTATCCTATTGAATCGTAGAAAACTAACCTTATATTATTATGATATAAATTAACTCTAAGCCCGAGGACCTAGTCACACCTTGTTATATATATGTATATTTTACATTCAAACCTTTTGTCTGTTAGTTACACCCACGGTTGAAACAACTGTACCTTATGCATTGCGTATAATACTTAGAGATGAGACATGTTTTCATATTCATACTCATGTCTATGTATGGGGGGATATTTGTTGGTGCGCTGGACTGTGTTATTAACCCAAAAACCATGTTATGGATGCTCACATTGTATATTCATAAGAACTACAGCGGGACCTGGCGGAAGAACGGCCCAGCCGAGCCAGGATGATTGTAAAAAACTACCCGAATAAAAGTGTAAAAAAAAACCCCAAAAAAACCCCACTAAAACTACACATGTACATTTTGCCTTGCAGAGAGCATACTTTCCTGACCAAAAATTTGTAAATGATCTGAAAAAATTCCTTAACCTATGGGGACCCAGTTAAGAACAATAATTGTCGACATTATTATATTTTTCTACTATTGCTGACTGTTACAATTATGGTATATTCATTCTATCATGAAAAAACACCCTGTTTTGGGTAGTTTAGGCCTTCTAGCTCCCTAATTTATGATCCCACACAGGCAAAACTATGGTTCCCCTTCAAGGTCTAACCAAGCCCGACCATAATACACAATAAAATCATAGATCTCTATAAAATGTATTGTCTCATGAAATGGAAAAGCAATAATGGTCATTTGACGACGATCCATGCCATCTTGCCATATATATATATATATATATATATATAATATTGATACGAGCTGGATAAATAATTAAACAACAGTAGTGAATAAATAAGAACGAGGTATTTGGAGGTAATCACATAAAAACCGGGTTTATTCAGACATAGTTAAACGGTAAGACTAAAATATACGTGTTTTCCCTGATGGGAAAACAATACAAGTATCCGTTAGCTGTTAGAACGTGACGTAACCCAAGCGGCTACCGCGTGTAGTGATGACAACGTGATGTAACGGTTACCAGGGTGAGGCGCAACCGGGTAACCACCTCGATACAATAGAAACGTATCCTGAGGCTCTACAATTTATATACATATAACAGGTTATATAGTGATATAATATTGATACGAGCTGGATAAATAATTAAACAACAGTAGTGAATAAATAAGAACGAGGTATTTGGAGGTAATCACATAAAAACCGGGTAAAAACCCTCCAAATACAAGAAAGAAATTATGAGCTCTCTTAAAGATATTTAGACAAAGAGTCCCAAGATTCTTTATATCCCAAATTATGGATATATTTAATCACAGCCGATGAGGACCAATTGCCCCGGATTTTGATATCTTGGATATCCATACCCAAAGATTTGAGATAAGACGCCCCACCGTGGCGTAAGGAATGACAAGAAATATTAAACGGGTCCATACCACATGAGGACGATAAATCCTTAATTTTAGAGTTTAAAGAATTGTAGGTAAGTGGCAACCTTAGACTCCCTTTTGATAATCGAAAAATAAAATCATTCTCTTTAGGTTTTTGGACTGAAAAAACTCTTTTTAGACCAGATACCACGCAAAAAGGTGAATCACCCAGAGAATTAAGATAAATACACTGTGGCTTAGTGCCGAACTGGTCCACCTTTGATGAACTAACATTAATGGATACGTGGGTATCGAAAACCTTAATATCGCTTTTCCTTAGACAATGTTCAGAAAACGTGAAATGTGAATTTCTGAGTAGCGATCGAAAACCAAAAACAAGCGATACCCAAAAAACTAGATCATTTTCTTTAGACATATCCAGAATTGAGTAAAACCGGAGTAATTCTGAAGGAATGAGGGGGTGCCTAATGATAGGCTTAGTTTTGTTACATCTTATTACCCCTTTTATGACCATCTTAAGAGCAAAATCCAATGACATATCTGAATGGCCCAATAATTTATTTTTAAAATTTACCGCAGAAATATAATTCTTGATAGAAACTGGAGTCAAATATTCCGATAAATGAGAAACATATAGACACAAGACTGAACTTGTTGAGGGATAACTAACAAAACAGTTAGTTTTACAAAAAATTTCATAGCAACGCCACTGCTGTTCCCTCGCTTTTATCGAGTTTTTCGACAAACAGTTTTGGATAAACATTTCTTTCCTCTCTTCGAGAATCTGTACCCGAACTCCTGTAGGTGAAACAACACATACCATTATCCTCTAACACTCTTTTACATTTATCAACATAGCCATTGTACTCTAAACGAGAGAGATAATCTGCTAAGATATTATCGTCAGATTTTATATAAGAAGCCTGGATGTTTATGTTAAAAATAAAACAAAACCAGAAAATTTCTCGTAACCATTTCATACAAGTGACGTTTCTAGACCTTCCGGTATTTAACATAGCCAAAACTTGCATGTTATCCGTTATTACATGTATACTAGCATTTTTACATTGACTCCCCCATTTTTTAAGACCTTGTAAGACTGGCCATAATTCTAGAACGTTGATATTCATATAAAAAATATCAGATTCTGGTGATTTTTCAAAATGATGTTCTGGGATACTACAGATTTTACTATCGTTCCAAGTACCATATAAGTAATCTTTTCCAAACCAAGCGCCAAAAAGCTTACTTGATGAATCCGAGACCATAGGGCAGTCTATTAAATCTTTTTGTATGAAGCAAATACCATTAAAAATAGCACAAAATTTTAACAACCAGTTAAAATCTTCGGTAATCTCGTTATTTAGACGAATTTCACCCTTTTTAGGACAATCTGCGCTTAAATCAAAAATATGTCTGCTGAACGTACGGCCTCCACGTACCACCTGAGAACAAAAGGAGACTAATCCACCTATTGACTCTAGTTCTTTTTTTGAGCCTTTACCTTTCTACATCACCAAACTTATTTTACCTGATAATTTATCAACTTTCTCTAGTGGTAAAGAGAGTGTAAGATCCAAAGAATTTATGGTAATTCCCAAAAAGACTACAATTTGACTAGGGAAAGTAACTTTAGATTTTGAAACTTCAAATCCTAGATTTTCCAGAATGCCAATGAAATGATCCCTTTTTGACAGACATTCATTCTCCGTTTTACCAAAAATTAAAAAATCGTCTAGATAATTCACTACACGACCCACCCCCTGTTGTTCTGTGATATTTACAACAAAATTCGATATACGAGTAAATATATTGGGTGCACAACGCAAACCAAAACATAAACGGTTATCAACATAGATCTTTTCTTCCCAACGAATTCCCTGAAATTTTACATGTTGATAATTAACATTTACCGCTCGGTAAGCCGATTTAATATCAACAACAGACATGAAAAAACCTTTTTCCAAGTGATCTACAGCATCATAGATACAATTATACTTAAAACTCTCAAAGGTATCTGACATAAAGTTATTGATACTAAGCCTTTCAGGCCTAGAGCAATCTGTGATAGGCCTTAGGCCTCCATTACTTTTTTTCAACCGCCCCTAGCGAGTGGATGCAGTCTGGCTTTACATCAGCGATTTGAATCTTACCCGACAACAACTCTTCAGATATAATAATATCCATTTTACTTTTAAACTTTTCATCTAAAATTGAGTTGTAATTTTTGGCAATCGTAATTGGCATCACAGTCGTTATCAACAATTCTGAAACCTTCGGTTAAACCTTTCCAAATAAAGTTCTTATCTTCCACTGATAAACTTGATGGAAAGTTATTAAAAACATGAAAAGCCGCACGACATGGCTTTAACTGAGCGATAGCATTGCCAACGTAATAAACGCAATCGCATACGTTTTCCAAACATTTATGTCCCACATTTATATTTCCCAAGGAACTATCACAAATATACAACGTTTCATCAACAAGATTCAAACTTGCATAATATATCGGTTTTAAATCTTTTTCAGTTAGAACGTTTTCCATGTTATCAACAAAATCATTCTCCTCTAAACGATTCAAATTTTTTGAAACAACGTCATTAGTATTTATAACTGAGCTATCGGCAAAACTATTTACAGCGTTATGTACAAACAATGTATCAATTAACGAGTCCACTGTAGATGACCCACATTCATCTATATTTAGATCTCCATTCTCCAAATGGATACTTTTAGCTTCACCGACTGCGTTGTTTCATTTGCATGGGGCGCTTTTTGCGTTTTTTGAGCAACTAAAAGCACCGTGTGAACCAGCATTACATACAGAGCATAAATGGCGATATTTGCAATTTTGGTACTTACATAAGCCCTCTCCTTTGTTGTAGTTGAAACAATAACCATTCACAACGTTTTTTACCGACTTTTGTTTTTGAAATCTAGCATTGAGTGAACCATCGTAACTCAAATGCCTGACGATATCCGCTGGGTTAATGTCTTTCAACGTTTCAATTCCGTCCTTATCAACACGAGTCTTAACAAACTTATCATAGTTAATTAGAGCCTCGTTTGCGAACACTTTTGTATCGGCCTTCTCGGTTAACAAAATCATGTGTTCTAATAATCCTGCGATAGGCTTATCGTTTTCCGATAGGTCTTTCATCATACGGAGGTTTATCAGTGTCAATTTCTCGAAGGAGTTTACTTTATCGTTCGTGATCGTTTTTACCTCTCTTGTTTCGACGCTTTCCTCTCGAAGTTGAACGATCCTCACGAGATGAATCACTTGAATCTTCAGAAGAATCATTTTTTGGAGAACGTTTTATCCTTGATATCTTCTCCTTGCTACGGCCTCTCTCCCCTTTCATGGACATCATCTCCACTAACGTTGTAATAGTCTTTTCCAAGCCGTCCATCCGTCCTTCCATCGTTTTTGCTGCACTTGTTACAGCATCTATAACGTCGCCACCGCAGGCCGCATCCCCCTCCGAAACTTCGCCCACTCTACTTTTGTGGGAGAAGGAAAACGTCCGTTTTCCCTCATTCGTTTTTTCAAAGTCCACGATTTCTTCTTCAGAGGCTTCCTGCTCCCACTGGGCTTCTTTCTTCTGAGTCTTCCTTCTTCCCATATTATCGATAATCCGATAAAAATTAGGAGACTAAAATATACGTGTTTTCCCTGATGGGAAAACGATACAAGTATCCGTTAGCTGTTAGAACGTGACGTAACCCACGCGGCTACCGCGTGTAGTGATGACAACGTGATGTAACGGTTACCAGGGTGAGGCGCAACCGGGTAACCACCTCGATACGATAGAAACGTATCCTGAGGCTCTACAATTTATATACATATAACAGGTCATATAGTGATATATATATATTTATCTATATATATATATATATAATATATATATATATATAAGTTAGGTCTAGGCATTTAGGGAATAGATAAACATACGAGTGATTATAGTTTGGCGAGAAAACAACCAGACCCTATGGCCCTATGGCCATTTATTACGTGAATACAGGATGAAGAAACCCCAGTATTACATAAATACAGAACTGGGTAACTTAACCTAAATTTAAAAATTAAAAATAGGTCCTGCTCATACGATTGACTAAGGTAGAGTGAAGGAGATCCCTAACCGTCGCATCAAAAGAACTATGACGTGCGCAACAATAGGCCACGCCCCCGAGTGGCTATACCATAGATACGTGCTTAGCAAATGGGGGCCTAATTATATATGTATAAGTAATGTCAATTATACATTGATATATATATATATATATATATATATATATATATAAGTTATGGAGATGAAGTATAAGTGACAAGTATAAGACAACGAGTAATTGTAGTTTGGTGAGTATAACAAACACCAGGCCCTAACCTTTATTACTGGAAGTACAATCCTTGGAACCTCAGTATTACAAAGTACAGAACTGAGTAACTTAGACCTAAAATTAAAAATTAAAATTAAATTAAAAATTAAATTAAAAATTAAATTTAAATTTAAAATTAAATTAAAAATTTATAGGTCTGATCCTGAAGACATGCAAAGGTAGAGTGACGAATGCGCATCACAGCAACCGTCAATAGAATTATTGACGCAACAAAACAATAACCGCTATACCATAGTGACGCCATAGCAACTCGCTAGGTGGCGACGGTAGTAGCTTAGTCTAATAATTATACATGTATAATCTGGGAGTTATACAGTTATATAAAACTCTGGGGGGGGGGTGGGATGAATGAGGCCTGGGTATCATTACATAAAGGATGTATGATGATAGTACGACCATATAAAAGGTCGTACGATGGTCCTAGGGCGATTGTCTTTACATTAAAGATTTAGTCGTACCGCTACGACCTTCAGAGATAAGATAAAATGGCAGGCCCCATTCTCGTTACATAAATGGTGACCTACATCGTCCAAATGGTCTTAGCTCGTCCAAAATCGTCGTAACATACGACACCTCTCGAGGGTGTCGTGGGTATAGCTTGTACTGTAGCCATGTATTCATTCTATTAATTCAGATCTAAAAGTGAAATGTATAATTCCATGACGTACTTAGGATCAATTGTAATATAACAAATAAACGAGATAAGAAATAAAAGCCCACACCCACACATATATATATTATTATATATGTTAATATATAAATATAAATACCGAATGGAATGTCTTATATTATTCACCTCGGATATCTCCTACTTCCGTCGTCTAGGCGGTTGCTATTGTTAATGCTATAACTACGGTAATAATTCCTAACGCGTGGCGGTGAGCAGCTCTCAACCGTTATTTACTCACTCTTCATCTGCTCACGAACCGCGACACATGTATTTTCCTCACTGAGGTGGGAAATTTTTAATTTTTAATTTTGGGGTTTAGCCCAACTGGTTGTATCGTATTGTGGCAGGTTTATGAGTTTGATACTCGTTGTATTTTTACTTGAATAAAGCCTGTATTTGTTAATTACTATGTAATTAATTCCACCAACTACTGCCTTGTCTCACTTCATTATGTAAAGAGGTCAATATTATATATATATATATATATGGATGGAATACTACAGACACGGAGTATTGTACTATAAATATAGTACCGCCACCTTCTGGTATCGGTCGTACTATGCCGTACCGGTGGCTCCACCACTAACAGGTGGCCAGATCCAACCTTTCACCAGTCCCATTTACCTGTGATTTTTTCGAAGTTCACACGTACCTGCCGCGATGCGCTTTTTCCTAGCCGCGCTCTTGGTGTTCGTAGTGTGTAACGTATGTCACATAAAGTACGATGGGCGTACTTCTAAGGTATGTCCGAAGTGCACAACCGCTATACAACGTATGGAAGAGTTAGACAGAAGGAACTTTCTGGAGTTCCAGAGGAGTTGGAAGACGAGAATGGAGAAGAACAGGGCGCTACCGGCGGGGGCGAATCACGAGAGCAATTGCCCCGGGAGGGTGCTGAGGTAATTGGAAAATTGCTTTTGGAGAACCATGGATATCGTCAAGAAGTCAGAGCATTGCGTTCTGAAATGGGCAATTTGACCAAGATGATGGCCGAAATCCGTCTGATGATGGCCGGCTAAGATGGAGGACCCGTGAGTCAGGTGCCGGCGACCCAGGTGCTGGTGACCCCGTCTACATCTCAAACAAGTACAAGCCAGCATACTGTGGTTCCAGTGCAGAGTACGGTGACACTATCGCAGAGTGCTGCTCCTCGTCAACAAACCAGTGGAGCGATTCCGAAGAAACGATTTTCTCCGGTCTACAGTTCATCATCTACGGCGTGGTCGGGTGTACAAGGTATACCGGTAGAACATGTTCATACATGTCAAGGCAAGACGGAAAAGCGCCGTAAGTGTATAACTTTTTGCTTAGAGGATCATCTACCATGCGATTCTACTAAACCAAACTTAGATCAAGTCATCAGTGCAAGCATGTCGCTTATGCGATCTATGATCGCTCAAGGTATTGACATTTCTCATTACGCCGATCACATCGCCTTTCTGAGTGATCGTAGACCATTTATTGTTGCCCAGGCCCTTATTGACTATGATTTGGCCTGTTGCGAAAAGGCCAAATTGTTGGGATCTGCTAGTTTTGTTTATGGCGACGCGTATCTTGCATCAAAGTATTTGAAGGTAGAGAAATGTGTAGCTTTTGCTAAGTTTAATGACAGTTTATGTAAATCCATAAATATATATGTACACACAATAGATGCAGACATATTATATTTATCTCATAAATAAAGGACATATTATAGTATAGTGCTGATCATTCTTTGTAATTTTTTATACTAACGTTTCATGATTGAGATATTCTTTTTAGAAATAAGAGTCTACATAACATTTTGTAAAGGTATGCGTTATACTGAGAATTACTAATGGCTTTCTTAGCACCTAATGACCTTTTTAAACTAAAGGGTGAAATATTTGTAACAATGAATGTTAGGAGTTTGTTTAGAAGATTGGATGAGATTGGAGATGTACTTGCGAGATGTGATTGTGTAGTAATTACGGAAACCTGGTTGAGGGAGGTACATGATGAGAGTATGATCTATTTGCCTGGGATGACACTTTTCAGGATGGATAGAAACTATCCTGAAAAGAAGATCGGAGGTGGAGTGGCATTACTTATGAAAAACGATATAGCGGTACACACCTGTCAAATAGATAGATATTGTTATACCACACCGAAGTTCGAAATTTTGACACATATTGTAACAAAGCCTAATCATAGAAGATAATTAATTTTATCGGTGTACAGGCCACCACATGATGATGTGGCATCTTGCTATGACATATTAACACAGATTATAAATGACAACGAGTTTAAGGGTAGGGAAGTATGGATATTAGGGGATTTGAATGTCAACACTAATGCGAAGGGTAGTAATAAGTATGCCTGCCTAAAGAGGTTCTTGTTAGCAAACAAGCTAAACCAACTGAAGACACTTGATACCTTCCTCCATCATAAAGGGCGAAGTAAAATAGACCACATTTAAACAAACTGCGACAAAATAAGTTTAACAGGTAATATTAATATGTATATAGCGGATCATATCCCCATATTTGCTGTCAAAAAACAGAAAAGAACGAGAATTAAAAAAGATAAAGCCAAGGGTCGAAACTTGAATAGAATTGATAAAGATGACTTAAAACGTATAGTGGAGGATTATACCCTCATGGAAAATTTGAGCAAAAATGAATTATATATTAGAGATCCAAATAAACATTTTGAATTATTTCTTAATGATTATCTGGACCGTATATGCCCAGTTAGGGAATTTATAATTAAGTCAAAAGATGGTTTAGAGCTACCTATAGGTATAAATAAGCTAATCCAACAAAGAGCAGAACTATTAAAGAAGATAGTGCGCGGAAGGAATGCGGATGAGGGGTATGACCAACTGAAAGAAATTAGGATTTTGCGCCGTAGGATTAACCAAGAGATTATGGAACATAAGGCTAAAGTCTTTAAACAACTTTTTCAAGACAATATGAAAAACCCCAAGAGGTTCTGGAATGCCTTGAACAGGCTATGGAAACCTGATAGGGACATAACATGTTTTCCATTTGGGAATAATAGAGATGAGAACGACCTTAATCAATATTTCTCAGTTATTGGGGAAACTCTAGCGGAACGATTCCCCCCAGTTAATGCCAACCTAACTTATGATAATATGGAGGAGGAGGAATTAGGACATGAAAAACTAGAATTTGAAAGAACCAATAAGGAAAGTGTCATAAAAATAGTTAAAGAGCTTGAAAACGACAAAGCTACGGGTATACCTTATATAAAGACAGGTCTACTAAAAAAATATCTTACTGTGGAACCCGGACATTATATGTAAAATGTTCAACTGTATGATTGAGAATGGAGTGTTTCCATCATCGTTAAAAAAATGTGTTATCACACCCTTACCAAAGGGAGGTATACTGACAGACTTTGGCAACTGGCGCCAGATAAGTGTATTGCCCACTGTATCAAAGGTTATAGAGAAGCTGTTGCATAAACAACTAATGCAGTATATTGAGGATAATGGTTTACTAAATGTTCATCAATATGGTTTTCAACCAAATAAGAGTACCTCACAGGCGATATTTAGGGTAATAAATTTATTGACAAGGAATACTAATAATAAACGAGTTAGTCTTTGCGCATTTATCGACATGCGCAAAGCTTTCGATTGTGTGAATTATTCGATACTACTACAAATTATGAGGAAAATAGGACTGTCCGCAGACGCACTAAAATTGTTAGAAACATATATCAAAGGAAGAACCCAATGTGTTAAAATAAATGGTATTTATAGTAGAGAAATGAACACCACTATCGGAGTGCCTCAGGGATCCATAATGGGGCTTGTTTTGTTTGTAATATATATTAACAAAGTATTTAATGTTCTTGAAAGTGTGGCTGCAACAATGTATGCTGATGATTTGGTACTAGTGATTGACGGAATCAACTATGATGAAGCAGTATATAAGATGCAGAGTGAGTTAGATAAAGTACATGCATGGCTGACCGAGATGCAACTCACTGTTAATGTAGACAAATCAAAGCTAATGTGGGTCCATAATAATAGAGATATAGATAAAAATTATAATGTGAATATTGCAGGAAAAAACCTTAGTTTTGTAAGTAATTATAACTATCTGGGTGTGATGATTGACTCAAAAATGACTTTTATTGCACAAGTAAACAAGGTACTCCGAGACGTCAAGCAAAAGACATTTAAGTTAAGGAAATATCGATATTTTTTATCCGAAGCAGCTGCGGTGAGCATTTGTAAACAAATGCTCTTGCCAAAGATCGAGTATGTGAGTTTTGTATATTATTTAGCTCCAGTTGTATCGAGAGCTAAATTACAATCGTCATTGAACAACTCTCTTTGCTCGGCTTTAAATATGAGAAATGCTTGGGAGATTAGCAATGAGGAATTACACCAAAAATGTAAGATCCGCCCACTGATATATAGAAGGGCGCTCCAATTGATGATATTAATTTTTTGGTGGAAGTCTTTTGATGAAAATGTAGTCGTATTTGAACGATCAAATACGCGTATGAGTACAAAAACTGTCATCCGTACACTGAGACCGCGCACTGAAAAATATAGGAAAAGTCCAGTGTATAGAGGTATGACTCTCTGGAATCGTTTATCTGTTAAATTGCAAAATATGAGAACTAAAGAATTATTCAAAACAGGTGTAAAACAATATTTACTAACTAGGGAAATCTATGCAGAACTACCGGATTAGTGAGAAGCTTGAAACTGAGTCATATGACCAGGAAATTAAAATTATAATTAAAGTATTTATAATAGATATGTTACATCTTAGTTTGTTTGTTGTTTTTTTTTTGTTTGTTTTTTTTGGTTTTTATTTTGTAATGATACTCGTGACACATCCAATGAGGTAATGAATCTTATTATAAAGCACAACTTGTACTATGGAGTTTATTTAAGAACTTATATACGACTAGACGGAGATATTATATTGTATTGTACTGTACTTGTCCTTGTTACGTCTGTACTTTGTATGCCTGTACTGTTGTGTGTCTATGTTGTTGTCCTAGTTCAGTAGATGACAATATGTATAAACTCATACGATAAAGTCTGTAATTGACTTCAATAGCCTAGTATGACCTTAACAAAGGCAGCGTCAAATGACCTGCAGACTTCCAACATATAAAACTGAAACTATGAACTGCTAATGGAAAGCATATATTTGTGATCTACTTTTTCTGTTGTTATACACCTTTTTTTCCTGTTTGACTTGTACTGGAAGAACGCCTTATGGCGAAAGTACCACGTCTTTCTATGAATGAAAAAAAACAAAAAAAACAAACCAAAAGACATGTATTTGGTTTTGGTCACATCAATTGACAATTTGTTTTGTTCTGCCCATAGGGTGAACAAATCTGCTGACTTCTGTAAATCATCTTGGATATCTTGTTTAGTTGAACCACAGATATAGAGTATAGTATCATCCGCTTGGAGTTTGATATCTGTTTCACTCACACAATCAACCACATCATTTATATAAATGAGAAACAGCATTGGTCCCAGATTTGAGCCCTGGGGGACACCGCAGACCACTCCATTTGGTTCAGAAATTTTGTTAGTCACCAAAAATTAACTATGATGTAAGAAAAACAAAAACAAAATTCGCTCAGTAATGAGCAACCTCGACAACTATGGTTATTGCCCATTGAGCCTTAATAGTCTTGATTACTGTGGTTGCGATTGTGGATCGTTTCCACGCCTCTGGGGCCAATACGCTTACCCTTAAATTTATTTAGTTGTAATAGCAATTTGAGTATTACTATCTTGGGTTGGTTCAGCGACCCATCCCAACACATTTAATCTCCATTTTGAGTTATTATTTTGAAGCGTCTTAGAAATTCGATACATTACCCTTCACATTTCCTTTTCTGAGTATATCAATTTTGGTATTTTTATTATATTGGGTTGGTTCAGCGACCCATCACAACATATTAGGCCTCCATTTCGAGTAACTAGTCCGAATCATTTTAGTTTGTACTAATTAACTTCGATAACTGACTTGTTGGGTTAATCAGGATGTTTCAGCGACCCATCCGATTTTCTCACCAACTCAGCTCCGTTCAGTTTTATCATCGAGCACCTTTGGATATTTTTTGTTTTTTTGTTTGAAGCAGCTTTTATTTCTCAGAATAGTAACAATCCAGTCGGAGGGGAATACATCTAAGTGCCCTCTTTTGAAATAGATTCGTAAAAGAGTTAAAATAGGATTGACATCACATTAAGTCCATTATTTCCGTCTTTGATTATACAAAGTCCATGACGGAAGCTGCTTGTGTTTTTTGGGGAAAACTTAACCTTTGGATGTTATGAATGTGATTTCTGCATCATAATTCTATATGATACAAGTCACATCACATACTTGAATATATATATAGATCATGTATCAATTTTCGCCATCGTGATCAGCTATATAATGTTTTCCATTTTCACTCTTCAATAACATAGTTATAACATGGTATTCATACAAAGACAAATAACCCATCATCGTTATCGTACAGGACAAGGTATATCGTATACTGGAATAAACAGTTAATTTTGTCTTATTGCTTTGATCACTTCTTGCGCTCAGATTTTTACTAGTTGAAAAGAGAGATGAATTCCATCATTAGCCAAAAGGTCATAGTTATGGGTTAATTTGTTGTTTTTCCTCTTGTGTATTCTTTTTTGAATCCACGGAATTGATTCACTTGGGTTTAATTCTACATTTAGGTCAATGATCTTAGGATTTATCATCTCAATGAAGGTATTTATTATTGACTGTTGTCATCTGAGGTTCTAATGTCTTATAATAAGCTCATACTCCTTTTCTTTATTGTGTAATGTGATGGGATATGAAGGTATAACTGAACAGAAAAAGGCCCAAGTGATGAAAACCAGCCAATCTGACGGCTGACACCTACGGTAAACGGGTTAGTCTGCATCGGAAGGTCTGAGTTTTACGTTGGCGTTGATGGGTAGCTATAGGGAGCTCTATTTTATACTGAATATATAGCATGTTAACATATTGTAAACGGAGACGGTATCAATATTCATCTGGTATTGGTGGGAAATATCTAGATTACCTGCTTGGACAAACGTCCTAGATTTTATCAGTCGATTTGAACGTTTATTTGTTTATGTGTATTCCTTTATGCCAGACTGACACATTGAGAATATCCGTAGATGGTTAGGTAATGTCCAATTCTTCTATTACATTCATGACCTAGTTCAAAGCACAAGTTGTTCTATTTTTCAGAATTTCGTCAGTGCCAAACGAATGTCACCTGCTAGCTTGGCCATGGTCAAGGTCACCATGTCGAAACATACGTCACAGTACCACAATTCTTTACATATACAATTGTACTCTAACCCCGTAAAAGGATAGTAAGGTACTCAAGTATCTAACAACGAATGTCACCGTATGCCTTGACCACTAAATTTTTCGACGGATGTGTTAGCCTAATCATCACACATTTGCAGTCAAAGGGATATTGATTCAATAAACCAAGAACCTAACGAACATAATTCATCTCTTGCGGTTAAAACTATTAACAAAATTTCATACAACATCGTGTTAGCTTAAAACCGTTCCTCCTAAGTTTGCTGCGTCGAGTTTCACACTAAAGGATAATCATAATCACACCTCACGTTATGTTCCTGTTATTGTTTTTACATATATGGTGTGGTGTAATAATATAAGGGCCAGGAATAGGAGGTAACTGGTAAGGCCTTCAAGGTCTATTTCTCTGAAGGAACATGTTGCTCATGTTGGGGAAAACCCAGCTGGTGTACCATGGACTAAATAACTTTGGAGTTAACAGGTTGACACGCACTTTTATTTTCCAAGAGAAAGTATATACTGTTTTTAAGCAATTCAGTTAACTTCTAGTGTACCTTCTGTGGGAACTGAATTAAATATATAGTCGAATAAACTATAGGACTATACATCACGAAAGATGGATATTTTCTTCCCATATGATCGGGCATAAACAAGTGACAGGATGTGTTCTGGAAATATTCCAATATCCTGGTTGTGACGTCAGCACAGTGGAGAGCTGAGAAATGTCGATGGTTTCGGGAATCAACCGACGACGGTCACCGGTGTGACACCGTGTGACCTGGTGGCCTCGTGATCCAGTTTGCCGCGTGTAGATGGAGGGGGCATCATGGATGATATACAAGTCCTTCATGTGCCTTGATTCTTTTAGGAACCCTTTTCTGTACATTCTTCACGTGTTAAAATCCAATGCAAGTTAAGTGGCTGTAATGGGTGTAATGTAAGGTCCCCGTTATATCAAATCAGACAAACAGTTAACTCAAGGGCAACTATGTTGCTTCTCTACACACATGTATCTATATCTCATCTATAGTATGTTTTATATCCTCGTTGATAACTGTATTTGTCGCCAATGACTACTGTTAATCTATGCCCCTCTATTCCCTCTGTATTTACTGCATGATACATGTATTAAAGGAACATTCGTAGTCTATCTTTGATCTCATGTTGTGTCTATCCTTGCTCAATGTTCCCCGTGTCCATAGCAGTGTCCTGGGAAGTAAGTAAGCCACTTTCAAGGGACTGTATTAATCCCTTGTTCACATATATTCTTTAACACTTTATTGCATGCATTGCCCACCTAAGATGATTTACATCTGGTTATAATGATATGACGATACAATACAACAGTCTCGATTAAAAGCCTATTAAAATGTCTTGTTTAGCATCACTGCAGCTAACATAAAAAGGTCACAGATATACAAATGATAATGAGAAATGGATATCGTAACAACCTTACTATATTCGGGGGTTCTCTAGTAATTACAACGAATTAACCTGTGAGTATTATGAACATGGTTATGACGCCAATACGACGATACTTATTTGAGGTGTCAACAATAAATCGCTCTGAACTCGGTCTTTGACCTCATTCAGAATGATTTATTGTCGACAATGAGAATAAGTATTGCCATATTGGCGTCATCAACATATTTTTTTTATTATTATATACCTTAAGTTGTTTATAATAGGCCAAAACTCACAGAAACTTGACACTGTTGACACTGTCCATCGCAACCAGCGCAACAAGACATTACAAGAATAACCCGGTAGTAAGATTCACTCAGCTAGCAGAGGTTTGGTTTGCTCAGGCTTAACGCTACGTACAGGGACTACGATATAGAGAGTGACGGTCATTTACATATCTCTGCGCATGCGCAGCGGTCTCATCTGGCCGCATTGTCACATAGTTCGTATTGTCTCACTTCGCGTTTTTATTATTATATACCTTAAGTTGTTTATAATAGGCCAAAACTCACAGAAACTTGACACTGTTGACACTGTCCATCGCAACCAGCGCAACAAGACATTACAAGAATAACCCGGAAGTAAGATTCACTCAGCTAGCAGAGGTTTGGTTTGCTCAGGCTTAACGCTACGTACAGGGACTACGATATGGAGAGTGACGGTCATTTACATATCTCTGCGCATGCGCAGCGGTCTCATCTGGCCGCATTGTCACATAGTTCGTATTGTCTCACTTCGCGTGTTCTGATGTGTCTGACACATGCAACGGAAAGAGTTATCGTGCATATTGACCAAATATCGAGGCAAATAATGTGTAGCTTTAACCTGATATCGTTTAAATATGCGAGATCGAACGATAACAAGACTCGTCTTGCCGACTCGTAGATATAGACCGCATTCTTGTGACATCATTATCGGGGGTTCCCCACGCTCTGGGAATGCCCGATGATGACGTCATCGGCCGCTGCACTGTCAAGTCAGCGTAACTTCGCGGCGAGTCTTGTTATCATTCTATCTGGCATACTCAAGCAATTTAAACGGTTTCAGGTCAAAGCTACACATTATTTGCCTCAATATTTGGTTGATATACACGATGAATCATTCCGTGGTTTCTGTACGACGCCTTGGAGCACGCGAAGTGAAGGGATCCGCCTTTTTTGAATTCTCAGCCCAGATGGGTGCTTCCGGCCTCTCGTCCTATCAGAATGCGTTATTCGTTCGAAGCACTCTGTAGTATGATCAAAGCACTCCGTAGTTCCGGATTGGGGTCATCCAACCTGCTAGACAGGCGGCAACCACCACATTAGCATAAATCCAATATGGCTACCCCAATTTATGAAATGCTCTATCTTTGGTTTGATAGATGGTAAAGACATGATTTAAAATGCTAAATATATGTTTTCTAGGGTGGGGAATCCGTAACAGACACACAGGAAGTCCTATTTGGGCAATAAATAGGTGAAATAATGGCGAGAAAAACTCTGATTTGGATGCTTCGTAACTGATGAAATAGCATAGCAATTACACAAAAAATGGAAGTGACATGGTATGATATAACAGATACATAATTCTGGGCTCAAGGGAGATAATACAATATATCTGTTTGAGAGATAAAAAGTCAATAAGATCTGAGAAATATTTACAAAAATAACCAAAAATCAAATGATATTATCTGGGTATATCTGATAAGTTGATTTTCCAAGTTTCTCAGAGTAACTGGTTCAGTAGGCTCCAACTCTTGACATACTAAAAGAGAGATTATATTTGGTGCAGAAACCATGTCAAAGTGAATTTCCACATTCTGCCAATCTATGAAAGTTGTCTGTACACCAGAGCATGTATTAGCCTAACCTTTAGTGTGGCCAACCTCAATGCAGCTGGGCTTCTGAGTGATTTTGAAAGAGACTAATATTTACTGTGGCATTCTAACCAACAGTCATCATGCAAGGGCATATAGTAAAATGATAACTCCTTATCATTTGGTGACAAATGATCAATACCGAAATGATAGATGATATACATATGATAAAGATGTTGTAATGGTGTAGAAAATGATGCTACCCCGATCACCCCATTTTCAGCCCTCATACAACCCCAGATGATTTTCCTCATTCTCAGCCCCCAGACAAGATGGACAGTGATGCATGTCCATTCTGTAATAAATCATTTCTTCCATTTCACAAATTGTCTATACTAAAACAGAAAGGTTGTGATGGTCTCCACAAATCAGGTCAGGAGAGAGGAGATGACGTACGTGTAGCACCAAGGCAGAAAATTCATAGAGACTACATACAAGACCATTGTAATAAGTAACATTGTATTTCTAAACCCAAAAAAGATCAACCAAATGAAGATATGTTGTTACGATCTGCCTCTGACAATTTTGACTATTCAAAATCATGTTTATTCTGTGAAGTAGGGGATAGATATAATGGAAAAAAACCTACAAATTAACCCCTGTTCTTACTCTTGGCTTTCAAGAGTCTTGGAGATATGCAAACAAAGAAATGATGAGTAAAGTAAATGATCTATATGCTGCTGATGCAAGTGTACCATGATCTATGCAGCTCAAATTTTAGGACATGTTGCAGTGTGCCAGTGTACTCAGGTTGAATCCAGCACAAAAATGTTAAACTTGGTAAACCACTGGATATGTTACAGCATTCCTGAAGGTGATAAAATACTTTGAAGATCATGATGAGGAGACAACCTCAATATCTGATTTGATTACCAAAATGGATGAATAGACAGAGAGTACAGGATATGCATTTACTTATCAGAAAAGCCAAATACTAGGCCATTTTGGGAATAACATTTTCATAGGTGAAATAAATGGTAAGTCTAATGTTGTTTCAATGAGGAGAAACATCACTTCAATTCTTCATGACTTTTAAAGGGAAGTGAAGACTGAAAATTCAGATGATATTTGAATTATGCATGTATTATGTAAAAGCAGCTGATGCTGCTGTAGAGAAGCATGACACAGTCTTTGTGATTGGCAATGATACTGAAAAAAAAATGTTATGCAGCTTACCCCTGCTCTATTTGAAGATGAGTACATGCTCAGAAAAGGAAAAGAATCTACTCTAGCAGATTACTTTTGGACACAGATGCGAAAAATAACAAGAGTTCCTGGAACTGAGATACTCAATGTTCTAAATGGAGACCAATGATCAAGATGCAGCTCCAGAGAAATTATCAAAAATAATTCGGTGCACTTGTAAGATGGACTGGAATGTGGATTTGCCTGTAAAAACTCCAGGGGTGTTTGCTCTAACAGTACACCAATAGATGATGATCTTTAGAAGGGGCTACAAAGAACAAGCATTGTAGCTATACCTAGTTCACTTTCTATATTTATAATGTATGTCTTATGATGGAATGAGACTAAAATTTATGCAAACAGGGAATATATCTATGTTATCAAAACTGTCATTACCATGGCCTTTCAATGATGGAGAGATGAATCTACCCATGTCACAGTGGTACTTCTTCCATTAGGAAACATAACCATGGTTCATATGACAACCAGAAAGAATATTATATATATATATTTCTATTTCACTATTATTATATGTTTTATTTCATAATCTTCCTACCTCTCAAAAGACGCATGTACCATGTCCTAAAAGCCCAAATATATGTATCTGCTATTTCAAACCTTTTTTTGTATCATCTCTAAGCTAATTCATCCATTAGAAGCATCCAAATGAGAGCTTTTCATTATTTCACCTATTCATTTGCCAGATAGGACTTCCTGTATGTCTGATACGGATTCCCCACCCTAAAAAAACATATATTTAGCATTTTAAATCATGTTTGTACCTTTATTCAAACCAGAGATAGAGAATTTCACAGATTGAGGCAGCCATATTGGATTTATGCTAATTTGACCTACTTCCACCACTTGGATTAATCTCGATTTTCATTCTGGCATTACATAGGGCATTCTGAGATGAATGCCACTGGAATGGAATCTATTGCTTTTTGTGGCCGGTCAAACCTTATTTTGACTGGACTAACATGTACAATTCGATTGGCAAAACGATTTACCCAACGAACTATACCCTTTAGCACCAGCCAGAATTCCATAACCGCCATTATGTGATCATAAATGTCGTCCACTGGTCCCAATTCTAGATGACCACAGCTGGAAAAATGATTTGTCCAAGTGCCAAAAAAGAAATCGTTAGAAACGAAACCTCCAAATCCCAAATTAAAGGAATCGGTAACCAAGTAGTCACAGTCTCTGCTTTTGAGAATTTTACCTTTACCATTAAACATAGCAGTAAAACTCATCCACCAGCGAAAATCATCTTCAATGGCTTTGTCTAGCTTAATTCTACGATAACCTTTATGAATATGAAACTCCAAGTGTTCACCGAATCATAACGAACTATGGCACCAGTAGTAAAGGTATTTGAATCAGCTTTCTCAGCTATAAATGCCATATGTTCTTCTACTTCTTTAACGTCTCTTCCTTCTTCACACAGTTCAATGACCAAACAACACAAAAGATAAATGAGTCCTTCAAAAGACAAAACTTTAGATTTGTCCTCCTTCGGTAAAAATCTTCTGATGCTGAACTTACGTTTTCGGGCTCTAAGTTTGCGACGGGCATTCCTAGCTTTGGTAGAAGTTGAGGACGCTTTCCTTCTATGTCTATTCTTCCCACCTGACGAATCTGAGTCCGTCGATGTGGATCTGCTGCTAGACCCACTAGATGATGAAGACGCAGGAGACAAATCACGATGCCGTCTTTTCTTGAGCTTTTTCTTTTTACTCCAATGCTTACTGTGTTGTAACTTAGTTACTTCTCTAGAATTCATGACTGCTGCGCTTGTATCGCTACTGAAGCGCGACCGCTGGCTTGTGGTTCTGATCCATCCGTTTTTTTCTTGTTTATCTGCCCGTCATTATCCACTTTTCCCGATTTCTTCCCTTCTCCTTTTCCTTTTGGAGTACTCCTCTCAGCTATTTGGGAAATGGACTCCATCCGCGATGCTAGGTTGTGATAAACTTGTTGGATTCCACTTGTAAGACCCACAGCCTCTACGGAACCTTTACCCTTCGTCGATTTTTTCTTTTCTTGTGTAGAATCCTCATCCTTCCTTGGTCGGAACAAGTTCGCCATCTTGTTTTCCTGTTCACTTGGCTCTAAGATACCTCTAAGACACCCCTACGACACCTCCAACCTTGTCTTAGGCTGAGACCATTTTGGAGCCCATTTGAGCTAAGACACCCTAAGATATCTTAAGATAATCTTGACTAAAAACAGCTCTAACATCAAGATGATCTTAGAAAAATCCTAGATGATTTTTCTAAGATCATCTAAGATATCTTGTCTATAGCACACTTTTGTCTTAAGACGGTCTTAGGGTGAGATTATTTTCACTAAAAAAACACGGCCCAGGTCTTTTTGGTTTACCGGTTTATAGCTTCTAAAGATCGTTTTATTGTATTTGTTACTGTCCTTTTTAGGACGAAAACTATCAAGTGAATACTCATACGGATGCCTAAGATGCCTTTTTCCTCTATAAAGTTAGAGTTAGACAGAATCGTGTCGATGCTACTGCTATTTCCGTATGATGGACGAGGAATTTCATTAATAAGCCTTTAGCTGTTTCCTGGATTCCATCATCTGCCCACCTTTTTACATCTTCAGTTTTTCCAATTAAAATGATGGAGCTAGTCGAGGTGTCGAGGGTGAGTATAGAGTCTATAGTTTAAATACCAATATTTTGTTCTAAAGGGGGTCAAAATAGGTAAAAGATAATCAGAATTAAGCATGGATGTGCCCTGGACAACCTTTTCTTTTGTAAATAAATGGTTTTTAATATTTTTCCCTGTTAATATGTGTTGAACGATGATTTCTATCCAAAATTCGAAAAAATACAAGCCAACCGATTGACACACTGACTGATTGATTGACCCACCGACTGATCGACCCACCAACCGATCAACCCTCCGACCTGTCGATCTTCCTAACGACCAATCGAATGACTGACCCATTGACTTGTAAATTCACTGACCAATCGATCGATGCACTGACAGACCGACTGACCAACAGACAGATTGATCGACCCACTGACCGATTGATCTTTCCACTGATCCATCGACGGAACCAAAGATTCCTATATTTTGTTTTGACGCCACCTAGCGGGAATAATGTGTGTCACTGGATTCTCAAGGCTCTAAGCCTAGTTCGTTGAGAATTCTTCTCCCATAGAGCGCAGTGCGAACCTTGTACAGATTACGACTTAGAGTGAATGAGATCTTATGAGAGGGGTGGCGGATTGAGGGGCGATTTAGGGGGCGATCATTTGGTCGTGCGTTGATCGGTGCTTTTTCTCGGTAGTTTGGTCGGAATTTTTTTTTTTTTTTTTTATTGTGGAGAATATTTTATTGTCAACTAGTCATGAAAATCATGTTTCAATGTGACTTGTAACTTCAGAATGAGATACAAATTGTACAGGATATATACACACAACTATTCTAGCAGCCATAAAGAAACAGATACATTTCTAAATGATATAGGGTTGTCATGCACTGGTAAAATAATCTACCCTGTTTCTACAGATTGGTCGGAAATCTAGCGCCAGAGCATATAGACATTCATAATTAAGTTTGTTTTTTTGTTCTTTTTAAATTGACCATGATCTGATTAGAATGAAGAAAGCAAAGGAACGCCAAAATCGGATTCATTGACTCTGACTTAATAAGTTTACCGATTTGGGTAAGAACAACTTAGGTTAAGAACGGGCGAAGAATGGGTGGAGAACGGGTGGAGAACAAGAATCGGTGGAGTGGAGTATCGTGGTTTGAATCTAAATGCTAGGAAAACCTCTCCTGTATGGTTTGTATCACCCTCCACGATTTAATATTTGCCAGGACTCGACGATTCATGTGATACTGTTGGTCTCAAAACAAAACAAAGATATAGATACCTTGGTATAACCCTAGACACAGGCTTAATTTTGAGGTGCATATAAACAACATATCTAAATCAATAAACAACGAGCTATCAAAGTTAGGTAAATTCATGCAATATTTGACCAAAGACTGGGCGTGCTAGGCGAATGAGTATAGAGAAATTTCATCGAGACTCCAAACTGGAACTCTTAGATGTTAGAAGTAAATGCTAAATATTAAAAATGGTGTATGGAAATATCACGTAATAATGAGTATCTGCATCCGACGTGCTCGTGATGATGATAAGATCAAATTTAAAGGCCATCGACAAATATGTAGTCAGTTTGAGGAATCTCTATGACATAGAAGAGTTTGTTTGAGGGTCTTCCTAGGGTGTTTTGTAAAAAGCTTCCCATGGTACAGGCTTCCAAAGAGCAACAAAGGACTTGATCCATGTGTCTTGAGAATATAGTACAATTCGCGTAAATAGATCTAGTTATGCTCCAAAATGCGTCATCTTATCATTACCATTATCACCTTTACTTGTTTGTTACTATGTAAGGGAAAATAATATGGCTTAAAATGAACTTTTGTATGTTACTTGTATCCAACAGGAAGACCGACATATGTCAGATGTTGCGATTTGATTTTTCTTTTGACCAAATTTGGATTGAGATAAAAAAACAGGATCTAACGAAATAACGAGGTGTGTATTGCTGTCATAATAATGTTTTTAAATAATACTCCTATCTACCCCATCCTCAAATAGCCACGCGCACATTGACAGCTACTTCGATATTTCCAGAGAACTAGAACCACTGGGAGGCCCACTCGCCGTGCATCCCTTTGGACTAGTGGTGCAGGGGAGCAAAACATGGCTTAAAAGTAAATAAAATCTTGTACACTATTTTTGCTCATAGTGAGAAATGTATTCATCAAAGTTCTGTAAATGAAATATATCTATAAACTGTCACTACATTTGGCCCATATCTATTGTAGTATTCCTTTGGTGAAGAGACGGCCTCAGTGAAGAGACAGCCTGAACATATTTAGACAGAATTTATCTAATAGAGCAATAATGTAATCTAGTCAAGTACAGATTAAACTTAAGGATTACATGATGTAGTACTTTCCAGTTCTACTATAAACATTGGAACATGACATTTTACAGTGAAATCATATTGGCGAAGATACGACTTTATCGAAGATATGGCTTCAACAAGTTGTATTAAATGGCATAATCAAAGAGAGATATTCATGAAATCTAGTCAGGTATATAATAAACTAACATCTATGCTGAAACTTGACATTTATTTCTTTTTTCTCATCTTCTCCTATATCAAGGAAAGTGCTATTTCCTTTCCTCTTGGGTGCTGAAACCATTCTCACTACATCTTTAAATCTAACATACCCGAGAAGGAGCGGGTGGGTCTTCATGATACACACCAGGGTGCTGTCGAATAATCCAGGCTGTATCCTCAGGCTGGAGGATAAGATCTAACTCAGGATGAAGGAGGTCTTGTAGGATCCTTGCAAAATGTTGTTTCATAAACTATATCCTTGGTGGACAATAAGATCCCTCCTACAAATTGTCCTTCTTGTGACACGGATGATTTCTCAAGTCCAGGAGAAGTGCTAGGGGACTAGCGGGCAAGCTACCCCTCGAGGTAGACAGAGTTGAGCAATATTCTGAGGCTGCATATGTCTGGGACATGTCCAGGACATGTTGCAGGATCCAGTCGAAATCGTTGCATAAATCTACTATCATCCAGATCGTCTAAAGACTTCTTCCTGTCCTCAAAATGACACTCAACCCTTTTTATAAGATGTAGACCATCCATTTTGGAAAAAAAACTGATGATTGCAGTCAAACTAACCCCTTGTTATGGCATATTTGGAGAACTAGCAAAATCTAGGACTGCCCTCTAGCTGTCCTTCTTGGAGGACAAGTTGGGATGAGTTGGGACAATTTGGAGATGTCCCACCTTCGGGATATTTTTACGAAACGACTTTTGTCTGCCCAAATTGTATGTAGGATTTAAAAGTTTATGCAACAGCTTTTACCCAAGGATGGTCCAAGGATCATTTCTGGGACATATCCTGGATTATTTAACAGCACCCAAGAGAAGGTGGGTCTTCACCAGACACTCCAGGGCCCCGTTGAATAAAAAAATGAACGATAAAAAAAGTATCTTACAAGTCTTGTCGGTGGCAAACTGTAGTATAAAAAACTATCGTGGAGGTGGACGAGCCTTTGACGAGAGGATAAAATGAACGATCGTGAGTGGTGTTGAATAAAAAATCATTCATTTTGAAAATATCGTTTATTTATCGTTCAAGTCTCCTAGCAGGCGACCACGTTTTCGGCGTCGTAGCCGATGTCAAACTCGTTTTTCATGCACTAAATCCATTCCAAATTAAAAGATATTTTCAACAGAGACTTCTATTCATATGTGATACATGTATACCAAATTTCATCATTTGTTAATGATTGAATCGTTTTTTTGAAAAATGTTTTATCTTTCACACAGATATGCAGGCACTGCACCACTAGCCCTGCTGGTCTCAGACATACCACTGCATTGCTCAATAGTGTCGGAAGTGTTTCACACAAACAAGTTGATTATTAGCAAATGATTAAATTTGGTACACATGTATCACATACATAGGTTTCTCAGTTGAAATATATCTTATTTGAATGAGATTAAGTGCATGGGAAGTCGCCACTAAGTATTTAGAAAAATAAAATTACTGAAAAATAAAGTTTGTCCCAGATTGGGTTAGAACTCTCAAACTTCAGACTGAGAGACCAACGCCTAACCTGATGGTCCACAGTGTTAAGTGCTATGGTGCCAATAAATACATGGTACGATAACAGAGGGCATGGTACTGTAGTTTGACTGGTACCCGGTTCCCCATTATACATGTTTTGTGGTCCCCGTGGACATAGGTCAATTATACGATAATTTAACGATATTAGGCACGGACGAGAGTGCTCACATGGACGAGCAGTTTTATGCTACACTGAAAATAAATTCTTGTTTATTTCTCGTCCATCCTTCAACATATCTTATCGTCCAGCCTCATGGACAATACTTTTATATTTAACAGGGCCCAGGAGAAGTAGTGGGTGGGACTACATCAGACACACCGGGAGAAGCAGTGGGTGGGTCTTCATCAGACACACTGTGAGAAGCAGCAGGTTGGACTTCAACAGACACACCCGGAGAAGCAGCAGGTGGAACTTCATCAGAGATACTCGGAGAAGTAGTGTGTAGGTCTTCATCAGACACACCGTGATAAGCAGCAGGTGGTATTTCATCAGACACACCAGGAGAAGCAGTGGGTGGGTCTTCATCAGATACACGGGGAGAAACAACGGTTACACTGCAGGAAAACTTTTTTTACATATATATACGCCATTGCGATAACGCACGTATCGGCTGAATCGTGGCTTGTTTATACTTGTATACACCTATTATACGCCTCTGCGTTTCGGGCGTCTACGAGATAGTTTCCATATATAGATGCGCGCGACTTGGCTGTCTTTCACGCCGGCGTATTTAAGATAAAACATGCTCTGTGTGATATATATATGCCAGGCGTATATATAATACCAAAAGAAATAAAAAATTGCGACCCACGGCCCGCCCCGTCCTGTGGGTGTTGGTAGAGGTTGCACCAACACTGACCCAGGTCCTCTGTCTTCACACATTACCTGAGTTTTGTCTCTGGGCGGGCGGGAGACTATAGGTGTGAAAGCGGCGGGTGTCAAAGCGGCAGGTGTCAAAGCAGCATCGGCAGCAGATGTGTGGAAGCACTTGGGGTGGTAGGTTGATATCTGACCAGACCTTGTGTTATATATACAGTACCCAAAGTATGACTTCAGAAGAGTGGTGTTTTGAAAAACTTTAAAAACTAAAAAAAAACGGTTTAAAAAAGAAAAAATGCTTGGTTTATTATATGTGTTTAATGAAGAGATAATAGATGGGGTTTTAGAACAATTTTATAATCAAAATTGATAATATAACATTGGATTGATGCATATACCAAGGACTTAATAACTAATGGTAAATGAAATATGCTACCACTGATGGTTTTTAAGATTTCGGCGTTTGTAAGATGCCCCCCTTATGGTGTCGGGGGGCCCGGGGGGGGGGGGGGCACATTCACACGGGGGTAAGATGATTTCAGTAGTCAACTATAACCTTCAACAGGGCCCTTATATGCTAGGCCAATATTGACCACACATAGGCATGGTGTTTTAAAGTCAAATCTATTAGAAAAAACAGTAAATAAACCAACACAATGCAGCGTTTATTATGTGTAATTAATTAATTTATACTGAATCACGTTTTATAAAGGTTTTATAAAATAAATTGGTAATATAAGATTGTATTTTTCATATAATACAGACTTGGATGGTTAATGGAAAATTAAATATGCTACCAGTAGTGTCCCCAAGTTGCAAAGATCGGAACTATTGGATGGTGGCATAAATAAACAGAATCAGGCGTATATATGACGTATATAAGACCGCACCATGGACACGTATATCCGCCACTAGATAAGCGTCTATGAGACGTCTAATAGGTCGAACTTCTAGACGCAAAATCCTACTGTTAGACGCGTTTCGTATACATATGTAAAATAGTGATTTTCGTGCAGTGATGGAGAAAGAATCTGCACCTTCCTCCTAACTTTTGTTATGATCCAGCCTTCACAAGTTTGTTTGAACTGTCCTTCAGAATAGCAGTATTCATGGAAGCATGATATGTCTTACACATAAAGTTTCTTTCCAATAGGTATGAAAGCCTGAAGAGACTGCTTTGTTTTATCAATATGTTCTCTATGTTTTACCATGTTATCAGCCTTCTTCTTCAATCCCCCACCTATGTAATCACATGTCCATTTTCCAACCCATGTCCATTAGGCATCACTGTTAAAGAGCTTCTTGAATCTGGCAATTAGTGCACAGATGGTCTTGTTCTGGTATTAGGATGATGGGGGTCTGATACAAAATGGATAACCTAGAATGATGGAACTTTCTCCTTCATAGCAGAAACCAATGATTCGATAAAGGTGAAAGTGGTTGCTACAGCATGTGAGCCTACATCTATCACACCAACATAGCTTGTCGGAACCAGAGCCATACCCTCATCTGGTTGATGGTGCATAACCATTGGATTAATCTGATTGCAGTCATAGAATGAAGCAGCTGTAGCATCCATCTCTTTGCATGCCCAATTCTCAGCTTGGTCCATCTGCACTATGGCTTCAAATTTTCCTTCTGCTGCAGCTGGGTGTACTGTTCACCTCTGATGTAGACACTGGAAAAAGTGTATTTCTGATAGAAGCTCTGTGATGAACCTCTCCTTTGGTACCTCCACTGGTGTGAGCTTTGTCTTCTTTATGACGTTGCCCCTGAATGGAGCATCAGTCTTTAACCAATTATGATACTTGATGATGGATGCAGACATCTCCAGTTTGATGTTGATTTTAGCATCTGTGAGGCCAATAGGCTCCTGGGGTGATATTGGCAACACTTTGCTACCTTTGGCCTTTAGCACCATGTTTGCATGTTGAGTGTACAGACACCATCTGTGCTGAGTAAACTGTATCAGCCTCACATCAGGTGCAAAATGACGGCTGCAGAGGTAGCTCACGACCACAGTGAAGAAAGGCTGTCCCTTGCTGGTTTATATACCAGTAGTCTTTCCCGCCCTTTTTGAGGGTCGGATTGTTATTGGTTCTCATGTTTAGAAGGCCCTTATGTCCTTGAATACACCGGCAGTGTGTGTTACACAATGCGTTGGTCTGGTCTATTTCCCTCGCCTGTGAGTGTGTCAGGTGAGGTGTCGGTTGGGTTGTGGGGTAGTTGTGGTGGCTGAGTGTGGGAGGGGGCTGGGAGGGTGAGGGAGTGTGTGGGTGGGTGCTGGTCCTGAGTGGTAGACTGACTGGTGTGTAGGGCGTTTTTGGTTCTATGGCAAGCCAATTTTTTTCCGATTGGAAACTGAACAGAACAAGTTCAGGACCAAACAGTGAGAAATTACAAAAAAATCAGCCTCACATCAGGGTCTGTTCCGTATAAGAGACACGCGAGGACAGCCTGTCGACCTACTGTGAACGCTGAGCATATATACCCAGCGTTACGTAATCCCGGTCTCCGCCGCGCCACTCTCGTGTGCGGCGTTGCCCGGAATCACTACACAGTAAGGATCGGTACGTCGCGCCACCTTCCGTAGAACACACGAACATCTTTCTCTTTCAGCTGCTTCTTCATCTGCCGAACATGTGGGTCTTTGCTGAATCCTGGCAATCTGACCACAAGCGAGCTGCCTTCACTAGATAAAAAAGGAACCATCAAAGGCATAAGTAAATAGGGATAGTGTTTATTACTATTGTTATTGTTTAATATTGTTATCATTTATTATAAATGGATTTATTTCTGTATTTAGTGTATTTATTTTTTTGTGCATCTTTCTAATTATTCTGTAAATATCAAACATTACGTCTGAGTTTGGTAGGAGTGGTACTGGTACTCTCATGGGGATGGGTCTCAGAGTTCTTTCTATTGGTGTCGGATTGTATTGTGCCCTGCTCAGTCTTGCTGTTGGCAGGAGTTTCGGTATGTATTCATCCTTCTCGGAAATGGTGGTTTTCGAGCTGGATTTTGATGCATTTGTGGTGTGTCGCTCGGCGGTCTTGGTTTTGATGGTTGTTTCAAGTCTGGTATCTGTGTTGGATTCTTCCTCATCACTATATGGGTGGGATTTTTCAAACCTGCTAAATTACCGAAAACAGGGTTATTTGAGGCTAATGTTGTATAAACGTATCTCATCGATTTAAAAGTGGCATTTCTTGGTGCATCTTTAGATGATCTTTCATTCCAACATAGGGTTTTGTATAGCTCTGAGGAATTTATCCTTCCGAAAATCAACAAAAACTGTGATTTTCTAGTGTTTTCACCTTTTTTTTTTCAAAATCTTGGAGGCACAAGGTTGAGCCAATTGTTTCTAGTAACTTGTTTAAAGCATATGTCATGAGAAGTGTAGACAATATAGTTTTGAAAATTGGTTAAAGTTTGAAAAAATATCAAAATGGTCAAATCTATCCAGGACCTTTAAATTTTCCAACTGAGAGCCCCATAGAGCATGTTGTCCGACACCCCAATTATGAGAGGATCGTACTAATGAGATATACAATGAGAAATGAATTTTTCTTTATTGTAAAATGTTGACCAATATCCTGACTGTGATACCTGAAAGTTTCAACACAATCAGATTATCCATTCTGATATCAAAACATTGTGATTCCATGATGATATTTTTTCCAAATAATGGGCTGTTGGACAATACACCTGTTAAAAGATGTATAGAAGAAATAATAATCATAATAGAATAAAAAATACCCCTGTATATGTTAAGTATCCCTACCACTTATGAATAACCAGTTTACTTTTTCTCTAAATAAAGAAATGTAATTCTTGTGGTTAAAAAACTGAAGATGTGTTGTCCGACACCCCGGGGTGTCAGACAACACGCTCAGATAAAAGTCATGAATTTGGGGTTGTTTCTTATCAGTAATTGAGTGGTTTGCTTTGAAAAACGAAGATTTCTATCATTTGATTTAGCAGGTTTCAAAAATCTGACCCACATAACTTCAGGTCGTCATTCACGTTTAATTCTAGAATTTCTTGGGTGCTCAGTTCTTTGTTGTGAGGCTGCTTGTTTGATTGTGGTGACGAGTTATGTGTGCTTTCTGTTGGTGTTGTTGTCATGGTCTCGATTCGCTTCTTGCCAGTTGAGCTGATGTTGCTTGTTTTGTTGATGTGGTTGTTCCACTATCGATATCGTCATTGGTGAGATTGGGCACTTCTGGGCGCTGTGGTTCTTCCTGTGGTGGGCATGTCCTATTGCTGGTGGTTTTGGGTGTGTGCGACGTCTTACTGTAGGATCCCTTAGTGGGCTGATTACTTTCTGAACTGATCTGTTTTCTTTTGCGGCTTTAAAAAAAAATCTTTTATTAGAGCGTGCTTGCACACGCTAAATACATCATCTAGAGACCTAAAGGTTAGAGTGGTCACATATATAAACTTTCAGCGTGCTGCCATTCAACTATCCCTTCAATAGCTGCATGCTATCCACTGTGATAGTGTGAAAGGAGCAGGGTGCCAGTTCTCAGGGTCTTAGAAGCATGCTCAGCTGACCATGACCAATCACTAGAGACCAAAATACCTCATTGACTCATTAGTGCTTGACCTTGATATTTTTGGATCCTATACCAAGCCGAATGTGCAGCTTGGAAGAATCAATCCAAGCTATAGCCAATACCCTGACGTCAAAAGATAAAGGTCCAGGCAAGAAGACGTCGAAAATTGAGGGACAAATACAGCCGTCGACCAGCAAAGAGGGGCAGCCTGAGGTATCGGCGGTCGATCACCAGTGGTCACGGGTGAGTGACCACTAGACTACCACTGGAGGGCGGCCTGACAGGACTGACCCAAAGACGTCTACGGCGACCAGTAGCCGCAAAAGTGATATACAAGCCAAAGTTGTCGCTGGTGGTTACCCTAAAGCGGCCGCTGACGAGTCTTCTGCAGAAAGAAATTCTCCTAAAGCGACTAAGATGTCTTCTTGTTAAGAGGTCTATAAACTACTCTTGTTATGTTAGTACGTTGGAAAGGCAAGTCAACTTCTAGCCATAGGCATCCAATGTTTGGCCCCTACTCCACCTCCTATCTTTGGTTCCCCATTCTCATTAAGCCAAGTTCTGTTTAGGTTGACCAATTGAAAGCCTTCTATTTGGATTATGTCTAGTGGGTCGTCTTCTGTGATCCATGCTTCTGAAACTGTATAGATGCTTGCTTTAGCTAGTTTTATATGTGTTAGTACTAGATCAATTTTGTTTTTGATGCTACATATGTTTGAGTGCGCTACATGGAAGCCTCGGCCCCCTATCTCGAGGGACTCAGTCATTATTGTCAGCATGTTCAGTTGCCCCTATGAAATGCTGCTTGATCTCCATTTCAATTTCTTTTGTATGATAGTGATAGGTGATCTGTGGTGGTGGGTAACTGATAACCATAGAGAGTTACAGCTACTCTGTTGTTAGTGGCGGAGGCGTTCATGGGTGAGTTTATTATGCCCCAGTCACACTGGCGTAAAAAACGCCGTTTTCCCGTGTACGCACCTCTACGTTCTTCTACGCATTTTGAAATTGACAAATGCGCGGCGATGCACGGGAAAACGCGGAGATACGTAAATGAAAGTCGGAATGCGTACACAAACGTAGAAGAAACGTACCAAATATGCGGTGTCAGAATAGGTTTTAAAATTTTTTACTTTTCTCTATGAATTTTGTTTCGTAAAAGAACGCGCATATAAGTCAAGATGCGTAGAGAAGCGTAGAGAAGCGTACAAGAAATGTACTCGAATGTGAATCCGTTGGAAATACGTACTAAATACGCGGAAATTGCATCCTTTAAAATATGTAGAAGATACGCCATTTTTTACGCCAGTGTGACTGGGGCATGATCACTCTTGTGATTAGAGTAATTTGGGTTGACTCTAGAGAGGAAGTCACAAGGTTGTAGTTTGTGTAGGTATTGAATAGTATTTATTTATCGTATCAGATCAGTTAAAGTAGTGGTTATGATTTAGTTGGCATGTGCTTGTCCACATAACCTGCACATAAGTCACTAAATCGTAGGTAATACTTTTCAAGTGCTTCTTCTGGTCATTATCATGTGCTTTCCACATGTTTCAATTCATCATTGGAAATTGGGTAAGTTGCAAACAGTGTATATTTACAATGTGCAGTACAGTTTAAAGTATGATAAATTTCTAAATTTTATCTAAGTACTACAAATAACGTTTACGTATGCTATGTCCTTGTCCACACAGCAGCAGAAAATCTATTCATGCATTTCGTTAACTCTTAATCCCTATGTGTGTCCACAAGGACCTTAAGCTTAAGAGTATTTAGACTATAGTGGGCATCAGTGCCAGGGGTAAATTAGGCAAAGTAGAATGAATGGATGATCATACTTAATAACTAACACAAAGCACAGGTATGGACATGAAATTTATTGAGTATATTGGAGATACGAGATAAGTTTTAGAGGTCCATCATAACATTAATTCGAGATAAGATAATAGTTCAGGAGCTATAGATGAGCCCTACGGAGTAGGATAGGGGGAAATGAGAGATGGGAGAGTTTGTAGGGTGGGTGAGTGGTTTCTTCTTGTTGCATTAAAGTCCAACTCTTCAGTTAGCCCATAATTGCAGGTGCTATGAATGTTATTGTAAAAGGTGTATGTCAAATTTCGAGAAAATTTCAGTTTGGTTTCATTAGAAAAATGAATCCCGTCGGTTGTTGTCGATTTGTGCAAGATAAGTTTTCTTGGGTTTGTGGACCTGTTGGATCATGTGTGGGGTATCAGTGGAGCGCATGGTCTTCAGGCATTGAATTGCCACTGCAGCATCAAATAGACCTGAGTCAAGTTCTTTTTGTTCAGTATAGTACAGCAACCCATTTATGTTATATAGTTCGAAGCTCAGGCAAATAACTTCACAGAGGACAAGTAGTTTTGTATAAGGCTCAAGTCTCTTCCGAGCTTCAGCAAACTCCTTTTATTATACTATAAGCTGTGTCGAAAGCAGGTCGGACATTCCTAAAACCTTGTAGAATTGACAGGTTGTTTACACCTGCCATAAGTATAGTATGTCGTACGGCTTCCTGTAAGGGATATAGTTCAATGCTAGGTCTACTGTTCTACTAATGGTGACACCAGGGAAAAATAGCAGATCAAAGTGTATGTCGTACATCGCTCTATTAGATAGTTTGTTGTGTATCATAGAGCACATGCCCTTGGCACGTGAATCAGCTATTAGTAGAATGCGGAAATTTGTCATAGTGTTGGTTTAGACAGGGTTTAGAGGATATAGGTGGTAAGCGGTGTATGTGTATTGAGTCACTTATATTGTTTGAGCAGGTTATTACTGTGCCTCTGCTGGTAGTTCTGTTTCAGCTACTTCTTCTGCTGTACCTTCTACTGTTTCCTCTGGTGTTTTCTTGAGTGCTGTGGCTATTACCCTGAGGAAGAGACCCATAAGGTTTTAATGCGTCACTTTCGTCGGTAGTGGTGCTCTGCTGCGGATCACCTCAGTGAGTGAGTGACCACAAGTACACCGTGTCCCGGGTAGCTTCATAGTAGTATTGCACAGTGCATCCTGTCAATTTCTGTTTGATGTCTTTGTTTTGTTCAAATTTTTTCCAAACAAGCTCTTTGAGGACTTCTTTTTCACAGTCTTTCCACGCCTGGCTCTTGGTGTACAGATTCTTTTCTCGTTTTGCTAGGCTGTTTTTTTTTTGTTATTGCTAGCACGGCCCATTCTCATTATGAACAGTTGTTCAACCGATGTCCCAGTGTAGTTGAGTTCCTCGTCGTATATTTTGCAGTTGTACAAGTTACTAAAGGGGCTGGTATGTCCCTGGAAATATATACAGTCTCCCTTCTGGATACTTGCACATTTTTCAGGTTGTAGGTGTGTTGGTAGCTCATCGTAGTTGTTGCGACCGTAGCTTTTCCCATTTATTGGAATTGCAGGCCCCTTTAGTTTTGCGTTTGTGTTGCTGTCTTGTTTTGCACATTGGAAAATTTTCAATGACCCAAATAGATCTGTCATAACCTCGTGCATTTTTTCATTACCATTTTCCTGTACACCCCTTATGATGACATTTAACTGTGTTTTTTTCGCATTCTTACTTTGCGTTGGCCCTTTTAAGTTCGGATACGTCTGCTTCTACATCAACAACTCTGATGGAGATTTCTTCAATCTCTGTGTCAAGTGCTCGTTTTTCAGTGATGAAGTTATCTAGTTTAGTGTTCAGTTCCTTGACTGTGTCTGTATTACTTTGTAGGGTTTTAGTATCAGCTGCTTTGTCCTGTTTTATTTGCTCTAGCATGGTGTTCATACTCTTAGATCTACTGTCTAGGTCATTTACCAATTTGAGAATTGAGTTTATCGACTCCTGTAGGGTTGTCTCGCTAGCGAGGCGTCCGCGCATTGCCATGTTCTTTACTTGTTGCATCCCTGGTTACTTACACCTATTGTCGCCCCTACCTTGATCGTGTTGATTTTGGCGTTGATTTTCTCGTGGATTCCAGTAGATTTGGTACCTAAAACACCAACCGGTAGGTTCCCTGTCCTTAGTTTGTTATGATTAGATAATCATTTCCTGGTGATTGCCTCAATAGTCCGAGATTTGTATTTCGGTTCGCTCACCGCTCCGCCGCACGTCCGCCACCTAGCTCGCCATAGTCATGTCATTGATTCTGTCCCTTATCTTCTCCAGTATCGGATTGTAAGTCTTTGTGTGTGTGTGTGGTGTCAGCGTTGCTGTTTTGCTTGGTGTGGTTATGTCTTTGCTTGGTACTGGGAAAAGGAATACCCCAATATATTACTCTGAATTTGACGTTGTCGGTTGTACTATAATCTAGATAGAATAACATTAGAGTGATTTAATTCTGTCCTCCTTTGTAGGTGTTTCAGCAGCCCATCATATTTCATGAAGGTAATAGGATGTGAGCTGCACCCATGCTCCCTCAGGAATTTTTTTTTTTTTTTTTTTTTTTATTCAGAAAAAAGATGAGTTGACCGTTCGCCAATTTTAGGCGTTCTTCCACGGAAAACCGTACAATCAGACATGACAAAGACATATACGTATGCACAATTATTGAGAAGGATGTTACTTACTCAGCTCAAAGATATAAGACATAGGAAATTTCGTACCCCTCGGCCTAAGCGCATAAGTACAAATCCTGAAAACAATGAATGCAACATTCAGAACTGCATAACATGCTCAATATTCAAATAGGTAGAAATAGAACAAACACAACTTTGAAACAATTCCTAGGATTCCAGGATTCAACCACAAGCTCAATAGAACAAAAACACCTTTAACAAACAATGCCTAGGATTTCTTACTTCTCAGGGGTTTGCTGGTTCTGTCACTTTGCCGTCTTACGAGTCTGAAGTATTACACTCTCTGCCTCCTGGCCCCAACGCGACCACCGTGTAGAAGTGGAAGGGCCATAATCATAGGGAGCAGCTGATTTTTATGTAAAGGTAATAAGCTACATCTAGTCAATAGAGGACAGGGTCTTCTGGAGGTGTGAGTGTCAGGATGGGGAACTGGGCTCAGGTAACTGCCAACATGGTAGAGAAAGAGAGAAGTGACTAACATTAAGTATCCAGTGAGCAGTGTTGGTACAGACAGGCTGTGGGTATTGGCACATTGGACACTGATCATGACAAACAGGTTATCAAAGATCAAGGAGTGAATTGGTGTCCAGGGGATACCTGCAGAGTGTACCTGCGTCCCAGTAGGACATGTAGTATTGTGTGAAAAACTGTACTGAAGATCTTTTTGTGCTTGTGACATAACATTAAAGATTGGATCCTAAAGAGTTTGACATTTGTGTTCTTCATTGCCAGCCAAAAGTTTTAATGCTGACATGTCCAGGGTATTGCACATGTATCCAGAAATATTTATTAATCTAACCTAATTTTCCACACTGTAAGACATTAGTAGTAGACTGATATCTGCCATATTTGAGTATAGTCTAAGAACGAATTAGGTTTGTTTCTTATCCTTTCAAATGTTTGATAATGTGAATTTAATCCATTTATATAAATAGGCAATAGAATTATCAAAATGTCCATGAGTATAAAAAATTCTCCATAACTATCAAAACCTGGTTAAACAAACACGTTACAGCATTCCCATTACTTAGCGTTATTTAGTGTTACATTCTAACTGTGTTACGCTTCCTAAATATGGGTTATATTTCCGTCTGGGTTACAACTTAACCAAGTTACCACGTTACCGTTACCGTTACTGCGTCACCTTCACATTTCTAACAACATTTTCACGTTACCATTAGCCCATTACTGGTCTAACTGCGTTACAATTCTGACTCCATGACAGTGTACCTTTACCGTAATACCATTCTAATCTGGTTACCATGTTACCATTACCGTGTTACCATTCTGACATATTTACTGCATTATCATTCTAACCCAGTTACATCATTAACGTTCTAACTGCATTCTAACTGCATTACATCCTAAGCCTGTAATCTCATTACCACATTACCATTACCATGTTACTGTTCTAACCCTTTTACCACATTACCATTTCTAACAACATTACCATTTTAATACTGTTACTGCATTATAGTTCTAACCGCATTAACCCAATCCTGTAACCCTGTTACCACATTACCCAGTATGCGCTCGTCATTTTGTATGGGTAACCCAAAAAGGGTCATTTTTTTGTTAGTTTTTTTTTTATTTCAGGAAATAACACAGTACAGTTCTACTCATTGGTAGGTCTTCCACTGTGACTGTTTCGCATACATCAAGATAGCACATATGTAATCTGCAGTAGTGGATCAACAAAGTAGTATACATATTTACAAGGATGACATGGATGGGAGATGTGTGTGAGTGTGGACCCGGCGCAGTGCGCATTTACCATTCATAGACCAACATTTGCCTTTTGAAATATGAACTGGATTCTCCGATCTCAAATTGGTAATAACAAGCTGTTTATGACCTGATGATGACCTTCTCTTGTTTCCTGTATTTGCTACAATACGATATCTCGTGATCATCTGAACCATGTTGATCTGTGATACAAAGTAAGGCAACAAACATGTATATCTGATGTATAAATCTGACTGAGAGTGAACATTCTTATGATGGCAAGGGAATGGGCCGAGTTAAGAAAACCAGCCTAATGTAGGGCTGAAACTCTGCCTACTTTATTGACAAGTGGAATATTGTTGAAATCGGTGTTGTACGCTCTTCTACAAGTCTTGGAATTCTGAAATACCCTGTTATTGAAAGGAAGTATAACACATACATTGTAAACTGTCTAATGTCAATAAAGAATTGTACCAACAAAAAAACAAAAAAATGGTACATTTAAATTCCTTCACAGTATTCAATCGTTGGGTTGATTCGGTTAACCTGTCCCACAGTTTTATTCCCCTGTAGAGTGGTGATTTTTTAAATCGGCTAGTCTTTGGGCGTTTAATTTTGAGTTTAACTTTAGAAGAACTGCGTGTCACTCTGCCACTTCCATGTACGTTATCTGGATTCTTTGACAGTTTAAAAACCAGTGTCAGTATTTGTAGTTGCCTACGCATGCCCAAGTAGTCAAGTTTCAATGTGCTGTGTAGATCTGCGGAGCAGTGCTTCATCCATCTGGGATGTTGTAAAATCACCCGCAGAGCTCTGTTTTGGGTGACTTGTAGTGCTTCAATGTCCTTTTTATTTCCGCCATCTATTAGGTAACTGCAATATTCTAGTATTGGTCTTATGACCTCTTTGTATATTCTCAGGGCTACATTTAACGACATACATCTACGGATTTTGTTGAGCTTATAGATTCGAGAGTTGCAATTTTTGTTCATCTGTTTTATGTGTTTAGTGAAGTTCAGGTCCCTGTCTATCACAACTCCAAGATATGTGTAATGGGTTACTTCTTGTAATTGTTTTCCTTCGCACAGTATATTCAGGTCGGTTAGGTATGGCAGTCTCTTGTTCGAGGCAACCCACCATCACTGTTGATGGTCATGCAATGGGAGTTACACCAATCGACCACTATGTCTAGGGAGTTTTACAGTTAAAGTCTTGCAGTCGCACCATGTAGATCCGATGCGTAAATAACCAGATCATCCGCGTATTGGATTGTTTTTGCCTCAGTGACTTTCTCACACATACTGTTGACGTACAGTATGAACATGAGCGGCCCCAGGACAGAGCCCTGGGGCACACCAAATTTGACATCTGCAGTATTGGACATACAATTGTTTACCGTTACTTGCTGTCTACGCCCTGAGAGATAACTGTCAAACTATGCAGCAATATTGTTTGGGATGCTGGAGATGCTCCTTATGTATGACATCATCAATTCGTGCGGGACCGAGTCGAAGGCTTTACGTAGGTGGACATAACAAGCTGCTGTGAGCTTCCTGTCATCCCCTGTTTCATACAGGTCATTAGTGTATTTATAAATCGCATCAGCAGTCCCTAATTTTTCTCTAAAACCATATTGTGTACAGACCAGCATGTTCTCGCTTTCTAGCAGATTTTTTTTTTCATTTTATAAACTAATTTTTCAAGGATTTTTGAGGGTACGGGCAGAAGAGAGATTGGTCTCCAGTTTGTGACACTTGTTGTTTCGCCGCTTTTTGGAATGGGCACGATCGTCCCCACTTTCCAGTCTTCTGGTACGGATCCTATATTGATGGAGGTTTCAAATAAGTGTACGTATACGTCTATTAAGATTATCATGGAGTCTTTGATGGCCCTTCCAGATATATGGTCCAGTCCAGACGATTTACTTGGTGAGATATCATTGACTAGTTTCATAATCTCATCTTTATCCAGTCTAATGAGGTCACTTTCATTTCTAGTTGCTTTACTATCAGTTTCAGTTACTTTATTTTTATAAGCCTCGGCATCAAAAGCTCCAAATAGTTTTTCGCCGATTTCGGCAAAGTAGGTGTTAATATAGTTAGCCACATCTGTCTGCGGAACCGGGTTGCCGGTGGTTTCGTCAACTAGGGCACAATTCTGTTCTACTTGGGGGCCTTTTAGCATTTTGTCAATGTCTCTCTAAAACTGTTGCGGTTTGTGTTGATTATTTTCTAGTTGTTCTGCTAGGAAGGCATCTTTGGCTCTTTTTAGGTTATCCCTAATTTGCAGGTTGAGTTCTTTAGCTTTGTTAATTTTACTGTAATCTCTATCTTTCTGGAACGCGTCGATCAATGAACGCCTCTCATCTATCAAACTGTATACCTCACCAGATACCCAGGGATCCCTAGCCTTACTGAATTTCATACTTTTGATTGGACAGTTGGTATTTAGGTACTCAGTTAGTTTATCAAGAATTGCCGACCAGATTGTGTTTGGGTCAGGGGTGTTCATCACCGTGTCCCAGTTGTGGTTTAATAAGTGACCTTTGAAGTCTTCAAAGTCATATCCTTTGTAGACTCTTCCCTTAAATTTGATTGACTTTTTTGGAACCTTTTCTTTTTTCTTTATTGCGTATATGGGGAAATGGTCTGTTATTTTGTCACTACCTACCCAGCTACTTTTTATATATATATATATATGAGTTAGTGAAGATTAAGTCAATTAAGGAGCCACCAACATCTGTGGGGTGAGTTACCTCACTGATCAGCTGTTTCAACATATAGTCTTTGGTTACGGCTAATAACTTGCGAACGGTGGGATTGTTGCGCTCATAGAGATTACTGTTGAAATCACCCATAATCCATACCTCTGTTCCTCTGGCCTCTTTGCTTTCAAGGATTTCAGTAAGGAGATCAGTTAGAATTTCAATGTTAGTGTCAGGGGGGCGATAAACGACTATGGTACTCATCCGTTTTAACAAAGGTTTATTCACTGAAAGTGTCATAATCTCCACCTCTTTTGATATTTTTGAATAGGCTGGCAATTTGCTACAGAATGGGGCGAGGTCATTTGTGACATAGCAGCAGACTCCACCTCCGATACGGTTACACCTGTCCTGTCTGAACAATGTGTAACCGGCCATGTGGACCATACCACTACTAATGTTACTGTTGAGCCAGGTTTCAGAGAAAGAGGCGAAATCCAGTTCATTGAAGGTAAGTTTGACTTGATCTAAGTTCAGGTATAGGCTCCTGATGTTACAGTGACCGAACTTAATTCCGTTATTCAAACCCATTGCTAGAACAGATGGTAGATGGAGGGGTGATTGAGTGCTAGTGGGGCTTCCCTAGTAACACCCGTGATTCAGACCCAGAGTCAAGTCAGCTCTTGGGACTGATTGGTAAAGAAGAGGGGTATTTAGTTATGTTACGTACAGTAATTAGGTGGGTAGAAGTTGGAGGTTAAGGGGAGAGGAGACACACCCTGTCAACAGGAAAAAAAGAAAAAAAAAGAATAATAATAATAAAAAAAAAAGAAAAAAAAAGATAATAATAATAAATAAATAAAAAAAATTACAAGAGTGCTCAGCTGTAGAATAGACCACCGCCTTACGGCCTGCGTCTATTATCTTCGAGTGCACAAATTCTAAAACCAGAACATAATGTCATAGCAGGTAGACGAGGCGTAGCAAGGTTTTACTCTTCTTCACCCAACGCTTTGCAGAACATAATGTCATATCACTGTGTCATTTATTATTAGGTTTACGTCAATGTTACGCATGAAATTGCAGGTCAACATCTTATCAATATTCCACACACATCTCACAGTAGCCACATGTATAGACAACACATCATCTTGCAAATCTTATAATATTATCACATTGTCAGTAAGTTAACTGTATGCAGTCTGCCTTACGGCCCTCCTGCAGGGTAAATACAGGACATGTTCAGTAGTATTGAATCGGTCACAGTGTCCACAAGGTGCATGCCTTACGGCCAGCAGAACGTATGTACATTGATAAATCAGACGATTGAGAGTTTGTGTTCTTCCTGCTTGAGTCTAAATAGACCGGCAGTAAACTACGGGTTCTTACTAGAGAAACATTCAAAATTATAGATCTGTCTTAAGGTACTAACAGATAGCACAATACCGAGCAGACAATATAACATACATTAGACCTGTGAGCAATTCATAGTTGCGTACGTAATATTAGGAATACAAAAAGAAATACGAGAGGTGCCTTCCGGCCTCCTCATTACATAGGTGCATAGCTGCGTCTTAAGTACAACACTTCACCTTACGGCCTAAGTGCTCTCTAGTTCAGTGCATAGAGTGAAATCACATGTGTGGTGACAGAGGTGGTGCAGAGTGGTAGAGGCATCCTAGTTCACTGCCAGTTTAACAGAGAGGTGCGCACCGACCTCAGTATAATTTTCGACAGTTTTGTGTGCCAAGGTTGAGCAATATGACAACCGTCGTGTAGTTTGTCATAAAGGATAGATAGTTTTGTTGTTGTTTTTTTTATCAGCGTGCTTCATGTAAGCTAGAGAAGCGATGTGAGGGGTCGCCATGGGGTTACCCTGGTTGTGCCTCAAGATGACTCTGTTAGCATACATACACAATGTAGGCTTGGTCTTCAATGGAAGTAGGGTGAGGGTCGTACGTATTGAGATGTATTCCGAAGTATGTCCCGTAACACACATGCAATGTTGGGAAGTTATGGTTGAACATAGCGTCTATGTCATTCAGTTTGGTAGCAAAGTCGGCCGTGCACTGCATGAGTCATAGCGTGGGGTGATTTTCTTGGTTTTGTGATCCCGGCGCGTAGTGCTGCATATTTTGCCACATATGAAGAGGAAACGTAACCGTGGCCCAGCACACGGTACCATTCACAGGCCGGACTATGCTAATTCATCCAGTGTTGCACCTCCCAAACTTATTGCGTCTATGACATTTGGGTCGTTTCTCAGTATGGGTAGAATAATTACAATTCTGGAGTCTCCCAGTATAAGCGAAGTCATTTTGCGGCTGCCTATGAGCGAGCCTCGATGAGTACTGACCTTACTTTCTCAAGCAACTTACTGCATACGTTCGCCCCTGGTAGGTGACTGGCAACTATGGCACGCTCATAGTGCACCCCGCACCCCCAGTACAGGCTGGCCGTGCCCTCAATAAGCCTACGCGGAGCAGTGTGTATAAGTCGAGAGGTAAGCTCTTCGTTCTGCGCGAATTTGAGCTCAATAGCTTTAGATAATATTTCACACTTCAGTTCGTTCCACTGGCAATTTTCTTTCTTACAGACGCCTTTACCCAGCTTTTTTTATATTTCGTATGGGTCCCTACATTCGTATATCTGTGCCGCGTTTGCATCATCATTATGGAATAGGGCTTTCTGAAATTGGTAACTTTGCTCAGCGTTGCAGAAGGTGAAGTCTCCGTCTACGGTGCCCATAGCAATGTGCTGTGTAAACTCACATTCATGCAGATTACTGAGAAAAGCTGATTTTCCAGCAAATATGCATACTTCGTCAGTCATATGGATACATTCAGGTTTCGGGGGTAAAGTTAGCTGTGCTGGTCGGCCCTCTTCAGTCTCTACCAGCATAGCATTGCTTTGATTTTCATCGGCATCTTCGAGGGGGGGGGGGGTGGAGCTTGGCTGTCATTCTTGTTATCACTGCTCTGATCTAGGGCCACAGATACCTTTATATGTTCCTGCGATCTTCGGTGTAGGTAATCCGGAGGCAGGAGAATGTCAGGTAGAGTGTCAGCTTGGGACAGTAGATAGACTGAGTTGTTGACAATTAGCCGGTCATTGTCGATAATTGCCTCTTTCCCCAGTCGTTTTAAGTACCCCAGTACCATTTTGAAGATTCCCCGACGCCTACGGTTCTCGACTGGTTCATCTGGGGTAATTGTCACATGACCCAGTTGTGACCTATTTAAGCATGGGGCAGAAGCCAGGAATAATCGTCTTGTGTTTGTGTTAGTGAAACAAACCATTATAGGTGCAGGCCTGTTGTTTTTAGTTTGCACCACTCGTGATTTGTTTTTGTTGAGCCTGTCGATTCTGATAACATCGTTTTGAGGGACGGTCACACCCAGTGCATTACAAACTTCATGAAAGATATTGTGTAGGTCATCATCGGGTTCTTCAGGGATGCCAAAGAGAACTATGTTACGCTCCCTAGCAGGGAATTGATAAACCGTGTTGTCATCTGAGCTAGTGACCTGTGAGATTGTGCTAGCTGAACCCCATACTTGTGCGCCTGTAGTGTGTACGAGAGAATTCATACTATTGACTCTAGCAGTTAATACATTTAGATTACTCTTTACAGTATCTACTCTATGTTCTAATGCTGTGTGTTTACCTTCTAGAGCTTTACAGGTATTTTGTAACGCTATGAACGTCGATTCTACCTCACTTTTTAGTGACTGAACATCTTTTGGACAACTGCGATACCTATGCATTGTGAGTTTTCAGCTTGCGAGATATGTGTGTGAAAGTCATCCTTATCCGGGATCTTTTGCATTAGGTTATACATCTGTTGTATGCTTTTTTCAAGCGAGTCAATTTTACTTGGGTGCACCCCAGGGACCAATGGGGGGCTGTCAGCCGGCCGAGTGTCCGTGCCTATACCCTGCTGCTCATCCACACCAGTCATCTCAGAGTCCTCTCGGAGTGAATGGTCTATGTTTAACACACAATCTACTTTACTGCGTTTGGTTAGCCTTTATTTTTTATGTGTTACTCCGAAAGGGTCACTAAGTATGTGAACTCAGAATGGGTCACTCATTATGGGACACTGAGAAAGGGCCATTAAGTATGGGTCATCAAGAAAGGGTCATTCAGTATGTGTCACTTACATTGGGTCACTGATTAGGGGTCACTCAGAATGGGTCATTCAATATGTGTCACTCAGAATGGGTCACTCGGTATAGGTCACTCAGAAAGGGTTACTAAGTATGTGTAACTTAAATTGATCACTGAGAATATGTCACTCAGATTCACTCAATATGTGTGACTCAGTATGGGTCACTAAGTATGTGTGACTCAGAATGGGTTACTCAGTATGGGTGACATATACTGAGTGACTAGATACTGGTGAAAGAGGACTGGTGACAGAGTTTTGTTGCAAGTGGACTGTTGAGTGTGGACGGTAGAGTGTGGACAGGTGAGTGAGGACTGTTGAGTGTAGACTGTTGAGTGAGAACTGGTGGGTATTAGTAAGTGAGGACTAATGAGCTAGGACTTGTGAGTGATTACTTGTGAGTGAGGACTAGTGAGTAAGGACTAGTGAGTCAGGACTAGTGAGTAAGTACTGGAGAGCACTGTTAAATGAGGACAGGTGAGTGGATCACTCACATCTTGACCCATTCTGAGTAATGCATGCTCAGTGACCCCTTCTGAGTAAAACACACTGAGTAACCGCATACTGAGTGGACCTTTCTGAGTGACATATACTGGGTGAATAGGTTCTAGTGAGTGAGGACTTGTGAGTACTGGTAAGTAAGTGCTTGTGAGTGAGAACTAGTGCGTGAGGACTGGTGAGGTAGAATAGTAACATGGTAATGGTAATACAGCAACAAGGTTAGGATGGTGATGCAATTAACCCCCTTGAGATCGAAATACTGGTATTTAACCTGTAAAACTTTTACTCCCCTGAAGCACTTGACAAGATGCTGGTGCGACATCTAGCGTAATGTGGATGAAGCTGCTGAAGTGCCATCTCGCGTGGTAGAGCTGAAATAAAAAGATGGTCCATGCAACCACGAGTAGACGTGGAAGAATTTTAATTACCGATAAATTTCTCAATTATCCTCAATTGAGGTGCAACACAGGCGGCGACTAGCGGCAACCCGGAGAACCAGACTACCGCTCACCGCTTGAAAGAGTCTTCAAACCCGCCCACCCACAACCAATTTTCAAGACTATACACCTCATATGGCATAATTCCCCTCGGAATTATTCACAAACTCAATTTTCAGGTTGTTAATAATCAGCAACTTACATTTTTATTACAGGAACCACCTGTAAATCACTGTTATAAACTTTCAACGTCCGTTATAAACTGTTATAACATGTAGACATATCAAATATGATATTTGAAAAATTATCGAACTGATATGAAAAATGTCTTAATCAATTTTTTTCAATTTCAGTACGCCTCAGACTCATAATTAACAACTTCGAGGACAAATTGGAGAGAAATTCTTTTAATTTAAGATTTGTCTGAGAAATATGAAAAATATGCCAAAGGGCATAATATTGTAGGGGACCCGTGCAATTCTACTAAGACTCTGGCACGTCTACTAAGCCTTTCTAAATTTAGCCACGGCCAGGGGTGTGCAGAGTGAGCCATCTGGTAAGTCTATGTGGCCTACTACCAGCCACTTGTGAGGTCACCAGCCGCTTGCTATTTCTGGCACCGGGTTAGGACCAGTCAAAACAGGTTTTCCAGCTCTCAGGTTGGTACCCAGCAGTGAGGACTAGGCCTGTAGGGTAAGGGAGGTACTAGCGGGACCAACTGGTATGATAGGTACTGGGCTTACATAGAATCTTCAGTGGGGACCAAGTGAAGGTTCTGCACATGCTCAGTGAGGAGAGTGGGTGTAAATAAGCTGCCTACTGTGGCTTATTGAGACACACTGGGGTGTGGAGGGACTATGTGCAGCCCCTCTGCAGGGCTCTGTCTCCAGCTGTATACCACCTAAGGGGGCTAGATCTCTAGACTAGCTAGTGACCAATTCAGGTTCCCTAGAAGGTGGAGTCAGAGTATCCTGGTTCTCTAGGAGGAGAGGGATGACCGTTGGGTCCCTTCTCTGGATAGAGTTCTGGGGTCCCGAGAGGAGAGCAGGGTGGTGGCCACCTGCCATAGGGTGGTGCGGAAGACTCCCTGTGGAGGTGGCTCTTACAACCCCTGTGATCCTCAAAGGCAGAGCTACGGTGCTGGGTGGCTGTTGTAAAACACAGCTGCGGGTTTGTGGGTGGGACCAGTACCGAGATGGCAAACCATGGTGGTGCTCAGGAGGAGCTTTGGCTGGACCCGACACCCAGCCACTACAATATGAAATAACCTCGAGACTCAGTGTCTGAGAATGAGCAAAATGCAGAATGGCATAATAATAAATGCCAATTAGAATGGCCAGGAGGGGGGTCAACGTCCCTCCCGGGTCGGGTAAGTAGTGTAGAATGCCTGAGGCTGATGTCCAGGTGCCTCTGCACCCCGCCTCGTCGGACTGAGTGGAGAGTGACCCTCTTGGCTGAGGGGAAGCCGACGGCCATGAGGGCTGACTGCATGGGTGAAAACAACGGCCAAGAGGTGAGGGGGAGACTGGACGGAGTGATGAAGAGGATGTTGGAGACCCGAAAGAAGGAGAAGTAGGTGAGCACGAGGGCGGCTCTGAGAGCGAGGGAGGCGGGTCCCGCTCTGCACAAATAATCCATGATAATCCGGAGTTCCCTCAAGCGAACAGGGGGAACTGGAGAAGGGTGAAAGGTGGAGAGGCAGCGTGCACCCTTCTGGACTAATAGTACTTTCTCTTGCCAGAAGGGGCGTGGTCACCTCCATGCTGTCACACCCATAGGCGTGCCCCTGAGAGATAGTTGGTGACTGGAACCGGCGACTTGAGAGTGTTCACTAATGACTGGATGAACCTAGCAGCATGTGCGACAGTTGGTTGAAGTGGAGGGACGCCCGCTAGGTGCGAGAAGCGGACGTATGTTTCTGCCTGCATAAATATACACAAAGTTTTATACGATTTAACCGTTTATTTACCCACTTGTTAGAGTTTTTGCAGTCAATGGTATTTCGATGGGGGGGGGGGGGGGGACCAGAGCCGCAGCCCCCGTTCATAGTGGGGGACAAAAATCGATACGATCACATCGTGCATTGTCTTATACTTTGCTCATCTACATATATTTCTAATTTGTATTTACAGGATATGTTCTCCAGGCCTTTCCCTACTTCTCTCGGACAATTAACCCCACGAAAACCGATCTCTAAAACAACTCCAGTGGAAGATCTGCCCTCTTGGACAGAACTGGCTGAATAAAATAATACCTCGGTGCCTATGTTCGCTGATCTGGCCACACGATTTTATACCTTCTGCTGCGGAACGTTGAGGATAAATAGAAAGCATCTTCCGAAGCCTCTTATGGTGAAAAAGCACCCACGACTGAAGCAAAGGGGTTCATACATATTTTCCCGTTCTGGCGATTTGGTACTCTCAGTGTGGAAGGATAGGAAACTGGTGCATTGCCTTTCAACTATACATGGGAGCAACATGTCAACTTGTATTCGAACCATGAAGAACAATGATCATGGACGTTATGGAAAAAAACACTCTGGACTGTCCACAAATCGTTTCTGATTATTCGAAGTATATGGGAGGGGTAGATTTAGGGGATCAATTGTTTCAATATTATAATTTCGCAAGAAAATCGCATAAATGGACCATGAAAATGCTTCTTTTTATTCTTGAAGTCATGAAGATAAACGCCTATGTAATCTACACCACCTTTGTTCCAGCCCACAAGAAAATGTCACTGTATAATTTCACCCTTGTTCTGATCCAGCAATTGCTATTGGACATTGAGAAAGAGAAAATGGAGTCAACCAGAAAAACAAAAAAAAATGAAACAGTGAATCTCTTAATTTCTCATTGCTTCCATGCAGATTTAGGCAGGGAATCGTGGTGTCGGGTGTGCTACAAAATTAATGCAAATACCCCCGAAATAAAGAGAAAACAAACCAAATATGGCTGCCCCACCTGTCAGTGCCACCTTTGCATTCCAGATTGCTTATGTATATATCATACTGTACAGAATTATAACCTCTCTCTCCCACAGGAAGAATAATGACAATGTATAAAGTGCATGTAAAATAAATATTGATAACTTACCTGATCTGTATATGACACCTTGACTCCATTTACTGCGGGATGGTACCGTCAAAGTTCATAATTCAATTTCTCAGTCTCATATAGTACAAACTTGGACAATATACACACAGTAATAATCTTCAGTATCTGTAGTATCCTCCTATATAGATGAATATTCATTTATCACAGTGTAGAGCCTTAGGCTAAATTGATAAATCGATGAAAGTTGATCCCAGACAACGCGCAGGCCCAGCCTCGGTATGAGATGCCATGGCGCAGTCAGTCAGGGCGAGAGAGAGGTTATATTTTTCTATTTTCACCACGTGTCCAAACCGGGGAATATATATATGTAGATGAACCTTAAACTCTCTAGTTTGTTCCTATATAAGTCTCTGATCGTTTATTTAATGTCAAAAGCCCATACGAAATGATTTTCTAACTGGCCTAGATCCGCTGTCACTTGACAAGCGTCCCCCACTAACCGCTCCAGCACTGAGTCGAGTGCACGTTTTGATGTTAATGTAGGGACCCGTGCAAGTCGACTATGACTTGGGCACGTCTACTATGCCTTTCTAAGTATAGCCGCGGCCGGGACAGCCGACCAAGCTGTGGGACAGGTTGATACAACTTGTTTTCCCACGGTTTTGGAATAGGCCACCTGCCGCTGGCTATTATAGACACCGTGTTTGGACCAGTCTAGACTGGTTTCTCACCTGTCAGGTTGAGAACCAGCAGTGAGAATTGATCCTGAGGAGTTGGCCAGGCAACTAGCGGGAACCACTGGTTTGCTGGTGACCAGGCTGACTAAGAATACCCCTTTGGAGAATCAGCGGGATTCTTGCACATGCTCAGTGGGGACATGGGCTGTATATAAGCAGCCTGCTGTGGCTTACTGAGACACACTGGGGTGTGGAGAGACTACGTGCGGTCTCTCTGCAGGGCTTTGTCTCTGTACTCCACCGACGGGAGCTAGTTCTCAGGACTAGCTGTTGACCGGTTCTGGTCCCCTAGGGGGTGGAGTCAGAGTATCTCGGTTCTCTAGGAGGAGAGGGTCGGACCCGTGTGTCCCTTCTCCGGATAGAGTTCTGGGATCCCGAGAGATGCGATCAGGGTAGTGTCCACCGACCAGGGCGTCTTACTTCTCCGCTCTGTGAAGGTGTTTGACCTCCCTGTGATCCTCGAGGGCAGAACCACGGTGCTGGGTGGTTGTGGTAAAACACAGCTGCGGGTTAGCGGGTGGGACCAGCACCGAGATGGCATCTTGGACCAAATACTGTAGTGGTGCTCGGGAGGAGCTTCGGCTGGACCCGTCACCCAACCATTACATTAATATCTTTAATTCATTCAATAATACTTCCACACGTTTAAACCTGACAACATATATACTGAAATAAACCGTAGACTATTGGGTTCACTCCCATATACTTCCTTGATCATTTATCTAACGTTAAAAGCCCGTACAAATTGATTTTCAAATCGACATCTTCTACTGTCAGTGCCGTGTCAACCGCTCGCCGCAGTTGACGCCATGTTGAAGCAAGCCAAAATATGAACCGCGTAAGGCACAACGTTTAATTCGATCATCAAGTTAATTCTCGTCCATATTGTAAGATATTATCCGGGAACAAACCTCAGAGTGTGGGGAATATCCTCATATAAGTCATTGTTCGTATATTTAATGTTAAACCCTTGTGTGATATGATTTGCTAACTCGCCCACATTTGCTTCTTGTCGTCGGCGTCTTCCCACCACTGAGTCGACTGCGCGGTTGGATCTCAATATCTTTGATTTATTTATTATTACTTCCACACATTTAAACTGCTTGATATTTATATAGGAACAAACCTTGGAGTCTCAAGTTTTGTCGTATATATATCTCCATTAATTTCCTTAAAGGTTTAAGCCTTGTACAGGATCATTTTGTAAATGTTGTCTTTGCACTGCGGTGAAGGGAGTTGTGGAATTTGAAAGTGATGACCACAGAAACACCATGCTGGGGCGAAGCCAGATATTAATAGTATAAGTGGAAATAAGATGATAATGAATAATAGACAAGTGAGTGGGCTTTTAAGGTGTCATTATTCGCACCCCTATTTATTTAATAAAATAAAACAAAATAGATAAATAAATGAAAAAAAAAATTATAACCACCAACAAGGAAATGGACGTGCCTAACGTAGGTAGCATGGCAGAGGAATGGACCGTAGTCGAGTCAAGCCAGCATGAAGAGGTGGTAACGCCCTCTGGTGTGGAATTGGGCTTTGATACAATTGTCGCCCTCTATAATTAATAACAGAAACAATGAAACATTGGTTTCCTACCATTAATAGTATAAGTGGAAATAAGATGATAATGAATAATAGACAAGTGAGTGGGCTTTTAAGGTGTCATTATTCGCACCCAAACCCATAGTAATAATAACATTGAAAGTAATAAATTACAGTATTAATGTTTGTATTTAGACAAATATGAGGAAACTTTCCTGTCAATGGAAATTTTTCCTGATAAGGATTTTGAGAGATAAATGAGAGCTGTCATGCTCTTCCAATTACCAATGTCCCTTATGTCTTCTAAAGGAACACCTGACATGTGCATAAACGCAGCACCAGCTCTTCTTAGAGAGTGAACCCCCTGTCTTGAGCCACTGATACCTGCTTTAGATAGCAGGTTCTTTAGAAATTTTAGTAAGTTTCTGTATAACAGTGGTTTTGATTCTAAATCAAATCTACACAAGAATAAAGGTGAAGAAGCATCTGCTGGAACATCTGAGAAATGGTTTTGCAACCATGTTACAGCACAAATTGGAGAACATTCTGTGTATGTGATAGGTACCAGAAAGGTTCGTTGACCGTATTGTATGGTTTTTGTGCTAGAAATTTCAAGCAACATACCCCAATCAAAAAACGATACAGATCCTCTCCTTAAACAATGAGAAAAAACATCATACTTGTCCATGACAAGATTACTTTTGCGGAGTAAAGATCTAAAACTAGTTATTATGCAACACCACATGGTTCTCTCGTTTAAAGATTGTTGATTAACAAATTCAAACATTTTTAGAATCTCTGGTACATCTAAAGTCGGTCTAGCTGGGTTGGGGTCACCCATTATTCTTCGTAGACCCAATAAAGTAGACTTAAACTTAAAGTTGGATCTCAAACTAGAGATATCATAGCCATAAAACTTGTTGAGAGAAATAACTGCACTGATATAGTTATCTAGAGTTCTATAAGAAACCAATGCAGACAAATAAACTGCATACCTACACAGAAGTAACTCTGAAGTTGGTATGGGATTACACATAATTGAAACGCAAAATTGGATAAATTTGTTCCATTGTGATGATTTCGTCTTCCAAGTGGAGGCTGCCCAACAATGGGTCCTTGCATTGATTGCCCGATTGTCTAGGTCTTGCCTTAATTGTACGACTCCTGCAACATAATGAATCGGGAACTAAGAATTCACTCCAGTTAGAACCGACACGGGACAAGAAATCAGCAGTGCAGTTATAAACACCAGGAATGTGTGAAGCTTTGACATTACAATTGAACAAAACACTAAACCAAAATATAAGTCTCAAAATTATCATAGAGTTTTTGTTAAGACTTCTACCTGTATTCAAGGCCGACACAACTTGTGTGTTGTCTGTGACAAACAAAACTGTCTTATTTCTCCAACTTTTACCCCACCTTAAAAAGGCTTGGATGATGGGGTAAAGTTCCTGGACGTTAATGTTACATTCCACATTGAAAAAATTGTCTGAGATCCAATGATCATGGTTCAGGTGAACGTGTTTGGTAGCCCAGCTTCCAGCTATCCAGTCTCGGTTACAAGTAGCAGCGTAACCCACTCCTGATGCATCAGAATATACTATGGTATCAGAAGTAAAAAGGGGGATAATACATGCTTTACCATTGAACCATTTAGAAAATTGTAACCACCATTCTAGGTCCAAGAAAAATTCCTTAGATAAAGAAACGTATCTTTTCCTTTTGGAAAATTTTGTCAAAAGGTCGTTAACTCTACGGCTAAAAGTACGGCCGCCCTTGACAACCATAGCACAGTGAGACAAAATACCAGCTAGTCTTTGAATCTGAAAGCGTGTCGCTCTTTTGCGACCTTTGAAAAACGCAATTTCATTTTCTAGCTTTTTCACTTTGTCTAACGGGAGTCTGAGCTCCATTTTATCGCTATCTACGATAATGCCCAAGTATCTCTGGACTGTAGCTGGTGATTTCACTTTTTTGTAAGCGATGAAAAAACCTAAACTCCTTAGAGTTTGATGGAGAAACAACTGTGCCTTGACACAATCATCATAAGAACTGGCTATGACGATGAAATCGTCCAGGTAGTTGATACATAAGAAACCTGAAGCTGTCATAAATCTAGATACTGCATCTGTAAGTCGAGAAAATATAAATGGAGAAACACGTGTTCCAAAGGACAAAAAATTATCCTCTAGATAAATTGATGAGTCACCATCAAACCATTTTAGGCCTTGATACTTGCGATCTAATGGTCTAATAGCCACCGATCTATATGCTGATGATAAATCGGTAACTGCCATATAATCACCTGGTTGTAAAACGGCTAAAACGTCTTCCAAACTCTTGTAATGAAAAGAATCAAATGTTTTTTCCATAAAGTTATTAATACTGTGATTAATCGGCCTACTGGCATCAGTAATACGTCTGTACCCACCATCACTTTTAGGAACCGCCCCTAAGGCATGAACACAATGGGGTCGGGCCTTGACAACAGATAATTTGCCAGAGTTGATTTCATCTACAATAATTTCGTTTATGAAAGAAAACGCATTTTCAGTGGCAGATGAGTTATTTTCACAACAATACTCAGGAACATTCACAATCGGATCAACAATTTTGTAGCCATGAATTAGACCGTTCATAATAAACAGTGCATCGCTATCGACCGTAGGGCCGAACACTCTATCAGGTCCGCCACAAAGCATTGAACGCCAACCTGACAAATTCATTTGTGACCTCACTCTATCCAGTTTATGTGGAGAATTTGATTCCCATAAAGGCAAATAATTGGAATAAGTGTCCAGTAATTCTGAAAAGCTCGAAAAGGAGCAAATAACGTCATAATAAAGATGTTTGTACAATAAATCATTGACAATACTAGAGTCACTTTCGCTGGTTGCCAGAGGTACTGCGTCAACAAAACCAACATCTACATATGAACTAGGAACAAGCTTAGGTGCGTTGGAAAGTTCCTGGCGAGCACATTGCAATACACAGTCCTGTATCAGCGGAGTACTTCCAGTTTTCGTTTGTTCCAGAGATGAGGTTAGCGGTTCGTAGAGTGAATCTAAACATCAGTCCTGTTTCGACGTGTCCATGGATTTACGATCTTGGGACTTGTTTTGATGCTTACATGACTTGAATTTGTGACTTCCCCGACAACTAGCACACACGTGGAGACGAGAGCATGAGTCTATATCGCAGAAAGTGTAGTTGTAACGTGCACACACATCATCTGGACACTTGACATTAGATTTCGGTTTCGACTTTGTTTGTGATCGAACGGCTTGTTTCCGCTGAGAGGAATGTGTACACCGATTCATGTTCTGCCGGGGTAAAGGTAGTAAGGCGGCCATCCAAGACCATACTAGTGACAGAATGTTCATACCTTGCAAGTGATTCCGCCGTGAAAACAGACGTAAGACCTTAAGATGACAACTGTAAGCATCAGCCGTAATCGTCGGAATCTTAGCTCGTTGTAGACAACCTAAGACACACACCATCCCATAGAGGAGTTCCCGGTAAGTCATCTCATCAAATTTCTTGTCAACCATCAAATGATAATCAGGACGAAGCCAGTGTCTGGATCGTTTGCGTTTGGACGATTCAGACAACCATTGAAAGTTATTTATCCAATCATAGTCCTTATGAATACCTTCAGGGGGGTTCCTCGGCGAAAGTATTCCGTCCAATGCGTCTGCTCCGATACCCATGGCTGATGGGAGTACGCCTGCACTCAGTAGGCCAGTGGTGATATCTTGTTGGCGGCTGTCTGTAGCGGTGCGCGCCGGTGCCGACACCGTGGCCGGTCCTGTCACGGCTCGGTGCTCCCCTGTTGCTTGACTCGGTTGACGGCCTGCTATTTGTGTACGTAGTGTAGCGTTTTGAAGTCGTAAAGCTGCTAACTCTGCCGTCATTTTCGTCAGTTCGTCTTGTTCTTGCAATTCTTGTTGTTCTAACTTCGCTTTATGAATTGCTTGTTGTAGCTCCTTTCTAGTTGGGGCAGTGACCACTGCTTCTTGGTCAGTACCGGTGCTCTGCAACGTGTCCGATGGCCGGTCTTGCAAATCGTCTGAGTCGTAATCTGCATCGGCTGCTAAAAACTTGCAATAACGGCCAAAAGGCGGCACATGACGACCCTGGCATGCTTTGCAGTTCATTAACTTGGTAAGTTCCGACTCGTTCGGCTCGCCACCCGTTGCCATCGTGTAAAAAAAAATTATAACCACCAACAAGGAAATGGATGTGCGTAACGTAGGTAGCATGGCAGAGGAATGGACCGTAGTCGAGTCAAGCCAGCATGAAGAGGTGGTAACGCCCTCTGGTGTGGAATTGGGCTTTGATACAATTGTCGCCCTCTATAATTAATAACAGAAACAATGAAACATTGGTTTCCTACCATATAACTCCTTGGTCAGATCGGCTCGTACAGATCCAGAACAGAATATAATCATGTTGATATTACAGGGGGGAGATTCAGCAGGCTTTTTTCTTCCTTCCAGTATAATCCAATAGTGATGTCATAACATCTTCTAGGGGTAAATCGACCAAATCCTGAGCAAGGTAATGGCCAAACAACTCGGCTTTCATAGTATTGGCTTCATTGACACCGCACTGTGTAGAATGTCAGTCGGTTTGGCGCCTTAGAAAATATCCATTTTCTCCCATTATTTAGTGTCTATATGAATAAACCAGACACTGCCAGAATCGTGAAGACTTGTAGAATATTCCCAGGGTGATGATTAATGATGTCAATGCATTTTGTATGGGTGAAACACCAGCAAAGTTATAACTCTGCAGAACTGGAACTTCGCAGCCTGGCGTTGTCAATATAAACCACTGTCACACTTATTATTCGATCTATGTCTCAACTTGTTCCAGGCCGTACGCGTTGATCAGCAGGCTATTTCTCCATAACAACCACCCACAGATGTTGGGAACATATATATTTTGCTCATCCAAATGGTAGACTGATATTTGAATGAATCATAACAAAGTAGCAGTTTTTCCCGTTGCAATATCCAATTCGACTGTAGGGCCAGAGCCGCCATTTTATGGGGCGCCACTGTTTAACCTGCCTAAACTTACGAACAAGGAGGAACTAAAATGGCGATATTTTTTATTGGTTTGATAGAAATTTCTCATATTTCATACATTTAATCTATATCACAAGGCGGTCATTCTGATACCAAACTTTATTGCTTCGGTTGGGGGAAACATATTTATTTTAATCGATTCTGTGACTGGCCTGATCTCAGCTGGCAGATCAGGGTGCCACCACCCAGCCTCTAGGAGTATACACTGACCGAGTTACCCGGCATAGCGACGTTTGCCGCCTCTGGGGGGCCCGGCGCGAGAGGCTTAAAAGGACACGGTCTTGTATACACCTCATACGCTTTTTTTTTTTTTCAATTTCCTTTATTGGCATTTGAGATGTTGTTTACAAAGTGAATACATGTCTGTTAGGTAATTGCCAGCAAAGGATGGCAGCCTGTAAGCAAAGGTCAATCCATTAGCTGGTTTTCATCAGGCGCCATCACTACATAGTGAATAATAAGCATTTTAAAGACTCCTTTACATATATCCATGTATAGAACACACCGTGTCAAGTTACATTTAGTATGGCAGTGGTATATTTGCTTTTGTGAATTTGGTAAAAAATACAATTATTAATATAAATTATTTCCAGGTATATTCTCGTACATAATAGATTTGGTGAGGGATTTAAACATCTTCATGGACGGTGTATTTCGAACCAGTGGCTTAAGAGTATTCCATTCCTTCCCACCTGCGTATTCTACGCTTCTCATGTAACTTTGACAGTTTGGTTGGCATACTTTCAATACTGGTCCTTCGAATAAACGGGTATTTCTGTTATTATTATCAGTGTATTCAAGACATCTGGATCGAAGATACATCAGGTTTCTCATATGGCAACGTCGCCTCTCATGTAACATCGGTATTTCAGCCTCCTTATGCAGTACATACACGCTTGTTCTATGATGTTTTTTTAAGCATAGTCTCAAACAGTAGTTCTGGTTTTTTTTGCAATTTTTCAGATAGGTATTTCAGGCCATCAAAGAATAATACATCGGCATAATCAAAATATGGAGCTATATATATTATGCCTTATAAACTTGTAAAGATGTTCTTTTATCAAGAAATGGTCGCATTTTGGAAAACTGATACGTTCTGTATGCTACTTTTTTGAGGATATCAGTTATATGGTATTTATAAGTTAGATTATGATCCAAAGATACTCCAAGGTATTTATATGACATAACATTTTGTAAGATAACATTGTTCAATATTAGTTTGACATGACCTATTCGTTTTACATTAAAATTGCTTCCAAAATACATAAACTTTGTTTTACTTGCATTAATGCTCAATTTGTTTTGGGTACACCAATTCTCAAAGAGATACAAAGCATTCTGTAACCTTTCTTGCATAGTTTCTGCATGTTTACCTTCTGTATATATCACAGTATCATCAGCGTATAACCATATATATATATGTACATCACCCATATATCGTACCAAATCGTTTATATCAACAAAAAAAAGCGTAGGTCCGAGATTCGACCCCTGGGGGTCACCGCAGACCACTCCACCATCATCCGATAATATCGAGTTTACCTTAGTTTTTTGTGAACGATTACAAAGATAATTTTCAAAGAAATTTAGATTTCTCTAAAATTTTCGATTGTAGAGGTAGCACCGATATAGGTCTGTAATCAGAAGAATTTTTCTCATCACCTCCCTTGAAAATAGGGGTAATAACAGAGGCCTTCCAAGAGGGGGGTATTGTTCCGGTTAACAGGATATCATTACATAACTCAGTAAATTTCTTTTCACAAGTAGTAGAAAGTCCTTTAATACCAAAGTTTTAATCCCAGTTATGCCTGATGGCTTTTTTACATTTATATCCCTCAGAAGTTTCTCAACCTCTTCGGTAGTAGCATAGAGCATATCCATATCATCTTTTACAGTAACATCGTAAAACTTCCAGGGGGTATAATGCACCTTGGCCAGCTCTGGTCCAATGTTACGGAAGAAGTTGTTCAAGTGATTAGGTACCTCAAGTGGTTGAACAGGTTCATTCGTATACTGGTCTTTTAGGTTAATTACATTTTCTTTCGGTTTATCAATCCCCGGTAAAATTGCATTTATTTCTCTCCAGAATTTTTTGGTTCCTTTAGATTCACTGTAGTCTGTTCTAATATGAAATCCTGCCTAGCCCTTTTTATTAACTTGTTAGCTTCATTTCTTGCTTTACGGGCTCTATCTATATCAGTTTGTTTTTTTGATCGTTTAGCTTTAGTCAGTAATTTGTTTTTTTGATTTAACATTTCTATAAGGTCACCAGTGATCCATGGCTCATTTGCCTTTCTAGTAGAGTATTCCTTTATAGGGCATAGTTTATTTAGAAAATTTATTAGTTTGTTTATAATCATCTCCCACGTTTTCGAGGTGCAGTTTGTATTTTCAAAAGTATCCCAATCGATTTCATCTACGAATTTTCCCAGTTTCTCTTTGGTATATCTGCTATAGGACAGTCCCTTAAATTGTACCGTAGGTTCCCTGGCTGGGGATTTTTTTTTTTTTTTTTTTTTTTTTTTGAGAGGACTTTATTTCTTTCAAAATATACAATCGGTTGGTTTTGCACTTACTGCTTTGGTTGATTCATTGTTTTACATTTCTCTTACAATTTCTACCTTTTTTTTCCGGCCCTTCTCCAGATTTTTTTGGAATTTTTTGTTGTTGTTGCTATATGGATATGAATAGAATAGATACAACCTGACTGCTTATACCTGATACTCTGGTTTGATTGCCATCTCCTTACAAGCCTATGTTCAATTCTTTAATTGGCATACCATTGATAACACTTTTCATAACCCAGAGGTATCCTTGATTTTACTCTCTATAGTCCTTCATGTTCACCTCATATGATATGTGCTATTGTTTATATTCCTTTAGTCAATATGCAGGTTGTCCTTTTCTCTATGAGGTCTTTACTAGTAACTTTTGATATATATAGCTTTCACTGTCTGTCTTTTGTTGCTTTGTTGTTTGCATCCCTCTTTTTGTATAACCCAAACTAAATGTCTTTACATAGAGTCACAGAACATTGATTATCAGGGGATTTATTTTTATTGACATAAATTATAAGGTGGTCACTAATATGTGTATCCAATACACCTGATTTTTTTCCATAATTGGTGTTAGTAAAGGCTAGATCCAGAATACTCATTCGTTGTTGTATTCTAGTATAGTCTTTTATCAGTTGAAGTAAACCTCTTTGTTTCATCTCTTGTATAAGTTCTTGGACATGTGGATTTCTTACTTCTTTTACATCAATGTTCATATCTCCCAGGATGAATAGGTCGTATTGATATATTTGTAGAATTTCGTCCACAGTTTCCGACAGTATTTGAATAAAGTTTTATTTATTGCCGTTAGGCGGACGATAAACATTAATAACAATCATATCCTTAGTATTTCCGAGAGGCTGGTGTGAAATATAGACTTATATATATGAAACCATGTCAATATAAGGCCGATACATGCGCTGCCACAATGGCGTATATATGAATAGAGTCGTTAGTTTCGTGCAGTGAATATAATTAACTGTAAACAAAAAAAAAGACCCTTACATGTCTGATCAAAGTGGTATAGTTAGAATTATTTATCCTATGGATTGTGGAGGTTGGAGGGAGCTTTTAGTGGGATGTTCGTGAGAAAATGGAACAGGTTAGCTGTATCCAGAATTTCAATGTGAAAATAGGGGGCTGGGATCAAGCGAAACTTGTAACTGATCAGTCGATTTGGTTCCCTTTTCAGGTTAAATTGACAGGACTCTGAGGTATTTCATAATCAAGGATCCGAAACACCAAGCAATAGGATAAGGAAACAACACTACCACAGGCCCTTGAGTGGTCACAAGCGCATCCTGTGGGAATGATATCATTTCTATTTATAGGAGCTAAGTGGATATCAAAACGGCTTGGCCAATTTATTGCTATCACATACATTATGTTAATCACATCTTTCTATTGTGGACATATCCTAGCTGGTCTATTAAGTGTTGCGATTAGCAGCAGGAAAAATATATGCACCTTTGATAATTTACAAAATATCATATTTATTTTTACCCAATATATCATTTGCTGATAGGAGTTAGGCCGTACAATTAAATGTGTGTGATGTTAGCCTAGCGCACACGATTTGTTAGGTTTTCCTTGTTTGAGATCTGACGGTACATTTCCGCTGGCATGTATGATCTAAGAATCCTGTCTGGGTTAACCACAGTACATTCTGCCCTCGTGCCTCTCGGAAATACATACGTAGTAGAACGACCTGTCACCAAGAAAGAAACAGGACATCATTCTCAACCTATATTTTAGCATTGGATGTGTTATTACCGAGGGCACTATCCTGAGTGACAGCACAAAGATATATAGACAGACTATTGAAAACATCAGGCCTTCTGTCCGAAAACTTAAAGCGTCGTTTTGTTTTACCTTTTTCATTTACTAAAATTCCTCATGTTTCTTGATATATTCACAATTTATTTTGTGTACACATTCTAACAGTGTTGAACGGTTTGTAATATTATATATAAAAATGCCATGGAGAAAAAACACTGTTGCTTGCCCTTATTGTAACCACTTTAGACCGCCTAAGTACATAGCGGCTAGTATGGGAGTCTTATGTAGTTCGCTGTCATGTAAATGAGAAAGAATCGCCAATGAAACTATTATCCCAGCTGCTATAACTGAGGATGAAAAATAATACGAAACATATAAATGGAATTTCAGGACCATTGCCATGGGGTTAACTGTTTTAGGTGGAATTCAGTCTATATACAAAAGACTAATGCTAACATCTGGTGAGGTAGACGAATTGATAGATACTCTTAGAGTAATTCACACCAACCAAATAGCTACTTATAAAGCTGCAGTTTCTTTCGGGCAGATAGTATCATGTGTAGAAGATGGAGAAGAAAGTGTATTTCCATGCTTCTGCAAACAATGCTTCAATATTTGGCGATTCAGATCATCCATCTGCTTACATGCAGATAAAAAACAATAACGATTTCCAAGAGTGTCTCTCTCTGATTCAAGTTTTGGCGCTAGAGGACACAAAAAGAGTAAACGCCAAGTGGACCGTTGTAGCAAACGTAAACGTTAACATCACCTTAGTCCTTCTCATAGCTTGTGTGGTACATGGCCATTTTTTCATATGAAAAAGAGGGATGGTCCACTTTCACCAGCACCCTACACCAAAGGCAGTATATAATGACAACCTATGCTTGTTCAGATGCCTATCTCACCATTTCTACGGTACACCAATGCATGCGTTAGAGCTAATGAAAGCAGTGTATCCCCCAAAAAATTAGCATTCCTTCGATGGTGTCCCCCTTCAAGATGTTGATAAAATAGGAAAGGAATTCAATGTCAACATCCACATGTATAGACTAGCCACTCTAAAAAAGAACCAAAAACAAGGGAGAAATAGTATTAAAGTTGTAAAAATAACCCACATTGAATCGGAATCTATAGTGAACATCAACCTCTACAAAGGACACGCCAGTCTCATAATAAACAATAAACAGTATGGGCTAATGTTGAGATGTGAAATATGTAACCACCTCTTCGTTAACCATTCAGGCCTTAAAAGACACATGTCTATAAAAAAGGATTGTACTAAAGTTGCTTTCGTCTACCAAGGTGGTGTTTACCAAAATCCTAAATCAGTCTTCACTCAACTGTTAGAAGTGGGCGTGCAGGTTCCAAAAGAATTAGAAATTTACCCTTATAGAATAGCGTTTGATTTCGAAACCTACTTCAGTAGACCGAAACCAGATGAAACGTCCTTAGGTCATAACACCCCAGTAGACGCACACCATATCCCACTCTCAGAAAGTGTCGCAACTAACTTCCCTGGTTTTGAAAACCCTGTTTGCTTTGTATGTGAAAGTAATGGGAAAAAAGACCCCCTCATAGAAAACATACTTACCCACATAAACTCCCTTGCCAAAATCATAGGGAACTCTGTTTTGGAACTCTACAACTGTGTTCTGACTGAGTTAGACTGTCTGACAAAAGAGGCCATGGAATCGAAAAAAAACTTGTAAATCCAGTGGATACAAAGACAAGTGGGGAAAACAACATCCACTTCAAACGCTTCGCCAACGGCTCCCCAACCACTTACTCCAGGCCCCCGTCATTGGTTTCAACTCTGGTTGGTACGATATAAACCTCATTAAAGAAGGGTTCCATGCTTTGTTTTCCACCGAAGAAAAAAAAGAGATCCGCACTATAAAAAGAAACAACCAGTACATAGCCATATACACAAAACATACCATCTTCCTAGACATGTTCAACTATTTTGTGCCGGGGTACTCTTACCCTAACTATCTGAAAGCCCTCTTGAAAAGCGAGTATAAAGGGTTTTTCCCATACGAGTGGATGGAAACTGTGAGAAAACTGACAAACACAAAACTTCCATCACGTTTAGCTTTCTATAGTAGTCTCACCAAATCATCCATTAGTAAGGAAGACTACCTGTCATGCCAGAAAGTGTGGAAAGAGCAGAATATGAAAACCATGAAAGACCTAATTTACTACTATAGCAAAGACGTACTCCCTTTTATAAAAGCTATAAAAGAACATTACAAATTCTTCATACAACGACACATAAACATGTTCAAAGATGGATTGACACTAACATGTTCAACGATGAAATTCCTTTTCCATAATCAGTGTGTTGATACACCGTTTGTCCTTTTTCGGGAAAAAGATAAAGAAATACACAAACTGGTAAGAAAAAACCTCACCGGTGGTCCATCTATCATATTTCACCGACATCACAAATCTGGATCTACCAAAATATGTGAGAAACTATATGGGGAAGAAAGTAAAACATGTCGCCATATAATAGGTGTAGATACAAATAGTTTATATCTGAAATGTATGGGAGAAAACCACTCTACAGGGTACTACATCGTACGTGATGAGCGAGACGATTTCACACCTAAACTCTCACAGAACATAAGCTATTAATGATCCTCAGACTTAGAACTTGAAAAAGTTCATACGACAAAATGGACTAAATCAACTCATTGATTCACCCACCCATTATGATCCGAATAGTAAAAATAGTCTTATAGATTTAATTATCACCAACATTGACCATGTTACCAATAGTGGTGTGGCAAGTCTGAATCTATCCGACCACCAGATGGTATATGCCACTTTGCGTAAACAGAGCCCTCCAAAATTTGACATAAACTTTTCAGGCAGGACCTACAAAAATTACAATAAAAACACACTCAAGGGACTACTGGTAAATCATAACTGGAACAATCTCTGGGACCTTACTGATCCAAACGATTCTTGGGAGTACTTTATCAATGAGATTCAAGCAGTCTTGGATAATATATGCCCAAAAAGAACTTCCGTATTAGAAAGAAAAAGTAGGACTGGGTAACACCGGAACTACTGCAGCTCTTGCATGATAAAGACAAAAGTCTAGGGAAAGCAAAACGGACAGGAGACGCTGATGACTGGAATATTGCCAGAAGACAACGAAATTATGCTAAGTTAGAAGTCAGGCGCGCTAAGCGTGACTTCCTCCTGCAAACACTTGAGGAAAGTAGAAATAATCCTAAATCCTTCTGGAGAGAGGTATATTGCCCTACCACCTAACACACATTAACCAAACAATTGACACAGGCATTTTTCCATCGAGCTGGAAAAACGCATTAGTTACCCCAATACCAAAGGGTGGTTCACCCAGCGACATAAATAATTTCAGACCTATTTCAATAATTCCCCTTCCCAGTAAGATAATTGAAAAACTTATCCATACCCAAGTCTCAGAATCTCTCAAAGCGAATGACGTGCTAACGAATAAGCAAGGAGGATTCAGGCCAAAGCACTCACCAATTTCCACCTTTACAGGCTCACTTTTTACAAACATCAACAATAGCAATTTCACCCGCACCGTTTTCATAGATCTAAAAAAAGCTTTCGACACAATAGACCACTCCATACTAATAAAGAATTTATCCCACTATAACTTTAATCAGCAAACACTTAACTGGTTTCGAAGCTACCTCACACACAGAACACAACGAACAAATTGTGACAACTGTCTATCCGACCCTATATTGATCACCCACGTAGTGCCACAGGGCTCTACCCTAGGCCCCTTATTATTCATTATTTACATCAATGACGCAGAACACATACTAAACAATGCTAAAATACAACTATACGCAGAGAACACTGTGCTCTACTTTGAAGACTCAATAGCTACCCCTAAAAACCCAAACACTATGAACGAAGAACTAGAAAATATAGACACTGGTGCAGCCAAAATAACTTAACCATAAATACCAAGAAAACAAAGGCCATGATCTTTACCTACAAACATAAACTTAGGAATATTCAATGCACGCCAATCTCTCCTGCTTGGGAAAATATAGATTACGTCGCTAGCTACAAATATCTGGGAATTATCTTGGACGAAACGCTTTCATTCGAAAAACATCTTCTAAATCTGAATAAACTACTATCACATAAAATATACCTATTTCACAAAATATGACCCTTTCTAAGTAATGATGCCGTGATAAAGATCTACAAACAAACCATTCTTCCATACTGTGATTATGGGGATGTAGTCTTCCACAAAGGACAAAAAAAAACTAGACAGGAAACTACAGGTAACTGGAGCCACCGGAAGATAGGAACAGTTGCTGTCCTAGGTGACCATTCTAGGATAAAGGAAAACCTAAAAATAACGTAAGCTGGATGTACTCTTTAATGTTTACAGGCAGAATTGCAATCGAACATGTTTATATAAATATAGTAGAATTCTGTACAACTGTTATCCTAGATTGGCTGCCACCGCAGTCTCCACTTGGTTCCTACTAAGCCGTTGGTGTGGTTGAGTCCAGGCCTTGCACAGCGCGAAGAACACTCATTTATATATCTATATGTCCGGCGTATATAGCTATGATTTTGCTTAAATAAGTTAGTCCTTTCTCATCGTGTATACACTTCATTCATTGACATATATAAGTGTCCATGTTGTAGTCATATATATTTCATAATTACCCCCACACATTCTAAACACAGCATGAATATTTTAGTTTACATATACGTAATTTAGGCGTATATATTTTTTCCTCTGGCATAAATAAGGTTGTCCTACTTTGGCATCATATATGGGTCAGATTTTCTCAAAATGTACAATTCAGACTTTTGGGGCAACACAAACAAAATTCAAAAAATTTCAAGTAATCAATTAAAAAACCTTTATTTCTGTTAGAGCAACATCTCAGCTGTTTGTGGATACCAATTATACTGATTTTCTCCAAGCGGTTGGAGAAAAAAAACCATGCTATACCGTTTTTACACTTGTTTAATACAGTAAAAGTTGATTTTATTTTTATGGAATGTCCGAAATATTTTCAACATGCTATGAGTTGAAATACTGTCTAGTTCCTCCTCTTCAAAGTACAAAGACCAGATTCACAATAAAAATTGAATTAATACTGAACTTGTGCTATACCAAATTTCAATAAGCTCCTATGAATATTACCATGTCTTTCATATGAATATCTTTTACTCACATTTTGGAAAAGTTGAAATTAAGCATAAAAAATAATTAACTTTTTTAAAATTAGTTTACACTAGCCATAAGAGATCTAATTTGGAAAATAATTTATTTTTTTTAATCAAGTTTATTGGTCGTAATTCAACAACAATGGTTGATTTTCAATTACGGCCAGTTAGACAATGTTGGCCTCATAATCAAGGTATCCTACAATTTCTTAACATCAATACACAGTTAATGATATGAAGATGAGTTGAATCAACCAAATACACATTCAGGTCAAGTGCCTAGAGTAATTCATCTGTAGTATAAACTCATTATTATGATAACACCTGAAACCAAAATACTAATAAAAACTTGGCTATAGCAGAGAAGGCCTGGGTAACATGTACAGTCTTTGAAACTAAGTGAATACTGACGATACTGTGGCTGAAGCAATTGACAGGGGGGGTTTCATAGAAATAGAGATTACAGATATTACAGCGATGCGTAGAAATGCTTTATTTTATTTCAGGAAGAGTTTTAACCTCTCTCTTAAATGCTATTTTTGTTGACTGTGATTTGATAATTTCTGGGAGGGAATTCCATAAATGGCGACCTCTGTGACCAGGCGATTTTTTATAGAATTCGGTCCTGGGCCTATTCACCGTGAAAAGGAGTTTACTCTGTGATCGTAGCCTTGGGCCATTATTATCTTCGTCATTGCCCCCTGGGATCTCCAGTGTGCCGTATTCACTTAGGTACAGATTCTCATATAGGATAACAACATTTCCTTTCGTCTGCGTTCTAAATATTTTACATTCGTTTTGGCATGCAATTGTTCGACAGTGTTCACCATGGCAGAGTCACCCAATACGATCCTCAAGCCCCGATTTTGGAGCCGCTGAAACTTGTTAAGCCACTTTTTATTGGCACCGTCTGATATAATACACGCATAATCAAAGAGCGGTAAAACCGCTTGCATATAAACCTTTAATGCTATCTTATATGACATGCTACGTCGATTTCTATTAAAAATAAATAGCTTATGTGAAACTTTCTTAATAACATTTCTGCTGTATTTTTCTAGAGTCATTGCATCATCAATGTAGATTCCTAGATATTGATATGAACCAACCTCTTCTAATTTTATCAGATTAACGTAAAAAGACAATTTCATTTCTTGGGTTTTTCGATGTTTGCTTTTCGGTACAAACCAACAGTATTTCGTTTTCTTAGCATTTAATGTAAGGACGTTAATTTCGCACCATTCAGTAAAATTATCTAATGCTGTTTGCAGTCGCTCATGTACTATTCCAATATCTTTGTGTGAACTAAACAAAACCAGATCGTCCGCGTAAAGCAGGTAGTCAACATCATTCAAAACCTTTACTACATCGTTAATATAATATATAAACAATAATGGGCCCAAAACCAAGCCCTGTGGCACCCCAAAAGAAACCCCGGCCCAGTCGGATCTTGCACTACCAAAACTCAGTCTTTGTTTTCTGTCTTTCAAATATGAATCTAGCCATGCCAGAAGCGATATGGGCAAGTCCAGCAATTCCAATTTTTTTAATAATCTGCCATGATGAACACTGTCAAACACCTTCTTTAAATCAATAAACGCCGCACTAGCATATTCTTGGCTATCGCGTGCTGAGTAAATCATATTACTCAGTTCATATATCGCATCAATGGTGCCCATCTCCTTTCTGTATCCTTTTTGATTTTTTGTCAAAACTTGATTATTCTCTATATGGGTCATGAGACTCATATGCACTATTTTTTCGGCTAATTTCCCTGGAACTGGAAGAAGGGAGATGGGACGCCAGTTGGAGGGGTTGCGACTGTCACCCGGCTTTGGCAGCGGGGTCACTTCCGCTAATTTCCATTCTGATGGAAAGATGCCAGTGGACAAACTTTGACTATAGAGGTATTCCAGTTGATCAATTACCAAGAACATATACTCTTTTAAGACACTTGATCTAATTCCTTCCAATCCAGAGGTTTTTGCGGTCGATATATCACTTATCAGTTTGAACAACATTTCTTTGTTCAAAACTAGTTCATCTAGGGGATCGTTATCGGGTATTGCTCCAAAGTTTTGTTGTCCAGAAAATGTGTCATGTCGTATACATCAGCTAGCTTCCCTCCTATTTCACTGAAATAGGTATTTAAGAAGTCAGGTGCATGACTTGGGTCTATTTGGCCATTATTTTCTGGATTGATAAAGGACGGATTATCCGCAGATAATCTTGGTTTTAAAACTCGGTTAAGTTCTACCCAGAATTTCCTAGGGTTTTTTATGTTTTCTTCTAGCTTTATTTTGATGTGTTCAGATTTTGCATTTCGGATGGCCGATCGGACCTGGCGTTTTAACTTTTGTGCGGTTGCTAAAGAAGCGGGGGTTTTAGTTACAAGGTGCTCTGTAATGGCTAGTTTGCGTTCCCGGATCAGTGACCTTATATCTCCTGTCATCCACACATATCCTTTGTCTGTCATCTTCCACTGTTTGTAGGGGCAGTAGTAGTCAAGATAGCTCTTCAGTACTCCTATTAAGTGCTCCCATAAGGAATTGGGGTCATGCATTTCCCAATAATCATCCCATTCATTATTTAAGACCCACTTTCTAAGGTTGTCTATATTATGGTTTTTGTAAATTCTTCCATTTACTGTGACTATCTGGCTATCTTGTTTAAATTTGTGTCTCATAGCAAAGACTGGTAGGTGGTCACTACTATAAAAATTAATAGTTCCACTCAAGCTTACGTCTGCACAGTTTGTAATAATATTATCTATGCAAGAACCATTATTCGAATTTGGGCGGGTACATTCATTTATGAGTCTTTTCAAGGTAAACTCTTGACATAAATCTCTTACTAGCTCTTGATCGGGGCCAGTTGGTATAAAAAAATTTATGTTTAAATCACCCAGGATCCAGAACTCATAGTTTTTAAAGTTTTTATCTGCTAAGATAGAACTAATAAAATCGATTGCTACTTTAGTACTTCCTTTGTGTGTAATATAGATCGTGATTACCAGCAAGGGTTTCCGATGGGGCATGCAAATCTTAAGCGTTAGAGATTCCAGGTCTCTAGAGATTGCGGTATATTTATCAACTTCTTCGGTATAACGAGCGATTTTATCTCTGACATAGCAGGCCACTCCACCCCCGATTTTATTTGCCCTGTCTGCTCTAAACAATTTCCTTCCATGCCAATACATCATATCATCCGTATAGTTCGTATTAAACCAAGTCTCACTCAGGGTAGCTATGTCCACTCTATCTAAAGCTATAAATACATCGTCACTTTTGTTGCAAATACTTTGGCAATTAAGGTGTGCAAAGCAGATTCCTTTTTGGTCTTTGAGAGATTCTGATGTAACAGACATTAACAAGTGAGAAATAATGATATGGTACACAACAAATACAATATATACAGGAATTTGGCAAATGGTACAATATTCCCTTGGAAGCACAATAAGGCCAAGAAGGGACGAGGGTCCGATATATGGCACTCGTCTACCAGATGAGTAGCATATATTCAGCCCGTAGGAAACGAATGTACAACGAAAAGAAAAGAAAAAGAAAAAACACAACTCAACTATGCAGAGATTGTGTCGATGTTGCCCTCTGTTCATATAAGATGATAATTCTAACATTAATAATACAAGTAACACAGTAGTGCACCTCTATATAGTATAACATAATGTGATACAAAGTATGTCAAGTCAGATTTTCACCTCAATTTTACCCATATGAATGAATGTAAATATACCGTTCATTGGAATGTCGTCTTTACAGAAAAAACATAAGTCCTACTTACAGTTTTTAGGTCAGTCCGAAATTGGTCGGCTGTAGGACACTTCCGTCAATACAGCTCCAAGATTTCTGGGTTTCCAGAGAGATACCATGTGATCTGGACCCGAGCTATAATGAACAGTCGAAATCTAGACTCTGGCCACGATTATGTTGAGACCTAGTTTAGAACAAGGTGTGTCGCCAATACAAACCAGTCTCTTATGTGAGATTGGATATCGGCGGTGGAGCTGGTCCATCACTAATCCATGAGTTAGTTCAACAGCAAATTACATCAGCTTTCTCATCTTGATATACTCATCACAGGTCGCTAGTACAGATCAACCTCTTATCTAAGGTTGGATACTATGGCCATGATGAAGTGTAGTGTAGCCATACTTCAAGGTGTGTCATTATTTTATATAATTTATAGTAAAAAACTCTTTAGTATAAATCAACTTCTTCTCTAAGGCTAGGTACTATATTATTTATCCAGGCTTGTAACATCAAAACCCTATATTAGATCTAGTTTGATTTAAGGGATATCTCTGTACATTGCACAACCATAGGTACCACGCCAATACTGATCAACCTCTTATCTAAGGCTGGATACTGGCGTTGAACTAAGGCCAATTGCGATGTCCAATAGAGCATTGGAGAGAAGCATTTGTTCGTTGTTCGTCGTGAGTTATGGCGCACTCATAGTACAAGTACGAATCAACCTCTTGTCCAAGGCTGGGTACTGTGTTCCATGCTCAATCATGTAACACTAAAGCTGTATACTCAGTGGAGTCATAAGTCTTGACAGCGTGTAGCAGAGAATATTTTATACACACTCTAACCATGAGTATACCCCAGTACTGATCAGCCTCTTATCTAAGGCTGGATACCGGTGGCGGATCATGGCTAATTACGGTGTCAAATAGAGCATATCAGTCATGGAGAGAGGCATTCATTCGTTGTTCGTCATGAGTTATAGCGAATTCATAGTACAAGTACGAATCAACCTGTTGTCCAAGGCTGGATTCTGTGTTCTATGCTCATCATATAACACTGAAACTGTATACTCAGTGAAGTCATGAGTCTTGACAGCGTGTAGCAGAGGATATTTTATACACACTCTAACCATAGGTACATCCCCAGTACTAATCAACCTCTTATCCAAGGCTTGATACCGGTGGCGGATCATGGTGAGTTCTTCTGTGAAGCCGTGTATATCGTTTGTGAATGGAACATATGATCCGTGTTCATGATGTTATCGTTGTTATTCATTGATTAATCAACCTCAATAAGACATTAGTACAAACAACCTCTTATCCAAGGCTGGATACTACGCCATGTTGGGGAGTTTTTCTGTGAGTATAATTATATTTTTTCCTTACTTTCTGATTCGACTCTCTGGGACATCTTGAAAATTTCCCTGATTTTGTCTTCGTAATGCTTGGCTATGTTCGGGATGATTGCACTTGATGGGTGACACCCGTCATACAAGAGACCGTAGCGTGTAGTGTGTTTGAGAACTTTTTTCCCACCTTTAAACTTTGATTTGTTTTTCGTGGTGTTGTGGAAAACATGGTCAATACGGGGTGTCGGCATGGTGTTCTGAATATTCAGGTGTACTATGTCAGCATTTATGAATCTGATAGCCGTGTTCAATTCATTCTGCTTAGCATTTGTAGGTAGCGACTTTTTGTTAAGATCTAGTTGCCTCTGTAGTCTGTGTGCATCTTCTCTCAGTAGTACAGACCGTTTATTCGCGGTCTGTATCGAGCTAGTAATACTTCTACACAAAGCTATACATCCCTACTGTACAGGCATGCAAATATCATAAGTTACCAGTATAAATATTATACCATGCTGTACCATTAAATAAACCCATTTAAGTTTCGGACGTTCCTCCAAAACTTGCACCTGTGACCAGTTTCCTATGTCCACACAGAACCACATGTATCACAGTAAATATTACATCCAGAGGCACCAAACCTGCTACGTTCGTAGCAAACATGTACACGTACACTTCAGAAGTGTATTCGACCTTCAAGAGATACTTATTTTAAAAACAGGGAGCCTGTTGGGTGGTGGTAGGCGGAAATACCACGTAAAAAAGACAAGTTGAAATTTCAAAAGAGCAAAGGACTAGGTTAAATTGCTCAGAACCACCAGTGAAACCCACCAACACACTCCCCAACGTCTCTACTATATGAAACATATATTACATCCAGAGGCACCAAAACTGCTACGTTCGTAGCAAACATGTACACTTACACTTCAGAAGTGTATTCGACCTTCAAGAGATACTTATTTTAAAACCAGGGAGCCTGTTGGGTGGTGGTAGGCGGAAATACCACGTAAACAAAGACAAGTTGAAATTTCAAAAGAGCAAAGGACTGGGTTAAATTGCTCAGAACCACCAGTGAAACCCACCAACACACTCCCCAAAGTCTCTACTATATGAAACAAATGGTTTTAGATAGCTAAGGACCAAATTTCTACACCACCCGGGTGAGAACCTGAGACCTTACGTTAGCTTCAGACGTTCCTCCAAAACTTGCACCCGTGACCAGTTTCCTATGTCCACACAGAACCACATGTATCACAGTAAATATTACATCCAGAGGCACCAACACTGCTACGTTCGTAGCAAACATGTACACATACACTTCAGAAGTGTATTCGACCTTCAAGAGATACTTATATTAAAACCAGGGAGCCTGTTGGGTGGTGGTAGGCGGAAATACCACGTACAAAAAGACAAGTTGCACTGCACGAAACTGACCACTTTACATATGTATGCGAAACGCGTCTAACAGTAGGATTTTGCGTCTAGAAGTTCGACCTATTAGACGTCTCGTAGACGCCTCATCTAGTGGCGTATATACATGTCCATGGTGCCATCTTATATACATCATATATACGCCCGATTCTGTTTATTTACGCCATTATCCAATAATTCCGTCCTCTGCCACTTGGGGACATCAGTGGTAGCATATATCATTTGCCATTAACCTTCCAAGTCTGTATTATATGAAAATTGCAATCTTATATTCCGAATTTATTTAAAAAACCTTTATAAAAACGTGATTGAGTATAAATTGATTAATTACACATAATAAACCCTGCATTATGTTGTTTTTTTACCGTTTTTCTAATCGATTTTACACACCACTTCTATGTGTGGGCATTTAAATCCAGTATAAAACCAATGACCCTGGTCTATCTGTTAGTTGACTCCTAAAATCATCTTACCCCGCCGCCACCCGCCCACACCCGCCAACACCCACCCACACCCGCCCACAGCCCCGTGATCCTCAGTGAGAAGCCCTCCCCCTGCCGCCCCTGCCACCGCCCACCACCGATAGCCCGTTTGTACAAGTAGTCTCAGTCAGAAACCTCCCTCCCCCCCCCCTTGACCCGGGTGTATGGGGGTATCCCTATTCACTCAGTCAAGCCCTGTGCCCCGTGGCCGGGTAGGAGTCGGACAGGAGGGGATATTCACAGGTTGAACAGACCTTGTGTTATATACACTGACCCTACGCCCCTGTGGGTACTGTGAGTGTAGGGTGGTGGGGTGGTGGGGGTTCGGGGTGGGGGGTTGCGGTAGGGGGTGGGGTTGGGAGGTCGCGGGGGGTGGGTCGGTGTTGGTGCATCCTCTACCAACACCCACAGGACGGGGCGGGCCATAGGTCGCAATTTTTTTTTTGGTCTCATATATAAACGCCTGGCGTATATATATCGCACAGAGCATGTTTTATCTTGGATACGCCAGGCGTGAAAGACAGCCAAGTCGCGCGCGTCTACATATGGAAACTACCTTGTAGACGCCCGAAACGTAGACGCGGATAAGAGGTGTGTAGTGGGATGGGAATCCAGCAGTGTTTGTTTGTTTCACGGAAGGTGGCGCGATATGCCGATCCTTACTGTGTAGTGATTCCGGGCAACGCCGCACACGAGAGTGGCGCGGCGGAGACCAGGATTACGTAACGCTTAGTATATATACTCAGCGTTCACAGTAGGTCGACAGGCTGTCCTCGCGCGTCCCTTCTACTGAACGGATCCTTGGGCCCTCACTTTGCAGGCGGGTTCTTGTAACCTTCCTGGTGGTTAGGCGAATCCTCCGGATTAGCCTATCCAGCGTTACCTAGCACCCATGTGTTAGGGTACTGTACTTGTGAGGAAGATCTTCCAGATCTTTCCAGGAAGTAAGTGATTAATAAACATCCCTGTTTATTAAATGACGTTGTTGTGTTGTGTGTGATTAGGTCTGTGCAAACTAACCGAAAACCGAACCAACCTATGTAAGTGCGTAGGGTGGGATCCTGCCTGGAACTAGCGTTCCGGATTGGGGTCATCCAACCTGCTAGACAGGCGGCGACCACCACAGGTGTATACAAATGAAAACAAGTCTATATTCAGCCAATACGTGCGTTATCGCGATGGCGTATACATATGTAAAATAGTGGTTTTCGTGCAGTGTTGAAATTTCAAAAGAGCAAAGGATTAGGTTAAATTGCTCAGAACCACCAGTGAAACCCACCAACACACTCCCCAACGTCTCTACTATATGAAACAAATGGTTTTAGATAGCTAAGGACCAATTTTCTTCAACACCTGGGTGAGAACCTGAGACCTTACGTTAATTTTGGACGTTCCTCCAAAACTTTCCTCTACACATTACCCAGTGCCTGTGAAAGGCAGAGTGGCCTGGAGAGGCAAAGAACTTGTTACTCAACAAGGAAATGTCCACATGTACCTCTGTACATAGGTTCCTAGTTCTAAAAAATATAACATTTTATGGAGAAAAGGTGGCACCTTTGGAATAATCAATTTGAAAATCACAAATCAATACTTTACACAGTAAGAGACAAGTGAAAAATGCAAAGGATAAATTGAAAAATGTACCAGAACATGTGAAAATATGTATTATGAATTAATTAGATTTTTCTACCACCTTCATAAGCAATTTAATAACTCTATTGGCCTAGTCTCCACAAAATTTAGCATGTTTCGGACGTTCCACCCTGCACAATTTCGGCCATTTCAGCACACTTTTTTCCACTCTATACTTACAAAGCAGGAAAGAAATTGCAAAAACCACATTCCATAAGTACAAGAAATTAGGTAAAAGTTGAAAAAACACTTTGGATGTGACTTATTTGTGCTGGTGAGAGTTCAAAATGGGCCCTCCGTCCTTTCCCAGTATAGACCGGCTTGATGTCAGCAAGGGGCACATCAAGAATGTCTGGTGTCGCAGGCCACTTGAAATTGTTCCGACATCTTTCATCACAACCAGGCTGAAGGAAAGAGACTTCAGCACTGTCGGCATCACTGTTGAGGACTTCCCCTATGTACTACTTGCCATCATAGACAGCAGCAAGCCATGACCCTGTAGCTGGTGAGACAACACTGCTGGCTGGCAAGCTCTCTGTTGGTGAAGCGGGCTGATCAAGTTGAAAGAGGATGTGACGAGTCCACCCTTCACAGCCACCCAGGAAGGCAGCAGAAGAGTAACAACACGGAAGATAGCAAGAAGTCTCCCGAAGAGCAATGGAGTGTCCAGGAACACAACACATCACGGAATGGGCCTTCATTGTACCAGGTACCGGCCGAGCAGTGATGAGGAGAGATAGTTCTTCTCAGGCCTGATGAATGTCCTCCACAGGAACATGAAAATACCGGACAAGACTGGGGACACGGTTACCAGCACAGGCAAAGTCAGCAGCATTGTGGATGAAGATGCGGCGTTTCACAGTCGAGTCGGCCATGCGTTTCGCTGCAGCACCAATCCCGTCACAGGCTCCCTTCCCATGGCCTGCTTCAAAGTATAACCAAGTCGCCGCACAGTTGAAGAGCTGCTGGTGTTTGGCAATGATACTGAAACATGCACTGTTACGATACTGTGATGTCAGGCCATCAGTCACATAGTGAACACAAGAAATACCAGGAACCTCTTCGGAAAGGACTTTGTTGATGACTATGATAAAGGAAAAAACAGCTGCAGAGTCATGTCTCCGCTCATCAGAAACGATGGCCAAAGACTTGTGTCAAAGGACACCTCCCTCTTCCCTGAAGTGGAGAACCACAGGATGAACGGTTACTGGCTCCTTTGCGAAGTAGACAGACTGCGGTTCGTCAGGGTAGCTGACAACCCAGTTCTCAGCAAAGTCCATCTGTACCGTACACTCCCCTGGAGTGAGGTTGTCGCAAAGTCGACGGAGGGCCTGGTACTGGGCGTACACTCTCCTGACGTGGCTCTCCATCAGGGAAAAGTCAGACTTCAGTTCTCGCCTCAAGGTGTCGCATGGCTCCGTCTGTGTGACGATGCGAAGCTTCTTCGTTGTCTTGCCTTCATCGCCATACACAACATCCAATCGCTTCCACATGTCCACGGAAACGACAGCTGGCAACTGGTCCAGCTTGGCATCCACAGCCACCCACGGAATCTGGAGAAAGCTGTTGGGTAGAAGAGGAAGGCCGAGTCCGTGGAGAGGTTTTATCTGCAAAGCAAAGTTCTGATGCTTAACACACGGACAAATACTAGTGTTGTGGCAGTGCACCGGAAGGATGTAGCGGTGCTTCCGGCGAACACTGCGGAAGAAACTCAGGGAAGCTCGGAGATGAGGGAATTCTTCTCGGAACTTGACATGAAGAACATGGAGGAACTCTGTCAGCTGGACTTTCTGGAACTTAACCTTCCTCAAAGTGACAGTGTCTTTCTTCCCCGGAAGAGTAATAGAGTGTTCGGGCCTCTTGAGGAAGTCAACTATAACCAAAGATGTTGTGTGGAAGGCAGCTATACCCGACTTGTCCTTCCACGGTGAAGAGAGAGTTCTTCGGTCCAGGCCCAGATCCCCTGAGAGTTGAGATGCCCCACGTACCGAGCGTAACTCCACCTGCGACACAATTTTGGCCAGGACTCTACGACGCTGCATTCTTGGCAGACGCTTGATGGCAGCGGTGATGACATCGTATATCCTGGCTTTGTGCACCTCACCTGAGAGTGGAAGAGGTGGCGTCGGTTGAGAAGTCGGTGTGGTGGGGTCGCGCACTGGTGGTGTGCGCACTGGTGGTGTTGTGCGCACTGGTGGTGTTGTGCGCACAGGGTCCCAGTCAGGCAGCACGTCGGAGGCAACATCCTGCCTTATCGCTCCCTCTGGCCCAGGAACAGCACTGTGTCGTTGGCTGACACGCTTCTCCAGGCCACCCAGCTTGGCCCTCAGCATCACATTCTCCCTCTTCACACTCAGCCGAGCAGCCTTCGCCTTCCGCAGCTTGTAGTACAGTGTGGACTTGCATGGGGTTCTCAGGCCACTGGCCTCTATAGGCCTGCTGGGGGTGGAGGGGGATCTGAAAAGAGGTTACATTCCAATTGACATCTAAACAAATTGTAAATAATTATTTATCTCATTTCCAGAAATATTGTTTAAAGTTATTGTTTTTCCATTCCAGAAATAATCTCTAATTGAAAATAATAGTACTTTCACTTGGTTCACTCATACATGATTAATTGATAGTTTAATCTATATAATTTATGGGCGGATAATCTATATAATTTATATATACATCAATTAGAAACCTCTTGAATTAGAAGAATAACTGTATGTCTTGTGTGTATATGTAATTCACACCATGCAAAAGCATACATGTCATGCAAATCGTGCATAGAATGCTTAAATGTCTGAATAAAAAACTCATATGATTTTTTTATTGGGGCACCTTTTTCTCGGAGCACCGTCGGACCACAGCCCTGGAAATCAAAATCTACATCGAGATACATCTTAAAAGTAACATGCTCCCAACACCTGCTATCTTGAACAGTATGCACACTGGAAAAAGTTTACACTGTTATCTGTTCACTTGGAGTGAAGAGATAAATAATAATATTATAATTGCACATACATACATGTACATGTACGTGTAGACACAGCTTAACAATATGATGCACTCTCCCGACACCTATTCATTTCTACCTATCATGTAGCAGCTGCAGTACAGTGTAATAAATCTACAATTCTAAATGTGTGTACATAGTAAAAAGTGACTACAAACTACATTAACATAGAATACTTACGCCAACTCCTCAATTTGGGTTGTCCTACCAGCAGAAGCTGGTGTTGAGTTGCCGGCTGTGGTCAGAGGGGGAGGGGACTTGGGAGGAGGAGGGGCAGGGGCAGGGGCTTTATGGTAAAAGGAGAAGGGTTTAGTGGTGCAGGATGAGGCCGAGGGGAGGGGTGTGTCGGTGGAAGGGGTGGTGGGTTCAGGGGTGGGGGTAGCAGGGGCTGTGTCTTCCGGGGTGGTGGGTTCAGGGGTGGTGGTAGCAGGGGCAGGGGGGTGCAGGGAGTTGAAGGGGCTGGGGAGGAAGAATTTTTTTTCTTTTTTTCCCCCTTTTTCTTGTGGGTGTGGGTGTGGAAGCGGTGGAAGGGAGTGGGGAGGAACGTCTTCTGGATGTGGGTGTGGGTGTGGGAGAGGTGGAAGGGAGTGAGGAGGAATGTCTTCTTTTGGTTGTGGGTGGGGGTATAATCGAGGCAGAGCAGGTGGGGGTAGGGGGGATGGGGATCGAATTTTGGGGGGACGTCTTCTTCTGGGTGTGGGTGTGGTGGAGGTGGAAGGGGTGGATTCTGGAGGAGTCTGTGAGAGAGTGGAGGCAGGGTTGGCGGAGGAGGAAGAGGGGATTTGAGGAGCCTGCTGTAATCCCACTCGTAAGAGTTTTGTAGAGGCCAACATTCCTTACATTTTCTTCTGAGTGGGACTCGGGGGATTGACAGTGTCTGGGTCCTCCGTCGATGTCGCTGTCGCAGCAGCTGCAGCAGCAGCAGCCTGCTCCCGCCTGCGAGAGCGGTACCTCTCTTTCCACTTGTTGGCCTGCTGCCTCTGCAGCTGCTGCGCAGCCACATCTTGGGAGACTTTCAGCCGAGCCCGGCATTCCCTCTTCCTCGTCCACTCTTTCTGAAGCCAAGCTAGGTCGAGACGCTTTCGTTGCCTCCACTGTCGACTCCTTATTGGGTTTGAGGGGCCTCATCCTGCTGGGGTCGGGTGGAGGGGGGGGGCCTGGAGTAAATGTTAGGGAGGCGGGGATGTATAGTGCTGAATCTGAAAAAAAAATGGAAATACTAAGTCTGAGCATGAAAAAATGAGAAATGATGTCAAATAGTACAAGCCTAAAAAAAGTGAAACATTTTTTTTTTCAATATTTAAAAACTGTGCTATATTATTGTGTAGTATAATAATGCGCACCTCCACACATATTTTGGTCTTTGTAATGCCATAGTAACAGTGCTATAATCAACATATTGTGCAAAACGGAACGTCTGAAACTTTACAAATCAACCCAAAACGTGAGAAAATTCAATAAATTCACAAACATAAGTACAAGACGAATATTCTACATTGTTTTACCTACAAAATGATACTAAGCATGAGAGAATAGGTTAAAATGCAAGGTTGTAGCAGGCGATATGAATTTTGCTGGAACATCCGAAATGTTTCGCCAGAACAGGCGTAAGTCTAACCCATATCGGAGTTAAATACACTCTAAACCTTTTAATTCATATAATCTAACTATTTCCCGAATAGAATATGTTAAGAAGTACATGTGGGTTGCAAAGTTTGAAAAATGCAGAGACAAATATTTGTGAAAGGCTCAATTGAAAAATCAAATTTGAAAAAAAGGAACGGGCGAAACCTTGTCAAACCTGTGTGGCCAGAACCCTATCTCCGCAAATGACCAAATAGCTATCTAAATGTGAAAAGCAACATGTTTTTTACACTATTAAACCTCTGCATGTTTCACAACGTGCACAGGGAAGGAAGAAAAGCACATTTGATAAAACCATTGACATTATTTCGCCCGTTCCATTTCTTGGGTAAGGTTCAAAGCTATAGTCCCCAAGAGATTGAATCTTTATGATTTTTAGGCAAGATATGCACAATAACATATACTTCAAGTGTAGAAAACTACAGAAGTGAATATTAGCGCATTTGAGTAATATTGACAAAAACATTCGGTGTTACGGGCGAAAGGTGGTTCAGTATAAAAACAGGTAATTGGTTTTCAATCTGTGCTCACTCACTTAATACTGGATGGATAAGGCTATTACTTTACTTATAAATGCACAACACCTTAGGAAGTATATAGGAAGTGTTAGTTGTGTAATAGGCATGAAATTAGATACCATTTTATAAGTATGAAAATGGCGTTTCGGACGTTCCGCGCAAAAAAGTGACAAACCCATTGTTTGTCAGACCTGTGAAAAATCCAGGAAAAAATACCCAGATACCCCTAAAAATTGTGTATGGTATAGAAAACAGATACAGCTCACAGGAAAAGTTGCTTTCCATGTGCTGAAAATGTAATATTTAATATTATGACACTTATGGTATTGTTGTTTTTTTGTTTTTTTTTTACCATTTTTACCCATTTTTAGACTTTCATGATTTATTGCATAATGAAGAAGTTGTCACACAAACTCAAACTTTATATCCATTTAAAGCTGGGAATGTTTTTAATAAGATGCAGAAAACCGTTTTCAAATATATCAATTATTAAAGCTTTCACGGGTGATTATGTACAAAATGATCTAAAATCATGGGATTGTACATTCTGAGAAAATTTGAACCATATCCTCCTGATTCTGTAATATTTATGCCACTGTTCAATAGTTCTGATCTATGCATCTAGGGGGAACGACTTTTGTTGTTATTCTATTCGCCATCAGTCATCAAGTCCTTGGTATATGGAAAATCCAATCATATTATCCATCTCACTATAAAATCATTCTAAAACCCTATTGATTGTATTTTTTAATTAAATATGATAAACGCAGCATTCTTTTGGGTATTTCTTACCGCTTTTTAAATAGATTTTACTTTCAAAACACCACTCTTCCGTAGGGTTCTGGATATCTCTATTTATGAGGCTTTAGGATACTATGGTTATATACATTGCCTATCGTCAGGCTCGTGCTTGGGGTTGGGGTTGGGAATAGGGGTCAGGAACGAGGGCTTCAGTGTGGGTGCAGGCACTGTGTGAGTTTAGGGAATCTGGTGGTGGGCCCTAACATCTACATACCACTGAGACTACCACACCTCTACCAACACAACAGGGGAGGGGGGGTGGAGTGGCCGGAGCAGCAGGGGCAGGGGGAGTGGCGGGGGCTGCAGTGGGGATGGTGGCTTGGGATACCCTACAGGGAGGTGGGAGCCGGGCAGCTGGGTGCCTGGGTGGCCAGGCAGTTGGATGTACCATCACTACAGCAGAGATGAGTGGTCAGAATCGAAAGGGGGAGACAGGGTGGCGGGGACAGGGCGGTCGGGTGGCGAACCTATTTTTTTCTTCTTTTAAATCAATTCAAATATATAGGCCAAACATATATAATATGTATAAGACCTGCGTATATATCTTGTGACCAGGTGTTTTTTTCATTTATCCTACCCCTAGTATAAAATCCCATCGGCTTAACATTGAGTTTTGAGTCTGTATGCCATGCTGACTGGAATACTATCGTGAAACCTAATGAGTTTTAATCTTGGCTCCCGTATGCCATGACTGGAGTTTGGCGTAGTGATATCCGGAGCCAAAACTCCAGGAGTGGCATGCGGAGCCAAGATTAAAACGAATTAGGTTTCGATTTTATCCTACCCCTTCGCTACGATGTTTTATTATTGAAAATATGATTTGGAACCATCTTTATTCTTTCGTTCTGGTGAGTCCCTTTCGCCCCGTCACTCTTCTTAGCTCAATCGCACCCTTAGTTGCATTCCGGCATACGCGAGTGACATACTACGGGAAATATTTGATTAATTAGGCTTTTCTATCTAATCGAGCTACACACAATTAAAGCTTAGAATCACGAAACATAAGTAGTGTACCATAATTAATTGGCTTTCAAAGCACTTAATTACATTTTGAATAGATTTTATAGGCAGAAATCTGAATTACATATTCTTAAAACCATTTTTTACTCTATTTTAGTATAGTACAAATGTTTCGTTTGCTGTAGTTCTTACAAAAAAAAATATTTAAATAAAGTCAAGTAAAGATAATATTAGTGTACCAATTCTACTTTCAATGTATTAAATTATCAATAGTGTAAAAAATTCCCATATATCCATAAAAGCTTAATAATCATACTAACCTAAATATCCACGCTGCACGTTTTTTTATATCAGCCTAACTCAGTAGTTACTTAAATGTACTTATTATTTTTTAGGGAATAATTTTTTTAATTTTCAAATTATATTTGTACTTATATACATTTTTTCTTTGCAAATAATTTGGCACTATCCTCCTGGTAGCCCTTAATAGCGTTTTTTTTTTATATAAATGATCATATAATTTATCCACGTTGCACGTTTTCATTCGCTAAATTTTTTTTTTTTTTTAATTTTAAATTTTTCTTTTTTTAACACACATTTAAGGGGGGTATGGGGGGGGGGGTGTCAGTTGAATATGCATTTTGCTATTTTGGCATATACCATAACTACAAAATCTCAATAATTACAGTATGGTGGTGTGGCCGAGTGGTTTATAGTTGTTATGGCAGCGGGGCAGTATTGTTTATAGCCAGTATGGTTGAGGGGCAAAATGGTTGAGGGGCAGTATGGTCGAGGGGCAGTATGGTCGAGGGACAGTATGGTGGTGGGGCAGTATGGTGGTGGGGCAGTGTGGTTGATAGTATGGAAGAGTGGCTATATGGTTGAGGGGCAGTATGGTTTAGGGGCAGTATGTTTCAGGGGAAGTGTGGTTGAGGGGCAGTATGGCTAAGGGGCAGTATGGTTGAGGGGCAGTGTGGTAGAGACACAGTATGGTGGTGAGGCAGTGTGGTTTATATTTGGTGTGGCAGAGGGGCAGTATGTTTGAGATGCAGTATGGTTGAGGGGCAAAATGGTTGAGGGGCAGTATGGTTGAGGGGCAGTGCGGTGGAGTCACAGTATAGTGGTGGGGAAGTGTGGTTTATAGTTGGTTTGGCAGAGGGGCAGTATGTTTGATATCCAGTAAGGTTCAGGGGCAGTATGGCTAAGGGCCAGTATGGTTGAGGGGCAGTGCGGAGGAGGCACAGCATGGTGGTGGGGCAGTGTGGTTTATATTTGGTGTGGCAGAGGGGCAGTATGTTTGAGATCCAGTATGGTTGAGGGGCAAAATGGTTGAGGGGCAGTATGGTTGAGGGGCAGTGCGGTGGAGACACAGTATGGTGGTGGGGAAGTGTGGTTTATAGTTGGTTTGGCAGAGGGGCAGTATGTTTGATATCCAGTAAGGTTCAGGGCAGTATGGCTAAGGGCCAGTATGGTTGAGGGGCAGTGCGGAGGAGGCACAGCATGGTGGTGGGGCAGTGTGGTTTATATTTGGTATGGCAGAGGGGCAGTATGTTTGAGATGCAGTATGGTTGAGGGGCAAAATGGTTGAGGGGCAGTATGGTTGAGGGGCAGTGCGGTGGAGACACAGTATGGTGGTGGGGCAGTGTGGTTTATAGCTGGTATGTCAGAGGGGCAGTATGTTTGATATCCAGTATGGTTGAGGGGCAAAATAGTTGAGGGGCAGTATGGTTGAGGGGCAGTGCGGTGGAGACACAATATGGTGGTGGGGCAGTGTGGTTTATAGTTGGTATGGCAGAGGGGCAGTATGTTTGATATCCAGTAAGGTTCAGGGGCAGTATGGCTAAGGGCCAGTATGGTTGAGGGGCAGTGCGGAGGAGGCACAGTATGGTGGTGGGGCAGTGTGGTTTATATTTGGTATGGCAGAGGGGCAGTATGTTTGAGAGCCAGTATGGTTGAGGGGCAGAATGGTTGAGGGGAAGTATGGTTGAGGTGCAGTGCGGTGGTGGTACATTATGGTGGTGGGGCAGTGTGGTTTATAGTATGGAAGAGTGGCTATATGGTTGAGGGGCATTATGGTTTCGGGGCAGTATGGTTGAGGGGTAGAATATTTGAGGGGCAGTGTGGTTTATAACTAGTTTCGAAGAGGGGATATATACTTCACATATATTATGTTTTGAGGGGCAGTATGGTTTTCGGGCAATTAGGTTGAGGGGCAGTATGGTGGAGGGACAGTATGGTGCTGGGACAAATAGTTATATATTGCACGCTGCACGTTTTCCAGCAAATAAGTAAGGTAATTTGTTCTTTTGTGTGTTCCTTAAATAATACCGTTGAAAATAATGTTAGATAGCCATTTTTATTAAATATAGATATTTTAATATAAAATATATACTTTACCTTGAAATAAAATGATAACATATATTAGGAATTGGAATTATAATATATAATATGTAAGAAAGTCCACCTTGCACGTTTTGTCCACTACTGCAAGCTAAGTATTATACTGTACAATTGGTAATAAATATTTAAGGTTACATGAGATTAGATTTTCTTTTTTTCTGGGAAAAATGTCTAAGATTTGTTAAGACATAAATGTGGTAAGATATAGTATACCATATAAAGCAATTCCATTAGAAAAAAAAATTTAAAAAATTTAGATACCAGGTTTTACATGTATGATTTATTAATATATCCACGCTGCACGTTTATATGAAATAGTGGATATTAGAGAAAATAGGCTTTAATATATCTAAAAAAAGTTGTTTTTGTTTTTTTTTAAATGAAAAAAAATGTGAACACACATTAGAGTTTATAACATTATAGTTTGAATAGTTAAATATGGTAATTATTTGTGCAAATTGCAAATTTTGAGATTTTCTGTATTTCATGCAAAATAGTACAAAAAACAGGGGTATAGGTGTCAAATATGTTTATGCCCCACAATTTTTGTATTTTTAACATATTGAAAAAAAATTTTGTTGAAAAAAATAATTACACAGACCACCTTCATATATGTGTTATTCAAATATACTTAGCTGTTACTGATATTAAGTATGGAACGTTGGAACGTAATATCCACGTTGCACGTTTCATAGTTTCACCAACCTATTCTGCTCTGTAGAATTTTAATTTTTGATATTTTTTAATAGGATTTTTAAAATAAATATGATTTGAATGCAAAATTCTTAGGAAAAAATGAAGAAAACCATTTCCGGTATGGAAAAAATTTAGTTATTTAAAAAAAAAAGAGTAGTGCAGGGCATTTCTATGCTCATTTTTGGTGATTTTTCACCTATTTTGAGCCCCTGGAGACGAAAATATTGATATTTCATCAACAAAACCTATACTCCCCCTTGAGCACTCGGCGAGATCTATCATTTAAAAGTGAAAAAATAAACATTAAAGACCTTTTGCAAAAAATAGAATGCAGGAAACGACTAAAATTGGACTTGCACTGGTTCTATGAGAATGAGCCTTATATCGTAGCATCCGATAGCACTTTTGAAATTCTCTACACAGTATATCATGACGTCACGAGTTGTGAATCGCCCTACTTACGCGCCCTATACAGGTCGCGCTTTCTAACTTTAGATTTATTTTAACCGTTATACTTTTATATTTTACTGTTATAATCGTGTTTAGAATCATAAAAAAGTAATTAGGACAATAGAATCAAGTCTTAAAATCTTTTATTTAAAAAAACAAATCTGAAAAAGGTCAGTTCTCCGAGGTCAAAAATCAGATCGGGTTCAACTCCCGCACGAGCAACATGTGGCTTCACGACGTAAGACCTTCAGCGGAAGGTTGTGCATTTACATTTTACTCCATTAATGGCAACTTTGGTGAGACATTCACGGCACTACAAGAGTTTGACTGCGTAGAAACGTTATAGTTGATGTTTACGGTCACATTTCCCGTAATTGACGTCAAAGAGAACATACCAGATACGGCTTTGGACATATCGGGGAAGCCAGCAGTTGTCGCTCTGTGAACATCGTCGACTGGAGTTGTCGCACTACAGACAGCTTTCATAGTTGAAACATTGTCGCCATCAGGATTATAGCCAAGAGCAGCAGTGGATTTACGTTTCATTGAACCCACAGTAAGTAATCTACTCATATACTTTTGTTGATCTTTAGTCGCAACCACGTACTTGTTCAGGGAGTCGACACTCTTGTGGCCCGTGAGTTGACAAATAATGTTTGGGGGGACGTTGCGTGACTGCAAGGTTTGACACGCAGTTTTGCGTAGGTTGTGGTTTGTGTCCCCACTAAGCCTATATCCTTGGCCATCGACGCAACAATCTTGCTCAAATAGTTCACTCCCATCACTCAATTTATATAACAAATGTCATCGTTCAGGTTGGTGTTTGCCTTTATTCCTAAAAAAAATCCAAACTCGGGCGAAAGGCTGTGCACTGGTCGTTTCGAAGCATATAGCTCATAGAGTGCCACGGGACACCGTTCCCCCCCTGTAGACCAGATTTTAGGTTTGAAAGAACGAGGGTCGCTTCCTCGTGATCCTTTGCGTGTTTTCGTTGATCTTTCGTTCCATTCAATGAATTTCGTACCGTCTTCTTCCGCTAAACAAATATCACCCCAACAACAGGCCTTGGCCTCATCGCAGCCACGCCATCCGAACGATTTCGTAAACATATATAATAAAGTATTCTGCAAAATACGGGGGGACGTCGCCCCAACAGTCCTTGTGACCAAAATCTTTCCTCGTCCTCGTCAGTTATAGGCTGGGAGGCATTGGGACGATTTCCCAGGCCGTGTTCTTTCAATTCCGTCCTTTTGGATCCCAGCACATCGCGACTTGTAGCGAAAGTTGTTGATTTTAGGTTACTTTTGCCATATCCTCTATCTCGGAGATGCCTGAAAAAGTAATTATATAGTATAAGAAATAAAAATATTGACTTTTATTATTTTTAAAGCTAACTAAATTTTCTAATATATTGATATTGATTTTATTTACCTATCGATACAGCCTTGATAGGACGTCAGTGTGTCTGGTTCGTACTGCGACCCGTTCTTCTTGCGTACGGAGAGAAGCCAATTCGCAATATAATTGTTTAATTTTACACTTTCTATCGTTTCTATCTCTCGTTCTTCCATGTACCTTTCGCTAATGAACGTCTGGAAGCGTTTGACCACCTGCAAGTAAATATAAACAAAGCTGTACATTGATTGTGCGACAGCTGTAGTTCGCTGACGATACGCAAGGTGGCGCGCCATGTATCCCAGTGGACGAGTTGCAATTTCACCGTTTTATATCGTCATTTCTGATATTTTTAGCTTACATTGATGATTCAAAATATATGTATTTTAATTTATATGTTATTATGTAATATGTGTCCTCAGAATTTCATTAAAGATGAAGTATTTATCGTTTTATCGGTAAATAACGGAGACGCTTGCTTTGTAATATTAGAATCGCCAGTTACTGGGTTTTGCCATAGGTGGCGTTATCGTAATATTTTGTCCAAAACACCGCATTTCAACTTGGTTTAATAGTAATTTCAGTGTGGTTAAATCTTCTCTGTCGGGTTGGGTTTTCCTCCGTCAACCAAACGTTGGTGTTATGGAGAGGAATTCAATCCGTCAAGAAACACACTCGTCAAGTAACACACTCCCCCAAGCCTCAATAGAGGGCAGGAGTGGTAGCACTAAGTTAGTTCCAGCTGCTCACACCAGAGGCCACCACCACTCAGACACAGAGTGGTGGCGCCACAGGTAGAGTAAACAAAGCCAGGAACAACAGCTGCAAGGATTGGTTAACACACAGATTCAAGTGTCTTTGTCTGCTAGATCAGCCAAAGAAAACACAGGATCTAGGTCACCTGACCGCACACAACCAACCATGGTCAAGTTCTGTAAATCACAGGTAAATTTCCGCACGAAATTCGCCGAAATCCGTGCTCAAATCGGTCACTTACTCGCTAGTCGCGAAGCAGCCTTGTCCCACACCATTTAATAGTAATTTCAGGCTGATTTTATAATTCAAATAACATATTATAATTTCAAAATGTTCTTTTCTAACTGGTACTGGTATGTTTTCAGTTTAAATTCAATTTTAACCTAGTTATTTGTTCATTTCGTCTACAGTTTCGTCCAAGTGTCGAACACTTGGACACAGTGATTAATTTAGTTGTACTATGATTAAATAAATATTACCTGCTTTGTTTTCAACGTGGTATTTTTATTTCTTTTTCCAGCAACGAAGTCTAACAACTCCTGATCTGTTAAAGTCTCCCTCTCCAGCGACAGCTCGTTCCTATTATCGTCTGAAGTGATATCAGCACTGATCTTCTCTGTGTCTGAGGCAGCAGCGGCCGCTTCAACTACAGCGATATCGTCTGTTCCAGGCTCCATAAATAAATCCCAGTCTTCTTCTACCAGCGAGAACGTCAACAAATCCATCTCTAACTCTTCCTGACATTCTGCGACCGCTTCTTGGGCTACTTCGGTGAGTATTTCGTTTAATATCTCGGATAGCGCTCCAGATACCAACACTAGGCCTTTAGGGGCGTCCATAGCTGTCGCCTCTGTGCCGATTCCAGCGATACACGGAACTACTTTCGAGCTACCGCACTAGCTCGACGCTCATTGGCTAAAACGCTGATCACATGTTACCACCTTCGTATGCCCCTAGGAGCACACAAACGTCCGTATGCCTGTCAGCGTGGCATACGGAATCAGAATGTTGAGCCTATGGGATTTTATATTAGGGGTAGGATAAAGCATTTTATATACCACTTCTTTGTTACACGAAATTGTTATCACATGACCAGGGGGCCATCCATAAAGTATGTACGCAGCAAGGGGGGGTGGGGGGGTTAAACCAAATGCGGGGGTTGAAGGCTGGATTTTCCATATGCATGCATATGCAATTTCAATGAAAATGTCCTGTATCAGTGTGTATGTGTATGTTTATATATAGGTAGATGGGTAGGTTGTTGGGGGGGGGGGGGGGGGCAGGTGGTTATTAAGTAGGTTTGTGGATAGTAGGCATATTAAATCATATTACCCCTTGCCATACTGCCTCTCACCATATTTGTCCTCATCTTACTGTCCCTCAAAGAAACTGTCCCTCAACCTTACTGCTCCTCCACAATACTGCCCCTGAATCAAATTGCATCAAACAATACTTCCCCTAACTACATTGTCCCGAAGCTATACTCCCCCTAAATCATACTGCCCCTAAACCATACTCCCCCTTAAACATACTGTTGTTCAACCACACTGCCTCTCACCCATACGACCCCTTGACCATGCTGCTCCTCACCATACAGTAGCGTGAGGGCCAGTATGGTTTAGGGCCAGTATGGTTGAGGGCAGTGAGGTTTAGGGGCAGTGTGATTTAAGGGCAGTATGGATTAGGGGCAGTATGGTTGAGAGGCAGTATTACTGAGGTACAGTATGGTGGTTGAGGGAAAGCATGCATGAGGGGCAGTATGGTTGAGAGGCAGTATGGTAGAGCAGCAGTATGGATCAAGGGCAGAATGGTTTAGAGGCAATATGATAGAGGAGCAGTATGGATTAAGGGCAGTATGGTAGAGAAGCAGTATGGATCAAGGGCAGTATGATTGAGAGGCAGTATAGTAGAGGCGCTGTGTGGTGTTAGGGCAGTAATGTTTAAAGAGTATTGCTGAGGGACAGTATGGTGGTTGAGCGAAAGTATGGCAGTATGATGGAGGGACAGTAAGGTAAAGGGGCAGTATGGTGGAGGGGCAGTATGGTGGAGGGGCAGTGTGGTTATACTCTGGTGTTTCGGGGCTGAAAGGTTGTAATAAAGACAACAAGATAATTGGGCAAGTAGAGGCTTGGTCATATCCTCCAAATATTTTATTTATGTGAAAACTGAAAAGAAAAAATGTAGTTGGTCAGTGCTTCAGTTGAGAAGCGTAAGTTACTCAGTGCTCTGTGCATGAAGCTCCCCCCCCCCCCCCAACCGTGTGGTGCCGCAGCAGTGGAAGGTGGTGCCCCCTGGTGTCTCGGAGTATAACCACATCACAGGGAATGATGTCCGTGATACTCTGGTGTTTCGGGGCTGAAAGGTTGTAATAAAGACAACAAGATAAATGGGCAAGTAGAGGCTTGGTCATATCCTCCAAAGCCCAGAAAAAAAACCAGATTTAGTTGAAATCCCGCAGGTGGTCTGCGACGGAGCGGTCCTTAATAAAACAGGTATCATGGTCGCCAGCCAAATACAGAAGGACCGATAACGAGCACCAATTGCCATAAATTGTCGGTCAGGGGAATCGACTTGTAATTTCGTTGATCATATTCCAGTTTAGTATTATCGTCTAGAACCCGTCAATATAAACATATCCTCATACGATTCAGTGGTTTTCCCCAATATAAGTGAGGCAAAACGACATGGTTTCAGAGCTATAGGAACGCCATCCAAAACGTCACACATGAACACACACAGTCACGACATTTGTCGAAAATAGAGTAATGGCAATCACAGTGGCGTCAGAATAGGGGGGGGAGCAGGGGGGGCGGCCGCCCCCCCCCAACTTTTTTGCCAACCCAAAAAAAGTCAGCACCTTCAAATTTAACTCAATCCAGTGTAAAAACTGTCTTGATTTTTCAACATCGAAAAATGTCTAAATCTAACTTTTTCACTTTGTCCCGCCGTCATTATGGTAGCTGGTAAGGGTGACATAAAACCCGAGTTTAAGAAGACAAGACACATCCAGTCCCATTCACATCCGAAGACCAAAAGCCTCCTCTTTATTCCAGTATATATTCAAGTCTCCACATAGAAAATGGGCCAATGCGCATGAGCAGTTAATGTTTACATATCATCAGATAAGACTGCAGCAGGGGAATGTGATATCACCTCTCATTGTTTTAGAATTTGCCAGAGGTATTCATAACATGCAGTACATGTTGATAAAAGCAATTTCAATGTTTATAATATTTTGTCTGCTATTAGTGTCTGGGATACCAAGAATAGTCTTGCTAATACCTTCACAACCTTGCTAATACATTCACAACGGTACATTACCCCACCAACTTGTTTTAACTTTTATTATATAAAAGTTAGAAATTATCTCATTGACCAATACCTTAACCACATTCTTCAAAACTTTGGAAAGCTGTTCTCTTCATACCTACTTCAACAGGTCTTGGAACTTCTTCCTTACAGTCCTTTGTTCCTACTTCAATATCATTGTTTCTCTTAATCTTTAGTTTCCAGCATTTTCCTAAAAATGAACTTCCGTGCATAGCACACAATTATACACAAGATTCCAACAATAAATATCATACCCCACATCAATGACTGCCTAGAAGTTTGGTGCCAAACTGTACGAGTATGCAGTGAGTCAAGTGTCGTCTTCACTGAATGGATAGTAGCACGATCAACTACCTTTAGATGTTCCAGTAACTTGCTATGAAATTCATGCGGTATTCGGTAAGTCACATTTGGGAATGTTATGACATGATAACGCTGGTCTAGCTTAGAAGTAAAGGTACGAGCTTGATATGTAATAATATCTGAAGCGTGCAGATTACACCCTTCTCGGAAGTGCCATAATTCAATTCCTTGAATAGTATATGAGAAAGTCTTACCACTATTACAATATACCTAAACACTATTTGTAACTAGAGATTGCATAATATACTTATTTCTAGCCCAGGGATGAACAACAAGATTATGTGCTACTTTAGTAACCTCAATAGGACAAGCAGAAACCGACTCACCTAATAAATCAAGTTCACATCCATTTTGTACCAACACTCTAACTTCACATATTTTTAAAGATCTACCTTTACACTTTTCAGGTATAAACATTTGTGTCCGTTGAGTGTTTATAGCTACTTCATTTTGAGGCAAAAGTTTTTCAGCATAATCATGCTTAACTATAGGAAATGTTACAAACCGCCATAAGTAGTAAATAGAAGGTTCAGAAGCCCATAAACATACTTTATAGATAAGTCTACGTGGTTCAGCAACAACTAATTCCACATTAGTATTCTGATAATACCAAACCAGATCCTGAACTCTACCATGTTTAGACAAGTGATGCAATATTTCACTTAGATGAGTGGTAGATAGTATGTCCTCTGATAACTGACCATACTCCAACACTCTCCTAGCACGCTTAAAGTGTGAGTATTCCTTTTCATATTTATCTGCAGCTAACTCCAATGCGGAAATCCACCGATCAAAGTGACGCGCCACTCTGACCTGGATTACTGCTCTACGAAGATGGTCCGTGTTTCCAGTCCTTTGGTTTTAACCGTCCAGTCACTTTCTCTGCATGCTTCTGAAGTCGCTTAATGTCCTGTTGATTTTCCATGGAGTACTTACGAGTTAAGTTCACAACACTCAACAGCTCCTGTTGATTATGATATACAGTGTCAACACTCTTTACTGCCTCGTCCACCTCAGCCTTCAGTGCATCCACTTCAGCATCAGTAGCGAGCCCAAACAATGAATGTCCTACATCACCAATTAGATCGATGAGACCGAGAAGTTTCCTATTTCCACCAATATAAGATGTTGTAGTTGTTGACAACTCAACTTTATGGCCACTAAAGTCGATGTCAAGTCGATCTAGTCCTCCCATAGTGTGGTTGAGATCACCTTCAGCCAACCACTTCCTGTCAGAACTAACATGCGTTCGGACCTCCTGAACCCACGCCGGCATGGGGGTTGCACTGGTGCATGGATATTAATGACTACCATCCATTCCGCTTTCATAACTCCAGCCTCACCAATCTTTTCAGCAATGACTCCATTCGTAATCGGTTTCCGTATAACATCAGCTTCAACAGAGACAAGCATAAAGAAGGTAAGTCCTATAACTGCGTACATCTTTGTCGTTTAGGACCAGTATAATCAATAGCCCAAGGTCTTTTCCTATTAGACCTCCGAATTCCTTGACTCGCAGACTCAGCTGGCACATCAATGTCCATTGACTCCTCAATACCGTCTATCAACTGAATGGTGTCATGAGTGGATGGTGCAACAGGGGTAGGTAAATGTGCAATAGTTGGCAGTGGCGCATCTGAAGCAGGCGGTGTTACTGAGTTAGAATGTTTTGTCTGAGGCTCCTTTGTTGATGGGGCTGGTTTAGGAGCTGTTTTTAATTTCTGGGGTCGAGTTCTGTAGTACCGTGTGACTCTTGGTCTAATTGATACCCAGTCACTGTCTGTGTCAACATGCTGTAGTTTGTCACGATTGTATACAACTCTCGGATCCATTGCAAGGTTTTTGTTTGTCCCTGATGTCCCACCTACATATGAGCCTTCATAGTGATGTCACGTCAGTAGTCTATTGGCAGCACAAGCCGTAGGTATGGCAATTGATCAGGTAATTCTTTTGTACACCACAATAAACCATCATGCCGATGATAGTAACTACCTTCATTATCTGCCAAGTCCCACTCACCCATTTCATGTTGTTTTTCATGTATCTCATCTTTGTTCAGTCCATCCCAACGCCAGGGCACTTCCTGCGCAGGATTAGCTTCAATGTCAACCCAGTCTGTTGTATTGCATTCTCCTACTTCAAGGCACGGGTTACGGGCCAGCATATATGCACCTCCCTCATACCATTCCTCATCCTGAGTTGAGGGTACAATCTGTGAGAGCATATCAGCCCTTACATTGTTTTTTCCAGCTCGATGCAAAATGCGTGCTCCATACTCAGCTATCAGGGAGGCCCAACGTTGTACCCCTGACCTCACCTAAAAACAGGGCCTTAAGGGGTTTTTGATCTGTCACGATAACCAGTTCTGCCCCATAAAGATAAGGCCTAAGAGTCTTTAATGCATGAACAATAGCATAGGCCTCTTTCTCAATGGTACTCCACTTGAGTTCAGAACCTCGCAAAGTGTGTGATACATATTGGATAGGCCTCTCTACACCGAAACTCTCACTCAAAACTAGTGCCATTTTTAGTTGATTGAAGGCCTCCTGGCATTGTTCTGTCCAAATCCAGGGTACACCTTTCTTTGTCAGGTACTGTATCGGTTCTGCAATGGCAGCATACTGACAGATCAATTGACGGTAGTACCCAGCCATTCCTAGGAACCGGCGCAACTCAGACACATTGGTTGGAGGGTGTAGATCATTGATGGCACATGTCTTCTCTGGATCGGCAGCAATACCATCCCCAGACACGATATATCCTAGCAGAGGTAGCTGCCGCTGTTTGAATTGACATTTCTCCTTTTTAACAACTAGTCCTTCTGCCTCCAGACGGGCTAACACTTCCTGGACATGTTCCTCATGTTCCTCCTGTGTCTTGCTGTAAATCACTATATCATCAATATATACCATTGCGCAGCGACCTATAGCATTTCCTAAAACCCTTTGCATTTCTCGTTGAAACACAGCGGGCGCATTTGTAAGTCCAACTCGTACCCACTCGTACAGGCCATTGTGTGTAACAAAGGCAGTCTTTGGAATATCATGTTCCTCTACCGGAATTTGCCAATATCCAGATTTTAGGTCGAGGGTGGTGAACCATGATGCTCCTGTGAGGTTATCGAATATATCTTGTATTTGCGGCAAAGGATGGGCGTCTTTGCAAGTTATACTATCTAATTTGCAATAATCTATGCAAAAGCAAATACTTCCGTCCTTCTTGGGAACTAGAGTCACAGGTGATGCCCAGGGTGAATGGGATGGACGTATCACCCCTTTTTCTAACATCTTTTGGATTTCATCTTCAACCACCTTTCTCTTGGTCAGTGGCAAACGATATGCTCTCTGAAGGATAGGAGGATGATCACCGGTATCAATGTTGATGTGTACTCCATTAGTACACCCTATTTCACTTTGAAACACCTTAGGAAATGCCTTTGTCCATCTAGAGAGTTCAGTCTCACCAAGTTCAAGGTCACTTACCTCTGGCAAGGAACTCTCATATGGTACACCATTAAAGAATACTTTCCCTTTTTCACAGTCTATCACCGCCTTGAGTTTCTTCAACGTGTCCTGGCCCAGTAACAGATCATGTTTAATGTTGTCCGTTATAATGACATCAATTCTTTCCTCATTCAAGTTAACGACAGTTCTGCCTTTCACAGGGAGACTCTCACCTGATAGGGTAACCAGATTTTTAACAACTGGTTCCAGCAAAGGAACTCGTCTAGTTTTGTCACACAATGCTAGCCAGAATGATTGTTTCATCAGGGTACACGCCGCACCCGTGTCAACCAGAGTAGTCTGGCGGTGAGAGGGGTATACCTTGCTTTAGCGTCCAGACAGTATTTTATTAATGATAACTTATCTCCAGAATCTCCTGATTTCAAATCTGCCAGGTGCAACGCTGAAATATTTGGGCAACTCTAATTATGACCATTTGAAGAAAAAAAGTTTAAAAAATAATTTTTTAATGAATAAATAAATATGGTTGAAATAATATTATTCTCATTGCTTAAAAAGTCTATCAATTTTGAGCCCAAGCATACTTTCAGTGTAGGTGATATTTGTTTTGATTTTCTGTTAGGTTTTTTCTGTGCCATGACATACTTAAATTGAATAATTGGGTCATAATGATAGAATTACGTGAAATAGCTGGCTTCATGAAAAATCTTCATAGAACTGATAAGGGATCATAAGAAAATAATATAAGGCACTCAAATGTGGCTTTATCATATGTATTTTAGTAATAACGAGCGAATTTCATGTTCACATATTCATCAATAAATTGCCAGTTTTCGAATTGTTGTCAATATATGTTTTATAGATGATCTGTTTTTTTGCATCATTTTATATCAGTAATTTTCCACAAGGTAGTGGAGTTAACCCTTTAAGGATGCGTGATACCTCGAGGCATCACTGCACTTAAGATGCATGATGCCTTTAGGCATCATTGTTCAAAAATTTACAACAAATCTTTAAGAAAGAAATAATTGATCAACATTCATGAAATCTTTACAAGATTAGGATATGACATCATAGTTAGCACTTCTATTCAAAAAAATGAGAACATTTATGATTATCTATCATATTATGTGGTTAAAACCTTGAAAGTTTTAACCAGTCTGTGCCCATCCTCTAGTGGGACAAACTGCCACCAGCGCCCATCCTTATGGGAGTAGTTTGGCCACAGGCACTCATCCTTAAAGGGTTAACCAATTCATGGTGGGTGATGCTTTGAGGCACCACCATTCCAGATTTGGTGATGCCTGAGGCATCATTTTCCAAGAAGTGTATAAAATCTTTTTGGGATAACATGGGAATAATTGATCAATATATGCATGAAATTTTGCCAGCATGTAGGTAGAATGTCTCGTTTAAGTTTTTTATAGAAAAATACATGATATCAAGTTTCATGTGTCATATCACATTGTAATATTCTGGTCTCTGCATTCCTATCATGAATAATCAAAAAAAATTCTACTCAAAGGGATTAATCACCTAAATTGTCCGTAGTATTAGTCTGTGTCATTAGTATCAAAAAATGACTGAATTAGAACAGTCACCATTTTGAAATAGCTCCCCCTATCTTGATGTATAGTGTATGGTTTACCCTCATTATTGCTCTCTCTAGTTCTGAGACTGTGGACTGTCCACATGGGGAAAAGGCACTCTAACATTGACACTCTGAGTTGTTAGTGTCATGAGTGTCCCTGCTGGTATGTGTGACAGACTGGAATGATACTGGTCATCCCTCATTGGCTGTTGATTCAACAATCACAGCACAGAGCTTGCAAACTCAACCTGCCACAAGATGCCTCCCAGAACCTGTTCAGATTCTGCCAGATTCTGCCAACTAAACAAGGAGTATCTATCATTCAGAGGTTTCGAGGCTGATATTATACTTATCTCAAACATACAGGGTACAGTATCCAGTGATCCATGTTGAAAAGAATTAGATCCTACAAATTATGGATGGGAAACCTTTATCAAGAATACCCCTGCCAATATGAACACCTACTCATTTAATTGAACAAACTTTCTCTCAACTCCAGTAAATAGCTGAGTCCAGAAAGAAAATTCCCATGCATGGTCATACCCTGCTGACTGCACCAGCTATTTCTGTGGTTCTGAGCTGAATATTGCATTTGACTGATAATAACCAATGCCTATTAATCTTTCGCAAAAAACTAAACATACATCCTTAGAGTAAGGGTAGACCTTAAGAGTAAAAGAGTAAGAACTCAGAAACAAATGTATGTAGCACTACTAGGAGACAAAAACTTAATTGATTTTAATGACAACTGGAGATTCTTATATACACAAGCATGGAGGCATCTTGCTGCTGGTTGTGCTTGCAAGTTCTGTGCTGTGATTGACTGTTGATTCAACAGCCAATGAGGCATGACCAGTCTCGCTCTGGTCTGTTTCACATGCCAGGAGGGACACTCATGACACTAGCAACTCAAAGTGTCAGTGTGGACAGTCTGGGAGCTGTTGCCTCATTCATATCACTCCACATCAAACTCATAGAGAATGACTACTTTGAACAAAACTTGTTGGTTTCTTCTTTAGTACACATTGATCAATCATTCCCTATATTATTCCAAAACTCAAAAGATTTTATATAAATCATTGATAACCTGAAGAAGCTGATTAGATATCAGCGAAACATCATGACAGCGCTTGATACCCACTATTCACCATCTGTGTACCACTTGGTTCAATAATAACTACTTTAAAAGAAAATTTCAAGGCATCACCCAATATGGCATGGCGATGACTCAAAGCATCACCCACCGTGAACTGGTTAATTCTCCTTGTGAAAACTGGCAATTTATTGATGAATGTGTGAACATGAAATTCGCTTGTTATTACTAAAAAAAATATGATAAAGCCACATTTGAGTGCCTTATATTATTTTTTTATGATCCTTTATCAGTTCTGTGAAGAATTTTTATGAAGCCAGCTATTTCATGTAATTCTATCATTATGACCCAATTATTCAATTTAAGTATGTCATGGCACAGAAAAAATCTAATAAAAAATCAAAACAAATATCAATTACACTGGTTGAATAATTGGGCTAAAAATTGATAGACTTTTTAAGCAATGAGAATAATATTATTTTAACAATCTTTATTTATTGATTAAAAAATAATTTTTTGACTTTTTTTCTTTAAACGCTCATAATTTGAGTTGCCCAAATATTTCAGTGTTGCACCTGGCAGATTTGAAATCGGAAGATTCAGGACAAATGATCATCAATAAAAAACTGTCTGGACGCAAAAGCAAGGTTCACCCCAAAAACGGGCTTTCGCTGCCAGACTAGAGCAGTGGCTTCTTTTCCGCTTAGATCTACCACTGCTCGAAGTCGGCCGTCGAGTACGGCTACTGGCCGTTTCCCTTACCAGAAGCTTTGTACTGGCTACAAGCCTTATCCTTGGCCATGTGTCCAGCTTGGCAACAATTATAACAGACAGGTTGGCCGTCTGTTGTCCAGGCAGGAATCCCCTTTTCCTTTAATTTTTGTGGCCCTTTACCGCGGCCTCGGCGTTTCTTATCCAGCTGTTTCTGCATCTCAGCCATTTGACTCTCTAATTTCTGTACAGTATCCATCATTTGCTGGAGACCAGTACTGGAAGCTACTTGATTTAGATTTGGGAAAACGTGGCGTATCTTGAAGTGTGAGTCTTTCTCCTACCACATGCGACCACTGAATAGAGAGAAGGGGGAAGCGGGCCGCGGACGACCCCGAGGCCACATCTGCATACCCAGTTTCCGCATTGCTGATTGGCTGACATGGCATGTGACAGTCATGTGACTTTGTTGTTGATTTTTACGGCCGTGTGCGTTCGACTTGTTCGTGTCGCCCGGCGCTGCTGTTTTGTGTGGGTGCTATGTGTTAAACCACACAGTTCCTATCGAATAGACAGTAGGTTATAAGCTGCTATCCTTTACCAGGGGTGAAACTGATTCACCCTAGAGCCAAGTTTTGTCTGAACATGGAGGAAAACCCAGGTACGTGTGATTGAACCTTGCCAAGTAGTTGAACTCAGCCAGGTGTCACCAAGATTTGACAGTGTATATACTAGTGTCAAACCAATTGTTGGGTCTCCGATATACCAGTATCGGAGGTGTGTAGCGAGTCTGATTACTCTGATTTGGTCTCTAGTGGTTTCGACTGTTCTCCAGTCTCATCAGGCATATCGTGGTAGGTACTCTTCTGTGGTCTTCCCTCCCGAATCCAGTTCGGGAAGAGGATAATGCAGCCCAATGTAGATCTCTCTCTATGATGTGTAGTCCTAACTATCACTGCCCACCCTGATGTCTGCCTCCATTTTGGACATGGTATATGTTTGTAATTTCTTCCTTACGCTGGACCTGTCGAGGATCCGTGGTAGGAAAACAAATTTTGACATGGCATTGAATGGGGGAAGGTGTGGGTGGGAAATATGACAGTTAGCCGTACCTGTTGTCCAGCGTGTTCAGACCATTTTGGGCATTGGTCTTGAGTCGATGTATCCAGTTGAATTCAATCTTGTTGCGTAGTCTAGTCGCTTCCCTGGATTCTGGATGTCGGTATATGCAATCCAGGATATATACCGTCACGTCCTCGGTACCCCGATGTGTTCGTTGGTTGAAGTGGTGTGGTACTTCATTTTTCGTCAAATTCTTGTTGATGCAGTTGAGATGTTCTCGTATTCTTTCTTTTATTTTTCGCTTTGTTTGCCCCACATATTGCATGTTGCAGGTTTTGCATTCGATGCAATATATTACATTGGAGCTGTTGCAGGTCACGTTCCATTTCGTCTGGTGCTTCCGTTGGGTTGCCTTTGATGTGATGGATCCATCCATGTTGATGAGTTCACAGTATTTGCAGTTGACTTTTGTGCACTTGTTGTTGTTGTCGTTTTTGGAGTCTCCGTATTTTGCTGTGGTTCCCTTCGTTTCGCTTTCCTTTTCTTTCTCTTTGTAGTCCGTTCTGGCCTTGACTAGAATGTCCTTTATGTTCTTTGGTCTTTTGTAGCCCTTGACGATTTTCTTCTTGTGTAGGTCCTTTGTGGTTGTCGATTTTGCTAGAAGGTCCCAGTTTTTTTGGACTACATTGTTGACGTCGTTGTTGTTGGGATTGTAGGTGGTGACCAGTATCACATTTTCGTTCTTTTCTTGTTTTGCTGGTTTCTTCTTTTGGAGCAGGTTATCATGCGTCTGTTCATCGACTCTGGTCTTGCACTGGTCTATCAGTTCCATGGGATAACCTTTCGTCTTGAATTCCATCTTCTTCTTCTTGCAGTGTTCTTTGTAGTCTTCGTCCCGTTCGCAGATTCGTCCTATTTGTAGAAATTGGGAATACGGGAGACTTCTTTTTGTGGCTGGGGGGTGTGCCGAATTGTAGTCTAGGTAGGTGTTTGCATCCGTGGGCTTGGTGTACAAGTCCGTATAGATTTGTCTTGTGGTTGGGTCTATCTTGACTCTCGTGTCCAGAAATGGAATGTCTGTTGTCGAGTACTCCGAGGTGAACTTGATGGTTGGGTGGTGTGCGTTTAGAGACCCTAACAACTTTTTCAAATTTTCTTCTCCGTGTTCCCAGATTACGAAAATGTCGTCGATGTATCGAAGCCAAATGTTGGGTTTTTTGCCATCGATCTCGAGCAGTTGTTTTTCTAATCTTTCCATGAAGAGATTTGCGTATGATGGGGCCAGTCTGGTCCCCATTGCCGTACCGCTGACTTGCTTGTAGTGGGTTCCATTGAACTGGATGTTGTTTTTCAGAACCAGTTCCAGTAGTTCTGCAATAGAGTCGTTGCTTGGGTTGAGTCTTTTACTTCTGGCTGCGTCCAGTTTTTCTTTTATGGCATCTATACCCTCGTCGTTGGGGATGTTGGTGTAGAGTGACCCTACGTCTAGAGTGGCCAAGATCGTTCCTTCTTTTGCAGCGCCGAGATCTTCTATCTTGTTGATGAAATCGTTTGTGTCTTTCACATACGATTCGATGGTCGGGACCAATGGTTTGATGAAATTGTCTACAAAGGTCGAAATCTTCTCCGTAGCGCAGTCTTCCAGGTGGTGGGCGTGTTGGTTTATGTATCTTTGGTAGAAAATAGACGTGCGGGGCTCTTGGTCTTTGGGTCTTGGTGGCTCCTGCCATGTTGTGACTCAATTCCCCATCTTCCATCATTTTGTCGATTTTCTTGTCAATTCGTTGGCTCGTCTCTTTGGTCACGTCATGTGGCATTTCTTCATAGACATTTGTATCCTTCAGTTGTCGTTCAGCTTCTTTTATGTAGTAGACTGTTTTGGATGACAAGGGCTCCTCCCTTGTCCGCTGGTTTGATGGTGATGGAGTTGTCCTTTGCTAGGTTCTTCAAAGCTATCTTTTGTTCCTTGGTGATGTTGAACTTCCGTCGGCGTTGTTTGTGCTCTCCGCTGAGGTGGATCTCGTTGAGTGCTATAAAACCTTCGAGGTTTTGGGATCCGGTGGGGGGTTTCCATGTTGATTCGCCTCATAGTTTGCGGTCAAGTATCTTGTCGTCGAACGGGTTGAGGCTTCCTTTGATTTTCTCGTCAGGTGGTTTGGTCGATCTGGGTTGAAAAAAACCCAAATTCTCGGTCTCTGGAAGGCGGTCGTTGTTATCGAAAAATTGTCGAATTCTTAGTTTGCGGTGGAATTTATCTAGCTCAATTTTTCTATCCCCATCTCCCTGGCCCCCTTGAGTTGGACAGAAGTTGAGACCCTTCTCCAGAATAGAGAATTCTATATCTGAGATTGATCTATCTGAAAGGTTGACGACTATGCTATCCTTTTCCGATGAAGGGGGAGGTGGTTTGGGGTCAGTGGAAGAGAGTGGTGGGCAGTTTTGACTAGGATTTGAAGGGTGACTTAGAGGGATTTACAACAGTCCCTCCTGTTGGTGTGGTGAAGGAAGAAATCGACTCAGATGAACAGTTCAAACCTTTATTTGTATTAACATGAACGGATACAGACGTTGTTGTTTGTACACTAGAGCTTTCTCCATGTTCGTCAAGTTGGGGAGTGGTAGTGCAACTGCTGTTGCCTGTCATGTCCAGACTTCGCGATGCTGTAAGGATGCGTCGAGGTCGTCGCCCTGTTCGTTGTGGCTTTGGGCTCCAACTGAAGTCCTCTGTTGGTGGGTTGGTGGGTAGTCCAAGTTGGTTTTCGTCATCATCGTTGGCGTGATCTTTGGTCGTTGTCCGGGGTCGTTCAGGATCGGTGAGTGTGAGAGTCCTTGTTGCTTTAATATCTTCGGTCTCTCGGTTTCCAATCTCGTTGGCCGCGATCGTCGTATTTGTCGTTGTCCTCGTACTGGCCTTTGTAGCTCTTGCTTCTTTGTTGGTACTCGCCCTTGTTGGTTCTGGCTGGTGGTAGAGTCCCTCGGTGGGGGTGGTTCGGTTGTGGACGTCTGTACTCTCTCGGTTCCTGTTTCTCTTGGTGACATGGCGCGGGTCTCTTTTCTTCAGGGGTCCCCCCAAACCCCCCCCCCCCTTGGCTCCTGTGGATGCGCTCGGGAGGGGCGGTCGAAAGGGTTGGGATTCCCGTCTCGCACTGAACCTGCGGCTGTCTTGGTCGGATTGTTTTTTCACTTCACGTTTCACATAGCGTGAGGGATGTGTAATGTCTTCCTCCCTCACCTGGTTTTCCTCTAGTTGGTCCATTTTTTTCTTCAGGTCTAGCTCGGTGATCCTCTTCTCTCTGGTCCAGAAATCCTGTAAGTTTGCGAATCTTCAGGTTGGCCTCGTCTTTACTTTCCCTCTCGTAGAGTTCTTCCTTGACGTTGCCAAGAATTTGGTGCATCAGAGACGAGCTTCTCTTCTCTTCTTTTTCAAGGATTGCTGATACTTCTTGCATCACGTCGAGGGCCGCTTTTCTTCTTATGTCCTGGATGCTTTCACACATCTCTTGGTTATCCTTCACCCACTGGGGCATGTCCTCCAAACATGCCGCCCAGGCTGTAGGTAAATCAGCTTCTGTGGCTCCGTCCAGCCAATGTTTCCGGAGGTTACTCCGGATGCTGTCCACTCCGTTCTTGCGGACTGCTCGCCATGACAGCCGTAAGTTCTGTCCCAGCAGCTCGTCGAAGGTCTAAAAAGACAGAGGTGAGTTGGGGTGTTGACCAGGTTTTTTTCTCGTCGTGCAAGTGTTAGTTATGGTGCTCTGATCCATTTCATGTTCACTTGGTGTGTTAGAGTCCAACTCTAAAAGGATTGCCAAATTGTTGTCCCTGGTGGAGTCTGTAGGGGATTTGGAGAGTATATTGCCCTCCAAACCACGCTTGACTCCCCTTCCTATACTTATTTGGTGTTGTGTTGTATTTGTATTGGTGTCTTGTGTTGTTATGTTGACACCAAATGCATCAGAGGCCACTGCACAGGCCTCTGAGTCTTCTTTTCTGGGTGGGACTGTAGGTTGATTTACATTCACCAGATTTTTCAGGGCACCTATTTCCATTGGCTCCTCCTTTCGCGTCACACCGGCAAGGTTTCGTGCCCTATCCATGGTCATGGCACGTTCGTAAGCTGCCTCCAGAGTGAGTGGTCAGGTAGCATGAACCTGGATGCGAGTTTCACTTGACTGAATACCAGCAATGAAGGTACTAGTCAGTCTTTCCAAAAACCACCTCCACCCCTAACTCCGCATCCGTATATGCCCGATGTACTGCTTGGTCGAAGTCATGGGCATATTCTCGTACATCTTGCAGGACCTCCTGTTTCATTTCATCTACGGCTTTCCTGAGATATTCATTTTCGTCAGCACCAAGAAACTCTTGCTCTATTCGTTTCCTAATGCGCTCCCAAGTAATGGGTTCCTGGTCAGCTGGTTGTCGGCGCCCATTTTCTTCATCATATTCTCTTATCCATCTGCGCACTGCCACATCCAACCTTCCTTTCACCAAATAACCTACTGTAGCCAATGTTACCTGATGGTTAGCAGCACACCATTCCTTAGCGCTGGATATTTCCTCTACCCATTCCCATAGGGCAGTCTTGTTTACACCATTCTGTACACCGATACGTTTAGCATGATGTTCCATTAGTTTTTGTATGGCCCGACCATCAATCCCATCTTGTGGATTTTGCCCATCCATCTTGTCAGTTCTGTTTAACTAAATAACTTATTCATGGGAGTATCAAAACTCGATACTGCAGCGCCCAAAACAGTTATATCAGTGCCCAGAATTGACAACTAGATCAGACATACCTGTCCTTCATTCAGGTGTCTCCTCCATTCGAGATGTTGTCCTTTTATCTAGAGGTCTTGTCCTTCTATTTGGATGTCTCGTCGTGGTCGCCAAAAATATGTCCCGCCGTCATTATGGTAGCCGGTAAGGATGACATAAAACCCGAGTTTAAGAAGACAAGACACATCCAGTCCCATTCACATCCGAAGACCAAAAGCCTCCTCTTTATTCCAGTATATATTCGAGTCTCCACATAGAAAATGGGCCAATGCGCATGAGCAGTTAATGTTTACATATCATCAGATAAGACTGCAGCAGGGGAATGTGATATCACCTCTCATTGTTTTAGAATTTGCCAGAGGTATTCATAACATGCAGTACATGTTGATAAAAGCATTTTCAATGTTTATAATATTTTGTCTGTTATTAGAAACATTCCCACAGTGTCTGGGATACCAAGAATAGTCTTGCTAATACCTTCACAACTTTGCTAATACATTCACAATGGTACAACTTGTAACTATTGCTAAGCCTTGACTTTTTACTCTGGAAAAATGTGAAATACTGACTTATTAGTATGCAATGATGGCTAAGCCCTGACTTTTCCCTGTGGTAAGATATCAAAGTCTGACTCCTTAGCGTGCAATGATGGATAAGCCCTGACTTTTCACCATGGAAAAGTGTCAAAGTCTGACCTTTTAGCATGCAATGATGGCTAAGCCCTGACTTTTCCCAATAGTAAGATATCAAAGTCTGACCTTTTAGCATGCAATGATGACTAAGCCCTGGCTTTTCCCCATGGTAAGATATCGAAAGCTGACCTTTTAGCGTGCAATGATAGCCATTAAGCCCTGACTTTTCACCACAGAAAAGTGTCAAAGTCTTACTTATTAGCATGCAATGATGGCTAAGCCCTGACTTTTCACAGTGGAAAAATGTCAAAGTCTGACTCTTTAGGGTGATGGCTCTTTAGGATGATGGCTAAGCCCTGACTTTCCACTGCGGAAAAGTTTCAAAGTTTGACCTTTTAGAGTGCAATAATGGCTAAGCCCCGACTTTTCACTGGGGACTGACTTTTTCGCGGGTAATGAAGGTAACGACCTGACGTTTCTGAGACTTTTCTCAGATTTACAGTAAATTTAATGGAACAGGTCAATGTCAAAGTCTGACTTCATACCAAGAAAGAAGTCGGCAATTTCAGTTCGCCCCCCCCCCCCCACTTTCAAAATGTTCTGACGCCCCTGAATCATTAAATGTAATCACAGTGCCTAAATACACTGGTGTGCTGAGAAACCTTGGCGACAATTACAGTCAGTACAACATTGTGTAAAACTCACCAAATTCTGAATATCTGTGTTAACCGTAGGTGTGACAACCTCGACGAAACGGCATAGAAGGCCATTGCTACCAACAGTAGAGTCGTGTGACAAAGACATCTCAGAACGAGTAGACAGTTCATTTATACGTGGAATATTGTCAGCACACAAAGAAATAGTTTCCTGTGACAAGGGAACGAATGAAGAATTTCCTACCATATCGTCAGATTCTATTGGGGGTAGAAGAGGATTGTTATTTACATTTGCAACACTCTCCCCTTTACGACTTTGACCCAGTGAACTAACACAAAGCTGGGCATGTGGAAAGACACGGTCAATAATCTCCATCCCTAACTGTTCGGTATTACAACCTAGCTCTGGGGACGATTGGTTCAATATACATCCTGGATGTCCATTTGAGAATTCTGCGTTAGTCTCTGACATAGAGACGAGGTAAGTAGGGTAACGACATGCATCCACAGATCAAGTTGGAGTGGGCAGTTGTACTGACTGAGATGTACCGACTCAACAAGTGTGTTGTGAATGTGAGGCACCAAAACATTTCGAACAAATATGTGGGTACCTGCAAGGATTATATGAGCAACCATCGGCATTATATGCCAGGCACACCGGGCGGTTTTCTGGAAGCTTCGTATCACGAGAACTTGCCTTCTTGGTGAAGCTTTGTCTTGTGGTTGATTTCTTCTGGTCTCGCGCAAATTCGGTGCTTAGAAACCGCATGGCAATACTCATATCACCTCCAAAATAAGACTTAACTCCTTTTCTCTTCACCTTATCCCGCACTGCTTCGTCATACTTGAGGATCCCGGTAGTTTGGTAAACCAGAGTAGCAGCCTTTTCACTTATAAAGCAGTTATGCTCAAGTAAGCCGGTTATGTCCTCTCCTTTCTTGAATCTCTCAAGCATAAGCATCCCGTGACAGTACCACAGATGTTCCAATGACATGGGTTTACTTTTTTCCTCTGATTGAAGAAACCTTGATAACTTGAATATTTTCTTCCTACCTTTCGTAGACTTGCATTGCTTATGACCACGATAACTTTGGTGAGTACGATGTCTAGAAGTTCCTGAAGATGAGGATGAGGAGGATCGAGAAGATGAAGAAGATCTGGGACCTGTTTCAGTAGTTTCGTGACATATTTAGATGGCGTCTGTGACACCATACGGACCGATCACAAGATTGCAGTCAATGACACACGGAGTTTCATTCACTTCTCGTAGGAATTAAGCAATGACACTTTAACATGAGTAGAAGATACATATAATCTATAATCGTTCCAAATATGAAGAAAATTGGCCACTTCGATCTTCTGATATTTGCTAGTCTTTTTCAGCTGTTGATTGCACTGTTGGTGCCGCTGTTGATGTCTGTCTAGGCCTAATGTCACAAGACTACTGAAACAGGTCCCTGGACGATGTTGAAGAACTTGTTGTAGAGTCTGATACAGCACACGTCTCAGCCGCCCTCCTTCCTGGCCTCTTTTTGCATCTGCCTTGAAAACGGCGGGAAGATGGTCAGCCATGACAGTTGTCAGCCGACGAGCTTCCATTCCTCTCACTCTGGTCTTGCGATCTACGGCGATTCTTAATCTTGTGTCGGCCTCTACCCAGCGATTCCAGAAGTAAGTTTTCTATATTTGCGATCTTATCTTTCGTAGCCCCCAGCTCTGCTGATAAAGATTTTACAGAACTGCGCATTGAAGCCATTTTTGATTTTACATGGCAGATTTCACTGTGGTCTGCCCTCCGGGTTGATCTTCTAGATTTACTTTTACCACTTCTCCTGCGTGAACGGATTCAATCAGCCTCACTGACAGCCCCGTCATCGACATTGATATCTGGCGGAGCTTTCGAGTCTTGCTCACTGTCCTCCGATCCGGACTTCTGCGCGGGACCGTCTGCCTTCATCTGAAGTTGTTCAGTTTGGTCTGCCTGCTCTTAACCGGCCGGATTATCCATAATCAAACCTGATCTGACTTTGTTAGAACACCGCTTTCCCATCAGGGGAAAATGTTTGATGCCACAAACCCGGCAGAGCCGTTTTCGCTGCATAACAAGAAAAAATGTAGTTGGTGCATAAGTCAGTCCGTTCAGTTGACAAGGGTAAGTTATTCTGTGCTCTGTGCATGAAGCTCCCCCCCCCCCCCCCGGTGTCTCTGAGTATAACCACATCACTGGCAATGATGTCCGTAGAGACCTAGTATTGTAGAGGGGCAGTATGGTAGATGGACAGTATAGCAAAGGGGCAGTATGGTAGAGGGGCAATATGGTAGAGGAGCAGTATGGTGGAGGGATAGTACTGCAGAGGGGAAGTATGGTGAAGTGGCAGTATGCTGCAGGGGAAGTGTGGTTGAGCGGCAGTATGTTAAAGGGACAGTATACTAGAGGGGCAGTATCAGGGAGTGGCAGTATGTGGTGGGACAGTATGGTTGAGGGGAAATATGATTCAGGAGCAATTTTGGTGAAGGGCAGTATGGTTATGGGGCAGTCCGGTTGAGGGGTGAAAGTCTAGTTGAGGGGATGTATGGATGAGGGGCGGTATATTTGAGGAGCAGTATGGTTGTCAGACTTTTGAGACTGTTGTGAGATTGGGATTGATGTACTACTGGTCTGACTGGTGGGGACTTAAGAATGATAGGGGTAATTGTCCCCAACAAATTCCATTCACAAATTACAGAATCTCATGAGATTTTGATTTCAGACATGTTTAAAATTCATAGGGGCATTTTGCTGAGATAGATGTACCCATTCCATGAAAATACAATCTGCCATTTTTCAAGAAACGCCAAGTTTTTAGGAAAAGCCAAAGTGTATACCCTGCTGCTAGATGTCTGTACTGGGGGAAAAGGTGTTTCAGGTGTTGGTAAGGAGGGGGGGGGGGGGGTCCAGAAAATGTAAATACGCAATAAAGGGGGTCCATGAGAAGCATATGCTGTGCAACAGGTGGGTGGGGGTGGGGGTCAATTATCCAGGAAAATCTGCGTACGTTCCTTATGGATGGCCCCCAAGGTATTGACCAATCAGCGACCACAAATTTAGTTACTATGAAAAAAGCACCCACTCAAATGTTTTATAGCCTTAGAAGAAACCCTGTTTTAACTTTATGCATCTTATAATCCTTTGGATTATTGGAAAAAAATATGTGGGTACTCACAGAAATCTAGATACGATCCCGTTGTTCGCATATGTGTAGGCCCCTGAAGCATCTACTTTTCACACACTCAGTTTGCTCTAGATCTAGTTTGACATGCTGGAATCCTTCCGGGCTGGCTTGCAGTTCAAATCCATTTGACATGGTTGATATTGATATCAATCTGAATAGCTCATACAGATCAGTCCCTCTAGTCACAATAATGTTATCAGGTCAGTGTTGTGGTTTAGATTGAATAGTCCAGCATGTGTATTGCTCCCCGACGGGTTCTCCCATTGATACTGACAGCTTCACGCAGCCAATCCTAGGTTTTGACGACGTAATTTCCAGAATATTGGCGGGATGTGTGAAGCCAAATACCACTGGCAGTGATCACGCAATATCTGAATAGTCCACACAGATCTGTGTATTTGTCTTAATGATCGTAATCATCTTTTATACATTAATATTAAACTGATTCCGCTATTCACACACTTTCAAACATTAAGATTTGAGTAACTGGAATAAAACCAGCAAGGACTATATCTTCTCCTAGAGCAGACCGAAGCACTGCCGTGTAGGTAAATAACTTTGGTGCAAAACGGTGTGAACCGCGGCTCTCCAGAGCTGACAATAACAAGTAGCAAATGGATACCTGGCACACATTTGAGGTTGGTCAATGAGATTGTATTCATTTTTTAGTAATGTAAACGTGTAGCGAGGAGTAGGATAAAATCAAAACTGGATTTGTTTTAATCTTGGCTCCTGTATGCGACTCCTGGAGTTTTGGCTCCTGATTTCACTCAGCTCCACCTCGTGAGATCAATACGCCAGACTCCAGTCGTCACATGCAGGAGCCAAGATAAAAACTCATCCATTTTTGCAATAATATGCTTTGCGGTAAATACAGCCATTACACTTCTGTACACAAGGAAAATCACGCTCCATATGCTGGCGTGCAATATGGACGTGTGTATATATATATATATATATATATATATATATATATATATATATATATATATATATATATATATATATATATATACAAAAAAGGTCAATATGCATTATGTATGCGTTTTTACTTGGTGGCATATGTATAAAAAAAATTCGTGCAGTATTGTCCATTAATTTTCACTCTTGGACCAAGTAAGGTTGTTCTATGTCCGCTTATATACCAAGCTGAAATGTCACAAAATGTAAGAAATCTGCGATCTAGTGAGCAACATAATTTTATTTTAAATCGACCACGAACTGAATTCTACTAAAAAAAATCGCCAGAATATATAGGCTCCAAACTATGGAATTCTCAATCCAGAGAATTAAAGGAAGAACCCACTAAATATGCATTTAAAAAGCACATAAAAACATTAGCACAAATACCCGATAAATGGCTATAACGATAATTCAAATTATGAACTGGTCTGGCATGAGTACACACTAACTAAACAATTGTGATGACTATGTTATTATATTGAAAACAGACCCTTTGAATAACTTATAATTTTTTATTGTGTATTGAAATGTTAATCAACAACTTGGTGATCATACTTAATCTGAAGGCGATTATGTATATGGTGGTAAACCAATACTATTGTTTAGTTTATTAATGGCAGAGGGCGACGCGGGCAACTACACCCAATTCCACACCAGGTGGCGTCTACTACCCCTTCTTGCTGGATACATACACCTACTACCCATTCCTCTGCCATGCCACCTCATGCGCACACGTTCTTTTGTTTGGTTATTCTTGTGACTTATTTTTTTTTTCATTTATATTTAATTTATATTTTGATTGTTAAATAAATAGGGGTGCAAATAATGTCACCTTAAGCCCACTTACTTGTACTTACTCATTATTACTATTCTATTCCACTACTCCGATTAATAGGCATAGACACAGAAATACATGTAATATATAGACTTATCAAAATAAGTCGTTACTGACTGTTATTTATTTCATATACATACACTCCTATCAACTATTGGTAATACTACTGTGTTAACATTGTTAACATTCACACAACGAAGATTTTCGATTGAACTTCCAAAATAAACTGGACAAATGTCAGGTTATAACAAAACTTTGGGCATATAGGAATCTTTCTATTAAAGGTAGAGTCACGGTTGTGAATAGTTTATTGATCCCTCAGATTTTATACTGCTCTTCGGTGTTATACACCCCAGATAGAGTCTTTATAGAATTCCGTAAAATAGTAGCCGCTTTTATATGGGGAAGTAAGAGTAGCAAGGTCTCCTTCAAGGTACTCAGACAACCAATAGAGCTGGGTGGTCTGAAATTGTTGGATATCAAAATTATGTATGAGGTGTCCAGATATAAATGGATTTCACGTTTATGCAAAGATGATTTCTTACCATGGACGTTGTTCTTCAGAGTTTTTGCTGGTATTAACACCTCAATTTGGGAATTCTTTTTGGAGAAGGTGGAATTCAGGGCTCCCCCTGAACTACCAAAGTTTTATAAACAAATTATTAGACAATGGAAAGTCCTGTACAACAAGCCCCCAAAGAGTGAGAGAGAGAAACAGAACGACCCTCTCTTGAACAACATGTTTATTTGCTGGGACTGGGAGGTAGAGATCCTGCTTATTCGCACATGGAAAAGGGCAGGCATAGTTCAGGTCCAAGATCTGATATGGAACAAAAGATTTATGACAAAAGATGAGATCGAGGCTGTATATCAGGTCAAGTGTGATGACTCAATGTGGGCCAAAGTATATAATGGTATTCCATGGGTGACTAGTATGTCTTTTGATGATTTTAAGTCAGATTCTATGAGCCTTATGATTGGAGATAATGGTGGTGGCTCTTTTAATGCACTATCTTGTAATAATAAGAAGATGTATAATTTTTTGCTGGTGAAAGAAAGAACAATCTCACCAGGCATGACCTTCTGGAAGGAAAGAACCAAGAACAGACTTCTTTCGGACAAGGACTGGGTGGGCCTGTACAGAAATGCCTGCCGTGCCACAAGGGAATCAAAGTTACAGTCTTTTTTCTTTAGGATTATCCATAGGGTGATTCCCACAAATCGCTACTTGTTCCGAATTAAGGTGCTGTCCTCACCTATTTGTTCTTATTGTGAGGAACAAGATTCTATAATCCATTTCTTTGTAGAGTGCCCTGTAGTGATGTTGTTTTGGGAACAGGCAAGGAACTGGCTGAAGACATGTTCTAAACTGGTCTTGGGCCTTGACCCGATAGATCTAATTCTTGGCACCACCAATAAAGGAAGCCTCACCGAAATAACTAATTTCATATGTCTCCATGCAAAATACTATATTCATCGGCAAAAACTTTTTCACAATAGCAAACTGTCAGTATATGATTGGAGCATTGAACTCCGCAACAGTCTATGTGTAGAAAAGTATATTTGTGGTTTGATGGGAAAACAGGACCGTTTTGTGAAATGGAAGGAGATATTGGAAGCCATGATGTAGTCCATACTGTGTGCAACCTCAGAGGCCACTGGGGGCTGAGATCCTGCTACAATACGGGTTTGTCAACAATTAGTTTTATGCTGTTAACATGGGGGGGATGAGGTATTTGTTTAAGACATTACTCTCCTAATCTCACATCTCGCTCGTGTTTTTATGTGATGTCTTTTATAATGATTGTATTGTATTGTTATACGTCCTGTGTTTCGACTTGTACTGATTTTATTTGGTCCTTTGAAACCTCCTCTCCACATGAAGAATAGTTATGTAACATGAACCTGGACTACTGAAATTACTTCTCTAAACTTGTCACCCACATGAAGAATAGTCAGGTAACACAAACTTGGACTACTAAAATTGCTTCTCTAACTTGTAACAAACTTTCTATGGTAGCTAATCAAATGTAAAATGCTGATGAGATTAGGCCAGAGGTCGATTACACACTATGGAGGTTATGGTGGTCTTTTGGTCCTATTTACGACACCTTGATTTCTTCACGTCCTATTTGCTGTTCATGTGTAATGTCATATGTTTCTGTATTGTAATGTCTGTCTACTTGTAAAATACCAGAAGGGAATCAGGTTTCCCCACAAAAATTTCTGAGCAGCTAGACGTAGCAGAAGTGTTTCCTAAGGGAGTGAGGTTCTTATCAAATGATTATAGTGCAATGAGATTGTTCATGTGTTGATTTTTTTCTTACAGAGGAAATTGTGCAGCGTTGGAGGGGTGCACATGTAGCTAGAAGGATATACTATTGTTCATCGTGGGAGCGAGCACATGTTAACACCAATGGGTTTATGGTAGTTTTGAACAGGGAGAATGAACTGTGTAATTAAATCATGATACTGAATAAAAGAGAGCGCTGCTCGTTTAAAAAAAAAAAAAAACATTGTTAACATTGTTATTATATAGTAATATTACCCTAGTCACTATATGCCTAGATGATACTCGTTTGAACAGCGTTGTGCCGAATGTGCGATGTGCCTATGTAAATACTATGGGGTCGCGATATGCCTAATAAAAAAATAATAAAAAAAACCAAAATACTTATGATGAAATATTCATAGCTGACGAAATTTAGAACTACACCTACCTACATTTATTCAGAATATACACAAAAGAAAGTAAAATAATAATTTCAAGAAATGGCACACTCCTCAAACATAGGCCTATACCAGACGAAAAATCTGCAGGGTGACTTACAGCAGTATTAGGCCAAGGCAGACTCGAATTTAACCTGTTATCGCAAAAGGTATATACCCTGTTATGTAGTAGTATATGATGATGCCAGCTAAATCAGGGAGCGACACGCTTGTTGCCTTTGCTATCTCTCTACATTCGGAAAAAGTAGAACTATCTAATAAAGTGCCTCTAAAAGCAAAGCGATGATATAGATACCAACAGGACTGGCACGTTATCGCGCATATAGACACCTTCCGATGTTGAATACAAATATTAAAGTTTCATCTCCAGTAAAGTTCATTAGTTTCATGTAAATGATAAGATTGTACAATTGATCCCATTGATAAAGGAGTTTCCTTCTGTAGCGAGGATAGATATAACCCACGTTACCTTGGTATTATCAATGAACAGCTATATTCACGCCGCACAATGGGCAGAATGAATTAAGACCTGTTCCGACTGATATCATGGTCTGTTTCACATGATTGTTTGATTGATTTAATATCACATAATCTGTTAGAATATTATGGCACTATGTACCCCTTACATGAGACATGTCTGTACGGTTTGAAGCTTGATAAACTGAAAGAAACCACCTCATTAACAACTTGTTGACAAATATATACCTAAAAAGGATCAAACCCTGTTCTTACATTTTAGTACACATGCAATATCAAATTCCATTCATATAATTGTTAAATTTTTAAATCTTACTGGAACAAAGTCGAACTTGTTCACTCCACTTTCTCCTTATTATTTTTCAAACAGAATCTGAACATACACACACACAAAGAAATCGAAAGTATAGTCGCGGCTGTTAAAAAAATGGTAAAGAAAGCCAGTATGTCAAGCATCAATACTTGGTACATTGGCAAATCTATGGCTGGAGAGCGGAGATGCTCTCCTCCAAAACGAAGGATATGATTTACCCAAAACACTGTGGTCTCCTGAGAACTTGGCATGCTTTTGGTTATTTCAGAGCATTTCTTGATGTTGTTTGAATAATTCTTGTTATTGATTAATTCATTTATGCTATCAATTAAGATTTTTTCAGTCAAAGATAGTCTATCAAGAATCATACCAAATCCTCGTGTCTTAGCTTGTAAGGCGTTGTACTGTTGATCCCCTGTGAAAGGCATAGTCAGCACAGGCACCCCATGGTAAATTGCTTCTAGCTGGCCGTTGTTACCCCCATGTGTGATAAATATCTTGGCATTGGGGTGTCCAAGAAGATCATTCTGAGGCAACCATTTCACTAATCTCACATTTGCTGGTGCATCATCAGCACCATCTAATCCATACTGCACAATAGCCCGCTGTCTAAGCTGTCTGAACGCATTCATCACAGTTGGCTTCAAGTCTGTCCATATTTCCTGTAGAAATGGAATGGATCCAAAACTGAGAATGATAAGGCCATCTTTGGCTCCATCAGCAAATTCTTGGAGATCTTGTTGTAAAGGCTTTGGTTCCTTTGCGCTTGATCCCCCAATGAACCTATAGTGTGGTGCAGAAACCCTTGGATATCCAGCACATATAACATCATGATTAATGAGGACCATTTGGGATTCAGAGACAAGCTGTTTGAATGATTTGTAAGGCATATCAGGAGCAAATTCTTCCATGTGTTCCTGACTGTACATAAAAGACATAGGATTTAGTGAAACCAGTGCAAAAGGGATGATATTCAAGGCTCTTTCAAAAAAGGACATTTTGTTGGAGGTCCCTAACAACTGTGATGGCTCAATTGAAGGCATCCCACTTACACCAAATGACCAAGGATCGTGCAGTGCTGACATCGACATGTATTTCAGCCCTAGCCGATAAGGAATCATATAAAGACAAACATAGAACATGGTAGCATCATTTATAACTAAATCGAATTGAATACCTCTGATCCTGTCCATCAAAAGTTTGTTCCTGTTTAGACCTTTACAATACTCGGAAATTATGGGCAATGCTACGTTTAAGATCTCTGTCATTTTCAATTCACCCTTTGTGACTTTTTTACCGATAGGCTCCATTTTAGCATGGAAATCCCCAGCACCAGATTCATCAATGATTGGATGGAGGCCCTGCTTGTCTACATTTCCTTGATACTTCTTGACAGTTAGAACATACACTTCATGGCCATTGTCCTTTAAGGCCATCCCAGCAGTTGAGAAGAAGTTAACGTGACTGTAGTGTGGGCCAGGGATGAGTAGAATCTTTGCTGAATTTATTGTTGTTATAAGGCAGCACATAAACCAAATCAGCATACATATCTTCACACAGGAAGCCATTTTCCTCAGATATTTCCTGAAAACAGAAGTATAACAAATAAAAGGCATATCAGTGAACCGTGAGCAATCGATTATAGTATGTATTTTTTATTATCTAGATATAAGGGTTTTTTGTGAGGTTTTGAAAAACGACAACACCACAACTATTCCATTTAACTAGTGATCACACCGTCCATGTGTGCAACTTGTTTATTCACATCACTTCCACCACAATGGTAAACAGAAAATGTGCTAGCTAGGTAAATTAACGTCATTTTTTGTTACGAATTACGTATTCTCTTTACGTAGTACAAACATGAAAATGTTAACACAAGGTTAATACATTAGTAACACAAGGTTAATGACCGAATGTAAGGTGGATGTACCAAGAGTGAGAAGACTCCTGATGGGTATAGTAAAAAGCCTGTATCAAATTGATGAATTTCAAAAACTGAAAGGAATATTGATGATATGAGAACAACGAGAACGAGAAATAGGGAAAATATCATTATACGAAAACCAAAATCAGAAAAGTTTTGGAAATCCCCAATACATGTGGGAATGTTAATTTGGAATACCCTAGAATCTGTTACACAAGCCCCATGTACCAAATTCTTATTTAGAAAAGATGTTCATAATAAGGTTAATAAGTATTTAGAAAAAAACTCCGGAAAACACAACCAGATAAAGGACAATTAGAAACAACAGCCAAATAGATCATGCAATCCAATTTGTATATTTAATCACTTTTCACTATAATCTTGAGAGGTCACATTATATTAGATTTACGAATGTCATCATTTATGTATAAATACACATCACCTTGTTGTTACTACTTGTAACGTTAGCACACTGACCATGAGCGTGGAATTTTTTTGTTTGTTTGGTTTGATCTTACGTCCAGTCAACCATTATAGGTCCTTTCCAGACTTTCTCAAGGTTCTTTTACACCTCTAGGGTGGTGATCAAATCTATGTGATGAATTCAGGTAGAAATCTCACCCCTACACATTTACCGAGGTGACATGAGCATGGAAGAATGACATGTACTGTCAAATGCTTTGTGACTGAATAAAAAAATGTCTGTAGCATGTATTGGTAGATTTACGTTAATCAATGTACATTTACATAGATTTTGAGACATTTGTAGGGTCAGGCTAGTCGAGCAGTGTTGTTTCACTTATGCTAGATGGCGCGACTGCCGATCCTCGCTATGCGGTTAGGCTGGTGAACCTTTGTATGTAAATACTATGGGGTCGCCCGCATTACATAACTCAGTCAGTATATAAAGGCTGAGTCCACAGCAGGTCGGCAGGTCTTCTCGCGGTACCTCTCAGTCGACTAAATGCCTGGAGCCTCAAAGTTGGTTAGGTTTCTTCGGAAGCCTTTTAACGGGGAAGAGACCCAAATCTCTTCCCATGCGCTACTTGGTGCCCCGCAGCACGAAGGAACTGTAAAGGTTTAGATACAATAAAACCTTTGTATCTAAATAGTCCAGAGTCTGGTTTTCTGTTTTAGGCTAAGCTTGGTTGTAGATCCTGCATCTCCGTGCCTACCTCAGATCAGATCCAAACCAACCCGTGCTGAGGCGTTAGCATGGGGTTGCAACTGTGTCTTCCCCACTGGTTAGGCCGTAGTACCGCGGAGAGTGGTAACACACTCTCAACAAGTGGTCCGCTACACATTTATGTAAATTCACTTAGCTTAGAAACATAAATTTACATTTCTAAATTAATTGAATTTATGTAAATATACCAACAGAGAGATACATAATTTTATGCAAATGATAGGTTATTTTATGTATTTCAGAAATGGAAATCTACATAATTATATGAATACATATGTAGCTTTATCTACATAGGAATACTTATTTGGGGATTTCTCTTTGAAGCAGGGAAGTGAGTAGAATTAGCCTGAAGGTATTACCATGGACTATAGTCAGCTATACCCAATATAGTTAATTCTGTATACTTTTTATTGTTATAGGCTTCATCACTTGCCTATAGGTTATTCTCAGCTAGAAAAAAGTTAAAAGGTGTGGTCCAACCAAACTACCAAAATTACCAAAATTAGGATAACTACAGTGATAAAAAGATCAGATAATCATAATCACATTACATGTGAATGACATTATTGATAATCGAGACTGCTGGTTTGGTAAATTTGGTAAATAAACCAACTTTACAGGCCATACCCTCCCAAAGAAGTGCAAAAAATTTAGAGAAATTCCTGTCATGCCATCTAGTGAATTCATGCATATAAATGGGAATTCATGCATAAACGTAAATTTACGCAATATGAATTATGTGAATTTACACAAAATTACCTAAAATTACCACACACTCTACACATGTAAGTAAACCTTAACATTTATATGTTTTTATACGTAGAGAATCTACCTATGAGCCACATAGATTTACGTCTTGTGTTTACTGGGAACATATGATACACAAAGTTACATCAATACACCATTCTTCCTCAGGAAATAAGAATGACTCTAGAACAAAGTGGTAATATAACAAAGATAATAGCATGAAATCATAAAAGATAGGGTTTGATGGGTGTTGAGGGATGTTGATGAGATGGCGTAACCAGGTCAAAAGGATGTCAACCGGGTTATTGACCAAACCATATGTCTCTTACTTATGTTGCGTCTGTTTCTAATGTAGTCGGAATAGTTGGTTGAGGTCGTCTATGCGCTGTCTGGGTTTGAAGTGGCCTTGGACCACCTATAGTGCATGACTTTTTGGGTAGCTGTACTGACCATGTTCTCGAATGGTACTGGCTTAGAACAGGTAGGAACAGTATTCCAGGACTGGGCAGATCATTGTTAGGTGGTGCATGCTGTTGCAAATTGAAACCAGGAAGTATTGTGGTGAACTCGAAGATACAATTATGCACAATTATGCACACTGTGTCAACAAAGAGGCCATTTTTTTTCCCGAACTCAGCGGAACGGACACAAATTAAAGAATAAAGAGGCCAATTGACATCAGCTGATTGTAGTCCAGCTGGTTTGAATTGTCTGGCCTTTATTTTTAGGTAAACGATACCAACCTTCAACTTTCAAATGTGATACTTAACATTGATAAATCCTTAGCAATTTCAACGCTTAGCTCATGTAATAGTCATTGACATTGTCCACATAGATGTCTCAACAGAGTCTTGGCAGTACTATAGTGACAATGTGATTATGGGTCAGCATTTAATTTCGCAACCCATTTAAGATCATCACTCAATGGGAATTTGGTCACACAAATAGTTTTTCGTCCGGTTTTTAAAGTATTTGTTATTGGTGGTACTTCTTAATAAGGCAGACAGGTTATTCCATTTTCTCGCTCCATTGTAAGCTAAAGATCTTTGATGGGCCAAACAATCTAGTCTCAGTAATTTTATAACTGGAGCAACATGCCCTCTAGTTGGAATCACTCTTTGGTCAATATAGTCACCATCATGAGCCCTTTACATGAGGTTGAGCACGTGGCAGTCCCTTCTGTATTTTAGTAATGGAAGTTTTGCTCTGGCATGGAGAATATGAACAGGGGTTCTACGGTATACTTTGAGACATGTCCGAATACAACGGTTTTGAAATACTTGCAGCTTATCCAACTGGCTTTTGGCAGAGTTGATAATTGTTTTGTTTGTTTGTTTGTATAGTTTAACGTCTCGGTAGGCAAGTTACGTCCTTTTGAGACTGAAGAGTTGATAAAAAAGACTTGTCGCTCAAAGGCAGTCTTTAAGGTAAGATCTGAATCAAAGATGACCCCGAGGTAGCGATATATAGTGGCCCATCCCATGAAAAAGATTCATTGCAGGTAGGCGGTTCTTCATACGACTCACGTAATACATTTTGTTTTTTGCGATGTTGACAGTTCTTCCATTCGTCTTGCACCACTCAAGAACTGTGGTTATACCGGGGACACACTAAACGAGTGAAGGCAGCGGTCTCTGGAATCACCAACACAAATTGGCGTGTATGTGAGATGTTATTTCATAGGAATATCGCCTGCCTATGTTTAGCATCTTGGAAGCATTAATCAGGTGAATTGTTCACATATAGGCCATTTTGTGTTGGCGATTACGCAACTTGCTGCGTTTCTCGCTTGGTGTGTCTCCGTCTTGAGGGTGGCTTGCAGGTTGGACTTTGCGATTTCAGGAATTTCGTGTGAAGTGTAGAGAACAAGATCATCTTCATACCAGATGTGGGAGCACTTTCGGACTTTGTTACAGTGGTCATTGATAAAGACTAAGAAAGTTGTGGCCTCTAGGGCACTCCAAATGTAACAACTGACTGCTTCAAGAATTCTGCAGACACTATTTCTATGCTCGTTGTCTCTGCTAATGTATGCAGGGCCATCTATTGAAAATTTTGAGGACGAGGTAAACAGATAGATTATTGGCCAAACGGTTGTATGTTTTACCAAGTTCAACATTGCTGCATACAAATACTCCCTTATTCCTTGTGGTCATTACTGTGATTCACCTGTCTCCATTCAGTTTCCACTCAGTTCCAACTAAGAGGTTGGTATGGTTAGACCCAAATCGTGTTCACAAATGTTTACTCTTAGACCAAATTATGTTCATCACATGTGGGTTTCGAGAGCAGAAAATCTTATGAAGAAATATTCATAGCTCACCAAATTGATAACAAAGTCTACCTTTATGGTTATTCTATTGAAAATACCTACAAAGGAAAATAGGTTCTTATGAGTGACAAATATCAGACTCTCCCGCATAGGTCCAGATCACATATAACAGCTGCTGAAATAGTAACAGACACTTACAAGTTACAAGTAGTGGGTCAAGGTAACACACACAGATTTAACCCAACCATAGTCCGTTTCCAGACCGCACTGCCAAAGGCTTACGGTCTGTTATGGTTTAAGAGAGCATGGCTGTCTTTGGTCGGCGCCGATAGGTGAAAGAAATAATGGATTCATTGTTCTATCTCTAGCATCAGTTTGACAAGAGGGAACTCTGTTTACATTCTGGATTGGCTGGAGTTCTTTCACCCGGAGACGAAAAATATCTTGTGTCCAATAGTTGGAATGTTGTTATATCGATGGTCGAAAAATGCGGAGGAGGAGAAACAGCGAATGGTAAACGAGGCCATCACAAGGTACAACACATCGGTGATAAAACACAACGATGACAGAGGTCTTGCTACTCCTTGGTTAGCGCGGGAAGTTCATGCTTATGGGCACGGACGTTATTGACATAATTACAAACTTCTTAAAGATGGACTGCATCCCAGTGATGATTTGACTAGATACTGGTCAGCTGAGTTCCTAAGATGTTTTGAGGAAAATTCTCTGGCATCCTATCATTACGGATAGAATTTCTTACTTGTGCTCTAACTATTTGTGTCTACTGTTATGTTTTAGGGGTGTCTGTCATAATTCGACATTTTAATGCTATGATAGCCTTGGAACTTTCTTACGGTCTGTTTTGTCAATGCATTCCTATATTGAGTATGATAAGCTGGGTCTCGTCGAGATCAGATCCAAGGTTTTCGGCTAATTTCTTTGAAATTATAATTGTAATTTTGGGGTATTTCTTTTATTCAGCAATTGGGGTATTCATATTACTGCTGAAAACCTTACTTTAGTAGAGCAAAGTATATTCCACTTGTCAAGTAGAGATTATGGAAAACCATGATTGTCACCAGGAATTTGAAAGATTAAGGTAATACAGGATTTGTCTCATTTTCTTACTGTTAAATTTACAGTGTTGATTTCCTTTTGTTGATTGTTTTATGCTGTTGAAGTTCACGGTTTACATTACAAATTTAGTCTGTACATAAAAATCATGCACACAATTTTTTCTGGTGTGTATGGTTTTCCTTTTCACCCATGTTAAGCACGGTTGGTGCTCTTGACACATATGTCTACAAAGTCAAACAGAGGAGTTGACACCCTGCCTGGATGGGCAAGATTGCCTGGGACAGGCATATACTGCCAGAGTCCCGATTTAATTGGAAAAGAGACAAAATGGTCTCGTTATGTAAAGGTTGAGATAGGTTCATGGAAAACCAGTGGACATAATGATAGATATCGATGATATTAAGGTCACCAGGGGGTTCAAAATATGTCATATCAACTCCTGTAGTATTGCTAGTAAGATTAACTTAATTAAAGCTCAATTAGAGGGTAATTTCGATGCAATACGTGTTACTGAAACTTGGTTAGATGCTGATACCCCTGAACTTTTATTCAAATTAAATGGTTACAATACGTATAGAATGGATCGTACTTGGATAAATGAAGGTACGGGAGAAGTAAAGAAGGGGGGGGGGGGAGTTGCTATATATGTCATGTGTATGATTCTGAGAAACTAGGAAATGAGGTACTAAATAGATCAGAAATAGATTTAGAGGCAATCTGGGTGAAAATTAAGATATTTAGGTCCTGTATACAGGCCCAGAGATGGATAAAAAAATGAGGGCGTACAACAACTACAAAACATGGTTGATACCATTGGTGGGTGTAAGAAAGATATAGTTCTTATGGGTGATTACAACATAGACTGGATTGAAAAGAATAATGCTATGGTTAAAGACTTAAAAAATTGGTTGAAATCTAGAGGGTTGGTCCAACTGATTAATACACCAACAAGAATGGTTGATAACTCGACTACTTGTTGATGAATGGATTACTGAATGTAAGCGTTATTGACCATATATCGACCGTTTTAGTATGTGGGAAATTCAAGACTTTTAAGGAAAGTATTGAATTTCAAGGAAGATCACATAGACGATTTGATGAAAACAGATTTAGAAAAGAAATTAGGGAAACTAATTGGGACGACTTCCTTGCTGAAAAGAATGTGAATAATGCCTGGGAATTGATGCTTAATATTATTAAAAACCGTTTAGATGCACAATGTCCGATAAAAATCTCTAACCCTAAGAAAGAATGGATTACTAACGATCTGCTGGAACTTATAAAAGACAAGGATAATGCATTAAGAACAGCTAAAAAAAAGTAAGAAGACTCAAGACTGGGAAAGGGCAAATTTTCTAAGAAACTTTACTAAAACAACCGTTAACAAAGTAAGAGCTGATTTTATTAAAGAAAGCTTAGAAAAACATTAAAATGATGGGAAGAAGTTCTGGAAAGAAAAAAATGCATTGTTGCCAAACATAAAATCAAATGTAAAGATTAAAATTCATGATGATGAGATTAATAAAGATATAGACGAGAATAAATTGCCAGACTATATAAATGATTTTATTGTAGGAATAGGACCTAAGCTTGCATCCAAGATTGACAGACCTTGGGAATATTTTGATGTACCCCTGGATGTAAAAGCAAATGATATTGGTACTTATGAAGAAGAGATAGTTAAAATCATTAAGGATATATACACAATATTACCATGATTTCGATCTGAGTGGCCGTATTCTCCGCGTAGTTGACGCGTAGTAATACTCCGAGCGATAGCGAGGTGTATTGCGTAGCGTCAACTACAAGGAGAATACGGCCACACAGATCGAAATTATGGTAATGTTATATTTATTACTCACTTATTTTTAGATTTAAGCAATAAATATGATCGTTAGAAAACTTTTCAACGTAACTAAGGAGTTATGTCTGGGACTACTTTCATCTCAAAAATCCGTATCCTCCTAGGAGGGTACGGAGCTCCGTATACTCCTCAGTAGCGATCTGTAATCTCCATAGGCTTAGTATGGAGACTCCGTATCAGGTGGGTAATAAAAACATATGGAAAACATCAAGTATGAAAGATGTCTCATCTAAGTTTATGAAAATTGCCTTATCGGAAATACCTGGAAAAGTGGTTTATCTTTTTAACTTGTCGTTCTCCACAGGTTTAATACCAGATTCATGGAAGTCTGCCAGAGTTGTGCCATTAATAAAGCAGGTAGGAAAGAATTCAGTGTCTAATCTGAGACCTGTTTCTCTACTTCCTATTATGGGCAAATTGATGGAGAAAGTGGTACACAATAGATTATCTAATTATTGTGAAGAAAACAAAATACTAACTAACTGTCAGGGAGGTTTTAGAAAGGGACACTCCACAACTGACACAACTGCTGCTTTACTTGAAGATATTTTAAAAGGGATAAATGATAACAAGGTAACAATAGCCACATTTATTGATCAGCCGAAGCCATTCGATACTGGTAATCATGATATTCTTCTACGTAAGCTGGCACTTATTGGGATAGGGGGGAGACTGTTGGATTGGATTAAAAGATCGCGAAAGATCTGGATGGAGGGGAACAAACTGGTCCCGCAACTGGGTCAATGTGCCTGCATATCTAACCTGACCAGAGCTAATTTTGTGTAGCTCTGGTTGCCAGTGTATCTCAGGCCTAGTCCATTTGCCTGGGAGGGCGCCACTTATACCTCTGAGCTCTAGAGATATCTGGTGTAGATAATTATAACTATCCTGGCGCTCTTTATGTTATATGTATAAGCATTTGGATTCCAACCATATGTTTAGAATGCCCCCCCCCCCTCACTTTTACTCGTGGTGCAAATGCCATTCATATGACACTTTACACATAGCTACAATTTAGTATTTCTTTGTGTGAGATTGGTTTGTTGGTGGCGGCTATTGGTTCCTCAGGTATTTCTACATGTACCTCTGGAACCAATGTCTCCATTAAACTGGTACAAGAAGCCATAGTAACAGATAATAATAGACTAACCATCTCGTAGACTGACAACCATTTCGAAGGCTGACAAATTGGTGATACTTGTAATAAGACTAGCATACACGAGAAAAATGAGCTTATGTTCGAATTGTTTACTTTCAATAAGAAAAAAGATGTTTCTCCAGATTTTAGACATTTTTTTCCTATATTTTGTTTTCCAGTGCATAGTTTTGAATTATATAGAAAATATGGGATATGTAGCATACCTTTCTCACGTAGTTCTGCTCAAGAGACTTGAATGTAAATGTTGCAGTTAATTATGATATATGAGAAAATATTCAAAGAACCAAAACGCCCCTCAAAAATGGCCGTTTCGTAGACTGACATAATGTGGCACTATGTGAAACCATAGTTATGGTGCCAAAAAAGGCTAGATTTATGAGTTGCCTCCGTTATATTCATTCAGAATGAGCTGTTTACAGCGGGTTCTGAATGAATTTAGCAGAGACTGGAGTTTTGGCTATGGATTTCACTCGGCTTCGCCTTATGAAATCAATACGCCAAACTCCAGTCATCACATACAGGAGCCTAGATTAAAACTCATCCAGTTATACGATAGTATTTACGCCATTATCCAATAATTCCGATCTCTACACTTGGGGGACACCACTTTTGTTTTTATTTCATTTGTCATTAGTCATTAAGTCCTTGGTATATGAAAAATCCTATGTTATATTATCAATATTGATTATAAAATCGTCCTAAAACCCTATTCATTATCTTTTCATGAAATATATGATAAATCGAGCATTCTTTGGGTTTTCTTAAACGTTTTTTAAATTTATAAGACTTTAAGAGGCTGTGTTTATAGACACCTCTGCTGCTGCCGCTGCTTTCACAGCTGCCGCTTTCACACCCATCACTACCCATCTACACATAGCCATGCGCCCTCCCACCCATAGACAATACTCTGATAATGTTTGTAGGCATAGGACTTTGTTACCGTCAACACACACTGGAGGGAGCCTGAGAGGGAGCCTGGGGGGGGGGGGGGGGGACTGTCTGGGGAGGTGGGGGGGGGAGGGGCGGTGGAGGTGGAGGTTGAGTAGTAGTATGGCAGTCTGAGTGGACACACGCCTGTGCCAGTGGACCGCTCTTAACTAACTCACACATGGTAAACCGTGAAAAATAAGACAAATCCTTTTGTATACGTGGATGTAAAGCCACCTGGATATATTGTACGGAACATTCAGATGCCAGAATGATAAGCCAGAAATTCGACGAAAGAAAAACGTGTGTCAAAGGACAGCATAACAACAATGGCGGATTCACCTGCCAGGACCGCAACGCCGGCGGCAGGTAGGAAAACACTCCCTCCCCTAAAGCCCAACGTGAATCTACAGTCAGTCATCGATAAAGTAAACGAACTAGACCACAGGGTGAGAGATCAGGAAACACAGTCAACAAGAACCACTGAACCCCTGAATTCGATTGAAAAACGAATGAAAAAAACAAAAACAAAATTTGACGCAAACGGCTAACCAGTTAGACGACATAGCCAGCAGACTTGCGAAGTGCAAAAATGAAGTTAACACAAAATACAAATACAAAATGAGGATTTGGGACAAACTTTGCAGGACACCAGAGAAAAATATCTCTGCGAAGCAACCCGTGACCTCGCATGGGGATGTGGTCGCTACCTTAACAAAGTCAGAATTATTTACCAAGGAAACACTCCTTGTCCCAACAAATTAGGATTGCTACTGGAGGATATAGGGAAGAACCTCCAAAAACAAGAATATGATCAAACAACAACTGCAGATTAGGTGGAAGATGCTGAAGAGGAGGAAGATGAAGAACAAGGAAAACAGGACGATAAGATAGAGGAAAAGGAATAAAGAAATAAGCAAGAGCTAAATAAGAACTCTAACGGATTGCCATAGGAAGAGTAATTGATGCGGAACCATTTGACCCACTGAGCCCACTGCGGAAAGCGAGAGTGACTGAACAATAATAGCACCATAACAACTTTGACCCTGTTATACAGAACCAACTTCAAACTATGAACAATGGGATTTATCATCTATATACTATAAGTTATTTAACAAATGTCCTATCTTAATGCAATTAAGACTACCCTGATATAAATGTACCTATGTACTTGGTTATATGGATTAATAACATACTAGAACTAACACTTTATACATATGTTTTCAAAATTCTTTCCAAAACAAAATGAATCAAAATGGTTATGGATTTAAAACCTACCACTTGTGAAGGGTCGCTGAAACTTTGCAAGATAGGCAAAACCATGTAAAATCATACATTTCGGACCACAGATAATGAGATAACTGTAAATTAATAATGGGTATATTGAACTATATTAAATGAACAGTAGCCAATGGACAATATATATACACTTATAGGTTTATGTATAAGTATATGATGCCGATGTCAATAATATTACAGCCGGTGTAAGAAACTCCTGGTGATGGCTACATGTAAATTTAAGGTTATGGAGTGAAAGTAATTATGTACTTAAATTGTAATGATATGTATAAATTTGAAATGGATTTGTATCCTATCTACTCTTTATATCTATAGTTACTTTACTTTTTACTTTATATTTAAGCTATTTTTTGTTATGTGGGTACTTTTCCAAAGCTTAAAAATAATCATGGAAGAAGAAATATGTTTAGTTCAAAGAGGGTCAAAGGCTACAGGCAAAGTCCAAGGACAAGACCTTTGTAAAATTTTGACATGACAGGCTGATGTGTAATGGCCAAAAGTGCCAATGTTGTTCATTGGCAATTGTACTTATTATTAGTTCTAAGCTCTTTTTTTATGTTGTTGCAACAAAGCTGTATGAATATACTGATAGCCAAGTTACTGTAATAATCATAATGTACACTGTGGGCACACAGTTGTTTCGAGACACAATACTATGAGTGACAAAATTTGTTGAAATTAAAACAATATATTTAACTATAAATGACTAAACCCAGAATTATAATTAAGGAAGGGATTAAAATTTGTACATCTAAATATATGGAGCCTAAAAGCAAAATATGAACAGTTACATATGGAACTGTAGAAATAATAGATATAGACATACTAACATTATCTGAATCATGGATGACGGCATATGACCTGTTAAATAGTTATCAATTTCTGGGGTAGAGCTCAATTAGATGGGACCGACAATGGAGGGAAAATGCACTAGATAAAGAACCAGAAAAAGATGGTGCACTTTTAACACTCATAAACGACCAATATATATATGATGATTGTTTATACAAAGAATATGATAAAAGCGTAACAGACATTGAACTCCAGGTAATATTAATGAAAAAACAGTTTAGTAAATCAACTATATTACTGAATGTCTATAGACCCAAGGGTAACATAAACGATTTTGTAGAAATACTAACCACCACCATAGATGAAATAAAAGATAATAATGTTGAAATTATAATTATGGGAGATATGAATATTGACATAACCGATAGAAAAGAAAAGAATGCAAATAAACTACTAGATAGCATGTCTCACCTAAGTTTAAAGCAAAATATTGAGGATCTAACAAGATACCAAGACAAACTATCTATTTTAGATCTTATTTTTTCAAATCTAAACTATATACAAGAAACTGGAGTATTGACAGATGAAATAAGTGACCATAGGATGATTTATTTGATAAAAAAGAAAGGAAAAGAAAGAAATGAATCTAAAATCTTTGAAGAAAGGACATATAAGAATTATACCAAACAGAAATTGGAATCTTACTTTGAAAAAACAAATTGGCATGATGATAACAAAATAAATGACACCGCCAAGCAATGGGACCACCTATTGAGTATACTAGAATCATTTCTTAATAAATACTGCCCAATTAAGAAGGTACAAACTCAATAACAAAAATTACCCTTGGATGACTGGAGAACTTGCGGTCCAGATCAAAGAAAAAAAATCAATTGATAAAGAATGAAAAGAGAAAGGGGACCTGGGAGGGATGGGATAATGTTAGGAAAATTAGGATGACCAGAAACAATTCTAGAGTCACATAAACAAAATATTACCTGGCACTTCTAACACAAAAGATATTAAAATAAATTGAACAGATGAAGAAAAAAATGTTGAAGTTGATGAAAACAATGTTCACAGATTTATTAATAAGTTCTTCCCTGGTGTAGGCCCAAATCTTGCAGCAAAATGTTTACTCCATGGCAAAATTACGACTTAGAAACCAAAGATGAAATGGATCCTATCACAATAACGGTGGACGAAGTTAGGAGATTGATCAGGGAACTAAAAGACAAAAAACCATCGGGATTGCATAATATCAAAACCTTAGTTCTTAAGGATTTTTTATTGCAAATAAGCTTTACATTTACACAACTGTTAAATAACATCGTTGAAACTGGAAAAATTCCAGAATCGTGAAAAAAAGCTGTGGTGACCCCCATTCTAAAAAGGGGTGACCAAACTGATTGTGCCAATTTATTACCTATATCTGTGCTATCTATTTAGGCAAAATTATTTTTTTAAATCGTGCGGGATCTATGGCGGCGCTGTAACACCCAGCGCCCCCAGCGTTAGAATAAGTGGAGAAGAACAGTGTTGCCCTCTGGTGTATACAGAGGGAAATATATAACCTTACTAAGGGTATTAAGGTACACAATAATTTTACCGATACTCCACCATGAAGACAGTTGCAGGCTTTACTGACAAGGTTTTGAGATCAGTGAATGTTGGCAAGGCAGTGGGCATTGTTTTTATTGACCTGAAGAAGGCATTTGACACTGTAGATAACACCATCCTCATAAAAAGATTATCAAATTATGGAATAAGAAACCAAAATCTGGTGTTATCAAAAGTGCTCCTCTATTGAAAATTCTACAGCCGAACTCACAGGCCTATGCGAATAGCATTGAATATATGGGGGGGGGGGGTGTTTCACTACCTGCACTAGTTAGAGAAATAGCAACATACTCCGAATCTAAAAACTTATCAAAGAAAATAATGCTGAGAATGATATTAAAGTAATCATCTCCTCTTCCTAAAAACTAAATTATATCAGTAATAACATTCATTTAAAAATTCTGAAAAATTGTTCTCGTGATAATACAAATGTTTACTGTGTATAATATGTTATAGTACAGCTTATGTGTTGTTCTATTGAAGAACATCTGAAGAAAACCAGCGACAGAAATACCATAGCTGAGAAGATGTTCAGAGACCTTTTATTGGCGGACCTGTAATGAATACCAAAACGAAAAAGAAAATGTTGTAAAATCTCTACTGCCAATGAAAGATATTTACCCCCCCCCCCAAAAAAAAATGTTCATGATTAACGTTTACCACTGTTTACTGAAGTTTACGCCAAGCATAGGTGGTGTATTTGCAGTGGCGGTTGTATATGTAAAAGGGACCCCATAATGACTTATTTAGGTATCAGCCGTCACTGGCCGTATTTACAGCCAAACCGACTCCGTAAAAAGACATTTGTGATTTATGCCATGAATGCCAAAAACATATTGGTCTGGAAATGTATGAACAGGTATGAAAAGATAATCTTTAACCCATTCAGCCCTGGGAATGCCTGGAGGCATTCCCCCGCGTATACCTGGGAATGCCTCCAGGCATTCCCCCGCAAAAACCTGACAATGCCTCCAGGCATTCCCCCGCGTATACCTGGGAATGCCTGGAGGCATTTTTTGCTCGTATCAACTTGTTTTGCTTATAATTCAATAAATACTTGAGGAATATGTCTGATTTTTTCCAGGGATGTGTAAAAGGGTTAGATATAAATAATTTAGGGGCAGAAAAAAAAAGGAATTGCCATAGTAACGGGAATGATAAAAAAAAACATCGATCGAAGCGTCAGCGGAAGTCCCCATTACACCCGTCGAGTTGGATCCTAAGCTACTGTCACTACTGCTGCAATAATCAATAGATATGGAGGATTTTTCCTCTTGTGAGGATAGTGACTGGGAAGAAGATCTTCCTATAAGTGCATTACATATTTTAGATAGATATGAGAAAGGGTTACCAGCGGAATCGTCTGATTCAAAAGATGAAAATGATGAAGACCAGCCTGTGCCTACGAAGTCAGCCGATAGGAGATGGATCCGTATGGCTTCAGGTATAAACAAGAGTCCGCAACTTGAGGAATTTGACGAAGAAATATCTGGAGTGAATCCTGACATTGATAAATCAAAATTGAGAGAAGTTCTGGATTTTTAAAAATCATTTTTTACCCTGCCATTCATAACAAGACTCGTAGAATGCACGAACCTATACGCCGATCTGACAAGGAAAGCAAATAAAGAAAAACACTCCCACCGCTGGACTCCCGTTGACATTCCCACTATGAAAAAGTTCCTTGGTCTCAGCCTACTCATGGGATTATTTTTAAAAACCTGGGTAAAAGATTATTGGACGACAGTAAATGAATTATCTATGCCATTTTTCCACAAGATAATATCAAGAGACAGATTCATGCATATTCTACGGTATGTATTATTCAAACCTCTTTAGAAATTCAAATAGGCCGATACATGGTCGCTGATGGTTCTCGCCGATACATAGTGCAAAATAAACCTGAGTTTGATAAATACTAAAAATATTTCTGAACATTTCCAGTGGTCAATTTCTGTATTTCTTGATGGGAAATGTTCAAAATATATAATAATATTTCCTAAATCACAATTAATTTGCAGGTATCTGAACTTTGCGGCACCATCAAAGCCTCCTGCTGACACTGACGACACCCAAACTGAAGCATCGGCCGCAACCTCCGCAAATAAACCTAAACCATCTCCAGCAGTGGACAAGGTTAATTGGCTTTTCGGGATTCTAAATGATGTTTCTACATACGTATACAAACCGCATAGGGAATTAGCTATCAACAAAAGCATGGTTCGACACAAGGGAAGATCACGTTTTGTACAGTACATGCCAGCGAAGCCGACTCGATGGGGCCTAAAGGTTTGGGTGATGGCCGAAAGTGCTTCTGGTAAGGCATTTTGCTTTCTTTTTTTTTTTTAATATAAAGAGTCCTTATAATGAATTGAAAAACGCACAACTACAAAACAAGAGACTATAGAATCATAAAATATCAGAATTATAAGTTAGAACAATCTATTTATATTATTAATAAATCATTTTGTAACGATGTCAAGGAAGTAACTCGGTCATCGAGAGTGTCACTCTGCCGTCAAAACCTGCTGTCACTACCAGTGTCAACATTATGTCCACTGCTGTCATCATCTAAATATATTGAATATCATAGTAAAGACAATATGTCATTTCTCCAAGTTGCTTGTCCTTATTGTTAAGGTATTAAAGAAACACACTGAGGCTCTTACTATACTATATTATTATTTCTTTCTTTTTTTTACGCTATGTTGTCCAGACTTTTCCTTACTTCGGGCGAGAAGACAGGACGTCAACTAGGATTTATGAAGACATTGTGATGCGGCTGCTACGCTCGGCTAATGTATTAGGAAAGAACTATGGGATTTGTTTTGATAACTTCTACTCTGCAGTTGTTATGTTCGAGAATTTGGCCACAAAATTCAAGACATTTTGTTGTGGTACAATAAGGAAAAATAGGAAATTCTTGCCCAAAGAACTGATGGTGAAGAAACACCCTTCCCTTGCAAAACGTGGCCAATGTATTTTCTCCCGATCTCGTTATGTTTTGTTGTGTGTGTGGAGGGATCGCAAATTAATTCACCTGATTTCTACTATTCATGGTTCCCTTATGGACGTTTGCGAGAGGAGACTAAAGGACACAGACACTGGAAAATTTGGCCGAAGAGAACTGCCATGCCCAATGATGGTACGAGACTATTCCAAATATATGGGGGGGGGGTCGACTTGGCCGATTAACTATATCAGTATTATTGTTTCGGTCAAAAATTAAAAAAATGGATGCTCAAACTGAGCTCAAGAACTGATCTTGTCCGCCCAGGCCGAGTCTTCGCTCCCCCGTCCACTTCCTAACTCATCAAAACCCGTTCCAGATAGGCTGACCAACAGATGCCTACCGGGTGACTTAATAAGGAAATCATATTGCAGGGTATGTTATCACCGATGTCTGAAAGGGAATCTTGAAAAAAGAAAACAAACTCGCTATGGGTGTACAATTTGTAATATCCATCTGTGCTTGCCAAAATGTTTTTCGATCTATCACACTGTTGTGAATTTTGCCAGCCTGACACTAACTGAGGAGTAAAAAAAAACAAAACAGAATAAATCATTATCCTAATACATTCCTATAGAATGTACAGAGCATATATTCAATGTGATGTAAATAAATAACCTTGAGATATCACGCCAGTAATGAATTGACACTAACCTGACTTGCTTTGTTGTCATCTTTTAGATCACTGTCACGGCCATTGACAGTGACAGCTCTTGGGGATCGGGAGAATGGGAGTCACTATAGATCCAATTTTGCACACATATCCAGTAACGGCTGAATGATTAAGGTTTTCCTCAGAAATCCAATGTCCTCTGGATCATAATTGTTTTTTTCATAAATCCTGGCTACCTTTGATATAGCTAGATTAATGTCCAAAACACAGTCCATAGTTCCTTCGTATAATCCAGTGGAAGTGGGTATGGCTTCACTCGAACAGATTCATGTTGCCCGAAATCATTTAGAAATATTTCTTGTCTGGTCTACTGTCACACTTTCATAATCCTATGGGAAATAGTCATTGTACATTTAATCAACGTCTCTGGATATGGGCATCTCCTATCGCTTAGAAATACTGATGAATGGCTGTAGAACTTGGGTAAATAAATCCATTCGGGAAGTTACGTTGGCTTGAACATCTAAAGTAGCAGCTGAGACTTGACACACATTTCCTATGATTCACTGTCCGTGTCAGTGAGAGGGTGAACAGATTGGTAATTTCTGTCCACCCCAGCAGACCAAAGGTTTCACTGTATATACCTTTTCTTTGTTTGTTTGTTTTGATTTAACCCTTTAAGGGAGAATGATGCCTTGAGGTATCATCCAGCCCATGCGAATGATGCCTTCAGGCATCAACCGGCCCAGGGCGAATGATACCTGGAGGCATCATTCCTCAAAAGTGTCGATCAAATTTTCACACAATGTAGGCATAGCACCAAAATTAGTTTTTCTATTCGAAAAAAATAAGATATTTAGGATTACATATCATATCATGTGATCAAACACTCAAATTATGGGTTTTGACAACACTGAGATGTATCAGCATACTGTGCCGGTATTGCGCCGTACCACCATACTTTGAAGACTCAATCTCATTGGTTAAAAAAATCAACTGACCTATTTATTATGTGATGCCATGTAAACGGTTGATGCACAATGTAAACAAAGTCGATCGTAAGCAAAGATAAAAAGACTGGAATGGTGATTTACAGCCTTGTAACAATTGGCATATGAAACATCTCTTCATATGAAGATACGTAGCAACACGAATCCGTGAATTAGCGGAAATACCAAAATAAATTATAAACAATGAAGGTCCGGACAAAAAAAATCAGACAGAACATTAATCAATAATATTATGAGACTAATATTTGCAAAGAAAAGTTTGCAGAGTTTGAATTTCATTTACAAAATCGCGGCAAGAAACATTATAATGTCTTTAAATTCAAACGTCTATACATATGCAACACAAACCCAGCCTCGTTTAGGTTGCAGTGAGTGTCGAGGTGACTCCACAGACAAGACATTTGAGAGCTGGAGTTGAACACAGGTACTGGGTTGATTTTATCTTACCTATATTTATTGTTCTTGTGAGAGTGAGAGAGAGAGAGAGAGAGAGAGAGAGAGAGAGAGACAGACAGACAGACAGACAGACAGACAGAGACAGAGACAGAGACAGAGACAGAGACAGAGACAGAGACAGAGACAGAGACAGAGACAGAGACAGAGACAGAGACAGAGACAGAAACAGAGACAGAGACAGAGACAGAGACAGAGACAGAGACAGAGAGACAGACAGAGATGTAAAGAGGTCCAATCCAATCCTTAACCATGTTTTGTATCATCTAGGTCAAGGCTAGACTCATTCAAACTGGGTATTCAGAGACCCATCATCAGTGTTGAGTTGTTTTTAGCACGAGCCCCGGCCCCGCCCCGGCCCTATACTAGTGCCCGAAAATTAGTCAATAAAAAGTGTTTGGAGAGTGACTCAACGGTTGGGTTGAGCACGGTGAAGAAAGAGATGTCAGTCAACAGGAGTGGCTTGACTCTATTGGATGGGCACTGAGCCTATCGGAGTCGGGGGTGAGTAGGACCTGGCGCTGGAGTCAGCACGCACCAGTCCGCGAGCAGAGAGACATGAGAAAGGAGGGGTAACGGCCTGCAGCCGGGCTCCACGGGTGTCGCGGCCAGCCACCCGGCCGCGCGGCCGCCTGGTTACGCGCCCACTGACCTGTCAGACCCGGGAAGACCGCACACACGGCTGGGGGGGGGGGGGGGGGGGGGGCTTATTTTATCTTTAATATTGTTAATCTTTAATCCTTTCCTTACTAATGATGGCACTGTGGCATTCCCCAGCCATAGGCGAATGATGCCAAATGGTATCATATGACATTTTATTCTCATAATTTGTGAAAACCCCATTACTTTAGCACCATTTTTGCTCGCCCTTACTGACTATGCACATGAGCTGGCATCGCCGCCTACACGATGCAGCACAAAACTCGTTTGTAGGGATTGAGTTAAATCATAAGATGTTCATATATCTTCTTCTTTTATTGGGGGGGGGGGGACCTTACAAATTTGGGGGTAGATAATTTTTTCAGGTTGTTCTGTGGGGGTGTGTGTGTGTGATTATTTTGTGTGTATTCATGAGGGCGGAGGGCTTATATTGGTAAATGTAGGGGGACTAGGGCTAGTTTTACTTATATTTGTCCAGGAAGGGGGGGGGGGGGTTTACGAATTCATGGGGTAGTTTAAAAATAATTTTATATTTCTCATTTCCAACCAACCAACCCATCAACCTGCCCACCTGCTAACATGCCCACTCACTTACATGTCCACCCATCAACATTTAACTCTTTCTGTCCAAGCCCGATTGGAGAGCACATGCAATATAGGACGAGGCGTAATGCCGCTATAAACCCCAAGGGGATGAGACTATTGCCGTAATGGCGTGTTTTTCGTATGGGCGTCACTACACAAACAAACTTAGCAACCTTTAGATACCAGTTACTAAAGTTACTTATCGAATGCCCATAAAGTATAATGATGAACATAGTATCTTTTATTTATTGTGAAAAAATGGTGTAAATCTATTCATTATTTCTCATAAAACATAATGTCTGTGATCATGACACATAAACATAAATATATTTTTAAACAATGCCTGGAGGCATTCCTTGTCCCCTGCATGGGAATGCCTTTAGGCATTGCTAGGACTGGAAGAGTTAAGTATCACCAACCTTGGAGTGTCATTTTTATGTCTTGTTGGTTGTTAATGTTTGTGTCTATGATACATTGTAATAAAATCTACACAAAACAAAACTATCCTTGTTATGGTTTTCTTTGCAATATAATAGCTGTAACAATTATCTATAAGAAGACTAGATAGAAATCTTCTAAATACTTCCTTTGGTTTCCCTAATGTACTTGGATACATATTGCACTCTTCGATCCCCACTTCAGCATGTTGTGAACCTACAACATGCTTAGAAAGAAAATAAAACAATTTTTGCATTCAAGGGAACTCAGAGTACTATGCTGACAACTAGTGGCCACAAGAAAATTTTAGAAATCATGCATTGAACCCATTATAATGTACTTTGAAGAAATAACGCCTTCTGATTGACTGAAAGGCCGGAGGGACTCATCTGTTCTACAAATTTAAAAATGGTGGACAGCCCACACAGCCATCTGTACCCATCCGCCTATCCAGCCACCATACACTACTAAGGCATGTAGGCTACAGGGGACTGAGGTTAAAACTGTGTATCTGTTATCTATACATAAATATGTATATATTCAAGGAGTTTAAGTATTTATTTGCTTAGTGTTACCACTGTTTACTACAGTTTGGGCCAAGCATAGCATTTTGTACTGTAGTGTGTTGGAACGCTTTTCATAGTGTGTCAGGAGCTCAGTTGGTCCCGGGCCTTGAAGGCATACCAGACGATAAAGCTTGAAAATCGAAACCCATATGCTGTTACCAAATACAGCACCATATTAAGGTTATTTTAAAAGTGAAGATATTTTGGAAATTATAAAGTTTATTAATTATTGGAAATGTGTGCATATGTAGGTATTTATGTATTAAGGTAGTTGTATATCAATATATTACAATAAGTGAAATAACAATGTATCATGGTATCAAGTGTTGGTATCAAGTGTTTAGACCAAAGTATCTATATCAAGTGTTAAAATACTAAAGTGTTAACTATAGATATCTATTAAGCCACATTGTAGGCTGAACGTTCTATGAAGTAGATAGCCGTGTTCAAGGTGATGTTTCCTGTACTACTTACAATGTTTTATTAGGGAAACACACCCTGCTTCTAGGAATAGGCTCCCTGACATAGCTCTGACGTGTAGGGGAGTCATCTCTGGAGTTCCCTAAGGAGTCCCCCTTAGGGTGTTCCCGGGTTTATAGCGTGTTCATTTGCATAACCACATGCTTCTCGAACCTATGTGAACTCAGACGAGATCTCTCTGTAATTCTCCCATGATCCTCTAGTAAAAACTCATTAGCGTTCTTCTCTGGAGCTGACTGTATCATCAGTCTCCAATACCATCTCCTGCTGTCAAGACGTGTTTTGCCCGGCCCCAGATCCGGCAAAGTGCGCACATTCAGCAGTGAAATTCTATTGAGTAGGAACAGCTAAGGCAACTTGCCTTGGTCCTCTGGGAGTGCAGAAAGTGGCTTGGAAAGGGACTCTCCAAGTACACCTAGTCTGAACGGAACTTATATGGGAGTCTCTGAGATCACATCGGATCACTCTTCAATGATTCTCACTCATTTAGAGTGAAAGAACATTATTAATTATTCTTCAACTTCAACATCGGAACGGTGATTCTTTGTGTTTGTGAAAGATCAATGGAACACTGTGAGTTCACACTGAACAATCACTAATTGGTGAGTCTAATTAGTTAATCAACTTTAGAATATTACTTTGACTTTGTGAAAGTTCATTGACTATCTACTGACAACTGAACTATGAATTATTGAACATTTTAGTGTTAAAGAGAACTTTGAACTTTGGCAGAATGCCAACTCTGCTAATTACGTGGTTATTCACTAGACAATTATGAGAAAAGTCTAGAACAACCTTGACTTTAGAGTCTGACAATTATTAAGACTTTTCTGGTGTCAGATATGATTTGGCACATAACCAACACGTTTAAGAGTTGAACAAACCAATGATACAATGCCATGTTGAATTGATTATTAGAGTTCAAACTTAATTCAACTCACCGTCCCGCGTTTCGTCGTCCAGTGGACGTGGCGGTTCGATGATTCGAAAAAAATTAAACATTAAAAAAAAAATAAAAAAAATAGAATTAAGTTTGAACTCATATATTACAACCCGCCCTACCCATAAGACCACTGGAGTGACCGATAATACGAAAAAGCTGCAAAAAACAGATACACGGTATCAAAGATACAGTATCTAAGCCTTGGCAAAGGCCTGAAGAGATTTTCATAATCGAAACTACTGAGAAATGGGGCATCCAAAGGTATCCCCATGTGCCAAATAGAACAAACGGTTCTAAAAATAATTGGCATAAAAGCTCTGAAACAACCCCCAGCCTTACACCCATAGGGATCAAGGCTGAGCAGTCCAGGTAGACAGGGGACAAGACTCCTCAAACTCCCAGAAGGTGGCAGCATTGGAATCCCACTGGGTCCACTCCACCACACACTGCTCAAACAGGAACGTTCTCTGCGAGGCAATGGACCGGGTCGAGCGCGCCACATAGATGCGCTTGATCTCGGCCAATGAACCGCAAAGACGCTCCCAGTAAACAAAACTGACCAATGGGGATCTACGTTTCACGACCAGCAGCCTTCCGCACGCTCGCCGCACTGGCGAGCACAGCCGATCGGTCACTTCCTCAGTAGTCGCCGCCAAAGCAACGTCAACGCATATTGAATTGATTATTATCTGTATGTCGCTTTTATGATTCATTAAACATTACAAACTTTACTTCAATCTTTGACCTCTTCCATGAATACTCAAGACACGATTTAATAATGAATTATATCTAGCAAGTTAATGATTCTTGATAAGTAATAACGAAATAACTTAATTAAAGATTCTGGTAGCTTGCTAACACACTGCTAAGAGTTGTCTCTATTCCCCTATGTAATTATTATATTTTAATAGATATTAAGTAAGTTAATTATTGAAAGTTATAAGATTATTAAACTAGGAGATAATCGAGATTGATGTAGAATCCATCTCTCCTTATGCATTTAAATTAGTAAAGAATTTAAGTAAGAATTATGTAATTAATTATTGGATCTAATTAAGGATTCTGATTAATTGGTATATTGGAAATACATATAAGACGAATCTATGTCCGTTTATATCAGGACTACCGCTAGGTGTCGACACTTGTAATTTAGTTAAGTTCTGTATGACTCCATAGTCTTTAATCTGGCCACTATGAGCCGTAATTGATAAAGTAACGATTCAGTAATTCTCAGACTAACCTCCAGACGTTGTATACGTTCTAGGCTAAGTTTAGCAAAGGTTTCTCTCATCCTCACCAGATGTCCTTACGTCCTCATGTAAGGATTTGAGGAAATAAACGTATAGAACAGCTTCTACAGCTCCCTCTAGGAGTTTATCATTAATTAATCATAATTAACAAATAGTACTACCAGAACACCCATGTCATTCTCCTAAAGACTGATTATAAATGATGATCTCTTAGTGTTGTATAAGACATATCTGACTTAAAAATCGGGGGTCACCATGCTAGTTTCTGATTCAGAGATCAATGTCATGTAAATTTCGTAAATAAATTTATAGAAATTTTAAAAAGTTGCATTTCAGGTAATAAAACCCATGTCCTTTTCCTCCAACTTTCATCCATTATAGTAGATGTATAGTACTACACATATAAGTTATAAAATTCATAGGTCACCGTTCTTTTTTTTTAAAGCATTGAATGAACCCATATTTTCCAGACAACACCCTATGTGAATCAAGCATATGTGAATTAGCTTATTTTACCTTTTAAGATTAGATACACTGGACAAAACGTTGAATTTACTATTTTAAAATGAAATTGAATCACAAGGAACTAATTTTGATTGATAATCGACAATATTTGAAAATCACCAGGTGGCGCCACCGCTAATTGTCCGATATGCCTTTAATGTGTGCCCATGCTGCAGAGATTTCAGTGAGGCAGGTCAAGCATGTATATTCACGTGCTTAGCCCGGGGTGCATTGTGCAAGGCTCAGACATTATATGCAGCACACGGAGAGCAAATGTTCACGCAAACAACAGGGAGCCCCGAACCACATTCACGTTTTCCCTGATACCTAGATAATTTAAAATACAAGCCCTTGCCGACGACAGCTTTAAACAGGGTCGTCGTATGCGAGTTTGTATGTGGTTCTGGTACACTGATCCCAACTTAGGTAAAGTATTCACCCCAGAGGAAGTACACAGCGCAGAGCCCCCTATCCCGACCTGTTTCAGTAGTTTTGTGACATGTCTGGGTGGCGTCTCTGACACCATACGGACAGATCACAAGATTGCAGTCGATGACACACAGAGTTTCACTAACTTTTCGTAGGAATTAAGCAATGACACTTTAACATAAGTAGGGGATACATATTATCTATAATCGTCCCAAATATGAAGAAGATTGGCCACTTCGATCTTCAGATATTTGCTAGTCTTTTTCTGCTGTTGCTTGCACTGTTTGTGCCGCTGTTGATGTCTGTCTAGGCCTAATGTCACGAGACTACTGAAACAGGTCCCAGCTGACCCATATGCGACCGCGGCTGCCTCGCGGCGCCACTTTCAAAAATGTCAGCGAGGAGGAGAGACCTCCTAAACTAACCCCCACAAAACACGTTCTAAGTTACTGTCAGTCGTAGGCAAGGGTCACATAATATCTACATGTGTATGTAGATTGTATTCAGAGTTTGATGAATATAAATCATGTGTGTTCTAAGATTGATATCTCCTTGGAACTGACAAATACCCCAATTATCGCTCATGCAAATAGAAAGACATCTTGTCAATGTGTCTCAGGTTGTCCTGCCCTGCACGGATTCATCTCTTCTGTTCTTCTTACAGGCTGTGGATGCCGAGTCTATCAGTCGAACTGACTATATATTTATATGGTAATAAGTTAAGAATTATATAATGTAGGCATGAGGAGAGGGTACTTATAACAGGAGTGGATGGAAGTGGACAGAAGAAAGCAAAGAGGGCGTGGCCCCAACTATAGGAAAGAGAGCTATCAGATGCCACAATAAGGCCCAAATGTTTAATGTATCTGATTAAACTATGTCAGAAAGGAAACTTCACCAATCCTCACACTACAATTATCGCCGCCCGGCTAACATAGACAAAATGCCATCCTCAGAGGTTCTGATAGATATAGACAATAATTGGTTTTGTGGACAGGCGGCCGTAAACCACGACGGGGTTGACACGTTGTAATACACAAGCGCTAGCGAGTGTGTTACGACGTCTTTTTCTTAATCCTTTAAAGGAGGGGACAGTGGTTTATTAACTGTAAATATATCAGATACTTTCAGATAAACTGAGAAACTCAACAACAAATGATGTTTTCCTTAAATCAAATACAACTGTATCCCTGTAGCATGTATTGTCCACGTTTTCATGCTAAGTACTGAACTCTCCATTTTGTCACCAAAATTTTAGTTTTCAACATTAAATTTTCATTTTTTCTTGGGGAATTTGTTTAGAATTCTTAAAACATTTATGTGGCCAAGACATAGTCTTACATATACCGTAATTCTATAAGACAAACTGGAAATGTTGATAACATATTCCAATTTCCATGTATCATATATAAATACATCCACATATCATGTTAATCAGAAACACCAGAAATTAGGGTAAATCAGTTGATAAAATTCATGGCCCACAATTACAGGCTTTTATCATTACTCAATAATTTTTTTAAATAAAATAATATTTCCAACCACCACCTTGCCTCCTGTGACTTTCGCATGTCCTTATATATTACTCATAATAAGTATAGAATGTTAGAACAACATATCCACATAGCACGTTCTCAAGTTTCACCAACCTTCATTTTCCAACATTTTCTTAATTTTTTTTTCATATTTATTAGGATTTTAGATAGAAATATTATTTCAACGCGAAATTCATAGGGAAAAATAAAAAGAACCCCCTCCAGTATGGTAAGACATAGGCTGGTTCAGTTTTCGGTGAGTTTACACGGACCTAGTCACACACAACACAACACACGCGTTTAATAAACAGGAATGTTTATTAACAACTACTTCCCGGAAAGATCTAGAAGATCTTTCCCACAAGTACAGTACCCCAGCACAATGTGCCAGGTAACGCTGGAGAGGCTAATCTAAAAGACTCGCCTAACCACCAGGAAGGTTACGAGAACCCGCCTAGCACCACTCTGAACACAGAGTGAAGACCACTGAAAAAACAGGGCCTTATATACTCCTAGTTGACCCAGATTCACTTCCGCGAACCAATCAACCGTGTCGAGACTGACTCAACTTGAGCATCTCAACACCGCATGCGTGAAGAAACCAAGGGTCCACATTACGCTTGACCTGATTCGCTCACACGCCTCAATCTCCCAGCTTAGGTTCCAAAACCCGGGGAAGCCCTTTTTTGGGCTCCTCCCCGAGTTCTCCACCATGTGGGGGTTTCTTTATGCCGTCATGTATTACATTAGAAGTGTGGGAGGCTGTGTACAATCTCCCATGAGAGGATCGTTCCTTTTTGTGCGTTCAGCAATTCTGCAGCCTCTAGAGGGTCCTCGACGGGATCCCTTAGAGCAACGTCTGGGCTGCGGCACACAACGACAATTTTAAGGTAACTTTTAGATCAACTCTCATGTTCAATTGACACGCCACTGACTCCCAACAGTCTACACTCCGTACCAATGCTTCTCGTTGTGTTTTTCGACAACCCCGGCACCACTACTCTTTGTAGTTAACCACAGCTTTCGATTTTAGTCGACTGCTGCGGTTTTAAGCCCATTATAGGCTTCTTTCTACATCTCGAACCATGTTTATCATACATAGTTCGATCCGTAGCACAGTTGGACTTAGCCGCGTCAGGCTTCTCGTCTACCCACACCTTCCCTTTGAGGTTAGTGAATTACCTTCCGTGGCCGTCCTGGTCTCCGTCGTGTTGATGTCAACCCATTACTCGGACGAGTAAGTTAGGTGAAAACCCCGTTCGAATGAATGGTTCCATTGTAAGCGTGTGCTATAAACGGCGCCAATTCATCCCAGTTCTTCCGGTTTTCAGCTACCAGAGTACGAAGACACTGGACCCATTCGCTACCAGCTTGTTTAACCGGGACAGATCTGGGTCAGCCTGTTGACTTTCCTGAATCTGTTCCAGGGTCCACTGATAGTTTTGGGACGTTTTCACTTTCTGGGAGCGTAGAGTAGCTATCACCGCTCTATGCTCACCACAATCCCGGCAATCTGGACATCCACATTTCCGCACTGGCCTCCTTGAGAGACAATCCGCATTAATGTGGGACTTTCCAGCCCGATGCTCGATTTGGCAATTGGTCAATCCGAATTCGGAAAGAGCTGCCAACCATCTCCCAATCATTCCCTCGGCATCTTTGAAGTTAAAGAGCCATTTGAGAGAAGAATGGTCGGTTCGTAAGATAAAATCTCCACCTGCCAGGAAGTGTCAATATTTTGTTACATACACCACAACTGCTAAGAGTTCCCTCTTAGTGGTACAGTAGTTCCGCTGGCTCTTGCTTAAGCTGTTGCTGGCAAAAGCTATTGGAACCTCCACACCATCCTGAATCTGAGACAAAGCCGCTCAGATACTCTCATTACTAGCGTCAGTATCAAGAATGAACCGACCCTGGGGCAGAGGGTACTTCAACACGGGAGTCTCCGTAAATTTTCTTTTTAGTCCCAGAAAAGCGACTTCAGCTTCCGGAGTCCATTGGATCTCTTTCGGCTTCCCTGGCTTATCTAGTACTACATACTGTTGCATGGGATGTGCAATTTCAGAAAAACCCGGGATAAAGTCGCGATAATACAAAACCCTAGGAAAGACCTTATGTCTTTTATATCCTGGGGGCGGGGCCAGTTAGCCACAACCTCCAACTTAGAAGGATCTGCCCGGATTCCTTCTCCGGAAACGATCCGTCCCAAGTATTCCATAGACCTGCGAAACAGCTTACACTTCTGAGGTTTGACTTTCAACCCATAGAATTTAATCCGCTCAAATACCTCTCTCAGGTTTTCTAGACATTCGACATAATTCTTTCCAAAGATGATTATGTCATCCAGATAAACCAAACACTTCTTCCACTGTAAGCCATGCAACATCTGGTCCATCATGGATTCAAATGTCGCAGGAGCGTTACAGAGGCCAAATGGCATTACGGGTAATTTGTAAAGCCCTTGATGAGTAGTGAACGCTGTTTTGGCCTGATCATTACTATTCATCTTTACCTGCCAATATCCGGACTGGAGATCCAGAGTACAAAACCACTGGTTCCCTCCTAGAGAATCGAGACTCTCATTGATCCTAGGTATTGGATAGGCAATTTTCCGAGTGATACCGTTCAATTTTCTGTAGTCAATACCCTCTACAGTCCTCCCTCATTTTCCGGATCACTTCTGGAAACAACCGGCAATGCGGGCAGACCACGAGGTGTTTCCACTGTGGATACGTTCCGGGACTCTGGACAATCTGGAGAGATATGTCCCATTTTGTTGCACCGCCAACAACGTCGGACGTCCAGCTGGTTTTTCTCCACCTGGCCCAGTCTTTCGCTGATCTTAGCCAGCAACTTCATAACCTTGGAAGAGTTCTCCCCTGGTTCTGCAGGTTTTGGGTTTGCCTCTGCCACAGAAGGTACATCGCTGTTCCTTCCAAAGCTAGGGGTTCGACCATGTCCGCGTCCCCATTTCTGGAAACCTCCCCTTCCAAGTACCATTGAACCAACATTAGAGAGTATGTCCTTCTCCTGGCACTAGGTATCTTCCTCTTCTCCTTGTTGCCAAGAAGAGCCTACCACGTTAACCCGGGAAGTTTTTCCTGGATTAGCGTACTTTCTGAACAGTACACACCTTTGTTCATAGGCATCCACTATTCGGAGCACCTGCATGAAATTCATTCCAGGCTCCCATTTTGAGAGGACTTCCGTTCGCACGTCATCATCTCGAAGCCCTTTCACAAACTGTGTTTGTAGATCTTCATGCAGCGCAGGAGAATCTAACCTCGTTCCTGGGTAGACTTCCATCAACATTTGTAGTAGAGCCAGCCCATAGGCGCGAGTTGTCTCCTCCCGTCCCTGGATCCTCTTTAAAAAAGTTGAACTAGGATTCAGCGTTACCAGCTGACCACAGTAGTAAGAGGCTACCTCCACTAACTTATCCCATTCCGTACCACCGGAACGGCGAAAAGCGCGAAGTGCAGCTTCACCGGGTCCATCTCGTAGCGCTCTCTTGAGGTATGGCAATGCGTCGACCTTATTCCAGCTGTTACACTGTATATCCTCACAAAATCCCGCGAACCAGTGTTCCCACTCCATCCCCTTGCCGTAAGGTTTAGGAATGACAGCGTTCCTTCTGGCTGCGTTCTCTGGTCGCATGATCGGAACCTTGTCGGCTCGTGCCATTGACAAGTTGAATATCCGATCTTGCTCCCTTACCTGCTCAACAGAACTGAACCCTAGCTAGGCAATAGCTTTGCTAGTATCTTCCGAAATCTGATAACCTGATCTTGACTCGGAAGGTAGCCGGAAGCTTACCAGTGGAGTCCGTGCACCCCTCATCCCAGATGTGGTTCTGGTTGGGGTCTTTTCTGGATCTTCTGTCCTCCCGGGAGGGGAATAGAGATGATCCCTTACATTGCTCCAGCCAGCTTGTGACGTAGGCATCCTTTTGGATGATTTTGCTCAGCCCGTTAAGCCTGGTCCTTCATGTAATGTACATGTTGATCCAATTGCTCAATCCTTACCAGATCCTCAGTCTCGCGAGCCGAGAGTTCTTCTAAAGTATAGTGCCGTTTGGCTACTTCCTCAGCGATCTCTCGATTCCGAGCCTCTAATTCCCGAAGCATATCTGGAGCCTCTCTTTTCCGATCCATCTCAGCTAACAGTTCCGACCTAAGAAGGCCTTTGGGATTTCCATCGGAGTTTACCTGGAAGGTATCCTCCTCACCGTCCTGGGGAGTACTTGACTCTCCAGGGCTATCTGTCTGAGACCCAATCTTGCTGAATCCCTCCAGATCCCTTGCGGGGCCATTTCGACTGCCGGTCGCCGGACTAAAACTCTTCAGGACCGTTGAACTCAGATTCTGAGCGGCGGTTCTCTTCCGAGATTCGCCTTTGCCGGACTTCTGGGCGTTACCCCCTCCCTCCGGTTTAGGTGACGTTTCGTCATTCCAGGCCGGAAGAGCTGGTTGAGAAGTTACCTCCTCATCTTCGCTCTCCTGTGCAGCCTGGGACCTGGTTTTTATACCAGCCCCGTTCATCCACCGAGAATCCCGGGTTGTACAAGCAATCCAGGATCCTGGTCACGGCACCAATGTGGTGGTTTCTGCCTGTCTAGCAGGTTGGATGACCCCGATCCGGAATGCTAGTTCCAGGCAGGATCCCACCCTACACACTCTACACACAACACAACACCTGCGTTTAATAAACAGGAATGTTTATTAACAAATACTTCCCGGAAAGATCTAGAAGATCTTTCCCACAAGTACAGTACCCCAGCACAATGTGCCAGGTAACGCTGGAGAGGCTTATCTAAAAGACTTGCCTAACCACCAGGAAGGTTACGAGAAACCGCCTGCAAAGTGAGGGCTTAAGGGTCTGTTCAGTATATATACCCAGCGTTACGTAATCCCGGTCTCCGCCGTGCCACTCTCGTGTGCGGCATTGCCCGGAATCACTACACAGTAAGGATCGGCACGTCGTGCCACCTTCCGTAGAACACACGAACACTGCTGGATTCCCACCCCACTACACTCGTTTTTGTGTGATTTTCCCCCCATTTTAACCCCCTGGAGACCAAAATATTGATATCTGATCCATAAAACCTTTACTCCCCTCAAGCACTCGGCGAGATCTATCATTTAAATCTGAAAAAAAAACCATATAATACACAGGGGAAAATCTAGAATACTGGACACGTCTAAAATTGAACTTGCACCGGTTTCATGAGAATGGACCTATGAAGAGAAGGCTTTCTCAAGAAGTAAATAATGTAACATGCCAATCATACAAGTATGTCATTTATACTATAAAATTTTAATTCAATTTCACACATGGACAGATGTGGTCATATCCTACGCATATTATATCTTCCTTTCAAATCATATAAGCAGATATTTGGAAATATTGACAATTATGTGTGTACACAAGGCAGAAGCACCTTTTAGCCATATCAGTTAATTCTATGCTGCTTCTACTACACATATTTCTGATCAATTATATTTTAGGCATGGTAGAGAGACATATGGTTTTCTTCAATTTTTTCAAAAACAAGGATGGTGACCTAGCTATGGTTTTTAAAACTTTAATACATAGTACTATACATCTACTACATTCCGTGGAATGTTGAGGAAAATGACAAGGGTTTTACCACAGACTTATATCTATGGATAGGAAACGCGGGCCATTGCCATGTTTGTTCTGTGATCTGTTCGCCTCGGCTGCGCTTGACTGCGTTCACGGGTCGACCGCTAGTTTCCGGGTTTTTTCCGCTAGGAGGCATCACAGTCTACTGTAGTTTCAGTCTTCACCACCAGGACTTGGGTTGGTTTTTCTATATCTCAGCAAGTAATAGGAGTAGAGATGTGATTTAAAATGCATATTAAGCATATTAATGCAGTTTAAGTTGTGAATTAAATTGGAATTAAGGTGATCAGATAAATGTTTCATCTGGTGAATGTGCAGTCAGATGGATAGGCAGTTATATGAATGGGAAGTCAGGCAAATGGGTAGATGAGTGGGCATTCAGGTGGATGGGCAGTCAAATGGATAAGCAGTCAGGTGGCTAGATTGATGAGTGGGCAGTTGAGTGGGTGGCTAGATGGATGAGTGGGCATTTAAGAGGGTGGCTAGATGGATGAGTGGGCAGACAAATGGATGGGCAGTCAAATTAATGGGCAGAGTCAGGTGGTTGGCCAGTCAGTTGAATGGGCAGACGAGTGGAGGGTAGTTTTTTAAGGGTCCAGTGAAAAATCCAGAAAATTCAGATTCTTAAATTATTCTCATGCCTTAATAAACTATTTCACTGTCTCTTCCAAGAATATACCTACATGGGACAGTTGGAGTTATGGTTGCATTCGATTTTTCTGAATTTACAGCACATTTGGACTTTTGAATAGTTGGGACCGGCAGGCAAATTTTTCTGATTTTCAGGCAGTCAGTCTTGGGAAAATATTATTTTCAATTCATTCCCATGCCCCTAGGCTTTAATAAAATATTTTACTGTTGATTCCAAGTGTATACCTACATGGGACAGTTGGAGGGTTCACCCCTGAAAAGTCAAAGTTTCAAAAATGCTCCCTGTCAACCAGGCCTTTCTAAAGTATTTAGCTGTCTTCCCCAATGTGAAACCTACTCAGAACAGTTAAAATGATATTCTTAGCCCTTCTGGGAGTTTCCAAACTAATGGCAGATTTTGGGTGACTTTAGCTCATGGTGCCCCTCAGAAATCACTCATTTTCTAAAAGTCACCCATGAAAACTACAAAATTTGAAAAGATCCCCAATCTAGCAGGCCTTATTGAACTATTTAGCTGTGTTCCCTAACTAGAAAATAGCGAGTCAGAGAGAGATAAGCCAGCAGGCCTGTGTTGCCAATCCAGGTCAGCCAAGTCTGTGGTTTTACTATGTGAAAAGTAACTTCTTAGAATCCCTATATATTCTATTATAAAATCATCTTTATAATGATCTCTAAATCAATAACCAGCACAGTGACTCACGGTCTTTAAATTATCTATGTGTTCAACAACACTTATAGATCATTATATTTAGATGACAGGGGTTTTAATTTTCAAGCCAAATTGTCCGATTTATATGCCTTTAACAAATTTTGTACTACAATGGAAAGCCAGTGTCGGCACAGCCTTTAGCTGAGTCATATGCAAACTCAAACTTACTTCTGGCAGGCCTGTATTTGGGGTAATGTCACATTTGCCACCACAAAAGATTGCCATTTCATATCCCGAGTTGGAAATTCCATCAAGAGATCGCACCCTTTCAAGCCTTTGTTTTGTATAGTGAAGAGCACAGTAATTAGACTTTAAACACTGTGGGTCAGATTTTTGAAACCTGCTAATTACGCTTTCTTCCTGGGATTATACACTCAAAAAATAATTTTAGAATAATACTTCTTTTTATATTTCATATTAGTCTCCTACTAAGTATCTTCCAGAAAAACATTATTCCAACAAAATCAGACAAATGGTTCAGATTTTAGAGCCTTTTGAAATTGTGTATAATACTGCATGTTGTCCACCCCCATAAAATATTTTAAATTTCAAGAAACTTATGATTTGAGAAAAACTAATACTATATGGTGATATGTGCTATCTGTGACCCAAAACACCTCCATCACATATTAGATATGAAACAAAAGCTCTGAGGCATATTTGGTGTTGGGCCACACAGGGGTGTCGGACAACACAAGGGGTGTTGGACAACACGTTTATAAAATCACTCAGAACATTGGAAAAAATAATATTTTTTGCTATAATATTTTATATTCTTAATGAAATGATAGAAATCTTCGTTTTTCAAAGCAAACCACTCAATCATTGATAAGAAACAACCCCAAAATTATGACTCATATCAGGGCATGTTGTCCGACACCCCGGGGTGTTGGACAACACGTTTCTAGTTTTTGAGAATAAAGAAAAATTAATTTCTCATTGTATATCTCATTAGTACAATCCTCTCAAAATTGGGGTGTCAGACAACATGCTCTATGGGCCTCTCAGTTGGAAAAATTAAAGGTCCTGGATAGATTTGACCATTTTGATATTTTTTCAAACTTTAACCAATTTTCAAAACTATATTGTCTACACTTCTCATGACATATGCTTTGAACAAGTTAATAGAAACAATTGGGTCAACATTGTGCCTCAAAGATTTTGAAAAAAAGTGAAAACACTAGAAAATCACAGTTTTTGTTGATTTTCGGAAGGATAAATTCCTCAGAGCTATACAAAACCCTATGTTGGAATGAAAGATCATCTAAAGATGCACCAAAATATGCCACTTTTACATCGATGAGATATGTTTATACAACATTAGCCTTAAATAAGGGCGTAAAATCTTTGCCGTCGGATGGGTCTCCGAGTCTCAGCTGTCTGACAGCATGTTGGTTCGGCGTCATTTCGACGAGAAAAAGGGTCCTCAAATCTTGAAGGGTTTATAGCAGTAAATGAAATAAGCCTTACCAATGCCAATGCCCATAAAATCAAGGTCAAACAAAACATCACAAAGGCAGAACGTGACTCTCTCAAATCTTTATCTAAGGATAAGAACATTATCATCAAACCGGCAGATAAAGGGGGTGCCACTGTAGTCATGAACACCCTAGACTATGTCAAAGAAGCACACCGTCAACTCAATGATACCAACGTGTACCACAAGTTAGGCAAAGATCCAACCAGCTTCCTAAACAATAAAATAGCCGACAAAATAAACCAGATGATAGAGGACAAAGAGTTGACCCCCAAAATGGGGGAAGCCCTAACAACCAAAGAAGCCAGAGCACCCCAGGTGTATTTTCTACCGAAGATACACAAGGGGAAGCTACCGCCACCCGGCAGGCCGGTAGTATCGGCCAACGGATGTGCAACAGAAAAAATCTCCAAATTTGTAGACTTTTTTCTGAAACCGGAAGTTCCACGTATCCCGTCCTACATTAAGGACACAAACCATTTTCTGGAAAAAATCCAGGAGGTGGGCCAAGTAGAGAAAGGTGATATATTGGGCACACTCGACGTAGGTGCCCTATACACCAATATCCCCAACAGCGAGGGGATAGAAACAGTCAGAAAGAAACTCACATCCAAACGCCCAGCCAAAGAGAAACCTGACACAGAAAGTATCATAGAGCTACTAAGACTTGTGTTAGAAAACAACAACATTCAGTTCAATGGGACCAACTATATCCAAGTGAGTGGGACCGCGATGGGGACTAGACTAGCCCCCTCGTACGCGAACCTATTCATGGAGAGTCTAGAAGAGAAACTCCTAGACGGTCACCCATTGAAACCGAAGGTCTGGTGGAGATATATCGATGATATATTCTTCATCTGGAATCATGGAAAATCAGAACTGGATAAATGGGTCCAGCATCTGAATAATGCTCACCGCAGTATAAAGTTCACGAAAGAGACCTCTGAAAGTGAGGTACATTTCCTGGACACTACGGTCAAAGTAGACTCAAACGGACGTCTATACACTGACCTATATTGCAAACCCACCGATGAAAACACGTACTTAAAGTACGATTCGGCCCATCCGGCATCACAAAAGAACAGTATACCATACTCTCAATTACTGAGAGTAAAACGTATCTGCTCAAAAAACAATGACTATGAAGCCCACGCAAAGACAAAGACGCGAGATTTCATAGAAAGAGGATACCCGCCAGATCTGCTGAAAAAATGCAAAGAAAGGGTAGACAAAGTAGACAGAGCAAAAGCCCTGCAAAAAAGTACCAAGAAAAAGGATACTGACGAGAAAGTCTTTCTCATCAGCACATTCCGACAGGGACACAAAACCCTACCAGACCTGGTAAACAAAAACTGGGAGATCCTAGGTAAATCGAGTACCACCAAAAACATCTACCATTCGAAACTGGTGAGGGGCTACAAACGCCCCAAAAACCTACGGGACCACCTAGTAAAGGCTAGGACAGTGTTCCACCCAGGAGAGACAAACGATCCTAAGGAGAAATGGGACAACAAATGCACCAAAAAGGACTGCAAATATTGCCCCATGATACGAAAATCAAAAACAATCCATTCAAAATCAAAAGGCACCAAACACCATTGCAAAAGCAATGTCTCATGCAATAGTTCGAACATCATCTATTGCATTGAATGCAAACGTTGTGGCATACAATATGTGGGCCAAACGAAGCGAAAGCTTAAAGAGAGACTTTCTGAACACCTGAGAAGTATCAAGAAAAAGAGCGGGATCAGCGATGTCCCAAAACACTTCAACATGCACGAGCATAAAGGAGTGGAGGATGTACAAATATATCTAGTAGACTACATATACCAACATCCACAAAGCAAAAACGCGAGCCGCCTACGAGATAAAATTGAATACAATTGGATTCACCGTCTCGGGTGCCAAGCACCAAGGGGGCTCAATACGATGGATAGCAAATACGGATAAAAACACCCAAATGCCACGTCAAAAATTTTTTCTCGTCGAAATGACACCGAACCAACATGCTGTCAGACAGCTGAGACTCGGAGACCCATCCGACGGCAAAGATTTTACGCTATGATTACATACGTTGTTTTTCCGCAGCAACACACACAAGTGACAGTGTCGAGCACCACCCGAAAAAACTGAAGAACTTACCTTCAGTCCAGTTCAGTAGCATTAGAAGCGAAATAAACGCTGTCACGATGCTGAGAGACCACAGAAGGACACAGTAGACGCCTGATGCGACATATCACTGTCGAAACTAACGAGCAAGACGGGAAATCTAAGTTAAGACACCTCCCATCACTGATAACCTACATAGAAGTTCACCCAATAACCACCAGTTGGTAGGGCGAATATAGGAGAAACGGTTCACAGTTCTAACACCAGTCGAGAGCCACAAAACGCCCATAGGCCTTGCGGCATCGACTACGTTAGAGAACCAGCGAAAACTCCGTCAAACCGCGCAACAAGCTTCAGCTAACAACGCGTCCGTAGCAACAGCGAATCCGCGAGTCGGACCGCGGTCACGTGACGCGGCGCACCAATCACGGTCGAGAAATGTAGGTCACGGGTGAATGCGAAACGGCGGGAACGTCTTGCCCGCGAATTCGATTCTGTCACTTGCTCGTTAGTCGCGTTGTGCCTCGTACACCACATTAGCCTTAAATAACCCTGTTTTCGTTAATTTAGCAGGTTTTAAAAATCCCACCCCTGTACGCTGTACTGAAGTAGAAAGTGGTCAAGATTAGTGCTGAATAATTCAAGGTAGCATATACAATGATAGAGAAAAAAGAGCTGTAGTTTATTTATATCTGATTTCTGGGCCCTGTTTTTTAGTCACGACAATCGTTATCGGCGATATCTTCCAGGCGGCAGTGTGCTAGAGAGCTAAGATCGTAGAACAAACGACAAATGGCATGGGCCCACGACACCTAGAGAGGTCAAATGTATTTTTTAGTCACGACAGTCGGTGCCTAGCCAAGCGGAAAGTGTCACGAACTATGTCGTAGGTCTAAGACCATTTTGGACATGTCGTAGCAAATATGGAACTTCACTTCCCGTGGGAATTAAGCAATGAAACTTTCACACGAGTAAGGTATATATAGAACCTATGAACGTACCAAATATGAAGAAAATCGGCCATAGGGTTAAGAAGTTACGGCCGTTTGAATTTTGTCATAGCAAATACTGCTGTGGTGGCCAGTGTACGCTTAGCATCATGTGATCTAATTTATTACCCACCTGATACGTAGTCTCCATACTAAGCCTATGTAGATTACAGATCGATACTGAGTAGGATACGGAGCTCCATACCCTCCTAGGAGGATACAGATTTTTTAGATGAAAGTAGTCCCAAACATAACTTCTTAACCCCTTCGCGGCGGGTGATGCCATACGGCATCAACCGTGCTGGGGCGGGATGTTGCCATATGGCATCAACCGCGCTGGGGCGGGTGATGCCGTATGGCATCAATTTGGCGAGGGTTCGTCGTAATGTTTTCAAATGCCGATAAAACCTATAATAATGGATGAATTCACCCGATTTTTTGTATAGACATAGGAAAAACATAATAATATGTAAAAACGATGAAAGATTATATTGTGTTACCATGGTTATATTTGAAATCATCGGACGAATACGGAGGCGTGAAGCAAAACTAGCAGCCATTGAACCCTGAACAGAAGCAGAACAACTACACAGCCCAGCCCTGAAAAGGATTTATCGGATGATGAACAAACGACCACTGACACGGGTGATGACAGTGCGGCGATGCCCCCCCGGCTAAAGATGCTGAAGATCCCCCCCCCCCCGCACCTGATGCCCACCACCCAATGCCGATTGTGACTTAACATGGAAAAAGATCAAGCCGAATATGTCAAAAGTAGGTTCAATGGATGTTTTCGACGACTCAAGCAGCGGGGTTGCACCCGAATTGAGAGATAAACGATCGCCTATGGATTTTTTTCGAATGCCACTGACTGCCACCTTCATTCAGAGGCTTGTCTCTACAACTAACGAATACGCATCTGATAACGATGCCCAATCGTCTTCCCGAAATATGAAGAAATGGAAGAATGTAGACGGACCAACTTAGGTTCTGATAGGACTGACTGATCCTATCCGAACTAACAGCCAGTTGGGAATTTTCCCACCTGTCTGCTCATATCATCCTCATCAATTATGTCCATTTCTGATAAATCTATAATGAAAGGTCTAAGTATCTTAAGTTACAATGTAAGAAGCCTTTACCCAAACCTAGATGAGTTCAAACTACTCTTTGGAAAATACGACATAATAGGAGTATCAGAGACATGGTTGGATAGTAGATTCCCGGATGGAATGGTAAATATACATGGAAAGAAGATTTATAGAGAAGATAGGGAAAATAGGGTAGGAGGGGGAGTCTGCTACTACGTTAATAATGAACTAGCCCCCTATGTCGAAAAACTTCAACGATTCTCCGAGGTAAACGAAAAACTAGAATATCTAACACTAAAAATCACAAAGCCTGGAAATAGATACATGACAATGGTGCTTATATATAGGCCGCCTGGTGAAACTATGGATTTTATGATAGACACCTTAGTAAATATTTTGAATTCTGATGAGGTACGAAATACTGAAATCTGGGTTCTTGGAGATTTAAATTGTGACATCTCTGAAAGAAATAATGCTAGAGTAAATCGTTTGTTTGAGGTGATCCGAAATTTTGAAATGAAACAGCTTATAAATGAAATAACTCGGCCAAATAAAACGGGAGGGACTATTTTAGATCTGATTTTTACTAATAGTGTATTTGTTTATGCTAGTGGCACAACAAATGGACTCATTAGCGATCACTTGCCTACTTACGCAATTAGGAAAAAGCTTAAAGGAAAACATGATAGAGTATCCTTTACTGGGAGGTCCTATAAATTTTATAATAGAGACAATTTGGAAGACTTTCTCTCGAATTATGAATGGGACTCTTTCTATAACTCGACTGATCCCGACTATTTATGGAATTGTATAACATGTTTACTTACAAAATTCTTAGATTTAGAATGTCCTATGGTTAAAATGAATAATGTTAGGCACAAGGAAGAATGGATCTCTGATGAAATCTATTATATGATTAATGAACACAAAAAGAAAATGGCTAAATTCAAGTTAACTAGTGATCCTAAATTATTAATCGAAACAAAAAATCTAAGTAAGAAAATTAAATATGGCCTTAGGAAAGCCAAGACTGAATTTTGTCGAGAACAAATTAACCTCCGCAGGGATTTTGGCGCTTTATTAATAGTTTAACTTCGAATGATTCTGGTAATAGTGACTTCGTTAATTGACGAAAATGGGAAAAGAATTGAATCTAATGATGTTCCTGAATATATTAATAGTTACTTCTGTAATATAGGGGATAAGTTGTTTCAGAATAGGGACTTAACTGATTATTATGCTGCACTTAACTCTGTCCTTGATCATAATGAAGAATTCGTAAATATTGAAATCTGTCCCACTGATGTAATAAAGTTGGCTAAAGAAATATGTGTAGCTAAAAGTTCAGGTATCGATCATATATCTGCCCGGGTGATTAGAGATTCTATGTTAATACTTAAAACTGAATATGCTTATTTGTATAACTGTTCTCTACAAAATGGATGCATACCTGGTGCTTGGAAGATTGGAACGGTGGTAACCATACCAAAAAGTGGGAATTTAAATAATATTGAAAATTGGAGACCTATTACTCTGACACCAATTCCGATTAAAATTATTAAGAAACATGTAGTAAGTATCTTGGACTCATTTATAATTGAAAAAAATCTGTTGAGTACGCGCCAATATGGATTTCGAAAGGGTATAGGAACAAGTGATGCTATCTTTGAATTTTCTAAAGAAATTTACAACTCAAGAAACCGGGGACTTAATATGGCTGCAATCTTCGTTGACCTCAAAAAGGCCTTTGATTCCGTACCACATGACCTTCTAGTTAAAAAACTTAGTACTGAACATAAACTACCTTTAAATATTGTTAATTGGATAAAAAATTATTTAGAAAACAGGTCCCAGAGGGTAAAAATCAATAACAGTTTTTCTGGTGTCCAAGCAGTACAATTCGGGGTCCCACAAGGGTCAGTTTTAGGACCAATCTTATTTAATTTATTTATTAATAGTATGTGTAATAGTCCGAATATTGGCCAGCATTTGCAGTACGCCGATGATTTAGTCTTATTTAGTGTAAATCGTTCGTCAGAAATTGTTAAAAAGGAGTTGCAATTGTCCATGAATGAAATAGTTAGATGGTGCAACACGAGTGGAATGACCATTAATAAAAATAAAACTAAAAGTATGTGGTTTGTGCCCGATAATCGTTTAACTTATTTAGATAAATTAGATATTGTATGCGATGGAGCAACTCTTGAAACAGTGACTCATTATAAGTATTTGGGAGTTATTATGGACACTGGCCTAAACTTTAAAAAACATATAAATGAAGTGAACAAAAATGCTAGTAATAGATTATTTAGATTAGGTAAGATCAGGAAATATTTAGACAAATGTACTGCTAAACAGATTTACACAACTATAATCCGACCTACGTTGGAATATTGCTCGTTCCTAATCGACGGATCTAATCAAGACCTCATCAATAAATTACAGATTACCCAAAACAGAGCACTCCGTACAATAAAAAAGGATTGGAATATTTATCAAAATATAGAAGCACTACATAATGAAATAGGAATAGATTACCTGGATAGTAGACGCAATATACAGTTATTAAATATGATGCACAAACAGGCCCTAAACCATGACAACTTGGATCATAGAGACCGTAATACTCGAAGTAAAAATAAGGTATGCTTGAAAACGGAAAGAGTATTTAGTAGTAAATATTATAGAGCTCCTTCTTATCGTGGTTTGCAATTATGGAATGAGCTTGACCAATCTACCCAACATACGAAAGAACACAATGAGTTCAAGAAGCTCGTTAAGAGTAAATATTCGAGATATGATTGGCGTTGAAAATATTTCTTTTGAATGGTGGAGTACATACTTACACTTCATCTTTTCATCATCACCATAAATTCCATTATATATTTGTATATTTATAAGTATTTATGTTGGACTTTCCTTTATGTGTCTTAAATCTTATGAGATCCCACGCAATTGTAAATGCAGTGGAAGATCTTACTCAATGTAAGAACCGTTTTTTGCTGAATAAAAAAAAAAAAAACCAAAAAAAAAAAACATGAAGATATTTCTAGCCCTGGCAATGCTTATGCCACTTGTAAAAAAAGTGAAAATAAAGGATTACTGGACGACCGTACGGGAGTTGACAACCCCCTATTTCTCCACTGTCATGACTCGTGATCGCTTTATACAAATCCTACGGTGAGTTCGATGTCAATATCTTCAATTCATTTACTATTACTTCCATACGTTGACACCTGACATTATATATACTGGAATAAACCTCAGAGTCCCAGCTTTGCTCCCACCTACTTCCCTGATCGTTTATCTAACGTTAAAAGTCCATACGAATTGATTTTCAAATCGACATCTAATGCTGTCACTGCCGTGTCAACCCCCCTAAGCAGTAGACGCTATGTTGAAGCAAGTCAAAATATGAACCGCGTAAGGCGCAACAGTTATATTCGATCATCAAGTTAATTCTAGTTCAAAATGTAAAATATTATACGGGAACAAACCTCAGAGTGTGGGGAATATCCTCGTATAAGTCACTTTTCATATATTTAATGTTAAATCCTTGTGCGATATGATTTCCTAACTCGCCAAGATTTGCTTGTTGTAGTCTGCGTCTCCCCCCACCACTGAATAGACAGCCCGGTTCGATGTCAATATCTTCAATTCATTTACTATTACTTCCACACGTTGACACCTGACATTATATATACTGGAATAAACCTCAGAGTCCCAGCTTTGCTCCTATATAGCTACCTGATCGTATATATAACGTTAAAAGTCCATACGAATTGATTCTCAAATCGACCTATTTCCCTGTCTGTGCCGTGTCAACCACCCTCCGCAGTTGACACCATGTTGAAGCAAGTCAAAATATGAACCGCGTAAGGCGCAACGGTTAAATTCGATCATCATGTTAATTCTCGATCAAAATGTAAAATATCATACGGGAACAAACCTCAGAGTGTGGGGAATATCCTCGTATAAGTCACTGTTCATATATTTAATGTTAAATCCTTGTGCGATATGATTTTCTAACTCGCCTACTTTGCCAAGTCTTTCCCTACCCACACAGCTTAGTGCGTAGTTCGATGTGGGTTATGTTTTATTTATTTTCTATTTATTGAACCGTTTAAACTTTATGAAATTCATATAGGAACAAACCTTAGAGTGAGAAGATTCGTTATATATATGTCTCCATTAATTTCCTGAAGGTTTAAACCTTGTGCGAGATCATTTTCTACATGTTGTCTTGACACTGCGGTGAAGGGAGTTGCTGGATTTGAAAGTGCCGACCACAAACACGCCATGCTGGGGCGAAGCCACATTTCCAACTCCTTGGTGAGATCAGCTTGTACAGATCAACCAAAGAATATTATTATGTTAATATCACAGGAGACAGAATCAGCAGGCTTTTCTTTTCCTTCCAGTATAATCCAATAGCGATGTCATAACGTCTTGTAGGGGTAAATCGACCAAATCCTGGGCAAGGTGATGGCTAAACAACTCGGCTTTCGTAGTATTGGCTTCATTCACACCGCACTGCGTAGAATGTCAATAGATTTTGCGCCTTGGTAAATGTCCATTTTCTCCCGTTATTTAGCGTCTATATGAATAAACCAGACACTGCCAGAATCGTGAAGAATTGTAGAATATTCCCAGGGTGATGATTAATGATGTCAATGCATTTTGTATGGGTGACACACCAGCAAAGTTATAACTCTCCAGAACCGCACCTTCGCAGCCTGGCGTTGTCAATATAAACTACTGGCACAGTTATTTTTCGATCGATGTCTCAACTTGTTCCAGGCCGTACGGGTTGATCTGCAGGCTATTTCTCCAAAATAACGACCCACACACATAGGGAATATATATATATTGCTCCTCTTCCGCTGGCAGATTAATATTTGAATAATCCAATATATAAATCCAGGTTCAAAGACATAAGATGCTTGCCAGCATCTGTGCCCTTGCGGGCACCATTTTTTTGGGTTTGAATCTTGTCCAGTTACCCATACTTATTTCTGGAGTTTCTCTATTATTCTTTATATATACCATACCAAATTCTCAGAGGAGTTAGAATATAGTCATAGGAAGACAACAGTGTCAACAAGTTTTATTGTTATTTACCATCAATTCGATTAAACAAATATTTCTAACCAGACATCGTGGCGCCGACCGAGATTTGGGCCGGAAGTGTATATAGGCCCGCCCCCACGCGAGTGATATCAGCATTGTTACCCGGTGTGTTCGCGCGCTCGCTGGGATGGGGGCCCGCCGCTAAAGGGTTAACTATGTTGAAAAGTTTTCTAACGATCATATTTATTGCTTAAATCTAAAAATAAGTGAGTAATAAATACAACATTACCATGATTTCGATCTGGCCGTATTCTCCTTGTAGTTGACGCTACCCAATATTACTACGCATCAACTACGCGGAGAATACGGCCACTCAGATCAAAATCATGGTAATATTGTGTATTTATGCGGCTACCTTGACATTGACTGTGCTTACTTCACTCTCACAGCAGAGATTCCGCGCGCTATACCGCGAAAGATCTGCTAGGAGAGTGCTTGTACAATATTCGATTGATAGCCCGATGTCTCAAATTCAAAGGCCGCTATCTTCGGAACCGTGAAACTGTTCTTCTTCATATTTAGTAGGATTATAGGTTATATGTACTCCTTACTCGTGTTAAAATTTCATTGCTTAATTCCTACGGGAAGTGGTAAAATCCTCTATATACGCACAGTGAGTTAGACTTGCAGTACTGTCTAAGTTTGATAGAACCTAAGACAATTCTATACTTGTCGTCAGAGCCGACAATTTGAGCTCAGATCGTAGGCTGCAGGCTACGACACCGTCTATAGCACGGCGGCCATTTTGTATCACCAAATAATGTCTTGGTCTCAAGGGACGATCTTAGGTCATCGTGGATCGACGATATCGTGACTAAAAAACAAGGCCCTGGATATATTAATGGTCGCCACATGTGTCAACATTGTGCAAACGGGGAGGGGGGTTGGTAACCGCATAATGACAATGACACACCTAAAAGAAGCAATGGCACTACTAAACAGAGTCTTGGGGAAATGCTGGTTGTTCAACCCCATCTAGAACTTCTGCAAAAACGTCTATAGAAGCGATTTGGTGTCTGCTAGGAAGCAGATGGTCGTAGTGTTCGGAGAGATTTGTTTTGGGTCTTTATTATCGCTCAACACCCTTGATCTCCATTCAGGGGTGACCAGCCGTTCTATATGTTAATCGGCGAGGAACTTTGCAGTTAGGGAACCAGCGAGGAAGACTGAAAAAAAAGGCTGGACTTGAGAATCAGCCAAACTCCACTGGAAAACTACCTCTGAATACAAAGTTATAACCTAAGGGGGTAAAAGTGCAGATCAGGGGCCTCCAAGCTTATAACATAGGGAATGCACTGGGTAGCCTACGATCTTTCGGCGTTTTCGAACCAAACTATATATATCTTAACCAGGGAAAAGGCCAGAATCTGAATCTCCAAATATGAATTGCCAAACTACAATGTTATTTACCTGGAAATAACCGTTATTTCCACAGGGATGGGTTGGAGAACATAAACATTAGTAACTTTTTTGTCATTTCTAAAGGGCCGGATCTATTTTCATAAGCTGGTTCCTGGCAAAACCTGTGTTTTCCCTTTTTCCCAGGTTAAGGCAAACCCTAAACCTTACCCTATTTTAGGGTTAGGTTTAGGGCTAACCCTCACCCTTACCCTATTTTTGGGTAGGTTTAGGTTTAGGGTTAGGATTAGGGTTAGGTTAAGTGTTAGGTTTAGGGTTATGTTTTAGTGAGTGGTTTAGCTACGCATTGATATAAGTTAACACTGAAATGGCGCCGTTTATGAAAAATCGGAATTACGATTTTCTTGACCCATCACGGCGAAAATAACAGTTAGTTTTAGGTAAATAACCTTGTATTTTGGTAATTAATATGTCCTGATTCCGATTCTAGCTTTTTTATTGCGTTATAATCGATGATTTCGTTCGAAAACGGCGAAAGATCGTCGGGTATCGGGCCCGCAAAGTGCAATTCCCTATGTAATAAGCTAGAGGCCACGGATCTGCACTTTTACCCATTAGGGCAAGCTGTATATCTTTATCGATTCTATATGTGTCAGAGTATGCGCAGTATGAAATGACGACCCCGGTGGAGGGCTCTATGCCAGAGGAAGCCGGCCATGTATGGGACAGGGCCGGGTTCACTGGCTAATCCCGACTGGACCAGGTAAAGTATTCACCCCTGATCTCCATTCAGGGCCTGGTACACTGGCTACGACTGGACGTGCTCTAATAGTTCATATACATATAGGTTGGAGAGTTGCCCGACAATTTGAACTTCTATAAACGACAATCTATTGAAGCTTGTGACTAAGGAGGATCAAGATAATGACTATTGCTGGTGATGATATGTCTTTAAATAAGACATCATGAATAGATCTTTTCCATTCCTACCACTATCATAAAAACTCAGGTATGAATCTTTTATATTAACACCAACAAGATTGTGTTAGAAGTAAAAGTACGCAACTCACTTGCACTTGTACACCTTGAATCTTTGAGTGATAGTACCCAGATCTTCCCCCGTGCAACCTGTTGGTCAAAATCCGAAAAGGTTTACAGTTTGACTGTTTCCTAGCCGTCTCTAGTCGTACAAACCAGTCATTGGCCTCGAGTCACTAGCCTGGTCCGTGGCAGATCGAAGCACGTTATCAGACTGATGTATATTTGGCACAGTAGACTTTCGTCAAACACTCACATTCTCCCAGCAGGTTAGAGTTCCGATAGGCATGCAGAGAAACCAATCTCTGCTGGGAGAGGAGGTTATATTTCTAGACTGGTTCCCTGTCCAAATGAAATAAGGGACTTGTAACTACTTCATACATAATGCTATAAAGACCTTGAACTGACAGTCAGTCCGCCTCTCTTGGCTCTACATAGACTTGGTCAAGTCTTTTTTTCTTCTCTCTTTTTATCATGTCATAAGATCCAGGCATTACATTTGGTTTTCAATCCTGGCTCGATCACAACCAAAATATGTCAATTTAAAAGTGTTACAATCAAATCCAGGTTAAGAGAGTTATGAATTAAATAATCACACCATTACATTATCACCCCATACATAAATCCAGGCAGTAACCCCTAAGACATTGTATTATTTTCTAATACTAGAGATTTACTACCTCCAGTGCTTTATTCTGAAGAATACTGCTGCTGAATGATTAACAGAAATCCTGTTGTACTGGCTGTAAGGAAGATATAACTGCAGGCCTAATACAAGTCCAGATGAAATAAATGAAATAAAAAGAAAAGGATACAAGGAGTGATGCTAGTCTAGGCTATACAGTCTCAGACGGCTTTACAGTTATCACACGGGGTGTCCGTTAGGCGGGGTTCTACTGTATATCATTATGCCTGTGGCAGTATATCCTATACATACTGCCTGCTCCTAACAAGGCAGTATGTATACCCATACATGATGTAGGTGGTGTACGGGGTACGTGATCACCTGACATTAAAGCTTATATAAAGCAATTAGGCTAGGTTAATTAATTCTAAAAGCTAGGCTCCACCTAGCCTGGAAGCCTGGCCTAGTTAGACTATAGGCCAGGTAACGGGTTCCATTTTTATGGTGCATTGTTGGTAACGCTGTTGCATTGTGGGATTGCGCCACCTTAGCCTGTAGTGCGGCCACCACTCACCAGACGGCATACCTGTGCCAGCCTCTAACACTTTAGAATCAAGGAATAGAGGGAAACTATGTTCCGGTGGGAATAAGTCAAAGTTACGAGGTAAGGCTTGGAAAAATTACTGCCCAAGGCAGAGCCGCGGGCAGTAATTTTTCCAAGCTTTACTGAGTAACTTTGACTTATTTCCACTGGTACATGGTTTCCCTATTCCTATATACCTAAAATTGTCGGCTAATATCGATAAAAACCGAATGTCTCTGAACGTCAACTTGGGCAGTAAACGTCAGCCTGGGCAGTAAACGTCAACCTGGGCAGTAACTTCAACCTGGGCAGTAAACAAAAGTTATTCCACCCCCAGCAACGTTAACCCTTTAAGGACGGGTGGGTGCGGCCGTGTTACCCCTTTGAGGACGGGTGCTGGTGTCTGTGTATACCGCTAGGGGACGGGGACCTAGGTGTCAGAACCCATAATTTGAGGGTATAATCACGTAGTATAATGCGTCATCCTTGATATTATTTGTTCTCTCACTAGAAATACATAATACGATATCAGAACTATATTCTGTAAAAATTTGATGTTCATTGATAAATTATTTCTTTATCAAAAATGATTTTATCTATTTTGGAGAAATGATGCCTTGAGGCATCATTCGGCCTGGGCCGGTTGATGCCTCAAGGCATCATTCGGCCTGGACCGGTTGATGCCTCAAGGCATCATTTGTCCTTAAAGGGTTAAGTAATCATAGGTTGTTCGCTCATAGGTATATAGGAATTATTATTATACTTATTACTGTACCTGAAAGCGTTATGACCAAGGCTTTAGTGGGATATATAGTTTTCTAGGGCTATATTAGATTTTTTTCAAAATTAGAGACCAAAAACCTCCGATTTTCAGCTCGAGTGAAATTGGCCAAGACAGAACTGTCAATAACTCTCTACATTATAAAGTGAGCAATATATTCAAGAGTGCAAATGACAAGTAGACCTACCAAGATATAGCCATTAATCACTTTTGTTCATGCATATTACCAATCTAGTATTTACAATATATTTTTTTTATTTGATGAATGACGACCTACGACCCCATAGCCCTAATGTTATCTGTAAACCAAGTCGACTTACAGTCGAGCGGGAGACGTACACTGCACCACTCAAGCGCTGCAGTGTGATCTGTTCTCGTGAGACATCGGCGCGAGAGCTGGCGAGTTGAAGGTCGTGCTAGCGTGACGTCAGAACCCGTTACCTGCCCCTTATTCATATGGGCAGGGAACCAGTCTAGGCTCCACCCAACACATGCGCAGAGGCTGTGTTGAGTGGAGCCACGGGACCATTCTGTTTAGAAACTCTCCGAGCAGTATTCTCGGACTTTGTAGTAATTTATACTTGGAGAGTTGAGACTGTGAGAATAGACACATCGCCAGTACCAAGGCTGAGGAGAACACATTACATAGAATATAATTAGTGTAAGTTCAATAATCAAAACTAATTAATTATCAACACAAGTATTTACACAGGATGGTGTTAGTGTGTGTTGCACACTTTCTTATTATATGTATACAAACTGAGAGAGAGATGTATGTATCTGAGAGAGTGTGTGACTATGTCAGTGTGGGACTAAGTCAGTTTGTACCATACAGTGCATGTCTTTACTAGCCTCTGTGTGTAAAACCTCACATACACAGAGTTATACAGTATAATGATCCACACTCAATCTATAACTTATAAGGTATTACTTATCATACTCACTCTAACAATATGTCATGTTGTATGCCATGTTGTGTATGTTACAAGCTTCCCAGTAATGTGCAAAAGTGTAATGACTGGATATCAAGGTAGTATCACGATCCAAAATATCGATATGTAAAACATACAGATTATATCCTGACGGACCAAGCTGGCTGAATGGCGTGCTGCGTGAGGCAATCCCCTTGGTTACGATCAATATGGGTAGCCCCCATGCGGCAGGCACGTAGCCAGCATATGAACCTGATCTCGATGTACTCGACTCAGTCCAGTCAGCGTAGCACATTGTAAAACCATCTGCAATAAAGCTTGTAAGGGGACGAAGCCTTGAATTCATTCATTCAGCTTACTATTTGCAACAGATAGTAACACTGGTGGAGAACTCCTAAGACTACTGGTAAACATCTCCCACAAGCGGGCAAAACATTGCTAAAGCAACATCACTTAGCACCCATGCCAGACAAGCCAAGCCTACGATGGTCAGTTAGAAAAGAAAGACCAAATGCGTCATCACAACAACCAGCGGCAACACAACAGCCACCAGCTGCCAATGACGTCAATGATATCAAGCCGTCCGATAAAGCAGACACCTTCGAGGCACATTCCCAGCAGTTTGACAGACTAGCACCACTGAGGTGCTATACCCGAAACTGCCGCCGCTCCACGGGGACGACACCGTTATCCTGCTTGACGAGACTCAGCCAGAAGTCCCGGTTGACCAGCCGACCGACAATACCAACACAGACATGGCAGACCTGGACAGCATCCGTTTCGAGATGTCTGAACAAAAGAAACTCATGAGAGACTGTCCACGGAGAACGCCAAGTTAAAGTGATCCCCGCAGCATTGGCCCCTAACATGAACATTCCGGCCCCACACACTGACTCATCATACCCCCGACCTGCGCCCTCTCATGGTGGGCACACGCACACCATGTATAAAGCACCAGAACCGTTCTCTGGCCCATCCGCCTGCAGGTGAGCACAATCATTTGTGCACGACTTCAGGTTCTACTCTGACCGCGAGTATGTGCATGCCTCACCATCAGACCGAGTCTGTGCCATGTACGGCTATCTTCGTGGGAAGGCCGCCAACTGGTATTCCACACATGTGATCGGCACCAATTTGACCAACACCCCTGATGCTGTGTTTCACCAGTTCTGTGAATATTTTGCAGAAGTCAACAGCGAGGCGTACAGGGAGAGACACCAACAGGACGATGAGCCAGTGGCCAAATATATCGACAACATGGCTCTGCTCCTCACCACCTCCACCCTGTGCGAGACCGCTAAGCTTGACGTGATAATCAATGGCCTATCACCTTCTCTTGCTGGCATTGTGTGCCAACTCACAGAGACAGCGCGCATCCAGCAGGAAATCATGAGATGTAAGACAGCTGACATCTCAGCAGAGCTCATACAGCTCACGTTGAACTATGTCAGACAACCGTCGAGCCAGCGAGAAAGATCGGTCAGTAGAAACCGCTCGTATCAACGCGGTCAGCCCAACCATCAAAGCCGTCACGACTCGAGAGGCAGGGATTCCTCCAGGCAGCAGTACGCACCACACAGTCGCAAACAGTCGCGCGACCACGATCAACAGCACTATTTGCCCTACAGAGAGTCCTCAAAAGACATAAGGCCCCCCCCTCCAGAGATCGCAACATGACCAACGATCCACCTTTAGCGACAGAGACGATCGCAACGCCAGACCGCAATCACGCGACTACAGTCGGCGCAACTACAGTCTGAAAGTTATTGATACGCTTAATTAATGGTTGCATCAACATTGATTTCCCCCCAATAACTGTTCCAGCTCTAGTCGATACAGGAGCAACAGTCTCCTTCATTTTAAAAAACCTGCTTCACAGACTGAAATAAACAGGTTACGTAAAGGCAACACAGAAAATACACGACAACAAAGTCTATCACATTCGGCAAGCAGCTTTAATTAGCTTCAAAATTCAAAATCACACATACACCTTCCATTTCAGAGTTTTACCCTAGCTAAGCAGACCACTAATCCTAGGGATAGACTTTATACTTCGGCTGAAGCAGCCATCAGTTACTGTTAAAACACCGCCCCCAAAGAACACCCTATCAGATCACTATCAACACTAACCCAACCTCTCCTCTCTCGGAAACAATTTGCTCAGCCAAAATCAATGCAGCTCAAAGCTTGAGCCACACTGTCAGCACAACTGAGAGGTACGTGCTGAACTCTAGAGTGCTAACTAAACATGCATTAGTAACGCCTGGATCATGCAATCGTATCCCTGTGATTCTCTTTAAACCCTTCAGCAAACATGTCACGCTACCTAGAGGCTCAATGTTAGGTCTCTACTCCATAGCGGACCCTGACGACTTTTAGTCTACCACACACCGCTCAGTTTCTGAAGCGGAACCCCCAATCAATCTCCCCACACAATAAGACACTCCTACTCCAAACAAATTAAAATACACTCTTTCAAGCTGGCTCACAAAGGAAAATTTTCCCCAAGAGATACCACTGCGAAAACAGTTCTGTAACAACGGGAAAGTTTTTTACTATTAAAGAGATAGCTTCAGTCCTCGAGCAAAACAAGGATGTGTTTGTCTCAACAGACAGTGTCATTGGTTTAAAGACGGACTCAACAGTGTCCATCGAACTAAAGGAGCATGCTATGCCGGTATCTAAACCTCAATGCCGCACCACCTCACAGAAACAAAAGTTCATAGACGAGCTCCTTAGGCGCCAGGCAAAGCAAGGCATCATAGAGGAAGTACACGACCCGTCTGAATGGAATTCTCCCGTCTTCTTGGCCCAAAAGCCTAATTTGCAAGATAAAAAAGGCGTGGAGAAATACCGCAGAGTGGTCGACCTCAGAGAGCTCAATTTCCAAATCACCACCCACTCCTATTCTTTCCCATGCGCAGATGATATCACATAGACAGTTGGAAACTCTCAATCAAAATTGTTCTCCAAATTAGACATTTACAGTGCTTACCATCAAATACCGCTAGATGCCTCATCTAGGCACCTCACTTCGTTCTCCAGTTTCGGTAAATGTTGGAGATTCAAGGTTTTACTGATGGAACGGTCTATTTCGGTGAAATTCTTTCAAAATTGTGTAGACCAGCTGCTGCGCACCGTTTAATTCTGCTGCTTACATTGATGATATAGCAGTCTATTCGCTAACTTGGTCACAACACCTCAAAGACCTGGATGAAGTCGAGTTTTTTTTAGTATGTTTATTAATACTGATAATTAATACTCAGCAGTGCGTCCACTGGTTTCCATGTATTATCAGTCATGCTGGTTACATTTTCTTTGTGTTGTTTCATTCAGATTGTAGACATAGTAGCACATACATATACAATGAACTATATAAAAAAGAAATAAATATAAATGGGCTCACAGTCAACATCCAAGATTTGATCAATACTCTGGTGATCAGAGGACCACAAATACACGCTGCTGCATAGATTACTAGTATAGAATGATTGACTTTACTCCATTTGCCAGGGTCCTCTGGTGACTGTCTGACAGATAACTATTAAACAATTTTAATAGACTTCCGCAAAGCCCCATAGAACCCTGTTTTGAAGCAGTATATTGTGGTTAATAGTATCAAAGGCTTTGCGGAAGTCCATAAAAGCACAGAGTGTGTTTTTTTGTCATTTACTGCCTCAGCCATACACAGTCATGCACACCAGTTTTGCCACTGCATCCATGGTTGAAAAACAAGACTTGAAGCCCATTTACGTGTCACTTATAATCTTATGCAAATTCACAAATGAGACCACTCTTGAGTGAACTACTTTTTCAAGTATCTTCCCTGGAAGAGGAAGGAGAGACACCGGACGTAAGATATTGAACTATTCCCTTCTTTCTTTTAACAGTATCACAAGTGCCTCCTTCCACTTTCCAGGGAAGACGCCCGTATCCATTGAAAATTTAACAGATAAGTGAACTGATGAATCAGTGATCTTAGTGCGTCTTTTAAATAACGGGAAGAAATTCCCTCTATTGGTGATGATTTTGTGATGCATATCTCTTTCAATAATTTGTCAATCTCCTCAATGTTAGTATACATCCTATGTAAAGTAGCAGCATTTTTTGGTAGGTTGTTTACCTTCGGCTAGTTTGGGACCTATGTTAATAAAAAATGAGTTAATGTAATCAGCAGTTTTTTCAGTTTCCACCTCAGTATCCTCCTGTTTCAGTATAATATTTGTATATTTCTTTCTGTTGTCACTGGTGTACATTGATAACAAATTCCCAAATTTTTTATTGTCACTTTTGTTCGTTTCCAGTGAATCTTTTATGAAATTACTCTTGGCATTTTGTATTTGCCTGTTTGTCATGTTTCTGGCCTCCCTTGCAAGACACCAGTTTTCAGATGTATTTGTTTTCCTTGCTTTTTTCATTAATCAGTCCTTATCTTTTATTAATTCCAGCACTTCGTTAGTTAACCATATTTCTTTTTTTTCTTTGACCGTCTAAGTCTTATGGGAGAGTGTTTGTCTAATTCATGGGTTATTAACCCTTTGGCGCCGGGTGATCGCCACACGTGGCCGGATGATGCCTTAAGGCATCGCCGTGTGTGGCCGGATGATGCCTTAAGGCATCATTTTCTAAGACTTACAAAATCAAGTTTAGGTGTAATAACTTTGTCAATAATTGATGAATAATGATGAAATTTTCACAGAATGTTGGTATAACATTACCGTTAGGATTTTGAAATACTCATAAAATAATATTAAGGATCACGTGTTTTATCACGTGATCAAACAGTTAAATTATCACAATTGGCCTGGAAAGACCCGTCCCCTGGCAGTATACTCTAACACCATACCCGGCCTTATAGACATTGCTTTGTCAGAGGTGCCCGGTGTGAAAGGGTTAAATCTAATAGTAGTGTTAAAACTCTTTATCAAAGGGAACGTCAAACTAAGAAGCCAAAATGTGAATTTGGAGCTTCTGAAATAGACTTCCTCGGTTACAGAATATCTAGGGATGGCCTGTCACCCTCGCCAGAAAAGGTGGCCCCTATAGCCACCTACCCAGCCCCTAAAACTGTATACCAGGTTAGAGCATTTAACGGTCTTGCCAACTTTTATAAACGTTTCATCAAAAACTTCTCTATCATCATGCAACCCCTATATGACCTAACCAAATTCAAATGGACCGCTACCCATCAGCTTGCGTTCGATACCATCAGAAAGGCAATTTGTGAAGAAGCAACACTGAAGTTCCCAAATTACGATAAACCCTTCAACATCTTTACAGACGCAAGCCTAACCGGCTGCGGTTGTGTCATAACTCAAGAAGACGCAACAGGGTCCGATAGAATTCGCCGGTTGAGCATTCACGGCGATGCAAACCAGGTACCACACAACGGACAGAGAATGTCTCGGCATCATTTATGCCGTCAAAAAGTTCAAACACTACCTGGAAGACGCGAACTTCACACTTTTCACGGATCACGCAGCACTGATAACCCTATTCTCCCGCAAGGAAGCGACTCTAAATATGCGTAGGGCCTGATGGCTTGACGCAGTCATGTCATTTAACATGACTGTCAAATACATCACCGGCAAGGCAAACATACCCGCTGACGTCGTCAGTTGCATATCTTACCCTCCCTCCAATTCAGAACCTTCCCCCTCCATCCCCATAAACAAGGTGATATTGCCAGAAAAATGTGTGTGCTTCTCCAGCACAAGTATCACCCGCACTTTCAACCATGACCAACCAACAAGTCATGACCCAATCCTCCTCAACAAACCCATTCTAATTCTAAAGAATGCCCCACAAACTAAGAAGTCCCATAACAAAAGAATTCCGAAACCCAAACCCAGCACAGAAGATAACTTTCACGTGTTAGCTGTTGCCACCAGGCACGGCGCGCGCAAGGCACCGCCCCCTGCCCCAGCCCCCACCTCACCCCCCACTCCAGCTGTGGCACGTGTCAAAGCACCCCGCCTTCACACCCCAATAGCACATGCTAGAGCATCAAAGAGACAAAAGCAGATCTACCCCCAGTTCACATCTATAGCCAACATGGCACTAACATGTCTTCTCTCTCTTTTCCCTTCTGAACCCAGTCAGATCAAAGATGTGCAATCTAAAGACACCTTCTGTCTCCCAGTCTACGATTATATAACTAAACACACTCTTCCTCTAGATCAAACTCTAAGCAGATAGATCCTTTTGACATATGACCAGTTCATTGTTTTCCAAGGTATACTGTTTAGAGCCACTAACTTTAAAAGCAATTCCACACCACCTAGCTTTCAAATAGTAGTCCCTCAAACTTACTCCCAAGATGTTATCAAATCCATTCATGATAGCCCACTTGGTGGACACTTGGGACTACCATGCACTTTCCCCTCAATCTCTCGATCTTTCTATTGGCCAACTTCATTTTCAGACACAAGAGACTACATAGCCACATGCCATAATTGCCTAACATCAAAACACATTCCAAAGAAATTCACACCCCCACTCACACTCAGAGACCCCACACCAACTACATTTACACACATTTCGATGGACACCATCGGCCCTCTACACACATCCACAACAGGTTCAAAATATATACAGGTAGTCGTTTGCTATGCATCCCGCTACATGATAGCTTGGGCCACAAACAGCATCAATGCAGCACAAACGACCCAAGAACTGTTCAATAAAGTATTTTGCATACATGGTATCCCCTCCCATATATACACAGACAATGGTTCAACTTTCACTTCCAGCACTTTCAAAACCTATTGTAATGCACTAAGAATTCATCAAAAACACAGCAGCACATACCACTAGCGTACCCAAGGCCTAGTGGAATGCTACAAGCTTCCATTCAAGCATGCCTAAGAACGTTTGTGGATTCCTCACAAAATGACTGGCCTTCGTTTTTGCAAGCTATTGTTTTCAGCTTAACTTCCTCAGCTTCTAACATGGTAGTATTCGGAAAAACAGCACCCCTTCCAGTTGAAAATTCAAACATACTCCCATGAAAACCAGTTTTCCAAACGTAAGATCACTAATGCCAACATGGCTCACCCTGACAACCGTGATCAGCAGGACTCAACATAGGACACCAACATAACATATTATGCAACACAGCACACACCACACCACCCACCAATCAACATCTTACATAACAAGGCATGTTACATGCTGCCCGGCATTCACAGAACAAACACACAAGATTGCGACCGGTACACGTCGCATGGTTACTGTTTGCGCCAAACAATGGCGTCGAACAGCTTGACATTGCGTAAGGTGACGGATGAACACCACTCAACCTCAGGATTTAGGCAAACCCTCATAATGAGGTGTGCACAAGTTGCGTCATGGATCAATGCGTAGGCGATATTGTGACCAGCTGCCCTAATCAACCAGGATTCATTGGCGTCCATAGTTACGGGATCCTGTCAGGACCCGTAGGTTGTTGCGTCAGAACCCCTGCTGTGAGTATGCATCGTCAAGGCACGCACCTCCACAGAAGCTCGATGAGCGGAACAGGCTTACTTAGTCAAGTGCATAGCTCCCACTTCGACTCCCGCCTCCGCCATCAAAGCACACTGACAAGACCGCAAAGAGATCAAAAGACTCCGTGAACTGACGAAAATGGCACTCCTGGCCTTAGCGGCGATATTAAGGTTGGTCACAAGCCCATTCCACAGCTTTGATTCTGCCCGACGAGGTGTGTCTCAGGTTAACACTGTCTTTGCTTCATCACGAAGCCTTACAACATATTTCTAAGCAGCATAATGATTTCCTAATGACTTTCGACTTCAATTGCATCTCAGTTATATTACACTTACACCAAACACCCAACTCTTTTCAGTGTACTACACTACTCATGGGCACTGGACTAGGTTATCTCAAGACCAAACTTGGGATCACCTTCCACAAGTTGCCAAAAACATTGTTAACAGGCCATAGACAAGCCTCCCTGGGCCCTGTTGTTTAGTGACGACCATCGTTACGGGCAACCCGTTTTTGCTGTCAGTGTACTATAGTCGCGATAGTTTAGGAGGTAGGGTAACTATCACTGCTCTAAGAGACTTAGGGTAGTCTGAGGTGTGCTATAGTCACGAGACATGTAAGGTCACGTGGGTACATTTGTCTCCCAAACTGTCTTAGACCTAAGACATCTATGGACATATCGTACACAATGCGCAACTTCACTTCCTGTGAGAATTAAGCAATGAAATTTTAACACGAGTAAGGTATACATATAACCTATAATCGTCTCAAATATGAAGAAAATCGGCCCCACCGTCCCAAAGCCATCGGTGTTTGAATTTCGTCATAGCAAATGCTGCTCACGTGGCCAGTGTAGCTTTACCCTCATGTGATCTAATTTACTTCACTCTCCCAGCAGAGATTCCGCGCTCAATACCGCGAAAGATCTGCTAGGAGAGTGCATGTACGATATCCGATTATAGCCCGACGTTTCAAATTCAAACGCCGATATCTTCAGAACTTTTTTTGTTTTGTTTTTGCAAACTCTTTATTGCTTTCGGTCCGACGGACGGTTGTTCCAGGCAATACAAAAATGTGAAGATGACATTTATGGTATATACAATGTTGATGTTGATGACGCATATAGCGCCTCCTCCAGCTTCTTAACCTATAAGTTCGACCAAGTGGTTCGTATCAGATACATATCAGTTATATTCTTATACATTTAAATGAGTCATTTTATAATTTGTAACACAAACTTAACTACGTTGAACATTTGGGAAATGATTGTGTGTATATACATTCCAGTGCTTACATTGTGTGACACACGGTGTCATGGAATAAATAAACCGATACATCTGCATTGCTTATTGTTCTTGCATGAGTTTGTTCATCACTATCATCTTATATACTCTTTTTGAGGTCTCTAACTGTTTTTCTTTTGATAGACTGTTCCATAAAGTGATTCCCTTATAAACACATGATTTTTAAAATTTTTCTTTTCTCGGTCTTGGTAAGTAGATTTGTACTTTTTCTTGTTGTCTAGTTATTCTCCGGTCCTCACCTGTATAGTTATTACATATATTTATCATGCCGGTTATATATAATCTTCTTATAATACCTGCCAATAATACATTTCTCCGTACATCTGGATGTTGGATCTTACATTTTTCCATTAGCTCTTTATTACTTATAAATCTATCACCTTGAAAGGCTTCTCGGCCTATAGCAGTTCTTAATGCCCTTAGGATTCCAACATTCAATTTGGTTCTTATTTGTTTATTTGCACTGTTCAACAAAAATGAGCAGTGGTCTACTACCGGGAGTGAGCAGGTTTTCAGAATCTGAAGAGCAGTGGCCTTGTTTATATTCCGTCTAATTCGTCTGAATATACAATTCTTGTCATTTATACTCCTTAACAACCGTTCACCATGCTTATTAAAATTTAAGTCACAATCGAATATGGCCCCTAGATAGTTAATATCATTACAACATTCTACTTGAACATTGTTGATAAGCAACAATCGTCTTTTTCCTATCTTAATCTTAGTTTTTGAACCATGATAAACTAGTTTAGTTTTTTTCACATTGATACTCAGTTTGTTTGCAGTGTACCATTGGTTAAGGGCTGCCATTACATGTTCCATGTTGTTTTCAGCCTCTTTAAGGTTTGGGTGTGTGGAGATAACAACCAGATCATCAGCGTACATAATGGATTTATAATCAGGTATACAATTAGGTAAGTCGTTTATATAGACTAGAAAGAGCAGAGGGCCCAGTATGGAACCCTGTGGCACCCCTAGTTTTACATCGTTTTGTATAGAGTTCCTTTCACCGTATCTCGAATAACATTTTCTGTTGTTCAAATATGTCTCGAACCAGTTTATCAGCTTCGGTCCTATACCAGCTTCTGTTAATTTATGGAGCAAAATATTGTGATTGACGCAGTCGAACGCTTTCTTTATGTCTATAAACAAAGCTAAACTGATATTACCTACGTTGTCCGCCTCAAATAGATATTGACTTAATTTGAAGACAGCTCCTCCTGTGCTTCGACTTTTCCTAAAACCGAACTGTTTATCGTTGAAATAGTCTCTCCCTTCCAAAAAATTGTACAGTTGGTTATATATTACGCCCTTTAAAACTTTACCTGGTATGGGTAGGACACAGACAGGACGCCAATTTGTTATCTCAGATAAATCTCCCTGCTTAGGGAGGGGGGCAATTCTGCCCTCCTTCCAATCTTGAGGAAACTCGCTATGCGGTATCAGATTTTGTATGAGAGCGGTGAAATAGTCCACACAGTATATCAGATTCTTCTTTAGTAATTCACACTTGACATCGTTCATTCCAGACGATTTTTCGATATCTATCTTTTCCAATATCCTCTTTATTTCATCTATTGTTATCATATCTAAGTCAATTTCAAATCCTTCCCTATTTCTGTTATTTACGAATCGAAGTAACTGTGTGGGATCCAAAAAGGTGGCTAAGTTGCTTCCTATGGTACAAAAGAAATTGTTCACATATTCAGCGCATTCATCCATAGGGACCAGTTTTCCATCTTCTGTCTTAAATTGTTCGAAACTTTTTTCCTCATCTTGTGGATTGATTAACTTTTTTATTTGGTTCCAATATTTTTTCGGATTTTTTATGTTCCTCTTTAGGTTGTCTCCTATCAATTTCTTTTTTTGTTTTACCATGTCCTTTCCTATTTTTCTTTTCAATGTTATCATACGGTTTATTATTTCGATTTTATCCTCATCCGATAGAGTATTCCTTTTTCGTATTAATTTTCGACATAGTTTCCTTTTGATATCTATATTTCTTATAACAGTCGGAGTTAACTGAGTCCCCCCTTTGTATCTTACAATACTTTCTTTTAGTGGAGGTACTTCGTCTAAATATTGTGTAATTTCTGTTTTCCACGTTTCCCAATAAACATCCCCGCCTGGCCATACTGTGTCAAATTTTTGAAGTTCAGTTCTTACTTTCGTATTTAGGGTATTCTGTTCTACTCTTTTATATTTCCTTGCCCTGATAGTTTTCCTGACTAGCTGTTCCCTAGATTTCTTTTTGATAGCAAAAACTATCAGATGATCGCTGTGGTATATATCGAGCGTGCCGGAAGATTTGATGTATGATGCGTTCGTAATTATCGTGTCTATGCTAGAGCTATTGCCAATTCCTGGGTGCATAATGGTGTTAATGAGTCGTTTTAAGCCATGTCTACATATTACCTCCATAAGTTCTTTATTTCTGGGGTCCCTGCGTTTTCTAGAGTCTAGATTGATATCTCCTATCACCCATATTTCACTTTTTTCAAATCTTTTGTCTTTACAGATGCTGTTGACATACTCATTTAGACTGTTGGTATTGTATCCTGGCAGTCTGTGGATATTTACTATGGTCATTACTTTGTGTCCCGGTCTGGATACTTTTATTACAATCGACTCAATGGCCGGATTCATTAGTGAGACATCTTCGTAGAGTTTTGTGTCTGTTGCCCAATTATTCCCCACATAAATGCAAACCCCTCCCCCTTTACCTATTTTCCTATCGTTCCGTAATAACTTAAATCCTGGTAGATTAACAAAGGACGACGGTATACGATCCTTTAGTAACGACTCCGATATTCCGATAATATCAAATTTGTCTACCGCATTTTCCAAAAAGACCTTCTTACTCAATAAACTGCAAATGTTCCAGTGGCATATTTTAAACCCTTTATCTTTAGCAACTTGTAAATAATTATGCGTCATAATATCATACCTTTAATAATAAATGTCTCTGTACAATACAGGATTATATCATTTATATTCCATACACAATGTCTACATAAGTCAACAAACAGAACAAAACAGGTGCAAATTGAAATATATATACAACGCACATGGAACATTGTTGTTGAGGAGTGCCGAAGATAGTCCGCTCATGTTGGAGCGATATGTTGACCATCCTGAGTCTATGGATATGTGTAAGTAGTGCTCCCCGCCAGATTAGACTTTCTCGAACAGTTTCTTGTGTGCTCGTCACTCTCTTGTACTTCTTTGATCTTGTTCTTCTTCTTCACAATATCCATCAGTTCGTGGATCGATAGCGGGCGCGGTGATCATACTGTATCTTGTTATGCCCACGCGTAGGTGTAACAACGTCGCTCTTCAAAGTTTTTACATATGATGTGATCGTTATATGCACAGCGCAATACATCGCAGCCCATGTATGGAGAATGATTATCAATACTTAATTTAATCTAAGCATTTAACACATAAACAAGAGCGAGATATAACATAATATTTGTAATAGCTATGATATTTAAAAATACCCATAATATATCTTATGATATAATAAATAATGTATAATATATTTCCCTGCTCGTTACAAAATCTGGATACAGAATTTTCTACTAACTTACATTTCACTCGGTGTAGTAACAGGTTATCAATGTACAAAGATCACAATATGGCGGTTGTTCAGGTAAGACCATTCATTTCCCCTGTTCGACACACTATTACACCCATTACTCGAAGGCGTATTACCTTTTCCATACGCAACTTTCATATATAGACAAGATATAGATATAGATTGAGATGTGTCAATCTGATTCCAAGTCATATTTTCATTTCGATAACAGCTTACATCACAGATTCACATAAACAAGAGCGAGTTTCCATTAACGTATCTCAACAGGTAAAGATAATCAAATATATGGTCCTGTATAAGACATTGCTGATCATATATCAATACATAAAGGTGAGTATTTTGACCCAGTATGGAGCCAAACGTCCTCACGATTATATGAGCAGTTAGTCCAGTATGGAACTACTACTATCTATCTGTTATCATTCTCTTTGAGTGAAGCAGCTAGTCCGGTATGGAACTGCTACTATAGTTCTGTCATCCTTATCTATGGTGGCTAGGTATAGTCTTTGGTACGGCCCGGTATAGAACCGACCGGACTGAGTTTACTGGTGCGTGCCATTGATCTTGTTTTTGAAGAAAGCTTTTTCCAATTCGTTCGCTATCATCCGTTGTGCTTCTATGGTGGGGTGTGTACCATCCATGAGTCGTTGGTGCTTAGGTGGTTTGCGCCCTCCCTTGTTCTTGGGTTGGATTGGGTGGTCTAGGCGTGGCGTAATCATATTTGCCGACTTGTTCAAGATGTCAATCTGTACATTTAGGGCGATCGTAGCTTCATATATTAACTTCTGATCCTGAGCCATTTCTTTGTAAGGTATTCCTTTGTTTGACAAGATTAGAGAGATGGTGTATACTGCGCATATTACTACTTTACAGTCGTTATCCGCTTCTTCAGCTCTCGATATCAGATATTGATATTCGGCAATAAGCTTATCTACGATAGTCCCATCTCGTGTCGCTTGTGATGCACATATTTGGCCAGTGATGTGGTCCTTCACAGTGATGTCGTTTATTCCCGCAATCACATATATTGTTTTCACACTCTTGTCCTTCTCTAGGATATTGTACAAGTCTGAGGTTATTCTGCTCACTTTCGCCCCTGGAATCGTAATGCAGGCCTTAAGGTCCTGTATCGTTTTGCCGACGAAGTTACCAAGGTGCCTTGTGCGCGAATCTCAGATTATTAGAAAATTCGCCATGTTGTCTTGTCTTATGCTATACTATCACGTAGCTCCATGAGCAAGTGTCCCAACTGATTGTTACCGCGGTATGAGTTATTTTCGTAGAGCTTACTTCGCCGTGTGGCTCCGCCTCCCCAGAACATATTCTCAGTTGATTCAACGAGCTTTTGTCCCCTCGTGTCTAACAATATTTTCCGCAGTGTTAGGTTTTGTCTGAACTTTTCGTGGATTAGTTCCTTCATGACGCGTACTTTTTCACCTTCCCATTCATTTGACTCCTGTCCTTTCGCTACATGCTTCCCTTTCTGTTTGATGGCATATGGCATATCTAATTTCAATATTTCGTTTGCTAGATTGTGATCCCCAAAATACAGACATTTCCTGTAAACATACACTTTTTCTACGCATTTAAAATCATAATTTCCCCCGTCTACTTGCCCCTCTAACCTACACGGATATAGGTTTGACAAAGGACATTGGTCCCCACTAAAGAGAATACCCGAACCTGACATTTTGGCACCTTCGGGAACTGTTATTTTGTTATGTTCAACTCCTTCCATCATTTCCCCTTCTGCTATCCCTCTTAGCCTGTCCTCGATTGGTTTATCTTCATTTCGAGCTTGATCATTTTCCCTATTCCTTGTCAAGCAGACTTGCGCACGACTATCTTCAGTTATTTTCACCTTCTCCTTGAGACTCGTATTCGAGGCCTCGTCCAGGCTAGTGAAGGTCCCATTAATGATTGCCCCTTCAGTTGTTGTTTTCGCGCTCAGACCCTTCTCTCGTGCACTCCGTACCGCCACTCTATGCCTGTACCTCGCCTCTCTTGTTTCGCGTGGCTCCGCTCTTTCAATCCATACTCCCTTTGCTTTTCGCACATTTTTTAGTAGGTACTTGTTGCGCATGATTCTCTCGACCAGTGGAATGTCACTGAACCTAATTTCAATGGGACGTGGTCTAGAGTCCCTTGCTCTTTGGTAACTGCCTACTCTTTTTGCCAATATGATGTTTCCCTGGATCAAATTTATGTTTATATCATAGCAGATTTCGTGTATGATTTGTTGGATGTCTTCATACTCATGCTCGGCTATCCCGACAATAAACAGTTTGTAATGATTCTCTGTTGTACCGCCTAGCGGATTTGTTTTCGCACCTATCGCTCCTGCGTATGACTGTGTGTGTGTTGTTGTGTACGGGTTACCTGTAACTAGGTCGTGCAACTTCTTGTTTTCTGTTTCCAGTTTTTCTACTCGATGTGTCAGATTCTGGATTTTTGTGTCTTGTTTATCCACTTTAGAATTAATTTCGCCTTTTATAACATCAATTTTTTCATTCACCCCTTTAATGTTCTCCTCTACAGTCTTATTGAAGCTACCCTCCACATGGAACAGTTTGTACATGACATCTTTTAGTGTGTAGTCATCTCTGCTATTCAATTCGGTTTCGGCTGAATATGTGCATTGATTTACATTTTGTTTTGTGTCTTCGATTGGCTTAGACTCAAATGCACTTGGTTGTGATATCTTTTTCGGACTTGATTGGCGACTACCTGGACTAAGGACATCTGCTGTTGGCGACAAGAGTCGCTTATTTCTAGTTTGTTCAACAGTATTACTTTCTAGGTTACTTATCTGTACAGGTGTGCGCTCCGCGTTCCGTGCTAAGCCTGCCCCTGCCGCTTGTCTCGGTGTTTCCACCCTGCGCGGTGGTGGGTAGGCCTCGGCCATGATGGCCTACCGGACCCCAGTTGATTTGGAATTTCTTTCTTTCTTTTTGACTTGGATTCGCTCTGTGGACTTCAGTCTTCTTTGTATATGGGTGCTATATACCTTTATACTCCTACATGCAATCTTCTGAAGTCGCTCTTTGTCGTTTTGTGCATCCAATCCATATTATACCGGAGAGCCTTCTAGTACGTGTCTACATGCTCGAGCGGTACCTCTACAACTATGTAGCCGATCGTCTTCATATTTAAGACGCTTATAGGTTACATGTATACCTAACTCGTGTTAAAATTCCATCGCTTAATTCCGACGGGAAGTGGAAAGATCCTCTATATACGCACAGTGACTTAGACTTTTACTGTCTAAGTATGACACTTTTAGTGGCGATCTGCTGTGGCGCACTACAACACCGTCTAAAGGACACCGGCCATCTTTTATCATCGAAAGTGTCTTGGGATCGTTGGTAGATCGTGGGGCTTCCTGGGCGCACAATGATCGCGACTAAAAAACAAGGCCCTGGTCCTCACCATCGTTGTATCCCACTTAGACTCACCCTCACCTCCCTTGCTTGTATCGCCCCTTCTCAACACCAACCTTTCCACTGAACCAACCCAATCCACTAATGCTAAAAACATCGATAATGCCTCTTCTACTCTTTTCCACACAATTCTTACCCTGCACAAAGAGATTGACAACTATCATGAAACTAACCACTCACACACCCGCCGCGCGCTGATCCAGCCTTTAGGAGACATATTGTCAGATTTTATTGGCACAGCCCGGCAGCCTGATGTGGATCGCGCAAATGAGCATCTACAATCAGTAGAGCTCTACCTTTCATCTGGTGTGAGGAATCAGAGACAATGTGATCGCATACTCCTCAAGCTGTCGCATCTCACTACACAGCTTGTCAAAGAAGCCTCACACCAGTCCGCAGTCAATTTCCTCCTTCTCAAAAACCTCTCTTCCGCCATTGCAACGATTGATGACGACTTTCAGAAACTTCTTTCTAACCTCCATCTCAGCACTCAAGCAACAAAAGAAGCGACTTCTATTTTCACCACAGCTCACACACAGCTCACTCTACTCTCTAGACTACTCAGCACTTTAAAACAACTCGCGATCGACTCTTTAGAATTACAGTCATCGCAACTTCCCCAATCTTTAGTTTCCCCCACACTACTAGCAGAATCGCTCGATCAGCTAGCTTTAGACCACTCCAACAAAAATTCGGACTATTCCATTCTCACCTTACCACAATATTTCTATTACTCCCAACCTATTGACTCCTTTAGCCTGATAGAACACCTCATTACTATCGAATTTAAGGTCCCTATCGTGTCCAGACCCTGTAGCTTCTTGATTTATAAGTTAGTTTTTCATTCCATACCCTTCGACACTGTTTCTCAAAACCACTCTGGTTTTACACACCTCACTAACATTCCTCCTTATCTCACCATGAACTCTGCAGACATGACATTCGTAGAGTTAAGCGATTTGGATTTATCTATGTGCACATCTCGCACGATCTACAACTGTCCACTCCCCCTCCCCATATCTCACATTTCAAAACCAAAATGCCCACTTGCGCTCTTCCTCAATAACCTGTGTCGGATCTCAAGCCTCTGCACTTACAGTGTTAAACTGCTTGATGCGCCACTGCCTTCAATCCACCCTTTATCTCCTGACACCTTCCTTGTTAAAATGCCACACACACATGCCAGCATCATATTCCTCTGATCAGCAGCTATACGAGGATGTCAGACTTGACACGGTGGAATTAACCTAATGTTTTATAAATAAGATCTGCAAAGCCTCTATAGAGTACTGTCTAGATTATAAGGTTGAATCTATGGGAAGCTGTGTCACTGCTCGAACAGTAGGGTTGTCAAGTTATCATAAGAAATCAGCCCGCATCGGGGTTTAAACTTTAGATTAATGATTGATAATATGTATATTCATATTCTACACACTCTAAGGTTTCTTTCTATGTAAATATTGACCAGGTTTGACGAGTTCAGATTTAATAATTCATATTTAACCTTGGGTATTACGCAGTCGGCTTGCTGGCTCAGTCGAATTTTAGACGAGGTTAACAAAATCAGCCCGAATAGGGTTTAAACATTAGAATTAACCACCATGACGTGTATATTCACATTCTATAGGCTCAAAGATTTGTTCCAGTATGAATTTGATCAAATCTCGAAGAGCAGAGACCAAGATATTAAAATATTAAGATGCTCATTACGGACGTTGAATTCTGGCCTAGCTCGATCCGCCATTGTTTATACTGTGTAGCTGGGGTGGTCAAGCTGTCATTAGAAATCAGGTCGCACGGGGTTTAAACTTTAGACTAATGATTAATCATATATATATATTCATATTCTACACACTCTCAGCTTTCTTTCTATGTGAATATTGTCCAGGTTATATGGGTGCAGAATTAATAATCCAGATTTAACCTTGGGTATTACGCAGTCGGCTTACTGGTTCAGTCAAATTTTAAATGAGGCTAAGAAAATCAACTCGAATAGGGTTTAAACAATAGAATTAACCACAGGAAAGTATATATTCACATTCTATGGACTCCAAGGTTTGTTCCCGTATGTATTTTATCAGATTTAGACGAGTAGAGACAAAGATATTAAAATATTAAGATGTGAGTTATGCACGTTGAATTCTGGCCTAGCTCGATGCGCCATTGTTTATACTGTGTAGTTAGGGTGGTCGAGCTGTCATTATAAATCAGCTCGCACCGGGTTTGAATTTTAGATTAACCATTAATCATATATATATATTCACATTCTACACACTCTAAGCTTCCTTTTTATGTAAATATTGTCCAGGTTAGACGAGATCAGAATTGATCATTCATGTTTAACCTTGGACATTACGCAGTCGGCTTGCTGGTTCAGTTGAATTTCAGAGCAGCTTTTCTAAATCATATCGGACAGGGTTTAAACAATAATATTAACCACAGGAAAGTATATATTCACATTATTTTTTATCAAATCCTTTTCCCTCATCTTTTCTTCTCGGGTGGAGAAGAGAAAAAGAGGAGAAAGACTATCCTTCACACCTCGTGGGGTGTTTTTAGGGGGTCTTTCCTTGGTTTGGAAAATTTTTTTAGCTACTAAGAGAACAACTTCACCACCGTCACACACGCCACAGTATGGAGATGGACGCGCCTAACCTCAAACGCAGGCGAGTGGGAGACAACCCCAATACTGGGGTATCCGACGGCAAGTCTTATACAGTGTTTCAGGTTGAACGCAACCAGGAACCTGCACCCAAGACTTCCACTGGAGATGAGGTTATTACCCATACTGTTTCTCACACACCTTACAACTCACTGTTTAATTTGTGTAACCCATTGATAAATGGCAACTTGTTAGGACATAGTGATTGTATCAGCAACGAGGTAAGGACACTGCCCGGTGACTACACACAGGCTCGCAGTACCTCTACACGGAGGACACTGAAGCCTAATAGAACCTTTAGAATAAACCCTATCGGTTCTAAATCTGATACCAAGTTCAAAAGAACGTTGATAACAGATTTTTTCGGAAGTCCTGAGGCGAACCAGACACCAAAAAAGAACTGGACACCATTGGTGCACCCGTAATAGACACTGTCACACAGACACAGCCACGCGGCCACTGTGTAACACATACGGTTCAGAGTGCTGACCATTCACTCACAGTCTCTAATACTGGAGACAAGAGTGACCAACACTTCCATACCAACCACATGGACACTGAACCCACTGTCGATAACAACCTTGATAAACAAAATTTATCATTACTCAGAGATTTAGAAAATGCTGACCTGCTCACTTTGAATGCAGAAAAAATTACAAAAAACACAGGTATTAATCCAGATGGTTCTTCATTTCAGGTTATCGACGACATGCTGCCCAAGTCCCTCCACCGAGCTTGGAGGGAGCTAAGAGATGCAAGTGGGAGACAAATGAAATGCGAGGCACGAGCTGCTTTCTTCTTCTTCCAGAGTGGGGAATTGAAGCATATCAAACCCTGGGCGTGTGGCCTAGCACCATTACCGGGGTATTTCGATGCCGACACCCGCGAGCTCATCCACATAGAACGCAAGGCCACAGCCCTGCAAGTAATGAAGATAGCAGCCGACTCCTTGAAAGCCCAGGAGGAGGTTGAGTCTAGGATGAGAACTCAATTCAATAACATGATGGTACAAGCCTTATCTGATGCCAAATATAGTGAGGAAGAAAGTATGCGCACTATGGAAGCTGTTATCCAACACGCAGAGTTAACAGCTAAGAGAGATTATCTCAGGGAGGTCTCCCTCCTAGAGGACAGAATCCAGAAGAGGAAGGAGAGGGCGCCAACTGATGACCAAGTCACCGACCCCAAGAGTTCCACTAAGGCTCAGTCACAGGCCACAGTGGACCAAACCACGGCAGGTTTTCACGAGGAAAAATCCACCAACCTCCCCCCAAAAGGGAGGGGCCGAGGAAAGGGAGGCAAGAGTCAACGAGGTGGAAAAAGAGGCCAGAACAAGGGTCCCAAAAACCAGACCACCCGACTCTAACACCCCCAGCTGTATGCAAGGACTCTATTTTGGACAATAATAAAAAAGTTGATCACTTATATTGACGTCTTCAGTCCGGGCCAATGTTCAAATTTCTGGTAATAAAGATAATGAAATGTATTCCAATGTTTCTCTTTCTTTAAGCACAGGAGACGAACACCAAGGGCCGAAAACTACCCAGTCCAGCAGTTCCAAGATCAAAAACTCTGTAGTTGAAACAAATATGAGTAGTCCAAAGGTAATCCGCAAACCAACCAGAGGTAACGGGAAAACGGGCACAGTAGTAAATCTTTCAGATAGAGATCTAACTGAAACAGAATTATCACTCCTTAACAAGGGACTTAACTTCTGCCCTACGATAAATAAAATCGATGACGGGGAACTTAAATCGGAATTCGATAGATTCCATCAGGGCTTCTGATTGAAACAATTCTTCCAAAAATCCAACCAAATGAGGAATAATCTCAATAAGCCTGGCAGCACCCAAACCACAAACGTGCCACTAGTAAGCGACATGGTCCACCAAATGGGGAAAGAACACAATAAACCAAACGCCCCTTTTGGGGACAAGTACCTCATAAAGGAACTAAAAGATCCAATACCCTTTTCAGCCCCTCAGGGATCTTCCAATTTGGAAGGTTTCATTGCAGTAAGTGAGCTTAGATTGACTATAAAGTCAAATAAATCTAACAAAGCTGGCCCTAAGGGGCTTGGCCAAAGATAAAGACATTGTGATAAAACCGGCCGATAAAGGTGGGGCAACAGTAATCATGAACACCAAAGATTACATCAAAGAGGCAAAGAGGCAACTCAATGACCAAAAAGTGTATAAAGAACTTGAAAAGGACAAAACCCAGGAAATCAATTTGGAAATAAACAAGAAAATTCAAGAAATGGTGGACAAAACGGAGATAACAGCCGAGTTGGGGGAGGCACTCAAAACCAAAAAACCCAGGGCACCCCAAATATATTTTCTACCGAAAATACACAAAGGGGTATCTCCACCTCCAGGCAGACCAGTCATATCTGCAAACAATTGCGCTACAGAAAAGGTCTCTAAATTTGTAGATAACTTCCTCAAACCTGAAGTCCCTAAAATAAAATCATTCATCAAGGACACTAAACACTTCCTAGAAAAAATCAGTGAAGTAGAGAAATTAGATACAGGAGACATCATAGGAACGTTGGATTTAAGTGCACTATACACCAACATTCCAAATGATGAGGGTATAGAAACGACAAGAAATACCCTTGGTAAAAGACCAACTAATAGTAATCCGAGCACGGAGAGTATAGTTGAATTATCCTACCCCTAATAAAAAACTCCATAGGCTTAACATTAGCAGACTGTATTTGGTCTACAGTGCAGAAAAATGAAATTTATCGCTCTAGTGGGATACAGTTGTCAAATGACATCATTTGAAAAGCGACCAATGATTATCACTGATTATCGTGAGTTTTATGTTATTTCTTAATTTGCTGAAGTAATTTAGATGGGGTAGGATAAATTCTAAACCAAACTCGAGTTAGTCGTGTTGTTTATCACACTCTGGCAAAGTCATGTATCACTCCACTCGGCTTCGCCTCGAGCAGTAATACGCAACATTGCCGTCGTGCGATAAACAACAACTCGACTAACTCTCATTTGGTTTCTCCTAGCTACTGACACTTGTATTGAAACGAAACAACATACAGTTCAATGGAACAAACTATATATACAAATCAGCGGCGCTGCCATGGGGACGAGATTAGCCCCATCATATGCAAACTTGTATATGGAAAGGCTAGAAGAGACTCTACTAGAGGGATATCACCTCAAACAGAGGGTCTGGTGGAGATATATCGACGATATATTCTTCATCTGGGGACATGGCCAAGAGGAAATGAACCATTGGTTCAATTACCTCAACCATGCACACAGCACCATAAAGTTCACTATGGAAAAATCAACCATAGAAATCAACTTCCTTAACACAACGGTGAATAGTGGTTTGGATAACAGACTATATATAGATTTGTTGGTAGAAATGGTTGAAATTTTTTCCGATTGCCAGCGTACCGCACACCTCCATGAGGAAGAGATACGTAGGACGAAAGGGAACGATTTTTCCAAACAAAAAAATATATATAGATTTGTACACCAAGCCAATGGACGAAAATACCTATCTCAGGTATGAATCCGCTCACCCACCTTCCCAGAAAAAGAGCATACCTTACTCACAATTACTGAGAGTAAAAAGAATATGCTCAAAGGACACAGACTACCAAACACACGCATCCCAAAAAGTGAAAGAATTCAGGGACCGGGGTTACCCTAAAAAACTCTTGAAGGAATGCAAACGAAAGATATACCAAATCCACAGGACTGAAACCCTCCAGCCGAAAAAAAGAAAGGTGGAGGAAGGAAACAAAACATTCCTAATCAGTACCTACAGACAAGGTAAAAACACCCTCCTGGAAATAGTAAGCAAAAACTGGGAGATCCTAGGAAAATCCACCACCACCAAGGAACTCTACAAGAGCAAATTGGTGAAAGGATACAAAAGACCGAAAAATCTGAAAGATCATTTGGTCAGGGCTCCAATTTCCCATGGGGAAAATACCCATCATGAAAAGGGCAGCAAAAAAGACAATAAATGCAACAAACCAAATTGCAAATATTGCAAAATACTGGTACGAGAAAAAGAACTCACGTCCAAATCAAGAGGTACCACACACCGATGCAAGGAAAATGTATCATGCAATAGTTCCAATGTAATCTATTGTATATAGCAATGCGAATGGACGCCCCTGCTTCTGGGCGACACTTTCTGTTATAAACGCGGCCGTGACCGCGTTAATTGAATACACAGGACAGCTGGTTGTTGCTTGGCAACGGACCCGTGATAGCTGCACCATGGGGTCTTTGAGTGCATATGCTGGGTTGTAGGGTGGGGATTACGTTTCTGGGTCAGATGTAACGAGCAAGAGGGGAGTAAGACCTCTCTGAGAGTGGACAGAGCTTCTTTGTACTCAAATTAGAAGTGACAAAACTTTGGACTTCAAAACTTTGACAGGGTGCAGATTGAACATGGAAACTGATACAAGTTAACTCTATTGATCTCATTATTCTGTAGGATTATGTGAACAAGAATATGTAGGATATGCATATCTTGGAATAGGTTTTGAGGTCAGCATTTGTACTTTAGTGTACCAACTCTGAGCTCATCTGAGCCTTTAACTAGACAGGGGTACGCTAGGTAGGCTGTGCTGCAGTACCAGTGGTGGTTGAGGTCAGGTTTGCCCTAGTTTTGAGGTCAGTGAAGCGGTTCTATACAAGCCATAGTATGGGGAGTGTATGGATTTTGGGGGAATTGGGAGATGGCATATTTTCTGTATTTCCAAAGAGGGGGGGTAACTTTTTTTATATTCCTGAGGTGGGTCATTTTTGTGCCTGGAAACAACAATATTTTGTGTTTCTCTGTGAGGTCAACTACTTTTGGTATTTTGAAGCTGATATCCTGCATTGGTAAATATAATTTTATGTAATTCATAGATAGCCCCTAGGGGAAAATATCATGATTTGTAGTTAATTAATATGCAAATTAGCCATGACTTACATTACATATTATACTATGGATATATAAGAAAGGGATCAAGATAATATGAGGGTAAGTGGGATTAATCTGTTGAAAGTAGCATATTTTGCCCACAAAGCACTTAATTTGTCGTTAATCAATATGCTAATTACCTATTATATATGCATATTACATGGATATTGATACCGATTTGAGCTTTAGCATTTCTAGTTACCTTATAATACAAAATGGCAGAGATTATGAGTATCAAGAAAGAATTAGGAGTATATATTATTCATGTTTTTACATAATATGTTATTATCTAGCATACAAATTAGCAAAGACTTGCAAATTAGCAAAGACATGAAATATTAGCCTAAGATAGTACTTCTATGAGCTACAATGGATTCATGGGATAGATGTTAAGATTGTATGATTGTAAGTGTGATTCATGTGGAAAATACAGCATTTTTGTCCTCATAATACCTGAATCACCATAATTGATATGCTAATTACCAATTACATATGCAAATTAACAATAATTTTGATGACATATTATCCTAAGATGGTAACTATGTGAGTTACAATGGATTTATGTGGTAGGATTGTTATCATAGGATTGTAAGTGGGATTCATGCAGCAATTTCTTTCTACATAACACCTAATTTGTCCTAATCAATATGCAAATTAGCAATTACATATACAAAATGCATGAAAATTAATATCAGCATTATTTTTAGAATGTCCGATTATCCTTACGTGCGAAATTTTAGGTACAAACTGAGATTATTAACAAAGATAACCTAGTATTAATGATAATTTAGAATAATCTGAGGTCCATGGGGCCTGTTGGCCCCTATGCTAAGGCCCCATAGACGAGCTGCTTAATGTCTGACCCATTCTAATGGTCAAACAATTGTGTATTTTTTAGATATCTCAGCTAATAATGGGACTTTCTTAACAATTCAAAAAGATTTATTTTCATCTCATGGGGATTCTCCTCATGCAGCACAACATGTAACCTTAAGTATTGTTTCCAATTTCTCATTCGCATTGCTATTGTATAGAATGCAGAAAGTCTGGAGTCCAGTATGTGGGACAAAAAAAAAATTAAGGAACGGATAACAAAACATCCGACAAAGAAGTGTTATAAGCGACGTACCCAAACACTTCAACTCGTGGAATCACCAGGGAGAAGATGAAGTATGAGTACACATACAAGACTTCATCTACAGACATCCAGATAGCAAACAAGCTGGTACTCTTAGAGACAAAATAGAGTACAACTGGATACACGGCCTGCAATCTCAAGCCCCACAGGGGATAGATACAGTGGATAGCAAGTATGGCTTATTATATACTCGTTAAGTGTGAGTTTACCTCCTTGTTGGGTCTCAGACAAGATGGCGGCCGTCGAGTCGATCACGATCTCGTGCCTCGTGGTAGGCGATAATACGGGACTTGCGTCATTCTCCCCGACTTGGGGCGTTGGCGTTTTCGTCAGTCTCCCTTGATTTTGCCGTTCTTTCCGATTCTGTTTGCCCTTACCGGCCATTGTGATCTATGCAGTTAGTTCTTGAAATTTCCGAAGTTACAGGCTTGAATGCTGCGTATAATTCAAATTATTCGACAAATTTTGCCAGCCCCGACACGACTGTCGCCTGGTCTAGTCCGCCATCTTCGGGTAATTCTCAATGTGTACAGGCCTCGAAAAAGTGATTATACGGGTTTTATTGATGTTATAAAACAAACACTATCTAGGTTAAGAGATGAAAATATTGAAGACATTGTGATGCTGGGTGACTTTAACATTGATGTCTCTGTCCCGACTAATCCTGTGCCTAAACGTTTCTTGTCGGAGCTTGAACAATATGGCCTTAAACAGCATGTGAAAAATGTTACCAGATATTCTGAGCGTGGAACAACTATTGACTTGATTTTTACTTCTTTTAATGATGTATCTTTATGTGGTGTTCTAACGAATGCCCTGAGTGATCACCAAATAGTATTTGTTATCAAAAAACTTGTCAGAACCAAGGCTAAAAAAGTTGGAATCCAGGGTCGCTCTTATAAAAGATATGAATTTGCCAAATTCTCGGATCACTTACGAGAATATGATTGGTCAGCTTATGATGAAGCTCAAGATAGTGATAGTAAATGGGAACTCCTAAGTAAGGCTATTACAGAGTATCTGGATTCTGACTGTGCCATTCGTACATTTACAGTTAGAGATTCTAAACAGCCATGGATCTCGGTTGAATTACTTAAAAATATTAGGGATAAGGATTGTTTGCTTAAGAAAGCTAAGAGAACTGGTAAACAAACGGATTGGAATAAGGCAAGGTCCGCACGTAACGCTGCTACAAAACTGGTTAGGTCTGTCAGACAAAAATTTGTTTTGGAAGAACTAGATAACTGTAAAACTGATAGTAAGAAATTTTGGCACAAGGTTAAACGTATTATTCCAGGGACTGACAAGGGCGAGTGTGTCGAAGATTTTGAGGTGCCCGATTTCCTGAATCATTATTTTTCTACTGTGGGATCTTTGTTAGCTGAAGATATGAGGTTACCCTGGCGACCGTATGTAGATGAGTCTCCTTTCTTAATGGAAGATATCTTAACCTCATGTGAGGTACTTCTTGACTTGTGTAAGAAAATTAGCCCCAACAAGCAGTCTATGCTACCAGGCATGTCAGCACGTATATTCTTGGACTCGGTAAAAGCCATTCCCAATGTCTACGTTGATCTGTTTAACTGTATCTTTCGCACATCTGTAATCCAAAAGAGCTGGAAAATAGCTACTATAGTCCCAATCCCTAAAGGAGGAGATTCGTATAAAGCAAATAACCAATATCATTGTTACCAATCCCTCATAAGCTTATGGAGAAAATTGTCTATAAGCAACTCATGTTTTTTGTTAACCAACATAACATACTAGTTGAAAACCAGTTTGGGTTTAGAAAGGCTAGATCAACCATTGATGCGGTGTCTAAACTCACGGACCTTATCTTAACAAATAAAAACATTGGTCGCTCTACTTTAGCAGTATTTGTAGACCTGAGAAAGGCATTCGACACAGTTGATCATGGCATTTTATTAAGCAAATTATCACGATGTGGTATACAGGGTAACAGCCTGAGCTGGTTTGAGAATTATTTAGAGGCCAGATGCCAAAGAGTATCTGGTGAGGAAATTTTTAAGGTAAATGATACTACATCCAGTGTGCAGGACATCACACACGGTGTACCACAAGGGTCAATTCTTGGCCCTCTTCTCTTCCTTCTTTATGTAAATGACTTACCAAAAGTGCTTACCCATTCTGATGTCTTAATGTTCGCTGATGATACTGTTATTTTTAAGAGTGACGATAATCTGGATATCTTATTTGAAGAGTTACAAACTGATCTGGACATGCTCGAAACGTGGTGTTTACAGAACAAATTAAGTATCAACATAAGCAAAACTAAACAAATAATATTTTCGGCAAAAAAGAAAAAAAAAAATCTTTTGGCTGGATCAAAGCTTTTTATCAATGCTCAGGAAATTCATACGGTAGTATCATATAAATATTTGGGTATGGTTTTGGACTCTTAAACTATAGGCATCATTTTGCAGCAATCAAAAAGAGTGTTTCTTTCCGTATATACCAACTAGCAAAAATGAGAAATTTTCTATCAAAAAGAGCTGCTATTGAGATTTATAGAACGGCTATACTGCATATATGCAGAGAAGGAGGCAGACAGGGAGGGAGGCAGGGAGGCAGGCATGGAGGCAGGCAGGGAGACAGGCAACACATCTGCAACTAAACCCAGGGTTCGCACAGAGCCTGGAAAACCTGGAAAAGCCTGGAATTCTCACAGAGAGCCTGGAAAAAGTTGGATGAGCCTGCCTGCCTGTCAGCTTGCCTGCCTGCCTGCCTCCCTGTCTCCCTGCCTCCCTGCCTGCCCCCTCCCTGCCTCCAAGAGGCAGAGAGGGAGACAGGGAGGCACGCATGGAGGCAAGCAGGCAGACAGGGAGACAGGGAGGGAAGGGCGCGACGGGGTCGGGTGCGGCCGGGTCGGGTGCGGCCGGGCCCGGGTGCAGCTGGGTGCGAATGGGCCGGGTGCGGGGATCAAACCGGACTGGGGATCAAACGGGGCCGGGGATCAAACCGGGCCGGGTCGGGTGCGGCCGGGCCGGGTGCGGCCGGGCCGGGTACGGTCAATGGGATATTTGGTCAATGGGACGTTCGGTAAATGGGACAGTCTGCATGGCATTGAAATTGCGGGCAAATTCACAGAACCATTGTACATCTTTGATTAGCTCTTGGCTAACCTTGACCTTGTGGGCCGTATGTAGTGCGTCAAGGAATCTGCACATGAACTTTCTGGCGTGAAGGACACATTGAGAAACATGTGCTAATTTACCGACCAGACTTTGGATTTCTTTTTTAGTGGTCGTGTCTTTCTCGGTCCAGTTTTCACATATAGGATTACCTCGTCTAGTTTTTTCTTTGGTACTGATACAACCATGGCATTGGTGTCAATGCTATATCCTAGCTATTCAATACACTGGGTGGGACGTACAGATTTTTTCGGAGCTATGGCGACGCCAAGGTATTTGCAGACATTATGGAACTCGTAACAAATCGCTTCAGAAACTCTTTGTTGGATCATGCCTGATGCTCTGCAGCCCCAAGCAATGCATATGTCGATATAATAGCGATTTTCGTGCTTTATACCGGTGAGGGGATAGGCTAGTGGGTCCGTTCTGAGCTGCCTATACGCTCGCTCCAGATCATATTTCCAGAGATAGCAACCTGGACCAGCCTTTTCTACCTCACGAGTCATATCGAGGACTGTTGGTAGTTTAAAGGTCATGTCCTTACCTTCAAATACACCTTTGGGTATACCGTCATTGACCGAGCGGTCTCTGGGGTAGGAAAAATCAACAATGACCCTCCTTTCCCCTTCCGCTTTTTTCGGTCTTGTCATGATTGGGCTGACCTGGGTCCATGGGGCAAATGGTTTTTCTCTGAAGGGACCAATAATCGCGCCAAGATCGCGTTCTTTTGCAATAAAGTCCGCGACCTGACTCGAATAGGCCCTCCCAGAGGGGTGGTTGTGTTCTGTGCTGGTGGGGACAAACTCACCGGTGAAGGCTATAGGCCAACCATACCGAATGAAAGTCGCAACCTTGTTATCATTGTAACCTTCCAACATTTTTTCCCAATTATCACAATTCATTCCTGACGGAATGGGAGCTCCTTGATAGTTTGGGCGATTGAAACTCTTAACCTTTTCATACCTTGTCATTATATCGTTTGCCGCAATTTTTGCTGACTCGGTTGGTTGGGGCCAGTTTTCTTCTATGAACAGTGCATACCGAGAGATGCTAGCCTCAGCGTCCCGGTTGCTTCCGCCATATTTGTTTGTGTCACCGTGTGCTTTTTCGTTACCGGTGCTGTTTAGTGCACCTTCACCATAGCGTTCCTGTGCGGTTGCTTGAGCCGCCATACCTTCGCTGCTTGCAGCGTACCTTTCTTTTTGGCTTTCTTGCCTTTTAACCTCGATTTCTGATGCCATGGGCGGGCCCAACGGTAAAAATGTTTCTTTCTACCTCTTTGCACGTGAGCATGGGGAAAAAACATTTTTTACCTTGGTCATGACTACTGGTCTTTGTTTCCGCCAGAAACTTAGCGACTCGGTCGGTGAGGTCTCCGTCCCGCAATAGCGAACGGGCGTCTGGGTGCTGCCTTCTCTCGCTGCGTGGCCATGTCTTGTGTCGCCTGCCTCGCTCCCTGCGGGTGTGTGAGTGACTGCCAGTGTTTGAAGTTGAAGACGCCCGCCACCGCCGCCCTCTCTGCTGAATGCTTGAACGTGGTGAGTGGCCTACCGAGCCCTCGCTGCTCTGGTCGGAATGCCGCACGCCGTGTGAGCTACCTGAGCTCCCCCTCCGGCTAGTACGGCTGACGCTTCTGCTTGTTGACCGCTCTCGTTGACGACTTGTAGAGGAGGTGCGTTATATAACAAACGCAGCAGTGCTTGCCTCGCACGAGTGTGTTCTCTGGTTGCCTCGAAAATTAAACATCAATTTGCAATTAATTCACAATTGGTCAGTGGGATGATTGGTCAGTTGGTCAATCAGTCAATGAGTCAGTTCATTGTTTGGTGGGTCAATCGGTCAATGGGACGATTGGTCTATTGGACGATCAGGCAATGGGACAATCGGTCAATCGGTAGGTCGGTGGGTTGGACGTTTGGTGGGAGGGAGGCAGGCAGGGAGGCAGGGAGGCAGGAAGGGAGGGGGGAGGCAGGGAGGCAGCACAGGCAGGCAGGCAGGGGTTCAGGGAGGCAGGCAGGCAGGCAGGCAGGCAGGCAGGCAAGCAGGCACGCAGGCAAGCAGGCATGCAGGCAGAGAGGCAGGCAGGGATGCATGCATGGAGGCAGGCAGGTAGGCAGGCAGGCAGGCAGGCAGGCAGGCAGGCAGGCAGGCAGGCAGGCAGGCAGGCAGGCAGGCAGGCAGGCAGGCAGGTAGGCAGGTAGGCAGGTAGGCAGGCAGGCAGACAGGCAGGCGTTCAATATTAGCCTTAACCCTTTATGGACGAATGATGCCTTGAAGCATCAATCGGCCCAGGCCGAATGATGCCTCAAGGCATCATTTCTCTTGATCTTATAAAAATGTTTTTGACAAGAAAATAATTTATCAATATACATAAAATCTTCAGAAAATGTAGGTATAATATCAAAATTAATATTAGTAAGCTAATATAAGCAAAATGTTATTGATTACCAATAATATCATGTGATGGAACATCAAATTAGGTCTTTATCCAAAAGTCACGACAGCTCATGACTTGTTCGAGTTTATCGTTCATTGTTGCCCCTTTTTATCACCTTGGGAAGGGTCAAATTGTTTAAGTGCAACATGTATCTTCGTACGAATTAACGAATTAACGAAGGATAAATATGTGCATGGTCAATTTGTCCTTATGCAACGTGACATTACGAAAGTTAAAGAACGAAACCACAACATAGGATAAAACAAGGAAAAGTTTTTATGCACCTCAACTTTTTCCTTTTGGGATGTTAACGTTCGTTGTTGGTATATGGCATTCCCATTCATTCTTTATGCATCACTAACATTCGTTATACACTTTCCTTATGGTTTATCCTTCGTTCCCGGTTTATGCAAAGCCCCCCAGGCAGCCATTTTCTTCGGTTTACCCTCAGGCTTGTTCTTGTCAGCGTAGTGGTTGGTTAAATCGCACAACTTCGATACAAATTCCAGTGTGAAGATTAGGTGAAAGAAATGATAAACTCTAGCGAGTTTTGTCCTATCGATCGCCGGCTTTAACCCTGCAGGTGGCATGTCATCATACAAGGTGGGTGTGTCCTCTGTTCGTTAGGTTCGTACCCATTCCCTCCCTCCTTCTGTAGATAGTGTTGTTGCTGGTGGGCAAATTTCTTCCTCTTCATCGGAACTTGATAATCGTAAATCAAAATCCCAGTCATCAAGAAGATCTCTTCCACTTTCTTCGAGCATGTCATCCTCCCATTCTGAGGCTGACATGGTAGGTATTTTGGGCAAAATTTGCTCTGTTGCTTTGTTGATGTGAAGCCACAACGACAGTGTAGGTGTGACTTAGCCTAGAACAAGTTTTGCCGACCTTTATAGTCAGGTGTCAACGTTGCTATGGAGACATCTGATTATCTAAGTTCATATTTATAAATATTATTTATATACACAGATATTATTGGGGGAAAAAACGCATTTTAAAGCAACGTAAAAAAATTTGCCATATGGCATTGCACGGCTGTATATACAGGAATGGCATTGAGCAGTCGTAACCGGGGAGTTCCATCTGGCATTGTGCGGTTGTATCTGTTGGAATGCCGTATGGCATTGGGCGGCCAGAAAGGGTTAAGCAACATTTGTAATGATATGTTTCTTATTATTTATCATAAGTTTTACCTTCAACTACAGGTCTGCATTGTAGCAAATGCTTGATATGATTAAAGCAAAAGGAAAACATAATAATTTTGAACAAATATCTTTAATCACGAATCTCAAACTCCAGATATTATGATTCAAAAGTAAGCACAAAGACAAGAAATATATACCTCCTAATGGGATCAAAGGTAAGATATACTGGTGGGATGGAGTCTCCATAGGTTTAGTATGGAGATTCTGCATCAGGTGGGTAATGAATTCGTGATGGTATGTATTCTATAAAGGATAACTTAAATATTATTGAGACAATATGTATGTTAAACCCACCAAATTATAGCTGGAATATCATAGAATACCATGCAATCACTGTATTGTCTCTAAACATAATCTTAACCCAATCCTTACTAACGAATTTTGTGCTGCATCGTGTAGGCGGCGATGCCAGCTCATGTGTATGGTTGGTAAGGGCGAGCACCAATTTTAAAATATAGTGTCACCTGACGTGATTTTTGTCACTATTCCAACCATTTCATATTTTTTTCCAATAATTATGTTGGTCATATCTAAATATACATTTTGTCTAAAAATGGTGTTATAGCATTGAGTATTTCATGAATTATGGGCCTAAATTGTAAAATGTCAAATGATGCCATTAGGCATCATTCGCCCATGGCTGGGGAATGCCATATGGCATCATTCGCCCGTGGCTGGGGAATGTCATAGTGGCATCATTAGTAAGGAAAGGGTTAATGTGTTATACAAACGCTTATACTCTCAGTCCTCTAATGATAAAGAATACGTTGCCAGGTCTATGTTTGCGCATTTACGCATTGCGTAACCAAGCAGATAAGGCGCATCGCCGGCCAGTGGTAAAAGGGCTAATAGGCTCCGTTTTTACGGGAAAAGTCAGCACAAAACTCCCCTTACGATATTTTTCTGGTATAAGATCGCAAAGTGTACACAGATCTCCATGAGATATTATACCACCCCCTTTTCACTCCCTTCCCTCCTGCTGTTTTGGAGTTTGTCGCCGACTTTTCCTTGAGATTTTCCTTGAGATTTTCAAATAAAGCATGATTCGTATTTCGCCCTTGAGACTTCTCCCTCTTGGACGCAACCTCCCGCTGGGAGGGCCGCTGGGAGGGCTTACCAGTCCACCCCCTAGCCCTTCTCAACCTCTCCCAGCCCTTGACTATTTTTTAAGGGATTCAGTCATGAGATATTTGTCTTTTGTTAGTTCTGATCTGTATAGCAATTGTGATCAAGATTTGTTCTCTCCTCATAGAAACAAATAATTACTGAAATGAAATCATTAATAAAATTAATGTGTGGCAAAATTATATACAAATTTTGCTTTTTAAAAAGATTTCTAAACTGTATTTGTCAGGAGAAATAGGGCAAATACTCTCTGTCTCTTGGTCTGTCAGTATCAGTCAGTCAGTAGCTTGTCAGGCAGTTAGGATCAGTTAGTTAGGATCAGTCAGTCAGGATCGTTCAGTCGGTGTTGGTCACCCGGTATAAGTCAGTCTGTATCGGTCAGTTGGTATGTCAAAATACTTGGTAAAACTATTGATTCGATATATATCCATCTGCCTTCGGTTTCCAGACAAGGCATTACGGATGCTTTCTGAGACTAGATTTTGGAAAACCAAAATTTGTCACTCTAGACGAGACTAGCTGAGATTTGGAGTGTAGTTTGTATTTTCCCACCTTATTTTTTTATTTTTTTATTTAGGAACAGTATTGTCTCACAGTGTGAGTTTTTCAGATACATGTGGTTGGTCAGCAATAGCCAGTTATGGCAATTCAAATTTACATCGAAATCAAAGCACGATTACAAACTAATGCCAAAGAAGCGGCTGAGAGTTAGGTATGAAATAGATGAGAGTAATGATTTATAGAATATCGAGTGTCTACAGTAGGTTTATGTCCTTGCTTCCTGAATAGTCATTTACTTCAATAGAAGCCTGGAGTAGCTCCAACCAGTTTCTTGAATTCCAACACAGTGGGAACATGTTGGATCGAAGTAGGCAGTTTCGACCACGTATTTACCCCTCGGTAGTAAGGTGAGTTTCATCGCAAACTGACTCCGCGTGAGTTCCGCGTGGAATATTATTTTGTCCTTTTGGCATGTGTTTCTACCTTTGATCCGACTGAGCCACTTATTGTTGGCTTTGTTTCGAAACATAATAGTAGCAAGGAGTTTCTTCCGGCGTTTCCACAGGGGCTCGACTCCACAGGCAGATTGCATTTCGGAAATTGACTTTTTCCTACAAGCATATCCATGAACAATTCGTAGACCACGGTGGTTTAGGCGATCAATACTTCTTTGGTCAGATTTGCGCATGCTTTCATGGATGAATGAACAATACTCGAAAAGGGGGACTATGTTTGACAGATACATCTGCTTTGCAGCGTCAAGCGTTAGACAGTATCGCAGCTTAGCGAATTTGAAAAGAAGCACCCTAATGTTCTTAACCATCGAAGCAGCATGAGCCGACCAGGTAAGATTCGCATCAAAATTGATGCCTAAATATCTGTATACTGAACAACTAGATACAGGTGTACCGTAGAGTTTGACTATGAGCTCAGGACATCGGCTCAATTTTATCTGTGAACCAAACCACATAACCTTTGTCGTAAGACCGTTTTTAGAGCACCATTTGCCAAGGTAGCAGTGGAAGATCTGCCTTTGAGCAGAACTGCTAACTTTCTGAATAAAAAAAAAAAAAAAAAAGGTTTGTCAAATCAAGTTGCAGCTTTCGGCGTGCCTCAAGGGGGTCCTGGTCCCTGACATAAAACACCAGGTCATCAGCATATTGAAGGTAGTCAGAATTTATAAAACAGTCTCCTAGGTCATTAACAAAAAGGATGAACAATAGGGGACCGAGTACTGACCCCTGGGGCACGCCGAAATCCACGCCAGCCTTGGCAGAGGTAACATCGTTAATAGAAACAAATTGGTGTCGATTGTTAAGGTAGCACGCAATCCAACTGACAAGATTTTCAGGCATATTGAGAAGGTGTCTCAGTTTAGCGATGAGTATGGCATGATTTATGCTGTTGAAAGCCTTTTTGTAATCCACGTAGCAACAGGCGACGAAGTCGCCTGCGCTACGCGCCGCATAGAGAGCTTTCGCAAAATTAAAAATTGCGTCCATGGTACTGTGGTTGGGCCGAAAGCCATACTGGAACTCACTAAGTGTGTTGGCATTCTGTAATAGGTCATATAGGACATTATGTAAAACTTTTTCGAGGATTTTACTAGGTATATTTAGGAGGGAAATAGGACGCCAATTATCGATGGATTTTAAATTGCCCGTCTTAGGTATAGGAATAACTTGGGCGGTTTTCCAGGAATTAGGAAAGGTGCTGGTCTTGAAGGACAGATTTAACAATTTGACAAATTCCTTTAATAGAATACTAAGCCCCTGTACAATTACAGATGAACGAATAGAAGGAAAGCCACTGGCTTTCTGGCAGTCCACTTCCCTCATCATCATAAACTTTGACAGTCAGTTCTTCAATATGGCCTGGATTAGTCTGGGTGAGTTCAGACAAATATGATTGGACTACAGAGTGTTCTACTTTACAGAACAGTTTGGAGCCAATGCTAGGAAAGAAGTCATTCATAGTTTCTGCAACAAGATTAGAAGGAATGCGTGTGCCTTCATCAACTAGTTCACAGTCAGTTGAACGCGAGTTTGGAGATAACAAGTCATTGATGACTTTCCAAAACTTTTTCGGTTGACCACGGGTATCGACCAGTTTGGATTTGCAGTGGTCGCTTTTCTCGTTCCTGAGGAGATATTTAATTTCACGCGATATCCTCCTGGTTTCATGCAGAATTGTAACTGATTTGGTAATCCGATATCGCTTAAGTAGATTTCGCCTATGAGAGATTAAGTTTAACAAATTCTGGCTCATCCACCCAGGTTTGGAGTCGTGAAATTTCATATCCCTAATAGGGCAAAAGGTGTCAAGGAAGGCTGTGATGTGATCAATAAATTGATCCAAGACTTGGTTGACATCATTTGACAAAAATACAGCACTATCAAAGTAGCTCAGCAGGTATTCTTCTAGAGATGTATGAACGTAATTCTTATAACTTCTGCCTTTGAAAGCAACAGATTTCTTAGTTCTACCTTCCTTTTTTCTAGTGGCGATAATAGGCAAGTGATCACTAAGGCCTTCATCTAAGACCCCACTGGATGTGATGTCATTACAGTTTGAGTAGATGTGATCTATGAGTGTACCCCCAGCAGGGTTGGGACGGGTTACACAGTTTATTAATTGTTTAAGGCCAGATGAACGTAAGAAGCTTTGGGCTAGTTTATAATCGGAGGTATTAGTTTTCTTTTAGTTAATGTTAGTATCGCCAATGATCAAGATTTCCCGACCAATTTTATCATCATCGTTGATTATATCTAGCAGTCGCTCATATAGGACAGTGGCAGGCTTGGGTGGAGCTTTATAACATGTTATGATACAACAACGTTTAAATTTAGGGCGGTCTAGAGTCAGGACCAGGATCTCATGGAAAGGGTTGGTAACACTCAGTCTAGCATTAAACGAAATAAATAGTGTAAATGTGGATTTAACATAACAGGCGACACCCCCCCAGGTGGAGCCCACACGATCAAGTCTATAGAGCTTGTAACCAGCCCAGTCAAGCATATTATTGCATGTAATAAAGTTTTGGTTAGGCTAATAAATTCAGCTCCTTCGAACGCAAGCTTGACTTCGTCGAGCTTTGAATAAAGGCTGCGAATGTTTTGTCCCACAAAGGTCACCCCCCTATGGTGTGTGATCAGGGCCATCTCAATAATAAGTTTGGGCTAAGTTGAAAACAGCAGTCTAATTGACGGATGAAGAATAATGAGGTTGGGGCACTCATAATCATGATATGAGTGTCCCCGAACTGAGTAGCCATTACTTCAGTAATCGGCTACTCAGTTTAGGTTAATAGAAGTACAAAAAAGAAAGCCAAACACATAGATGGATGGGGCTGGCCCCTGGGGTGTAAAGTATTAGGTTAAATTAAATTAAATTAAATTAAGTCAAATTAAATTAAATTAAATTAAATTAAATTGGGGTACCAAGGGCGATTAATAAAGTAGACCAATTAAATTAGAAATGATACTCAATAAATGGTATAAAGCATAGAGCATAGGCAAACAGGACCTTTAATCAGAGGCAGATCAACTAATAAGTGCAGTTTAACCAAAAAACAAAGTCGCACTTGTGGTCGGAAAACCAAGAAACAAACAGTGAATTATAACGATTTGGCGAGCTTATAACCATGCCGGTCTACTTTACAGACCAGATCAAATGAAAACTTCCAGCCAAGTGAGTCGCCGATCTACTTTACAGATCAGGGCTAAGTAATGAACACACCTTTTTAAAAAATGAACAGTAAGACAAAATAAATAAATCTGGTCATTCGCTGATCTACTTTACAGATCAAGACTATCCAAGGAAAATACCTCATGTATAATAACCAGTGTAGATATACCAATGTAATATGAAATAACATGAAATAATATGAGTACATCACTTAACGGTTCGTGGGCGTAGCAGATCAAAGAACACAGATATGCCATAACTCTACAGTTTACAGACCGGATCAAATGAAAACGCAATCAGCCAAGTGAGTCGCCGATCTTCTTTACAGATCAGGGCTAAGTAGAGAACATACCTCTTACAAAAATGAACAGTAAGACAAAATAAACAAATCTGGTCAGTCGCTGATCTACTTTACAGATCAAGGCTACCGAAGAAAATACCTCATGTATAATAACCAGTGCAGATATAGCAATGTAATATGAAATAGCATGAAATAATATGAGCACATCATTTAACGGTTCGTGGGCGTAGTAAATCAAAGAACACAGGTATGCCATATCTCAGACGAATGTGGCAGTGGGTTTGGCAGTAACAGATGACCAAGACGGTTTAAGCATTAGATTTCACAGGCATAGGTTGTGTAGAGGAAACAAGCAGTCATGTACAATGGGTTATACCAAGTTTTACTGATCTTCTTTACAGATCGGCATAGTAGGTATCAGGATGAGACAATATGAACACCAGAAAACTAGGTTTACTAGGTTTGCCGAGTTAAGTCAGAGCAAGGATGTTTCGATAGGGCAAGACTAATGGTCTACTTTACAGACCAGGTCTGCGGGATCGTAAACGCTTCGTCTGACTATGGAAACAGGTTGGTGTCGTTATGTGTGATCGCCATATCCAATTTCTGTAGAAAGCGGTAACTTTCCCCTTGGAACATATGGACTCCGTCATACAGGCGGTCATAGTGGGTGGTGAGTTTGAATCTTTTTTTATTCCAATTGTGGATAGCTTGGTCGATTCTAGGTGAGACAAAACCCATCTTCCGGTTGTAGGTCGTGATAATCCGGTTCGAGTGCCTGACTGCCTGGTCAACGTAGAGCTGGTCAGGGTGTAGTTGGCCGCTGGGCAAAGATAAAGCGTTGTACCTTGCAATATCCATTCCGAAAAAAGTTCCATATATAACATTGACATCGGGAGAGATAGCGTGGATTTCAGCATTTACTTGGCGAATGGTTGCCCTGATGTCTTCGACGGCGAGATCCACAGTTTCATGGCGTGGACTGACGAGGCCGGTAAGGTTGTCTCGGTATGTTACATTACAAATACCTCCCAGAAGATAGATTGCCTTGATTTCAGAGTTCGCTCGCAGTAGGTCAGCAGCAAACAAGCCCAATCGATGCATGGTTGCCCCGCATACCATAAAACTATCTAGTACACTAGGCGAGTTTTGGATGGCTAGAAGGACATGTCTGATTCTGGAGTCGCTAATAACAAGGTTCACAGGGGTACCCATTGCTATAGTATAGCAGGTCACGTCCGGGTGGTAGCAGCGGCAATGTAGTCAGCTCTAAGTGACATTAGTAGGATGCCGCAGCGGTTTTTACCTGGGATTGATTGGAGTGCTCGGGTATATTCGACATCATAACCGGACCCCCAAAAGTTGTCCCTGGTGCCTTCGATCAGCTGGTGCGGGTTGGTGCTAATAAGTCTCCTACGTAGGTCTAAGTTTTGGTCAAATTTTAACTTCAGAACCGATAGTAGGACCTCTTCTTTGATCTGTTCCCATTCCTGGTGATGAGGGGGTGTGATCAGTTTACTGATTGATTTAGCGTCTTTTGCACAAGTTGCCTTTAGGATTTGTTCCGAGGTAGTGTAATCGTGTACAGTAAGCGCGTGAAGGTATTGAAAGGCCGTCTCTGCATCGTTGAAGAGCCGCCTGGTGGCAGTGCCGGCATTTTCAATGTTTATACTGATTTTTGTCCGAAAGAAGTTGCTCAGGAATGCCGATTCACCAGCGAAGATCAGGCCGCAGCGACCATAGAGAATTCCGAAGTCAAAAGCATCCAGAGGCGGTTGGACTTCTGCACATTGTGCTGCATGGACAGCATAGTCTATGATGAGTGGCCTATTGCCAATGTGTTTCTGAAGGGATTTCTCAAACAGTTCTCTCCTTTGCTGCCCCTGTCTTGCACTCTCTCCTCTCTCTAGTCTTCGGTCTCTCCCGAATTCTCTATAACACCCCTTTTTATATAATTTCTACATGCTTTGTCTTTTACCATCGTCCAATTTCCTCTGGTCACATTAATTTACCTTCTTCAGGGACAGGATCCTGTCAGAACCTCATTGGTTGCTTCCCACATGATCACGCCCGCTGACGTCACATGCTGAGCTCTGTCGAGGCACGTACCCCTGCTGACCGATCTGTTATCCAGTGACTGGCGTCTGATGCTTATCTGGTAACGATTTTCATAGGTTGTTGTGAAATCTTTCTTTCCATGTATTGTGTTGTAACAATATCAGTTGGAAAAAGATTTTCATATCCTACGTATACACCATGATATACTACCTATTCTATTCTTTGTATAATTCCAACATGCCTACGAAATAACAAATGATGCACTACAAATACATGATGATAGATACTAATACACTCCAGACACATACTAATACATCTCATCCCAAATCCATTATTTTCATCTTTTTTATTGTGGGCATAAAAACCCTTTATAAATACTTGAAGTTATTTTACCTATAGTTCACGTCATGTTGCTTTCTTTGTTCATATTGTCTAATCATACATTTCCTTGCGTTCATAATCATTGATTTTGGGTAGATCTCGGGTTATGAAATCGACTATGTGCGGCATCATGGTCGGTGTATCGCAGCCAGATCAGCACTGGAAAGCGAGTGGTTGTTTCATGCTCCTCCATAGCATGTTCCATAATTTTGCGAGCTAAATGTGTCAGGTCCAGGAGGGCGTCAGAATCTTCTGTTCCCAACACCTCAAGATCCTTTATAATTTTGGGCATATTGATCTGCAGAATCCTATTTAACATGCGGGCAGCTGAGACTCCTGCAGGGGTGATGTTAAAAGCCGGTAGAACAGGCAAATTTGTGTACTCTACCTTCACAACCCGCGATATCTGATCACAGTTTTGATGCGATGGAACCGTCAGTGGACCCACGATCATGTGATGCCCACAGGGCACTGTCAAGGCACAGTAAGGAAACGTTCCTGTTCCCTGACTGTTCAACTATCTTCACCTCTTGTTATAATATATTATTATATAGGTTAATATATAAATATAAATACCGAATGAAATGTCTCATAGTATTCACCGCGGATATCACCTACTTCCGTCGTCTAGGTGGTTGCTGTTGATAATGCGATAACTACGGTGATAATTCCTAACGCGTGGCGGTGAGCAGCTCGTAACCGTAATTTGCTCATTCCTCTTCTGCTCACCGACTAGTACACTGTTGTTTTTCTCACCCGTTGAGAAAATTTTTAATTTGGGCGATTTCAAGACGGTTCTCAGAATATAGGTCGGAGGAGCAAGCCTTGAACGATGTCTCCGGACATTGAGGACAATTCCCAGAATTTTTCGGGGAAAAAAGATGAGGAATTGAGGACTTCCAGGTCGTCTCCTATCAAGACAGGAAGACAGCAGTCTCCCTCACCCGCCACATCAGTAGACAGCAGCATCGAGATGTCTTGGAGGATGGATTGCCTGGAGTCGACGATTTTCACAGCGATTGAACTTTTCCAGGAAAAGAGCCAATCTACGAATCAAGACAATTCTCCTGCGAGTAAACAGAAACCAGATGACAGTTCAAGCGATACAAGTGATGCAAGTGCCCAGCCTATCGCCGATATTGATTCTACTCGCAAACCGAGCAAGTCCATGAAGAATGAAACTCTAAAGGATGGTAAATATCTCTCAAAATCATATCTTGAGGAGAACGAGAAATTATTTACTTTAGAGAAACTGACTGTAGTTAACATGAAAATCTTAAAATATAAGTTAGCTGAAAATCAGGATATTACTGGTTTTGTAGATCACATATCTTTAATTGCTGAGAAAGCCAATACCAGGGTATTCACTCAAGATGCGCTTTTAAGATATGATCAGGCTGTAAAAGAAAGGGTTGAAAAACTAGGATACGAAGAATTTTCGAAAATAGATCCTTCTGAAATCGTTAGATATCTCTCCTATGACGGGACGATAAGCGCTAGAAAATCAAAAACACAGATTATTGGTTCAAATCCTCTCGTCAGCTTGCGCTGTTCGAAAAAACATCTGAAGAGATATCCCTATCGAAACTACTGAGTAGAACGGGCCCCCCCCCCCCCAGATAGGCAGGACCGTTGGTTAAGATATAATAAATTATAAATCTCAACCAAGTATGAAACCACCCCCACCTGACCATAAGAAACGCACTGCTACTAAGCAAGTGTAGGGAGACAGAGTCCCAGACCCAAAAACACTCACTAGGAGGCAGCAGCAATACCCACTGGCACCTGCACATCCCAAGTGACATGTTTCTCCCAACAAATCAATATAAAATCGATCCCGATTGGTCACAGCACGACTTCCGCCAAAGCAGGGGGGTGACTGACCAGTCAGGGTTGAGGTCAAGGGTCGAAAATGGGTTTAAACCTAGTAGAACAAAGGTTTCAAGTGACAGTGACCCGCACCGGGCCCGCGAAACGCCGGCCGCACAAACACACAGATCACTTGCTCAGTAGTCGCCTCCACCGACGCCACGTTTTTAAAAAAAAAAACAGATTATCTCTAAAAAATCAGAACTCACCGATGTTTGTAAACTTAAATTCAGATTCAGGGGAATGCCGGTTCCAGAATTGTAAATGCCGTCATGTCTGTAGCGAGTGTAACTCTAAATCTCACGCAGTGTATGACTGCAAAGTCGGTAACAAGACTAACAAATGAAAAGTCCGCAGCGACACGCCAGGAAAAGGTTGCGGTTTTGAAAATCGCTACACTGTTTCAACTCGGGAATGCACGGGGTTAACTGGGTACGAGATCAAAGGCCCGTATGTAGAAGTTGGCGTGTCGCAAAGTGAAATGGATTTAACGGTCCCTGCGTTTGTTTCTCCGGAGTTTGGAGAATCTTTACCTGATAATTCCGGTGGGTGTGAAACTGATTGTTCTTTTGATCATTATGTAGCTAGTGAAAAGAGTCAGTTGAAACCGTGTCAATTTAAAAAATACATTTTCAACTGTTAATGTCCCACAAAGGTCACCCCCCTATGGTGTGTGATCAGGGCCATCTCAATAATAAGTTTGGGCTAAGTTGAAAACAGCAGTCTAATTGACGGATGAAGAATAATGAGGTTGGGGCACTCATAATCATGATATGAGTGTCCCCGAACTGAGTAGCCATTACTTCAGTAATCGGCTACTCAGTTTAGGTTAATAGAAGTACAAAAAAGAAAGCCAAACACATAGATGGATGGGGCTGGCCCCCGGGGGGTAAAGTATTAGGTTAAATTAAATTAAATTAAATTAAGTCAAATTAAATTAAATTAAATTAAATTAAATTGGGGTACCAAGGGCGATTAATAAAGTAGACCAATTAAATTAGAAATGATACTCAATAAATGGTATAAAGCATAGAGCATAGGCAAACAGGACCTTTAATCAGAGGCAGATCAACTAATAAGTGCAGTTTAACCAAAAAACAAAGTCGCACTTGTGGTCGGAAAACCAAGAAACAAACAGTGAATTATAACGATTTGGCGAGCTTATAACCATGCCGGTCTACTTTACAGACCAGATCAAATGAAAACTTCCAGCCAAGTGAGTCGCCGATCTACTTTACAGATCAGGGCTAAGTAATGAACACACCTTTTTAAAAAATGAACAGTAAGACAAAATAAATAAATCTGGTCATTCGCTGATCTACTTTACAGATCAAGACTATCCAAGGAAAATACCTCATGTATAATAACCAGTGTAGATATACCAATGTAATATGAAATAACATGAAATAATATGAGTACATCACTTAACGGTTCGTGGGCGTAGTAGATCAAAGAACACAGATATGCCATAACTCTACAGTTTACAGACCGGATCAAATGAAAACGCAATCAGCCTAGTGAGTCGCCGATCTTCTTTACAGATCAGGGCTACGTAGAGAACATACCTCTTACAAAAATGAACAGTAAGACAAAATAAACAAATCTGGTCAGTCGCTGATCTACTTTACAGATCAAGGCTACCGAAGAAAATACCTCATGTATAATAACCAGTGCAGATATAGCAATGTAATATGAAATAGCATGAAATAATATGAGCACATCATTTAACGGTTCGTGGGCGTAGTAAATCAAAGAACACAGGTATGCCATATCTCAGACGAATGTGGCAGTGGGTTTGGCAGTAACAGATGACCAAGACGGTTTAAGCATTAGATTTCACAGGCATAGGTTGTGTAGAGGAAACAAGCAGTCATGTACAATGGGTTATACCAAGTTTTACTGATCTTCTTTACAGATCGGCATAGTAGGTATCAGGATGAGACAATATGAACACCAGAAAACTAGGTTTACTAGGTTTGCCGAGTTAAGTCAGAGCAAGGATGTTTCGATAGGGCAAGACTAATGGTCTACTTTACAGACCAGGTCTGCGGGATCGTAAACGCTTCGTCTGACTATGGAAACAGGTTGGTGTCGTTATGTGTGATCGCCATATCCAATTTCTGTAGAAAGCGGTAACTTTCCCCTTGGAACATATGGACTCCGTCATACAGGCGGTCATAGTGGGTGGTGAAAAAAAAATTTCTTGGGAAATCGGTGAAATCGGCAAAAAATCGGGGGCCCGATTTTCCTACCGAAGGAATTTTTTCCAACATAGTGGGTGGTGAGTTTGAATCTTTTTTTATTCCAATTGTGGATAGCTTGGTCGATTCTAGGTGAGACAAAACCCATCTTCCGGTTGTAGGTCGTGATAATCCGGTTCGAGTGCCTGACTGCCTGGTCAACGTAGAGCTGGTCAGGGTGTAGTTGGCCGCTGGGCAAAGATAAAGCGTTGTACCTTGCAATATCCATTCCGAAAAAAGTTCCATATATAACATTGACATCGGGAGAGATAGCGTGGATTTCAGCATTTACTTGGCGAATGGTTGCCCTGATGTCTTCGACGGCGAGATCCACAGTTTCATGGCGTGGACTGACGAGGCCGGTAAGGTTGTCTCGGTATGTTACATTACAAATACCTCCCAGAAGATAGATTGCCTTGATTCACGGAAGCAACTCGCCCAGAGCTTTCAGCCGAAACTGATGTCTTAGGCGAGCCGGGTCCTGCCTCTGCCACCGAAGTGGAAGGGTCGGACTCTCCGCACTGTGTTGACTGGGTGTCGTCTGGACCGGAATCCAGAGCACCCGAGTCGCCACTGTGGCTATCCCCGAGGGAATCGCCACTGCCCAGGCCGACAGACGCACTGTCTCCCGAGCTGGCAAGGCCCTCGGCTGGAGCCGAGTCCTGCGGGACCACCTCTTCCTCCGCGGGAAGGGCGGCCTCCTCTCCGTGTTGCTCAGCCAGGCTGAATGCAGCGATACACTCCAGGGGCATCACGGGGACGCCACTTGGCCAGAGTGATCTGCTCTCTGAGAACAAGGCCTTATATACGGTCAGTTGACCCCAATTAAAAGAGGTCATGTCCTCGACCAATGAGAGGTGTTGAGACGTTCAACATTCGAGCGACTCCACGCCCCCTTGACTGCGAAGTGATCAAAGACGCCGTTACGCGTCATTTGATTCGTTCCTTCACTCTCCCAGCGGGTACAGACACAGGCCACGCTTCACTGCGCCAAGCCGAGTCTATGCCCGTGGGGGTTTCCAATTCTATCTGACCACCATTACGTGTCTCAAGAAGGTATAAGTTAATGATCGAGAGATTAAAAACCATCAAATTAGAATGTTATGGCGAATAATGCAGCCTCTGGAGGGCCCTCTACGGGGAATCCCTTCGAGCAACGTTGGGACTGCTGCCATAAGTCCGTCTTTTATCAGGTTTCAACCGTCATCACGTTCAATCAACCAACCCTAGGACTCGCAGGTTTGGTCAGCATTTACTTCTCGTTGTGTTCTTTTCGACAACAATTCCGCACCACTACTCTTTGTAGTTGACTGCAGCCTTGCCTCGTATTCGGGCGCTGCGGCGGGTGGTTGAATTGTTTTCCAATTCTCTTTTCATTTTTACTGATCTTCCATGTTTCGTATACATAGAACGATCAGTAGGGCCTTTGTAATCCTCCGCTTTGGGCTTCAAATCCTCCCAGTCTTTCTCTCTCGAGTCAGACGGGGGTATCTTTACCTTACTCGGACGACCCGGCTTCCGCCGTGTTGGCGGAGGGCCCTTGCAACTCTTACCGGCTTTGACCCGGGACTTCCCTGCCCTGCGAGCAGGCTTCGCTGAAAGCGGTACCGGCTGGGGTGGGGACTCTCTGTTATCAGAGCCAGCTCTATTGCATGTACAGTGCCATGCTCTCAATCGAGCAACATGCGACTTATAGCGCTTCTGTGTCCATTCGTCTTCGATAACTACAGTCATTTCTGACAGCACTTCAACTATTACAAACGGACCATCCCAGTTTGGGGCGAGTTTTACGTTCACTAAAGGTGTGTGATATCGTATCACTCGGTCTCCAACCTGGAACTTTTTCAGCTTTAGTCGGACATCATGTCCCGACCTCTGCCACTCCGCGGCTTTCTCTAGGCCTCGCCTTGCTCGGTAGTAAGCCTCCACAAAGCATTCCCAAAGTTTTTCCATGAATCCTATAGGGCAGGGTATCTCGGCGGATACTCCTGGCACCCCATAGACAATGTCTGCGGGCATCACAATCTCTTCTCCGAAGACAAGTAGATTAGGTGAACACCCCGTACTAGAATGAATAGTGCCATTGTAAGCGTGTGCTATAAATGGTGCTAACTCATCCCAGTTACTGCGGCTCTCATTGACCATAGTGCGCAAGCACTGTATCAACGTTCGGTTGTACCGCTCCACCATCCCATCTGATTGAGGACGGTACGGATTGGTGCGTGTTTTCTTTATCTCCAATATTCTACCCATTTCCTGCCAGATTTGAGATTCAAATTCTCTCCCCTGGTCGGAATGTAAAATACTCGGAGCTCCGATACATAGCACCCAATTCTTCACAAGTGCCTCCGCGCAGATAGCAGCTTTGTGATCTTTCATGGGATAGATCTGCACATATTTTGTGTAGTAATCCATCACCACCATCATGCACGTGTTGCCGTCATCGGACTCATCGATACCAGAGATGATATCGAGAGCAATGCAGGTAAACCGGACTCCAAATAGCTCTTGTTGTAAGGGCATCTTCCCTGTGCCTTCGCCGGGCTTAACCCTACAATAGACTGAGCATTCTAGAATCCATCGCTCTATGTCGGCGTTCATTCCGGGCCAGTAGTAATGTCGCTTTATTTTAGCGGCAGTCCTCTTTTCTCCGAAATGTGCCGAACTTCTATGCTCATGGCACAGAGTCAAAAGCCCAGGACGCAGTGCTATGGGTACAACCAACTGTAAGTGTCTCCTTACTGGACACACTGTGGTTCTCATCCTATCTAACACGTGATCCCTCACAGTCAACTCCGCCCACTGACTACAGTATCTGAAACTCCCGGTTTTCAATTGAGAGTTCTTTTCCCCGTGATCTATGGAGGCCATTCTTTACCAGTTTAATCAACCGGGACATTTCTGGATCACTCTGTTGAGCTTCTCGGGTCTGTTCCAGTGTCCACTGATAAAACGCGGGATCAGGATTACCCATCTGGTGCAACGCAGCCAAGATAGCATCATGTTCCCCACAGTCTACACAGTCGGGTCGCCCACACTTACGCAATGGTCTCCAGGAGAGACTATCCGCGTTGATGTGTGATTTACCGGGTCTGTGCTCTATCCGAATTCAGATAAAGCTGCCAGCCATCTTCCGATCATTCCTTCGGCATCTTAAAGAGCCATTTCAACGAGGAATGATCCGTACGTAACGTGAAATCTCCACCTCCGAGGAAGTGTCGATATTTCCTTACGTATACTACTACAGTAGTTCCGTTGTGCCTTATTCAAGCTATTGCTTGCAAAAGCAATGGGAACCTCTACTCCGTTCTGTATCTGCGACAGCACCGCTCTAATACTGTCATTGCTTGCGTCAGTATCAAGGATGAACCGACCCTGAGGCAATGGATAATGGAGGACCGGAGTTTCTTCAAACTTTCTTTTTAGTCCCGAAAAAGCTTCTTCGGCCGCAGAATTCCATAGGATATCCTTAGACTTTCCGGCTTTATCTTGGACTACATACTGTTGCAAAGCATGGGCAGTTTCGGAAAAACCCGGGATAAAGTCACGATAATATGAACAGAATCCAAGGAAAGATCTCCCTTCTTTTATATTCAGGGGTCGAGGCCATTTGGCCACTACATCCAACTTAGATGGGTCAGCGCGGATACCATCACCCGCAACTATCCGACCCAAGTACTCCACTGAGACTCTATACGTTCAAAGACCTCCGCTAGGTTATTTAAACATTGTTCCACAGTTTTCCCGAAAACAATTATGTCGTCTAAATAAACCAAACATTTCTTCCACTGCAAGCCTTTCAGCATCTGATCCATCATGGATTCAAACGTGGCTGGGGCATTGCAGAGGCTAAAGGGCATTACTGTAAATTCATACAGCCCTTCGTGGGTAGTGAAGGCAGTTTTCGGCTGATCCTAACTAGCCATCTTTACCTGCCAATATCCGGATTGGAGATCCAAAGTACAAAACCATTGGTTCCCTCCTAGAGAGTCGAGACTCTCATCGATCCGTGGTATTGGATAGGCATTCTTCCGGGTGATACCGTTCAGTTTTCTGTAGTCAATACAGAACCGGCAAGTACCATCCTTCTTAGTAACCATCACTACAGGGCTGGCCCAAGGGCTTTCGCTGGGTATGATCACTTCTTGAGAAAGCATTTTCGGTAACTCCTCTTCCAAAGCTTCCCGCTTTATTGGCGGTAGTCTCCGGTAGGGTAGTCTAAATGGAACGTTTCCCTCTGTATCAATGTGGTGCTCTGCACGATCAGTTCTACCCAATGGGTCTCCTGGCCACGCAAAGATCTTATTCCACCTTCCTAGCATACCTCTTAACTCTCGTTGCTTCGCACTCGTTAGGGCGTCTGCAGCAGTGATCAGAGTTTCTAGGGTCTCGTGCAGAACTGCAAACCCGGGATCTTTTTCCGAGTTCGTGTTCACGCACCCAATCTTCACCTCTCTCGGATCGTTATCGACCTAGAGGACGGACCTCCACTGTATCTACGGAGTTAGCCAATATTACTCGGCCAACAACGTCGCCTCTCTTCAACACTATCCTCCCCGTAGTATGATTACTCACGGGTATGGATCCGAGCCGAGCTCCACCCATAAGGGTGTCCCAAGCCTGTAATCCTTTGTCTGGGAATAACATCGGGTCAGGCTCAAACATAGCATCTGCCAACGGCAAGCCACCTTCCCCAGCTATTAGCACATTCACCATCTGCTGAGGGGCGATGCTTACATCCTGCCTGACAGAGACCACTGAAGAAATCCGTCTACAGGAACATTCTACTTCCAGCTGTTCCGGGTGTTTAATCCGAAGCAGGCCTTGCTGAAGGTCCAATGACACTCCATACAACGCTTGGAAGTCTATTCCGATTATTCCATTCTCTTCGATATCACTGAGTATGGGACTCCACACTAATTCTGTGTTACCTACTGAGATCAGAATAATCACTTTGCCGTAGCACTTCAACGGAGTACCATTAGCAGCCCTTGCACTTGCTTTTTTCCGAGTTCGTGTTCACGCACCCAATCTTCACCTCTCTTGGATCGTTATTCAAAAGTCTTATATAGACTGTGATTCAACACAGAGCGACTTGCTCCAGTATCAACCAACAAATCTACTTTCAACCCCTGAATTCTCACAGGTACATACCATCGTCTCCCTCCTAGAGGAGAAGGCTGCTGAATGAACCGGGAAATAACCATCGAGGGTGCCGAGGTCCCATCCACGCTGGCGTAACCATTGTAAACAGGGATGTTTCGGAGATAGATAGCGACTCGAAATCTCTTCCTCTCTGGTCCGAGCAAGATTCACTTTACTCGCTGGTTCTCCAGTTTGTGTACTCAGGCGTACAGTTGCTGGGGCTACTGTTTCGCCACTTACCGGATCCTCATAAGGGGAAGGCAAAGCTAGGGGACTGTCTGTGGTTTCTACAGCAGCCATCTTCTGGGGACATTCCGGAGAAATGTGCCCAGTCTTTCCACACTGCCAACAACATCGAGTATCTAATTGGTTTTTCTCCAATTGCGATAACCTTTCGTAGATCTGCAGCAACAACTCCGTTACAGTAGGTGATTCCTTGGAATCCTTACCTACGGCCTGTTCTGTCATCTGAGGATTCCCATTCCTGGGTCTCCCTGGATTCAACCGGCCACGGCCCCTACCGCGGAAACTACGGCGTCCGAGTACCATTGACCGCACTGCGGAGAGTACATCCTCCATTTCGGGGTCGCTGGTTTCTTCGGTCGTCAACTCATCCTGTTCCCAGGATGGTGTTAGCATGGCAACCCGGGTTTTACTCGCAGGTTTTCCATACTGTCCGAACAGGGCACACCTTTGTTCATAGGCGTCCACTATTTTCAACACCTGTATGAGGGTCATACCAGGCTCCCATTTCGAGACCACCTCTGTACGGATGTCCTCGTCTCTGAGACCCTTCACAAACTGAGTTTGTAGATCCTCATGCAGTGCCGGTGAGTCCAGTCGAGTATCTGGGTAAACCTCCATCAGCAATTGCTGTAAGGCTAACCTGTAAGCACGGGCGGACTCATCTTTACCCTGTATCCGACTTAGAAAAGTCGAACGAGGGTTCTGCGTTACTAGCTGCCCACAGTAATAAGACGCCACTTCTACAAGGGCATCCCATCCATGCGTAGCTGAACGCCGGTAGGCACGTAAAGCAGCCTCTCCGGGTCCATCGCGCAACGCTCTCATGAGGTACGGCAGTGCATCGGCAGTACTCCACCCATTGCACTGGACATCCTCACAGAACCCGGCAAACCAGTGCTCCCACACCATTCCTTTACCAAAAGGCTTCGGAACGATGGCGTTGCGTCTGGCCGTTTCTGCCGGTCTAACAATCAGGACATCTCTAGCTTGTGCCAGAGATCAATTGAACACCCGATCTGCGTCACTCTCCACTAGCACAGGGTTTAGTCCTAATTCTGCTATCGCGGAATTAGACGGTACTTCCCTATCACTAGCATGCGTAGAGTTCCTCAGAGAATCCGTTGGGGAAGCGAAGTTCACCATCGGAGGTCTCCGATCTATCCGTGGCGGCGTATATACATGAGGACCCGTTGCATTCCCTTGTGGGGAGTATACGTGATCCTTAGTCACACTCTGCCAGCATGGCGGTGGAGTCCTATACTTTAAAGCATAGTCTGCCTCTGCACGCTGTGTGCGCGCCAATACCGCCCTTTCTTGATCCTCGACCAACAGAAGCTGTTCTTTCTGCACTAGCAGTGACTCAGCGGCGTGTTTGGCCCGAGAATACACGTCTTGCAACATCAACTTAGCAGCCTCTTGCTCTTCGAGTAGACGCTGCTTCGCTTGGCGTTGCTCGGCTTCATGATCGATCCGAGAATCGATCTTAGGCCGGATTACTGGGGTTTCCCCACGCTCAGGACCCTCCTCGGAATTGCCTATTCGGCTTACTCCTTCCAGGTCCTTTTCTTCTATGGAGTCCGCTCTGGGCGTCCCCATGTGGAGTAGCGGTGGGCACCAGCTTACGAAGGGGATCCCGATTCAACCATGACTGGACCCCATTGGAAATTCTTATCGTAGCCCATACGTCAACATGTTTGATATTTTCTACGATTGGAATTCAATCGGGAAGCATTCCGATTGGAATGGAGGTGTTCCAATTGGTAGCCCATGGCCGTAGAGTCAGGGGCGGTCATTGCTCCACCTAGCGCACTCCCTCACTACTAGCGCTCCCTGCGCGCCCCCTCGTGCAAGGCACGTGAACCATTAGGTCACGTGGTGAAGCATGCTCTCACATTCTCTCTCACTCTCTTCCTGCGCTTCACTCCGCTCAGACGCACTCTAATTTTCTCCGCTATTTTTGGCCCAACGCTGCTCGCGGCACAGCATACTCCACGAGTATCGGTCCCAGGACGTTAGGGTTTCAATCTACGGGTTAATTAATCGCAGGAACCAGGAGGATGCCGAAAACACGTGCCGGCCCGAGCACTTCGCAAGCCACAGATGCAGAGGCTGAGGCAGTTTTGGAATCAACCAACAGACCGTCTGAGAACCACGTGGAGTCGGCCTCCGAGGTAGGCAGCGTCAAGACGGTCCGACTCGTGGCCGTTGAGAAGGGCCTCGCGGATATGAAGACCGACATGAAAGAACAGATCGGCGGGGTCCTGGCTGCGATCAACCGGCTGGCAGAGCAGAGGATTTCCGACAGGCCATCACGGCCACCAACCGTCCAGTCGGCCGCGGATCGATGCACACAGGAATGGGCCGAGGACCAGGCCTCACGGGTTCTCCCGGGGCCACGACAACTGAGGGAGCGATACGCGGCCGACTCCTACATTCAACGAGAGCTCGACCATGAGGCGATCAAGCACGACATAACGGCGGGTAAGCGGCATTCAGATCTGAACATTTCTAGGTTAACAAGTAAGCCGTACATGTTTGTTGACCGTGAGGGCGTTTATGCCCTGTCGCAGAAGTTGGAGGTGAGGGGGTCCCTAGGGCCGATGGAATACGTCAGTGCATTCATCAGTCTGTTGGGGGACGACCGAGCCGTGGAGCCCGCTGATCGTGATCATATGTACAAGCACCTCCACCAGGTCTCCATCGACGCCCAGTCTCGGCCGTGGGCCGGGGTTAGGAGGTGGAGCCAATTCGTTTTTGATCAAATTGAAGCCGGGAGGCTCAGCCGGTCTGACTACGGTTTGATCCAGGAAGAGCGAGTCCGGCTCGCTATGACGAGCTCGACGCAGTCGACCGGATCGGATAACAGAGGGAAGAACCGGGCGAGGGAGTTGCCATGCTGGCAATTTAATTCGGAGAAGGGGTGCCGCCACAGAAGCGGGCACGAGGACGGACCCGTGAAATGGATGCATATTTGCTCCTATTGTTACTCTGTGGGGAAGCAATGCGGGCATTCGCTTCATGCCTGCAACAGGAAGCTCAGATTCACCATGGGGTACAAGTCCCAGCAGGTCATGTCACCGTGCGCATAAAAGCTGCAAAGAACCTCCAGTGTGTTGGAGAGGAGAAGCACATGACTCTACAGCCGTCTCCCGACCGGAGGTCTTGTCCACTACAGGCTGCGAGGGCAATGATCGCGGCCGTCCCCACGTCTAGCGACCGAGACCCGTTCCTCATGAACGACGATCGGTCCCCGATAACGACCTGGTCGCTGTCCAGGAAATAGGACAGGTTAACGACGTATACTCTGCACAGCCTGCGAAAGGCTGCGGCCACTCAGGCCTTCCAGGCCGGGGTCCCCGAACTTTCAATCCAAAGATACGGGGGGTGGTGCTCGAACGCTCACAGGAGCTACATCCGCGTGTCGAGTGCCACTCAAGTTAATGACTCGCTCATCAAGTCCATTAACAAATGACTAAACTTTTAACCCACCCTCCACGCCACTTCTTTTCATGGATTTTTGGCTATCTTATACACATTGTGAATTAATTAAAAATTGATTGTTAATTTTCGAGGCAACCACAGAACTTCTTTGCGAGGCAAGCACGGTGCGGTCTTATATAAGCGCCCCCTCTACAAGCGTCGCCACACTCACTCACGCAGTGACCGACGCACGCAGACTTTTCCGCCCACCAACCCTGTATAACTTGTATAACCATGTATATTGTATAACATGTAATACTCTAAAAAATCTGATGTCTAAGACACAGTCGTATCAGCGGTATTTTAAAAGGTGTCTAAAATAATAAAAAAGTTCCTTTTACCTGCAATTCTGTGTTGTCTTATAATTATATTCATATATACCACAATACTCTATACATGTATATCAATATGTATTCTATTATTACATATCACCATATGTATTACCTTATCCGGTATCACATCTACTTCATGTATACCATATACCATATTACCAAATATGTATCTCATCATATTTACCAATATGTTATCATATAATATAACATATCTACCATATGTATATTGTTATCTTTAAGATATTATTATCGCGTATTAATATCTTCTCTTCTTTGCTCATAAGATTAAAATAAATTTTATTTGCCCAAGGGGAATTTCTGATGGGCTGTGCATTATGATAGCGTTAGCGATTCATTCCCGACACAAATCCAATCACACTGTAGGCCTATGGTAATGAAGGTGAACATTATCGGAAACCAATCGGGCACATCACAAGCTTGGCGCATGTTTTTTGGGGTCCCGATTGGAGTTCCCGATTAGAATTCTATCGGAGTTCATCGGGGATTATTTGGAAAATTTCATGTCAGGGTTCAATCGTGGTCTATCGGGGTTGGTGGGTGCCGCCCTTTAACCACTGAGCTAAATCCCCACGCCAAACTCTTGCAAAGAATACCTTTATTCCACACCACCATAATCTTGTTGATTTAATATTGCTGTCTCAAAGTTGATCAAAATCCTCACCCTCACGCGGAACCAATCATTATAACATATCCACCATGATCAACGTTGACTCAACGACACCACCTGACGTTTATTCAATGCCCCCTGTTGTATGCCCCCTGTAGTTGACATGAATCATCCACGGGGCCTACAGTCACCTGCTGCCTCAGTGCCTGTCTCTGTCACGTATTTCTCTCTGTCTATCTCTATATCTCTATTCATCTGTATCCGTCTATGTCCATGGCCTTTGTATCATTAAACAAAATCTACAAATGCACACCATTACAGCATCTAGTGTACCCCAAGGTCTACTTTCACAGCACATGCATCGGGGGTCTATGCCATATGGTCTCCTCCGAGTTTTGCATCCACCTCTTGTAAGTTATAGGCCTATTTGATCTTGGAAGTACCCGTTACAAAGGTAGTCTACCACCATGCAAACTCTCTTAGCTAATCCCTATGACTTAGCAGCACCTTGGCCAATGGAAACAGACCATGTGTTGTTCATCAGGCTCTTGTCAGATCGTATCTATTCATACCTTCAGCATTGAAGATCGTTGTTTTGGTCGTTTGGTTCTGATGTCCTGCGGGAAAGGGCGCCACACTTACTGTAGGAGTTCTCCCTTCTGACATGGGACCACATAAAGGGTCTCAAGGGACACTGGCATCTAGTGTGCTACGAGGTCAGCTTAAGATCATTTACATGTGCCTTTCCCAGCGGCGGTTGAGATGAGGGTGGGGAGGGGAGTTCATTTCGGGGTATTTACCTTGCGGAAGGGGTTAAAGCTTATATAAAGCAATTAAGCTCTGTTAATTAATGCTACAAAATAAGCCCCGCCCACTCGGCCATCAAGCACGCGTGGACAGGTGCATATCTCGGGTGAGGTGTAGGGTCCGGTCGCAATGACCTGACCCGTAGTGTATGACCTGGACCACCTATATAACCATTCTGAGCACTGTGTTCGCTTCACTGACTCTCTGAGCCTCAGTGAGAGCACATACACCCGGCTATGTTTAGTAGGGTGACACTGGAATACACAACTACACAACATGACACATTGAGAGTGAGTATAATAAGTTATAATATATAAAAGTTATACCTTATAGATCTGTGTCTGTGTCTACCTCTGTGTGTGTGTGTGTGTGTGTGTGTGTGTGTGTGTGTGTGTGTGTGTGTGTGTGTGTGTGTGTGTGTGTGTGTGTGTGTGTGTGTGTGATTTGTATTTAGGTATACAATGGTGTACTACCTTGGTGTACTGGCAACAGTTTATTTCTTATTTCAAGAATGTTGAATAGAAATTTGAAATACTAAGATATAAATCAAGAGAAATTGATACTGAATATACATGTGAAATACATGTGAAATGAATAATTTAAGAATAAAGAAAGTTTGTTCAATGAATGCAATGAATAAATTAGTTGAATATATTTATAAGGTAATACTTAATTAGAATTACATCGAATATGATGTGTAAAAAAGAAAAATAGAGAATAAATGATGATAAAAATCAAATAAGTAAAATGATAATAATAAATAGATAAAAATGTATTATATATATATTGAAATTCTAATTAAGTAGAATTAAAAACCAAACTTTTTTATAATAAAATTGGTTAAAATATATATATATATATAAAAATTAAGAAATAATAATAATAAATAGAATCAAAAAAGGAAAATAAAAACATAATTTGAATAAGTAGGTAAAAATAAAAACAAATGGGAATGAGTCATTTGGAAATTTATATGGAGGAATTTTAAATTTTAATCTGTATATTTGATTCAATTTACTTCATTTGATTTACTTTATTTTTATTTTAGGGTGAGAATTTTCAGCTAAATTTAATTGAATTTATTTGATCTATTATAATTTATTTGCTTTAGTTACCCATTGTTACTTTATTTTAGCTGACTAGATACCAAAATATCCTTGTGTGTGTGTGTGTGTGTGTGTGTGTGTGTGTGTGTGTGTGTGTGTGTGTGTGTGTGTGTAGAGGTGTGTGTGTGTGTGACTGGAGGGGTGAGCAAATGTGTGTCTATCACACACAATGTCGACCTGTGTGATTCTATGTGTGCATACTGTATCTGTATGTCTCTATATCTTCCTATCTGTGTCTGTGTATCTGTGTCTGTCTGTTTATCACTCTGATTATCTCCCACAATTCCTCATATTGAATGAAATAGTTACAATGACATGTATCCCACCATGGCCGACATCTTACTTGATGTGATCCATGCATATAAATGAGCTGTAGACCCCCTCCACCCTGGCTTATTATACCCTCTGACTGGCCCTGCTGCCAACCTGACTGGTCGCGACCGCTGTCACAGACCCGTACTCTCACTGTGTGAGGGGCGGGTCTTTATCTCTAATGAAAATATCAATAAGACTCATTTCTGTACTTCATCTTTAATTTGCGGTATTTCACTGTTACTACACTTGTGTTGGAGAAAATGAATAAAAGGAGAGGAGTATGGCTTGGGAGATATGAAATTATCTTATTAGATTTTATAACGTATGATAAATAATATTTATTGTTGATGATGTATTGATATTAAATATCGGTATAGGGATGGCTTCTGGGCCACCTTAACATGAACAAACAGTGTGCAGAGCGCTCCGCATTTTTAACCAATCTGTATGTCACAACAGAATACAAACACCAAACTTGTCACAAGTAGACTTGAAGTACCGGAGAAGACACACAAGCAGGATTTGAAGTCAAAAGGTTTGTGACTTGTGAATTACGACCAACTTTGGTAATCATGACGCTACGTACACATGTAGATTGCGCGGCAAAAAACGTTGGTTGTAGCAACAAGTGGGTCATCTCATAACGCCTGCTACGGTGTACCATAGGTGTGACTGTTACCAAACACAAATTTAGCTGTGTGTTTCTATTTGGTCTATTATCAACAATACAGACACAGAGGTCGTGGGTTGGACTTAAATGGCATGTGACTTTTTAAATACCAGGCAGCCGAATCCTTTACCATCAGCAACACACGGCAACGAAATGAAAAAGCGAAGAAAAGGAATGGTCTTACCTTTCAGGAAGTCTCAGTTCTTGTTATTGGAAGTAAAGAACTTTTAGGTAACGCTTGGCTTGTCCCCTCTGTGTCTCAATATGGAACCAACAGATGAACATTTCCCCAAACTGAGATCCTCCCAAAAATCACATGTAGGAGGATGTACATGACAAGAAGATGACTTTGTTAGACCTAATCGATAACCTATCAGAAGAGTTGGAGGACCTACGAGAAAATTTAACGTCAGAAATTAATATGCGGAAGAAACTGCAAAATAGCGTCACAATTCTTGAAGCCGATGTGATTGCCTTGAAAGAGGAAAACTAATCTCTCAAAGTGTGCATAAATGACTTGACTGACTCTTCTAACGATGCAATAAAGCAGTTAGAAGAAACAAATATTCAGTTCAACGTCTTTAAGGCTGATAGTCAGAAACTACAAAATTCATTAGAATCTGATTCTGAGGTTTTTGAAGTTGGATCAAATGACATCAAAGGCATGAAAAAAGACCTTGAATTGATCAAGAAGGAATCCAGCCTCAAAAACATCATTATTTCCGGAGTTGAGGAGAAGGAAAGTTGTTAGTGACACTGCTTTTGAGGTAATTCAAGCCACTGGGGTTGATTTACCACGCCACGAGCTCGACCAAGTTAGACGGCTAGGCACCTTCCAGAAAGGCGGGAGACCACGTGATATCTTGGTTTCTTTCATTCACAAATCGGCTAGGGATCTGCTATTCAGAAATAAAAAGAACCTGCGCACAGACCCAAGGGCGAGGTTTACTTTCATTTCTGATGACTTGACCACGTCAGTGAGGGAAAATTGAAACAATCTTCGGCTGATTGCAGAAAGAGCCAATCTACCATATCAAATCTCGTTAGAAAAGGTCTACACTCATGAGACTCCAGAGGCCGTTTACTTTCAGGGCAAGAACTCTGATCTGTCAAACTTCGCCAAATGTGATATCGCTATAGACCCCCTTCACACTCCGGCCATCTTGTAATGGCGGCAAGTACGTCACGCCAAAACGAGGCGTGCGCTGTCCGGTAGCGGCTTCACAGGTGCTTTATAGAAAGTTTTTTTAACTTGAAAGATGGAAATTGCTCTCAGGTCATCAATAATTGGCCGATTTTTATAAACAATACATCGTTAGAAAGCTGAGACTTGAACCTATCTATTGGTATGTAAATGATTTACCTTAGTTAGATAAGATTTCCGATCATAGATTGAACAACGAAATTGTTTAGGTAAAATAAACACTAAAACATGTTCCATTCCTGTTTTTAGAGTAATTTTTTCAAAAATCTATCGCGATGACCTATAGAAATAACCATCCTATCCTTTTAGGTATTTCATGACAATTAATATGATACCTACATTGCAAGGCTGTGATAGATATTTCAAGATGTAACATAGCATTATAACAGATGACAATGAGTACAGAAAAGCATTAAAACTTGTTTTTTCTGTGGTATCTTAAAATTATCCAATCTTTCAAATAATTAAAAGTCTTTGAATTAAAAGATATGTACTGTGGGTAATTCTATATGCATGTTATACATAAATCAAGAGTTTGATAAATATATGATGATTATTTTGTCAATTTACTGTGGGAGAACATGCAAAGGGGTGCTGTCTATCAGTACAAGTCCGGTGCTCTACCCACTGGGCTAACCCCCCACACCTCAGGAAATATCTATCACAACCTTGTAATATTGGTATCATTTTAATCGTCTTGAACTGCCTAATAAGATAAGATATTTAATTCTATAGGTCATTGCGATAGATTTTTCATTAAATCAGTGTGAAAGCAGGAAGGTAACATGTTTGTGTGGTTTTTTACCTAAACATTTCCGATGTTTAATCTATGACAGGAAATCATAGACATAACACAGGTATATCATATATATACCAACAGATAGGCCTAAGTCTAAGGTTTCTAATAATGTTTCAATTATAAAATTCGGCCATTTATTTATGACAGAAGAGTGATTTATATTTTTATCATTATAGTGGTATTAGGCACTTGCTGCAGTGTTGGCTTCACTCTGACAGTGCTCGCCTCGTTATGGAGTGCAGATATACCGCTGGTCCCCGGCTGGTACATTTCAGGGACATAGAAACCAGCGAAACCCTTTATCACGGCGATCGCCGCACCACGCTTATGTGAAAGAGGTGAATTGAGGGGTTGTAGTTCGGCGGGCGTTTGGCCGTTCCTGAGCGCGCCTGCATATTACGTAAGCGGCCGCTAGGCCGGAATGTTTGCCGAACTGCAACGTAATATTTTATATTTTCGCGGGTGTCAGACCGGAATGGTCACGGTCCGCGGAGTTTTGGCGGGAAAACACGCCCGCATCCGGTCGCCGTTTTTTACCCCTTTATAAGCTGAGACATTTTTTATCTTATCCAGTTTTGAATACAGCTCTGAAACTCCACGTGTGTGTTCGTGTCATCTCTCCACCAGATTTACAGTGGCGATCTTGCCAGGATAGGACGTATCCTGAACACCAGCCGGGTAAGTGTAGTTTGTTTTATACGGTGGTGTATAGTGCAGTATATTGTATGTATAATTTGGTGGAGAGGGTGAGCCTGGAACACAAAGAAGATACTTTTAAAGGCCTGAAAGTTATAACCGCAAAATTCACTGAGCAGTCCCGTCGGCGTTTGAATTCGAAAATACGAGGTATATCTCCGCAAAATCTAGGGATTTGAACCGCTGATATTGATCTACCGTGTCCGTTGGCATTTGAATCGGAAAATATGGGAAGCATCTCCGCGAAATTCGTAGGTTTAAACCGCCCGCCTCCGTCACTATTAAGCGTGTCTGTTGACGTCCGAATTTGAAAATACGGAGAATATCTCCGCAAAATTCACTGAGCAGTCCCGTCGGCGGTTGAATTCGAAAATACGAGGTATATCTCCGCAAAATCTAGGGATTTGAACCGCACCCGCCCGTTTCTACTGACTTAAAGTGTCCGTTTGTATTTGAATCGGAAAATACGGGAAATATCTCTGCAAATTCACTGAACAGTCCCGTCGGCGGTTGAATTCGAAAATACGGGGTATATCTCCGCAAAACTTGTCGGTTTGAACCGCACCCGCACCCGCCCGTTATTATTGACTTAACCAGATTTACAGTGGCGATCTTGCCAGGATAGGACGTATCCTGAACACCAGCCGGGTAAGTGTAGTTTGTTTTATACGGTGGTGTATAGTGCAGTATATTGTATGTATAATTTGGTGGAGAGGGTGAGCCTGGAACACAAAGAAGATACTTTTAAAGGCCTGAAAGTTATAACCGCAAAATTCACTGAGCAGTCCCGTCGGCGTTTGAATTCGAAAATACGAGGTATATCTCCGCAAAATCTAGGGATTTGAACCGCTGATATTGATCTACCGTGTCCGTTGGCATTTGAATCGGAAAATACGGGAAGCATCTCCGCGAAATTCGTAGGTTTAAACCGCCCGCCTCCGTCACTATTAAGCGTGTCTGTTGACGTTCGAATTTGAAAATACGGAGAATATCTCCGCAAAATTCACTGAGCAGTCCCGTCGGCGGTTGAATTCGAAAGTACGGGGTATATCTCCGCAAAACTTGTCGGTTTGAACCGCACCCGCCCGTTACTATTGACTTAACGTGTCCGTTTGTATTTGAACCCGAAAATACAGGAAGTATCTCCGCGAAATTCGTAGGTTTAAACCGTTCGCATCCGTTACTATTCAGCGTGTCTGTTGACGTTTGAATTTGAAAATACGGAGAATATCTCCGCAAAATTCACTGAGCAGTCCCGTCGGCGGTTGAATTCGAAAATACGAGGTATATCTCCGCAAAATCTAGGGATTTGAACCGCACCCGCCCGTTTCTACTGACTTAACGTGTCCGTTTGTATTTGAATCGGAAAATACGGGAAATATCTCCGCAAAATTCACTGAACAGTCCCGTCGGCGGTTGAATTCGAAAATACGGGGTATATCTCCGCAAAACTTGTCGGTTTGAACCGCACCCGCCCGTTATTATTGACTTAACGTGTCCGTTTGTATTTGAATCGGAAAAGCGTGTCTGTTGACGTTCGAATTTGAAAATACGGAGAATATCTCCGCAAAAAAAAATATAAAAAAAATTCACCGAGCAGTCCCGTCGGTGGTTGAATTCGAAAATACGGGGTATATCTCCGCAAGTCAGTGCGGCCGATAGTGGAGAGGTGGCGCAGGGGTGCGCTAGTGCAGAGTGGTTTCACAAGGGGGGGCAATGACCACCCCTGACCAAAGGCCATGGGCAACCCATTACCCCAGATCCCCAATGAAACAAAGCGGAAGCCGTAGTGGGCTTATAAAATTTTATTTAATTTTATGAGTCTTATTGATATGAATAAGAGAAATACAAGAATATCAATAATAAGACAAATATTATAATTGACATATGTATGTGGTTGTCAATTGTTATAAGTTTGTGATAACATAATGAAGATATTATGTAATATTACATAGTTTTTCTGATTTATAATTGAAGAAACTGAATATAATTTCGGAATTTTGATTTGAAGATTTCTGAAAACTTATCGGGATAATTATGGGATACCTCAATAGGGTCTATTGACTTAATGTGTCCTTTCGTATTTGAATCCGAAAATTACGGGAATGTCTCCGCGAAAATTTGTAGGTTCGCACCACCCGTGTTCGTTAATATCATCTAAGTGTGTCTGTTGACGTTTGAATTTGAAAATACTGAGAATATCTCCGCAAAATTCACGTACTCCACAAAATTCACGTAAATTTCCGCATAAGTTCGAAAACCTCCCGCGTTCATTGACATACTATTGTCTGGACGTGTCCGTTAACGTTCACATTTGAAAATAAGGAGAAATGTTGGCACCCAGATTGATAAACGGTGAATATCTTCACAAAATTCAGAACATGGCCTTGAGAGGTCAGGGAATGCCATGACTTGGCTGGACACCAATGTGTCCCTCAGACCCTCCCATTCACGGTGTGTGGACTCGTTCCACTCAAAACGGGCATTTTTCTTGGTCAAATCGGCCAACGGGGCTGCCAACTCTGCAAAGTTGGGGAGACACTGCCGATAGTAGTTAGCCATCCCCAGAAACCTTCTGATACCCTTCACATCACGGGGCGGAGCAGAACAATTGGCGGTTACCCGTGGGCAGACCAGAGCCGTCGGCTTAGGTCCCCCGCTGATGTGGACCGATCCACATCTAGACAAAGCATCCTTGATCCGATATCAGGTACAGCTTCCCGAGTACAACAAGGGATTGGATGATCTGGACAATTACACTGTCTACGGTGATGTCCTGTACACGGTCGAGGCCCCCCACAAGGGAACCGGCTATCCCCGGAAAATGGCTCCGCCCCGAAACAACAGCAAGTCAACAAGGCCCGGTTGGATAGACGCCCCCGCGCTCCATTGTTTGCGATAGGAGACAAGGTGTTGCTCCACAAGCCCAATGCGGCCCCCCTCGACCCGAAGTTCGAAATCGGGTACCGAATACACCAGCTAAACGGCCCGGTAGCGGCCATATCAAAGGGGGATGGGAGAATTCAAATTGCGAACATCGACCGATTGAAAAAGGACACCTCTGTGGGAGGAGAAGCAATCCAACAGGCGCTGCCTGTGTCCCAGCGGTCTCGGTTCTTGAAACAATACCCGCCGAACCTTCACCCACCCCGTCCCAAGGATCTTAGACGTCCACTCCTCTGTGCTCGGTCTGGTCCTCCCTCGCATCAGCGGGCTATGGTATCCGCAGCCCCCTCATGCAATCCCCCGTCGTATGGTGATGCGCTGGCGGCCCGAAGAGCCGCTAACCTGGCTCCGCCCCGTCCCAAGGATCTTAGACGTCCACTCCTCTGTGCTCAGTCTGGTCCTCCCTCGCATCAGCGGGCTATGGTACCCGCAGCCCCTCGTGCAATCCCCCGTCGTATGGTGATGCGCTGGCAGCCCAAAGAGCCGCTAACCTGGCTCCGCCACAGTTCCGCAGGCACGTCCTCCTCTGTGGACGGTCAGGCCGGTCTACTGTGCTGACCATCTGCCCTCGAAAACCCTCTCGTCCCACAGCTCCGTCATGCAATCCTCCAACGTATGGTGATGCGCTGGCAGCCCGCAGGGCCGCCGGTCGCCCGGTCCCAGATGTAAACATTCAACCCACCCCTATCCGTCCATCACAATCCCCACCAACAGGGACCCCCGTGTCAACTGCGGCCCCCGCAGCTAGACCTTCATTGGTGACCAGCCCGAGTTGTGCCCGCTTCTAGACCGCATCGATGCCGGTCCACGCCCCAATGCTAGCCGGTCGAACAACCCCATTGCACAACATAGGCCCTCTGCAAAACAAAGAACTCCTGCTCAGAGGCGCGCAAAATCAGTTCCTGCAACTTTACCCCGTCGTTCCTCCCGGCAGCGTGCGGACCCTCCGCACATCCCAGCATCACTCAGTAAAACGGATTCCAGTCTCATTCACCCACAAACCATATCCCCTCCTGCCTTAATGAACCGGCCGGTCACTCTTTCCAGAGCACCAGCCTTGCCTGCCCCGCCAGACTCTACCTACACCGGCCCCTGTCTCCGTTCTGGTAGGCAAACCACCTCCCGGCGAAAATAACCTTTTCCTTTCAGTTACAATATATTTACACCTGGTTTGCTGTAGCCCATGTCTGTTCTTCTCCAGCGTACACTCGAGATGATAAGTACACTAACTTGGTTTCTGTTGTTGTCGACCCTAGTACTGTGCGTAACCTTCTCTGATTCAGATACCCTGCTGAAGGATGCTGGATCTCCACGTTAAGGGGTTTTTCAGAGAATCAGCAAACATCATGCTCAGCCGAAACCGACAGCTGTGAATAGCTCGTTTGGAACTGTCTGCATTCAAAATCCAGCAGGGGTCAGCCTTGACCACAGGAAAAAGCAGCCGCATGCCGTCCCGCCCAACAAGTGGGGCCTTGTCGACACCGTTGGCATCGCGGGCAGATACCTGGTGGGAATGGCCACTTCCAAGGATGTGAAACAGCTACAGGGCCAAATAAACCAGCTGCGGGCATCAATTCACTCGGTGAGCCCCCTTATGCTATTACTCATATCTATGGTAAATGCCTCCAGACTATTTATTAGAAAAATTAAAGGATATAGTACAGCTCCAGAACCTCACTTCAGCCCTGAACATCCTTAGCTAAATCAACCACTGCCTGCATCTCCAGACGGCTAGAAATCCCTCGAACTACCCTGGAGCAAATTTCTTCCCCCCCCCCCATGTCTGGGGCTTAACTGATGTATGGTGACTGGTAGTACTGCGGCTCATTTTTATCTTTCCAGAAGGCGGACTGACAAGAAACATCTGGGCCTATCGAAGGAACTGGAAGAGGAACCCTCCCCACGTTGCGTGGATCGACCTCCTTCCTACCAAACGGACAAGGCCTTAGATGAATTTATGTTAGCCATACAAATTCAATGTATAACTATTGTTTTCTTTTCGGAGGGTTTCAGCCAAAGCTCACATGCAGCTTTTCTAGTGTTTACCCCAATGTGGGTACCAAACTGAGATGGACCTTTTAATAACTAATTTCATTGTCTTGCAGTTCGAGTAAATTATGTTTGTAAATAATATCTATGCTGCCTATGCCAATGCAGTTAATGTAATGTTGTGGAATTATGTTGTAAATAATATCCATGCCAATATAGTTGGGAGCTGTTGTAATTTTAGCTCTAGTGAAATTATGTTTGTAAATAATATCTATGCTGCCTATGCCAATGCAGTTAATCTTGTAGCTATAGTGAAATTATGTTGTAAATGGTAATCTGTGTCAATGTAGTTAATCTATCAACTTAAAACTTTATTTTCAAATACTTGAAAAACTTGTGTTGGGAGCTGTTGTAGTTCGGTGGGCGTTTGGCCGTTTCTGAGCGCGCCCGCATATTACGTAAGCGGCCACTAGGCCGGAATGTTTGCCGAACTGCAACGTAATATTTTATATTTTCGCGGGTGTCAGACCGGAACGGTCACGGTCCGCAGAGTTTTGGCGGGAAAACACTCCCGCATCCGGTCGCCGTTTTTTACCCCTTTATAAGCTGAGACATTTGTCATCTTATCCAGTTTTGAATACAGCTCTGAAACTCCACGTGTGTGTTCGTGTCATCTCTCCACCAGATTTACAGGAGAACGGTTTCGGTCTGCAGAACAAGCCTATGCAATTAGGAAGGCTAGGGAGTGTGGCAGAAGGGACCTTGTTCCCATGCTAGCCCGCAGTACTGACCCCCTAATAACTAAACGAATTTCAGGTAGCATCAAAACTGATGCTAAATGGAGTCAGGCTGAAGAAGAGATCCTGACAGAAATTATAACGAAGAAGTTCGAACAAAATCAGCTATTCCGAGACAAACTGTTAGCTACACAACAGAAACTGCTCTACCAGGCTACAATGGATAAAAGATGGGGAATAGGCCTCACACTTGCAGAAGCAAAGAAAGGTGCCAAAAGAGATGGGCAAAATAAACTTGGTCAGATTATCATGGAGGTAAGAAGAAGCCTACGAGCAGCATAGGCTATAAAACTTCTATCCCACACAGAGGGAACTAGGACCAAGCATTGGAGTGAAACCAGTATCTGCCGGGATAGCAAAACAACAATGACTTCAGAAAAGAAGTTCTGACACAGTGGTCAAGATGTTATAGAGGACAAGTCAGCTAAGTGTCATAAGATAAGTCAGAAATTAGAATGTTGGGAAGTTGCCATTACTTTGGAAGATAGGAGGATGTACATGACAAATGTAAATGGTTTGCTCTTTGACTATTCCCTCAGTTTGGCTGAGTTTTTAGTATTGCTTTCACAAGGAAATAGTTAGTCAGGATTGTTTTATTCTAAGTCCTTTCGGTTGCATCAGCAGCAGGACCTAAACCAATGCGAATATCACTGTTCAGAAGGAAACATGGACAGTCTAAGGTGCAAAGACACTGAATAGCATTATGTTTTTCCTAGACTTTGAAGTTTGACATTTTTGCCTGTCCTTTACTGGGATGCCTAGCTTTAAGTCTGTCAGGGAATGATCTCAGGCCAAAGTGAGGAACTACTCACTTGATTAGAGGTAATGCTTCATTACCTTTCCCACCTGACATAGTTGATGAACCTGACAGGATAGAAAATGGCTTACTTTAATCTGACCCGTGGGTTGATGAGACTTTCCCAGACAATTGTTTCATTGATGTGGGATTTCGCTTGCCTGGAATCCAATCAATCCTTCCTGGATGATGATTATGTCTTATTCAATGATGTTTTTCATTGCATGTACTCTCTTTATCATATATGTTCAATGTTTATATGTCAACCAAAGCACAAAACCTAGGTTATCCCACAAGCTATATGGTGGAAATAGATGCGGGACCTTTTTCTTTACTGTGGAGCAAGTGGAGTCCTCACCTTCATCGTCCTATGAAATATATACAATTATTTGTCCATTATCCCTTGTAATCTCTGGAGATACTCTTACTCTGCTCAAGAGCTATCCAATCATGGTTGATTTAACAGATATCACATGCCTAATTGATTCACATAGGTCCAATAATCCTACCAGGCCAACTAGATTATCTACAGGAAAGATCTCATCCCCTAACCCTTATGTTGAGAATTGGTACAATTAATGTCAATGGGCTGGGTGACAGAAAAAAACGCAGGGCAATCTTTTTGAAAATAGGAGATGAATATGACATCTGCCTACTTCAGGAGACCCATAGCAGCCCTACGGAGGTATGGGGAAAGGAATGGGGGGGGGGGCGAGATTATAGCTGCGCACGGCTCCTCCGGCTCCAGAGGAGTGGCCACCTTGTTCAATACCAAACTTGACTATATAGTTGAGGATATCACCAAAGATTCTAGTGGGAGATTCGAAATAATGCATATCAAAAGGAAGAAGAATTCATTCTGGTTAATGTATACGCTCCTACACAAAATTTTGAAGCAGACCAGATTGAAAATTTGGATAACAATTTTAGGTTACTATCCAAAAGATCTCATCTTCCCATTTTGATGGCTGGCGATCTCAATGTTCCCATCAATGAACAATTAAAAACTTAAAAGCACATTATAAGACTAGAAACAGGGATAGACTACTCTCTATAATGGAGGCCCTAGAATTGACAGATATATGGAGGGAAAGAAATCCTCAGTATAAGAGATTTAGCTTCCATCGTAATAAACAAGCTTCACGCCTAGATTATTGGCTTATTTCAGAAACCCTTAAGAACAGAATCCGTTCCTGCAACATAGGCCTATCTTTCATGTCGGACCACTGTCCGGTTAAAATAACAATTGATCTTCATAAAGAAAAAAGAGGCCCAGGTTTTTGGAAACACAACAACTTCTTGCTGAATCTCCCAGGGTACAGAGAGGAAATGAAGGAGACCATTGCAAAAGTGCTGAAAGAGAACACAGATCTCGACCCTATATCTAAATGGGACTTCCTAAAATTCCAGATGAAGTCCTTCTCAATGTCTTTTGCGAAAAGAAAGAGGAGAGAGGAAGAGGGACTCAAGAAAGACCTCCAAGCCCAGTTACTCATTCTAGAAAAAGAGAGAGATCTGATGGGAGGCAATGGGGAGGATAATAGGCAGGAAGAGATTAATAGTCTTAAGAGAGAGCTGGAAGACCTGGAAAGGAAGAATGCTATAGCCACCATTATTAGAGCTAGGGTTAGATGGTAAGGAGGAGGAGAGAAGCCCACTAAATATTTTCGTAATTTAGAGAAAAAAAGGTATAATGATAAATTAATTACTCAAGTCATAGATAGAGAGGGAAAAGTAATCAACAAACCCGAAAAGATATTCACTCATATTTTAGGAAAGTATTTAAACTGCCACCCCACATAGAATCGACAGAAGACCCTTTTGAAGTGATCTTAGATCAAGAAGTTTCACAAGTAATTCCTAAACTGGATCCCACAGATAAAGAATCTTTAGATAGGCCACTGTCGAAAGGGGAACTGGCTTCAGCTCTGAAAGAACTGAATCTAAATAAATCTCCTGGGTCAGACGGGCTGACAACAGAATCTTTCAGAATCTTTTGGGACTCCATCAGTGATCCACTTTATGATTCCCTTCTTGCCTCCTTTGAAAGAGGTGAATTAAGCACAGAGCAAAAGCGTGGGGTGATTACCCTGATTCCAAAGACTCTGGAGAGTAAACAACATCTAAACAATTGGAGACCAATTACATTACTAAACCTGGATTATAAAATCCTTACCAAGGCCCTAGCTATCAGGATGAAAATAATCATTCAAAAAGTGATAGGAGATAACGGCCTATATAAAAGGGCGTTTTCTGGGCACGAACATACGGGTCATAGAAGATGCACTGCTGAGAGAAGATCCAGATTGGGATGAGGGTGGTTTAGTTTCACTCGATTTTAGAAAAGATTCTGTCACCTGGCCTGTGAAATTTATAATTTTGCAACTGTTTGGTCTGGGGGAATACTTTGTTGATTGGATCAAAATCATATACAACAAACAAGAATCATGTGTTATCAATAATGGTGTTACAACCAAATGGTTTCACCCCGAGCGAGGGGTTAGACAGGGATGCGGTATCTCGCCCTATTTATTTGTTTTAACCACAGAAATATTAACAATTATCATTAGGAACACTGCACGAAAACCACTATTTTACATATATATACGCCATTGCGATAACGCACGTATCGGCTGTATCGTAAGCCTGTTTATATTTGTATACACCTCTTATATGCGTCTACGTTTCGGGCGTCTACGAGACAGTTTCCATATGTAGATGTGCGCGACTTGGCTGTCTTTCACGCCTGGTGTATTTAAGATAAAATATACTCTGCGCAATATATATGATACAACAACAAAAAAATTGCGACCCGCGGCCCGCCCGGTCTTGTGGGTGTTGGTAGAGGATACACCAACACTGAACCACCACCCGCGACCTCCCAACCCCACCCCCTCCCGCACCCCACCCCCCGACACCCCACCACCCCACCACCCTACACTCAGTCTACCCACAGAGAAGCCCAGGTACACGAGCCCTGGTACATGGAGGTCCTCTGTCTTCACACATTACCCGAGTTTTGTCTCTGGGTGGGCGGGAGCATATAGGTGTGAACGCGGCGGGTGTCAGAGCGGCAGGTGTCAAAGCGGCATCGGCAGCAGATGTGTGGAAGCACTTGGGGTGGTAGGTTGATATCTGACCAGACCTTGTGTTATATATACAGTACCCAAAGTATGACTTCAGAAGAGTGATGTTTTGAAAAACTTTAAAAACTAAAAAAAACGGTTTAAAAAACAAAAAATGCTTGGTTTATTATATGTGTTTAATGAAGAGATAATAGATGGGATTTTAGAACAATTTTATAATCAAAATTTATAATATAACATTGGATTGATACATATACCAAGGACTTAATAACTAATGGTAAATGAAATATGCTACCACTGATGTCCCCAAGTGGCAGAGGTCGGAATTATTGGATAGTGGCATAAATAAACAGAATCAGGCGTATATATGACGTATATAAGACGGCACCATGGACACATATATACACCACTAGATAAGGCGTCTACGAGACGGATATCAGGTCGAACTTCTAGACGCAAAATCCTACTGTTAGACGCGTTTCGGATACATATGTAAAGCGGTCAGTTTCGTGCAGTGGAATAATAAGAATATTGAAGGAATCAAAATAGCAGAGGGAGAAGTCAAGCTTACAATGTTTGCTGATGATCTCACCGTCTTGGTTAAAAATCAAAGATAGCTACACAACCTAATTCAGACCATCAACCAATTGAGTATCTTTTCGGGTTTAAAACTCAATGAGGATAAATCGAAAATACTTTCCTTCAATTTGAATAATAATAACAGAATAAGATGTAAATTTAAGGAGGTCTCAAGAATAAAAATTCTGGGGATTTTGTTCAGTAGAGGTATGAGGCTGCAAGATCGTATTAGCTGGAATTTTTCTCATAGGCTTGACAAATGCAAGGCAATAATCAATAACTGGGCACACCTAAATCTCTCTATTAACCCAATTGTCCCGGCACCCGCTGCGCAGGAAATGTTGGTGGTGGCGGCCCCCGATGGGACTTGTATATACTAACGCCTGAGGTCATCCCGCAGTCGCAGTGCGTCAGACCAGCGTCATAAATAACAAGCGTGATGGCGAACAATACTTTTCTTTTAAATCTCTCACTGTTGATAAAACAAATCATGACAATATAATCCATGAATAATATCATAGGTAAAAGATTCTGAGCTTTCCTATGGTGCCATTTTTATTAGTGTTTTATTGAATATAAGCGTGTATTTATTCGCTGAAGGCGAGTAATTTTGTAGATTTTATATTTTGTCGAGAGGTCAGGTGCCAATGGCGGAGACGCTAGGCTTCTCGAGTTTGTTTTTTTCATTGGGAAATATGAAAATATACGAAGAATTATAATGCACTTCAACAAGGAAGATGCTGGAACATGTAGAAATACATGCTAATTCCAGTGAGCTCAAGCGTGTACAGTTTAACCATATATTTGCCGAGCTACGAGACGACGAACACGGACAGTGATTCATAGCAAATGTGTGTCAAGTCTCAGCTGCTACTTTCAACGTTGAAGCCAACGTAAATTCCCGAGTGGATTTATTTACCTAAGTGCCACGGCCTTGTATCAGGATTTCTAATCGATATTAGATGTACATATCCAGAGACGTTGATCATATGTACAATGTCTATTTCCCATAGGATTATCAGAGTGTGTCATTCAACGGGAACAGATTTATATTAAAATGATTTCGGGCAACTTGCTTCAGATTGAGTGAAGCCATACCTGCTCTTTCTTTGTGGGTTTATACGAAGGAACTATGGACTGTTTCTTGGACATTAATATAGCTATATAAGAGGTTCCCACGATTTACGAAAAAAAAACCAGATGTTATCCAGAGGACATTGGTTTTCTGAGAAAAGCCTTAATTATTCAACCATTACTGGATACGTGTGCAAAATTGGATTTAAGTGACTCCCATCCTCCTGGTCCCCAAGAGTTGACACTGTCAATGGCAGGGACAGTGATCTAAAAGATCAGGTTTGTGTCAATTCATTACTGGCGTGATATATCAAGGTTATTTATTTACATCACATTGAATATATGCTCTGTACATTAGATAGGAATGTATTAGGATGATGTTTTATTCTGTTTTGGTTTTTTTTTCACTCCTCAGTTAGTGTCAGGCTGGCAAAGTTCACAACAGTGTGGTACATCATAAAACATTTCGGCAAGCACAGATGGATATTACAACTTGTACACCCATAGCGAGTTTTTTTTTCTCAAGATTCCCTTTCAGACAACGGTGATAACACACCTTGCAATATGATTTTCTTAATAAGTCACCCGGTAGGCATCTGTTGGTCAGCCTATCTGGAACGGGTTTTGTTGGCTTAGGAAGTTGACGGGGAGAGAGGACTCGGCCTGGGCCGACGAGATCAGTTCTTGAGCTAAACGTAAAGAATAGTCATACAGGGTTGGGGTTTTTTTCCAGATTGAAAACAACAAAAGAGTTCAATTTCATTAATTCTATAACATACCAGAACAGTTTGAGCGTCCAATTTTTAGATTTTCGACCGAAACAATAATACTGATAGAGTTGGTCGGCCAAGTCGATCCCCCCCTATTATTTGGAATAGTCTCGTACCATCATTGGGCAGCCGAATTTTCCAGTGTCTGTATCCTTTAGTTTCCTCTCGCAAACGTCCATAAGAGAACCATGAAAAGTAGAAATCAGGTGAATTAATTTGCGATCCCTCCACACACACAACAAAACATAACGAGATCTGGAGAAAATACATTGGCCACGTTTTGCAAGGGAGGGGTGTTTCTTCACCATAAGTTCTTTGGGTAAGAACTTCCTATTTTTCCTTATGGTACCACAACAAAATGTCTTGAATTTTGTGGCCAAATCCTCAAACATAACAACTGCAGAGTAGAAGTTAACAAAATAAATCCTATAGTTCTTTCCTAATACATTAGCCAAGCGTAGCAGGTGCATCACAATGTCTTCATATATCCTAGTTAACGTCCTGTCCTCTCGCCCGAAGTAAGGAAAGGCTGGACAACATAGTCTAAAAAAAAACAACAATAATATAGTATAGTAAGAGCCTCAGTGTGTTTCTTTAATACCTTAACAATAAGTACAAGCAACTTCGAGAAATGACATATTGTCTTTACTACAATATTCAATATATTTAGATGATGACAGCAGTGGACATAATGTTGACACTGGTAGTGACAGCAGGTTTTGACGACGGAGTCACACTCTCAATGACCGAGTTATTTCCTTGACATTGTTACAAAATGATTTATTACTAATATAAATTGATTGTTCTAACTTATAATTCCGATATTTTATGATTCTATAGTCTCTTGTGTTGTACTTGTGCATTTTTCAATTCAGTATAAGGACTCTTTATATTAACAAAAAAAAAGAAGCAAAATGCCTTACCAGAAGCACTTTCGGCCATCATCCAAACTTTGAGGCCCCATCAAGTTGGCTTTGCTGGCATGTACTGGACAAAACGTGATCTTCCTTTGTGTCAAACCATGCTTTCGTTGATAGCTAATTCCCCACGGGGTTTGTATACGTAGGTAGAAACATCATTTAGAATCCCGAAAAGCCAATTAACCTTGTCCACTGCTGCAGATGGTTTGGGTTTATTTGCGGAGGTTGTGGCCGATGCTTCAGTTCGGGTGTCGTCAGTGTCAGCAGGAGGCTTTGGTGGTGCCGCAAAGTTCAGATACCTGCAAATTAATTGTGATTTAGGAAATATTATTATATATTTTGAACATTTCACATCAAGAAATACAGAAATTGACCACATATTATTAGTATTTATCAAACTCAGGTTAAGTTTGCGCTATGTAACCGCGTAAACATCTGTTATGATACCTAGATTACCTCAAACCGATCCATTGATTATTTGTAACACAAACCTTTCCAAGACATTGTAATGACTGTCAGACATCTCGCATGAAACATATATTATCAAATATTTATATATTGTAACGATCGTGTATCCGTGAATGACAACAACACCAGATAATTAAAGTGCCCAAGCATTAAGAAGTTGTTATATTGTAACAATAAACATGTACAATGTCCAACAGCAGTGTAACAAGCCTAACTGGTCTAAGTTACCATCCAGAAAGGGGTAGAGTGTCGTGAGTCTAAGCCAGAGTCTAAGCCAGTGACCTCACTCAATGAGCTGGTGCACCAGACTGATCGACTGGGCCGCGCTCGCCGTATTTATAGCACTGAGTCATGACGTCATGTGACGTCATGACTCGCAGGCCCCGATCCACCAGAGGAACCGCCTATACTTCAGAGGACTGCCCCACCTCCTCCGGAGGAGCTTGCGAGTGACGATCCTGTGTTCATTACAATATATATCCTACGTATAAATAAATGTAGTATTAATAAATGCTGAAATTATAACCTCATTCAAAATCTAGTTAAACATATCTGAAATAGCGCTATCCGGAATAATTATTATAATGGTTTATGAAACTAATTGTCGTAAACCTAATGATCTTCATGTACATAATTATATTGTTTTTTCCATATTGCACTATCGTAACTATGCCTTGGATATAAACTCCACAAAGGCTAAATCAGGCTGTCATGTAGACTGCCTAGATTTTGTACTACACTTTTATGTATTGTACTATGTCTGTCTCATTTGTATTTGTATTGCAAGACATATAACATATTATCATGCTGTGACCTGCCGTGTTCAGAGCCCTGTAGGGCTAATGCTATCTTTAACATAATATGTCACTTATAACTTGTGATGAATTTTCTGGATTAAAAGGTGAACTGTTTCTAAATATAAATGTGCACAGTCTCTACTTCAAATTAGATCAATCAAAGATGTTTGCAGGTAAATGTAGCTATATAACAATAACAGAATTGTGGCTAAAAGAAAAACATGCTCCCAACCTATTACACCTAGATAATAAATTCTTAATTAGACTAGACAGGAAATATGAATGGGACAAAATTGGTGGAGGAGTAGCCCTATATGCGAATATACGAGTCAAGCCGTATTTAACACGTCTAGATGAGTATAGTATCTCCACACCAGCATATGAGGTCTTAACGTGTACAGTGTGTGAGCCATTTCATAAGAAATTGTTAATAATATCAGTTTATCGACCACCATCGAAAAATATCAAACTATGCTATAACTTCTTACATACAATAGTCCAGGATCCTCGTTTCAAGAACCATGAAATTTGGGTACAAGGCGACTTTAACGTAAACACAACCTCTAAAATGAGTCCCAAGTACAGAGTTCTTCATGCATTTTTGACAACTAATGACCTTACTCTACTATCCACAGGAAAAACTTACATAACAAATAAAGGTAAAAGCACTATTGACCATTTTTATACGAACTGTAAACACATAAGTAGTTCTGGAACTGTTAATCTTTATTTTACTGACCACGTCCCAGTGTCTGCTGTCAGAAAACACAAATCTATCAAAGTCAAAAGAAAATCCATAACCGGAAGGAATTTCAACAAGGTGGATCTTGCAAACCTATCCCAAAAAGTAGGTAACTATATTATACCCAAATCAGAGAATATTGATGACTTAATTGGGGACTTTTAAACCCATTTGATAAAAATAGTTGACGAAGAATGCCCTGTCAGAACTTGCCAAATATGTACCAAAGATGGTGTCGAATTACCGGCACATATTATAGATAATATAGATACCCGTGCGAGATTACTAAAGACATTAATGAATACCCATTCACATTACAGTACTTTATTAACTGAAATAAGAAGACTCAAAAAGCTGATAAGTACCCAAATCCGCACTCATAAAGCAGATAAGTTAGATAAACTATTAACAGAAAATAAAAATGACAGTAGACGTTTTTGGAGGATCTTAAATGAAACTTTAGAACCTGCCGAAACTGCTGATGAGTTCCCAAATTTAGCTGGGAAAACACCTGAAGAAAAACAAACAGAGGCAGATAATATGAACTCATATTTTACAGCTATTGGCATTAAAATATTAACGGTTCTTGGTCCAACCACCTCTGATAATATTAATATTAATGTGTTGAATATCTATGAAGCGGCACAACCAGAAGAACATTTTAAAGTTGATGTTATACGGTCAAATGACCTTATTGAGATATTGACGGAAATGGACTCAAACAAATCGACTGGCATTCCCCATTTGAAATCAGGACTACTTAAGCAGATATTACTGAGTAATATTCCCATACTAACTGACTTGATAAACAAAACTATCGAAAAATCCAATTTCCCTCAATCACAAAAAGGTGGACCGATAACGCCTATCCTTAAATCGGGCGACTTATCCTCATACTCGAATTGGAGACCTATTACAGTAGTTTTAATGTTATCAAAAATAATTGAAAAAAAAGTTTACCTCGTAAATACAGAACAGATAAGTTTGGTTTTATGCCTGGTTGTTAGACTGGTCAAGCAGTATTCCATCTTATATCCGAGTTATACTCGGGTATAAACGATGGTATGTATAATCTATGCACCTTTGTTGACGTAAAAAAGGCTTCTGATAGTGTGGTGGTTGCCGCCTGTCTAGCAGGTTGGATGACCCCGATCCGGAATGCTAGTTCCAGGCAGGATCCCACCCTACGTGATCTACGTAGGTTGGTTCGGTTTTCGGTGAGTTTACACGGACCGATCTGGTTGCAGCGGACTCAGCACTGCCGTAGGCTGAAGCTGAGATACCAACTGCTGGAGAGCGGTCGGTCCGGTATCCAGATCTGGACTCCAACGGGATGATGTTGGTCATCATACCCATGGCCCCATCTTGTTCCTCGGAGCGATCCATCAGGGTTACCTGAGAAGGTCCCGCCGATGTCTCGGTCCGCGTCACATGAGGAGGCGGTCTCGGCTTTGCGGGTTCAGTCTGATCCGTTGTGTGGTCCCGCCAGTATGGCGGGACCGATCACTGCTGACGTCTGGTGGACAGAACCAACACCATCACACTCCCCATTTCTCACCTCACACTCTCACCCCACGCACACAGTCCCTCTCCCCACTTCTCTTCACTTCCTCAACCATAATGCACATATTTTATTTTCTCATCAGTTTTGGCACACCTCATACTTCACACTACGCTTCACCATACATCAAAGTCCACTAAGTCCGGCAAAGGCCATTATAATGGCCCCCAAGACACGAGGAGCGAAAAGGAGAGAGGTGGTGGAAATTAGGAGAAACAAGCGCTCAGAAGAAGATACCTCAGACGACGGGGTGGAAGCGGATACCGAGAGCGATAGTCTCCCGCCGCCCAAGATACTGTGAGTACGAGACCATCGATGAGGCTAGTATCAGCAGCTCGAGGTCCAACGACAGAGTCGAGAAGCTAGAGGCAGACGTGAGAGGTATCGACAAAAAATTGGATCTACTACTCCAGGCGAAGGTTAGCGGGCGACGCAACGAGACACCTGAACCGAGACGCCATGACACCCGCACCGACTGGAGCGCGGGAAACTCCCGCGGGCCGCGCACGGAGGACCGCCATCGTGAGGCACGCATGCCACCCCCTCGGGATTTAAGGAGAGACTACGACTTCAACGGCTACCTCGAAGATGAATTCGCCCGTGAATATATGCGCCCATTGTGCAGTGAAGGTAGAGTGGCCTTGTCCTCGGACATATTCATTGATCGTTATACACCCAAACCTTACATGTATAACGACCGGGAGGGCGCCGAAAGTATCAAGCAAAAGCTCGAGGCCAGGAAAGACCTAACCATGTTAGAATATATAAGGGCTTTGGTTTGTTTGATCAGGGACGAACGGCACAATGATACGCACAATAACCCCCATTTGCTCGAGCACCTTCAAGGAGTTATCGATGACGCAATGGTATGGCCATGGGCATCTGTTAGGCGTTTCTCCCAGCACATATTTGACGAGGTGGAGAAGGGGCGTATCAATTGGACGGATTGGCATGTTATTCAGCACGAACAGGTTAGGCTATGCCTAATGGAACGTACATCCACTTCACATGTCGCGCATCGGGCCATGGGGGCAACCACCCAACGTGCGAACAGCAAACCCTCAGGCTCCGTGACTGGGTCAAGAGGCCGTGAGGTCAGCTGTAGAGAGTTCAACTCGAGGAGAGGGTGCAGTTACAACGCCGACCACGAGGAAGGGGGAACGGTCTTCGTACACAGCTATTCTTACTGCTACGGCCGAACGGGGAACATGTTCTCCAACCATAACATGTCTATTTGCGAACGGCTGGATCGTGACCGCCGTCAGGGAGAAAACCCGGGACGTACGGGTTCAAAAACAAGGTCTAGGCGTCTCAGACAGTGGGTTGTCAGGGACACCTTACCACGGGCGCGAAGGGAACCAAGAGTCGGGGAGGAGATCGACACCAGCGCCACTGGTTTAGTATAGCGACAACGGGAACAAGCGAGTGCGGTCAGAGGATCCGCATGGAGAGCGTGACCAAGATGGCGGCGCCCAGTGGGTGAACGAGGCAACCAGGGTCGAACATCACTGCATCAACGCCAGGGACCAGCTCAAGAGAATCCAAGATGGCAGCACTTCCGGTGTTGACTCGAGGAGCAAGACGAGTGCTAGTTTTTCATAAAATACAAGATATGTGGTGCCTGCACGGCGTTCGGACTCCGGACGAAGCGAGTTCAGGTCGGGACAGTCCTCTAAAGACCCAGACATGGACCACAACTGGCGTGCAGGTCCCAGGAACAGCGGCGACGGGCCCACTCGGCCGGACGGAGCCCGCCGCATGGGGGGCGTGGCAGGTCCAGCACCCGGCTGGCCCGTTGAAGGTAACAAACCCAACTTCTCATGTATTGGCGATATTTGTGAAACAACTCTGTGAATCATGGCCTTAACCTGTCCCCGGGGACGTTCCAGTCTCATAGGCAGAGGTATTGGCCAGATATGAGCAAGTTAGACTTAGGCCCGGTACGACTGTATGATACGTACGCCCGAGTCCACAACTCTGGTATGCCCAATAGCCTCGGAGAACGTATCACGTTACCTACCCATCTTAACCTCGAGGCCTGGAGGAAATATTTAGGTGTAGATGGCATTGACTCTGACCTGTATGGGCTCGTGGCCTACGGGTTCCCGTTGGGTTACCTGGGCCCGGTGAGTAACAACCTCGGGGTAAAAAATCACTCTAGCGCCACGGACTACCCGGAGGCCATCGATAAGTATGTAAAAAGGAGTTGGAACTCGGGGGACTCGTTGGTCCATACAAGGGACCCCCCTTCTCCCCCTGGTGCCATGTCGCGCCCCTCCGACAGACGGGTGATCTCGGACCTCACCTTTCCCGTGGATCAGTCCGGAAACGCCTATGTAATGAAAAACTCTCTGTTTGAGACCGTAAGGGACCATGCCCTCCCCAGTATCGACTCCATTGTCGAGGACCTTGTGGGCATGGGCCCAGATGTGCATATTTTCTCAACAGATGTGAGCAGGGCCTATAAGAACTTTAAGACTGACCCCCTCGACTGGCCCCTGCAGTGCATGGAGTGGAGGGGGCGGTTTTACCTCGAGGCCAGTATGGTGTTCGGCGCCCGTTGTTCGAGCTCTCATATGCAACGGGTCGCCGACGCTATCGTGAAAATTCTCCGCAATAAAGGTATCAAGGCATGGATGTACTTAGATGATCTCATCATTTTATCCCCATCCAGAGACCAGGCTCGAATTGAGGCAGATGTCGCCATAGGACTCCTTGCAGAGCTGGGCCTCCCCGAGGCCGAGGGGAAGCGACAGGGACCGGCGAGGACGGTGACTTGGTTGGGTATCGTTATAGACGTGAGCAGCGCACCCCTGAGTATCATTATTTTATATTGTCATATATATCATACTAAATAATAATAAATATTATTTACCCCATCTGCCTCGTCATCTTCTTTGTCCCTAGCTCAGCAGTGGTTTGGTCCCACCGGTATGGCGGGACCGATCACTGCTGACGTCTGGTGGACAGAACCAACACCATCACACTCTCCATTTCTCACCTCACACTCTCACCCCACTCACACAGTCCCTCTCCCCACTTCTCTTCACTTCCTCAACCATACCACACATATTTTATTTTCCCGCCCACCCACAACCTAATCTTCATCGGTTATTTATATTATCACAAAATAATTACTATTTTATAAAATACTCATCATTGTTATTATCAACAATCAATCTTATATCAACTATCTTACCACTCTTATGTATAACAATTCACTTTTATATCAATCTCTTATGTCAATTTACATTCACATAATTTATTTATTACTTCATGTATTTATATTCATTTATCATTAATTTATATTGTCATATATATCATACTAAATAATAATAAATATTATTTACCCCATCTGCCTCGTCATCTTCTCTGTCCCTAGCTCAGCAGTGAGATCCGTTAGGACCTGACCTTGCCCGGAGAGCAGAGCATCTGCACTTACATCCATGGGCTGGGCCTCTGTGGATGTGGTGCCACTCATGGAGATATCCTCCACGGATGACCACCCGAACATGTCGGCGAGTTGCCGGCGTGTCGAGTCTGGTTCTTCCGTGGTAAACTGGAGGAACCTCCCGCAGCTACGCTGTCGGGACAACCATGCTTCCTCAAGGGTTTGCAGGTTGTCTCCAATATCGTAGAGCGACAGGCCCAAATGCCGAAGGCAACGTTCATCTTGGCGATGGGCCTGTGCTTCCACCCGGGCAAACCTCGACTGGGCCGTGGTTTTCGCAATACGTACTAGCCAGGCCCTTTGTGGCTTCCAGTACCTCATACCGGGCTAGGTTGACCAGCTCCTTAACGAGGCTCTCATGGAGAGCTTGAGCGCCCTTGCGGACGCGGCCTTCCAACGTGCTGCCTATGTGCGACTCTAGTTGACCCGCCGGTTGGACGTACTCAACACTGAGCGCACAGGGAGAGGAAGTTACCTTCGACTCGGCTGGGGGCCTTGTCGTTGGTTTCTTCGTCACTTCAGGTGCCGGGTTAGCTGGAGGTGGGAGTGCCAGGAAGGCCTCTTCACTCCGAACTTTCCTGGGTGTCTGAACAGCACCCTTCCCTTGAGATAGTGGGGTCACTTCCTGGAGGCTTGTACTAGGATGAGTCCCAGCCAGTTTCTCCCCGGGTCCACCTGCTTTGGAAGCAGGCAGAATGTTCCCCTCACCCTTTGCTGAAAGGATTTTGAGTTCTTCAGCCAAACTCGATGTAGTCTGGTAGGCAGCTTCCACCACGTCAGCGATGGTGTGCCTACTAGGGGCCGACTTCTCTTTTTGCTTCTTGGCAGATTTCCCAGAAGCGTCATCCTCGCTGGACAAGACGACGGCAACTGTTTGACCCACCTTCAGTCCTCGACTCGCGTGACATGCGACGATGGTTGGAGGCAAATAGCATCAGACTCCCGTACCAGCCGGGATTCTTCTTCCATCCAACCTTGAACAACCGACCACCGCTCACGCTTGTCTCGGGCTCCAGTTTGCCTTTCTGAGCATCAGAAGCCAGGTTCTGGAACCTTTGCCAAAGGTTCATTACCCGCTCCCTAGCTGCAGCTCCAGCAGTCCGGTGCTCCCGGGCGATGTGTCGGACAAGATCTGATCACCGCGAACTGGCACATCCGGCCTGGCAAGCACCACCCTTCTTGCCCAGACACCGTAGCCATGGTCGTTCGGCTAGGTGAACCTCGACGAGGTGCCTAGTGTATCGACCCTCAGTGGCATAGGTCGGTGACAACTTCTTGTCCCTCCCATGGCAACTGACAAAGACACAATGATCGCCAACTCCGAACTTGTGCCATGCATACATGATCCGGTCTTTCACCTGATCGTCATACTTCTGGAGACTTACGCTCTGTACCCCTTTGACCCAGTTTACGTACCAGTCGTTGGGAGAGCCCTCATCTTCCAGCCACTCCTCGTTGTCTGAGGTTCCATCTAAACCGACACCATTCGGGATATAGTGTTGATTCCCATGACGGAGATCTTCCAGGCAAGTGTTAGTCTTGCCCAGCAAAGAGGCGGGCAGCTGGCGGGCTACCGTTCTCTTCCCAGCCCGCTTTACGCCAGGCTGGAAATCACCGGCATCCCCTCTGGGGTCTAATCCGGTCAAGGGTTTAGCCTCGTCCATCTCGGTCCCCCAGCATTTCACCCCTTCTCCACCCGTGGCACCTGTTGAGGTGCTCGGTTTGGAGTCAGGTTGCTCTCTTCCGGCTGTCACCGTGGTCTTGTCTGAGCCTTTCGACCCGGCCCCCTTCGACTCCTCCTTTTGCTTCTCGGGTTTGGCTTTTGCTTTACCCGAGTCACGCGAGGATGACCGGCTTTCTTCTCCTGCTAACTCCGCCGCAGCCCGTTCCCTCACACGCCCCAATCTCCCAGCGTAGGTTCCGAAACCCGGGGAAGCCCTTTTTGGCTCCACCTCAAATTCTCCACCCCAAGGGGGTTCTTTATGTCGTTGTGTATTACGTTAGAAGTGTGGGAGGCTGTGTACAATTTCCCATGAGAGGATCGTACCTATTAGTGTGTTCTGCAATTCTGCAGCGTCTAGAGGGTCCTCGACGGGATCCCTTAGAGCAACGTCTTGGCTGCGGCACACAACGACGAGTTTAAGGTAACTTTTTGATCAACTCTCACGTTCAATTGACACGCCACTGACTCCCAACAGTCTACACTCCGTACCTATGCTTCTCGTGTTTTTCGACAACCCCGGCAGAACTACTCTTTGTAGTTAACCACAGCTTTCGATTTTAGTCGACCGCTGCGGTGGGGTTTTAAGCCCATTAAAGCTTCTTTCTACTTCTCGAACCATGCTTATTATACGTAGTTCGATCCATAGCTATGGTGGAGTTAGCCGCGTCAGGCTTCTCATCTACCCACACCTTCCCTTTGAGGTTAGTGTCAGTAGGAATTGCTTTCCGTGGCCGTCCCGGTTTCCGTCGTGGTGACGGCAACCCATTACTCGGAATTCCAGTAACTTTTGACCGGGACTTCCCAGTCTGGGTCTGCCTGTGTAGACGGGGGTTTAACACCCAGCTTCCCTGCTCTTTGAACCCGGGGCCTTCCTGGTTTACAGGTCGGGCCCGCGCTCAGTGACACCTCCCGCGTGGTAGCAGGGTGTGAAACTTCAAAGCCGGAACCTTCGCGCTTGCCCTCCCAGAGTTGTAATTGAGCTACATGGGATTTGTAACGTCTTCGTGACCATTCATCCTCTATCACTACTGTCATTTCTGACAATATTTGAACAATTCGGAATGGTCCATCCCAGTTAGGAGCGAGTTTAACATTTACCAACGGTGTGTGGTATCGTACAACCTCCTACAAGTCTCCTACTCGGAACATACGTGGCTTAAGGTTGAAAACATGTCCTGCCTTTTGCCACTCAGCAGCTTTCACCAGGTTCCGTCTTGCAATATTCCTCAACAAAGCGTTCCCTGAGTCTTTCGACAAACCCTATGGGACAAGGATCATCCGTGGACATTCCTGAAACACCATAGACTATGTCGGCGGGCATTACTATCTCCTCGCCAAAGACGAGTAAGTTAGGCGAACACCCCGTACTAGAATGAATGGTTCCATTGTAAGCGTGTGCTATAAATGGTGCCAATTCATCCCAGTTCTTCCGGTTTTCATCTACCAGAGTACGAAGACACTGGATTAATGTCCGGTTGAACCTCTCTACCATACCACCTGATTGGGGAAGATATGGATTTGTATGCGTCTTTTTAATCTCCAGTATCCTACACATTTCTTTCCAGATCTGAGATTCAAATTCCCGTCCCTGGTCGGAATGTAGCACACTCGGAGTTCCAAAAGGCAAATCCAATTTCTGACTAAAGCTTCCGTGCAAGTGGCAGCTTTGTGATTCTTAAGGGGATAGATCTGCACATATTTTGTGTAGTAATCCGTCTTCTGACTCCTCGATACCAGAAATGATATCCAGAGCGATTCTAGCAAACCAAACAGTTCCTGTTGTAGCGGCATCTTTCCGAGACCTACCCCGGGTTTGACTTTGCCACAGACGGAACAACTAGATATCTTCGGATATCTGCTCCCATCCCAGGCCAGTAGTAACGATGCCTTATTCAGGCAACTGTCCTTTTCCGTCCTAGATGTGCTGCACTCCTATGTTCATGACATAGGGTCATTAATCCGGAACGTAGTTCTCGAGGGACCACTAATTGCAGAGTACGCCTAAGCGGTTGCAACGTGATTCTCCACCGATATAACACTCCATCCCGGACCTCTAGTTTCTTCCACTGACTACACAGATTCCGAAATTCTCGGCTTTCAGGCAAGATCTCGGGCCCTGTAGGTCTTTGGAGCCCATTTGCTACCAGTTTATTTAACCGGGACAGATCTGGGTCAGCCTGTTGACTTTCCTTAATCTGTTCCAGCGTCCATTGATAGTTCTGGGGTGTTTTCACTTTCTGGGAGCGTAGGGCAGCTATCACCGCTCTATGCTCACCACAATCCCGGCATTCTGGACGTCCACATTTCCGCACTGGCCTTCGTGAGAGACAATCCGCATTAATGTGGGAGTTTCCAGCCCGGTGCTCGATCTGGCAGTTGGTCAGTCCGAATTCGGAAAGAGCTGCCAGCCATCTTCCCATCATTCCCTCAGCATCTTTGAAATTAAAGAGCCATTTGAGAGAAGAATGGTCGGTACGTAAGATAAAGTCTCCACCTGCCAGGAAGTGTCGATATTTTCTTACATACACCACAACTGCTAAGAGTTCCCTCTTAGTGGTACAGTAGTTCCGCTGGCTTTTGCTTAAGCTGTTGCTGGCAAAGGCTATTGGAACTTCCACACCATCCTGAATCTGAGACAACACCGCTCCGATACTCTCATTACTAGCGTCGGTATCAAGAATGAACCGACCCTGGGGCAGAGGTTACTTCAACACGGGAGTCTCCGTAAATTTCCTTTTTAGTCCCAGAAAAGCAACTTCAGCTTCCGGAGTCCATCGGATCTCTTTCGGCTTCCCTGGCTTACATAGTACTGGCCAAATGTCACGGATCGTCGCCAAATGGACCTAGAGAAGGGTGAAAAATAAAACTAGGAGTATGGTCAAATGTTTTTGTGTTTAAGTAGTACAGTGGATGGGGCATATGTAGAATATATGGGGGTAGGTTAAATACCCATAGTAAATGTACACTACAGGGCCAAAGTTTGGTAGTACATTTACTATGTGGAAATGATTGACTCCCTATTTCTGTACACTGCAGATATTATACTGATAAATTCAATTTTCAAGGCTAATTGTCAAATGTGTCTTTAAGCTCCATGAATAGTTTGAGTGGGTATTCTTTCTTTTTTGTTTTGAACCTTACTAAGGGTATATCAGCTAGGGGGTCAATCATTGACCAACACGGCTTTTCTAAATGTCGATTTTCACACTGTCATTGATCGAAATACTTCCTGTACTGACAAGATGAGTATTAATAGATGTCATACTACACACGTTGATACACGAGGAGGTCGGATGGTTGAGATTGTAGGATTTGAACCGGTTTCAAATTTGAAAATGTCAACCTCCAGACACCACAACAACACAACATCGGCGGCTGTCAGCGGCCGCGGACACCGATACACACGGGGACGGCGTAACATGTTTACACCATCGCTGTCACGTCTCAAATATGCTGAAACCCACTGCAGTAAAACAAAAGACAGGGGAAAGCTTAAACAATCGACTATGTTTAGGTATGTCAAAGACACAGCCAATGTTTGGGCGGATTCTGCACACTGTTTTGAACAAGTGGAGGTTACTTCACCCAGTGACCTACATCGAGGTCATGACCTAGTTACACCAACAGCTGACTACACAAATACAGTTGCACCCAGAAAAGGAGACTTAGAGGCCTGTGCAGTGGCTTCTGAGACTCAACACACAGAAGGGACGAAATCCAACCCACAGGCAGTAACCGGAAGGGGAAGGAAACGAAACCTACAAGGTAATGTACTGCCCATTTCAACTGATAACATTGCTTTTGATGAAAACTTGTACATACTTTTAGATCTCGATACAGACATAACAACCACCTACTCCCAGCAACACCACACTGATGAACAGGTACCGAGACTAAAAACTACAGACACCAATCATCAAACTGACGACACACCTACCACTTACCATCACGACCACCATAATTCCTGTGATGTGGATGTATCTTTGCAGGATCTGGACGAGATGTTAGGTGAAAACCTGAAAGCAACTACGCGGAGCGTCAGAAAAAATGGAGTCGACAGCATACGGAGTGGACTCCGCCGCCACTTGATCGAGAGCGCCGTGGAAGCAAATCTACCGACGCCGTGGGCAGCGGGCTTGGAAGATCTTCCACAGTGGATCCTGGACAGCCACGACATATGCATGAAGATTACCGAGATACGGAAGAACGCAGCACTAGAGGTAATGAAGGAGAAAGCTATCTGGCTAGAGAAGGAGGATAAAAGAAGCCAAACCCTCACACAACAGTGCCTGGATAACGTGAAGGAAGAGCTTTACGAGAGAGGCACCAGAAAAGATGCTCACATCAAGGTTAAGAAGTTGACCAAGTATCTAGATGTCAAATGGAATCGCGAGAAGAAGATCACCGAGCTGGAGCTGAAACGAAAAATGGAGGCTCTGGAAGAAACTATGGTCCAAGACTCGGATCTGGCACACCCATCCAGATTTGTGAAGAAAGAGGCACGGAAAGCAGCAGAGGCCGACAGTCGACGCTACAACACCCAGCGGGACCCAAGGCCCTTTCGAGCGGCCCCTCCGATCGCGGACAAAGGAACACGGAGGAGGGCTCAAAACGAACCGAGGAACCAGCCGAGACGAGACGAGAGAGAGTACCAACACCTGCCGAAACCAAGCACCATCCAACGACAGGAATCGAGAGCAAGTTTCTACCCAAAGAAGCCATACCAAGGTGGAAGAAACCAACCACAACACCCGTACCAACGAGGAAGGTATGAAACGAGACCAGACGAAGGAGAGAGGAGGAGCCGTGAAAGACGTTTCTAACTACAACCCCAAGCCACAAAGACAGAGAAAAAGAAGAAGACAAGAGCGAGTACACCAATGACAACCAGATCCCACCGAGTGTCACAACCGCTGGTCACCTCTGCGACAACTAGATGACAAGGACGGACCAGCCTACGACGTAGATGCTGACCCTGTAAATAATGTTGAAGTTACTAATAAAGGTTTGAACTGTTCTTTCGAGTTTGAGTCTAATTCCAACCGATCCCATACTAAGACATCACCCAACGTAAAAGTTAAGTCCTCGCCAGAATCCAGTATAGTAGTAAATCTTTCCAAAAGAAGTCTTAACATCCACGAACAATCCATATTGGAAAAGGGTCTAAATTTCTGCCGCACGCAGTGCTCACAGGGGGAGGGAGACCTTAAAATAGAACTCGATCACTTCCATCGTAAACTCCGAATACGACAATTTTTCGAAACCAACGATCGAAACACACCCAGGGAGGACCTTGGATATTTTGAACCACGACGAACCACCACCAGGGACGAAACAATAAAAGGCACGCACACCCCTTTTGACGACAAGACACTCAACCGAAAACTAAGAGGGGAGTCCACATGGAAACCACCAACAGGCTCCCAAAACTTGGAGGGATTTATCGCCCTGAACGAAATACGGCTGCAAGGACGGAAGAACAAGAACGCGAGAAGATACAACACCACCAAAGAAGAGAAACTATCCCTCAAAGAACTAGCAAGGGACAAATCCATCACAATCAAACCAGCCAATAAAGGAGGAGCTCTGGTATTACAAGACACCGAGGACTACATCAACGAGGCAGAACGACAACTCCATGACACAACAGTCTACGTCGAGACGTGCAAAGACACAACAGATGAAATAAACAACAAGGTCGACAAGAAACTGGAGGAAATGCTCAACGACGGAGAACTCAGCCAGTCCATGGCAGGATCGCTCAAGACACTGAAACCAAGAGCACCACACATCTACTTCTTACCCAAGATCCACAATCCACAACGACCACCACCCGGTAGACCAGTGGTGTCAGCCAACAATTGTGCCACCGAAAAGATCTCAACCTTCGTAGACAACTTCATCAAACCCTTGGTACCAAAAATTGAATCGTACGTGAAAGACACAAATGATTTCATCAACAAACTGGAAAATCTAGGGAAACTTAAGGACAACACGATAATAGCCACTCTAGATGTCAGCTCTCTATACACCAACATACCCAACGATGAGGGTATAGATGCGATAAGAAGAAAACTGGACGAAACAAGGAGTAAACGACTAAACCCCAGCAACGAATCGATAGTCAGCCTACTTGAACTGGTTCTGAAAAACAACAACATCCAGTTTAATGGGACTCACTACAAACAGATAAGTGGTACAGCAATGGGGACCAGACTGGCTCCCTCGTATGCTAACCTCTTCATGGAAGACCTAGAAAAGAAACTACTCGGGACCGAAGGCCAACAACCAAAGATATGGCTGCGATACATCGACAACATCTTCTTGATCTGGGAACACGGAGAGGAAAACTTCAAGATATGGTTGGACAAACTCAACAAATCTCATCCAACGATAAAATTCACGGCGGAACACTCGACTACCTCCATACCGTTCCTAGACACCCAAGTAAAAATCGAAGAACAGACGAGAAAGGTATACACAGACCTCTACACAAAACCCACAGATGCCAAAACCCACAGATGCCAAAACCTACCTCAAGTACGACTCAGCACACCCGCCAGCAACTAAAAGAAGTCTCCCGTACTCACAGTTCCTACGACTACGCCGAATCTGCGCAAAAAACAATGACTACGAAGAACACTGTGACAAGAAAACCAGCGATTTCATCGCCAAGGGATATCCACGAGAACTAACCAACGACTGCAAACGAAAAGTGGACAAACAAGATAGGACCGCCCTCCTAAAGAAGAAAAAGGAAACGGAGAAACTCGAGGAAAACAAGATAGTACTAGTCACAACCTACAATCCCAACAACAACGCAGTAGGAGAAATTGTCGACAACCATTGGGATATGCTGGCAAAATCTATCACAACGAAGACCCTCCACAAGAAAAAGGTCGTCAAGCGCTACAAACGACCCAAAAACATCAAAGACTACCTGGTCAAGGCCAGAACGGACTACACCAAGGAACTACACACGACAAACAAGAAACAAGACAAGGAAGAAATACCCACTCGGAAAGCAACAAGCAACAAGTGCAAGAAACCCGACTGTAAGTACTGTAAACTAATCAGTATGGACGGGACTCTACGATCAAGAACTACGGGAAAACAACACGACACAAAATGGAACGTGACCTGTAACAGCTCCAACGTGATATACTGCATCGAGTGCAAGAAGTGCCAGATGCAGTATGTAGGACAGACGAAGAGAAAAATCAAAGAAAGAATACGCGAACATCTAAACTGCATACGCAAAAACTCAAGCAAGAATGAAGTACCGAACCACTACAACCAACGCAACCACGAGGGAGTGAAAGATGTGAGAGTCCACGTATTGGACTACATATACAGACCCCCCGAATCAAGAGAAGCAGCCCGACTTCGAAATAAAATTGAATTCAATTGGATACATCGACTGAAGACGCATGCACCAGAAGGCCTCAACACACTGAACAACAGGTACGGCTAACTCCACACAGCCGCCTATACTATCCCACTTAATGCCACGTCAACATTTTTTTTCCAACCACAGACTCTGTAATGGCGTCTAACGGAACGAAAAGGTTACATCATTCAAGTCACAAGGTGGGATACACGAGCGAGCTGTCAGAGTTAGTACTACAAATAATAGAGAGAACTTCATACACCTCGAACGGTTGGGAAACATATCCACTCCCCAGACTGGTTCCGGGGGGAAAGACCACAGAAGAGTACCTACCACACTTAGCCTGATGAGACTAGATAAAAGTCGAAACCACGAGAGAATACTGAGTGTAATCACACTCGCTACGGTGGATTTCTGATGCGAAAACATCAGACGAGCTACTCGGGTTGACTGGTTCAACAAGAGATAGCAACACCCCCACCACACTGTGTGAACACGCGGTGTCTACATATCGGGTTGACGAAGCTCCAACAAGATAATGTACATAGTGACAGGACGTGACAGTGGGACTGTCAAGTCTAACACAACACCGGGCTGGTGACTCCCAGCAAGGTAAGAAGAACCACACTCACCTTGGGTTTCCTCCCTGTTCTGATCGAACTTGGCAGTGGGGTTTGCACAAACCCCATGTTTAGAGTTGTTCTGACCGAAAAACTCCATAGGAAATGCGTGGTTCCCACCTAGAGAGTCAAGACTCTCATCGATCCGTGGTATTGGATAGGCATTCTTCCGGGTGATACCATTCAGTTTTCTGTAGTCGATACAGAACCGGCAGGTACCATCCTTCTTAGTAACCATTACCACAGGGCTGGCCCAAGGACTCGCACTGGGAATAATTACTTTCTGGCTCACCATTTCTCTAGTTCTTCTTCTAAAGCTTCCCGTTTTACCGGGGGCAGCCGTCGATAAGGAAGACGGAAAGGTTGGTGTCACTCAGTGTCAATCGTGTGTTCTACCCGGTCAGTTTGTCCCAAAGGATCCCCTGGTCGAGCAAAGATTGACTCTACATTCTTTAGAAGTACTCTTAATTCCTGTCGCTCGCCACTGTTTACTGCGTCTGCTGACTGAACTAAGGCTTCCAGAGTTTCATGCAGCTGACCTGGAACTGGAATGTATTCTGTTCCAGAATCAATAGCACTTACTTGAACTTCTTCATAACCAATTCCCTCGAAGTCCAGTTTTCCCAGTGGGCGTCTACGAGACGGATAACAGGTCTAACTTCTAGACGCAAAATCCTACTGTAAAATAGTTGTTTTCGTGCTGTGCTGGGATCTACCCGGGCCGGGGATCTACCCGGGCCGGGGATCTACCCGGGCCGGGGATCGAACCGGGCCAAGGATCGAACCGGGCCAAGGATAGAATCGAAAAATGCCAGTGCAGTACAAAATATATAAACATGGTTTCGAACTGGGCCTGGGATCGAACCGGGCCTGGGATCGAACCGGGCCTGGGATCGAACCGGGCCGAGGAATCGAACCGGGCCGGGGATCAAACCGGGCCGGGGATCGAACCGGGCCCGGGATCAAACCGGGCCCCGGGATCAAACCGGGCCCGGGATCAAACCGGACCTGGCTGCGAACCGGCCCGGGTGTGGCCGGGCTGGGTGCGGCCGGGCCGGGTGCAGCCGGGCCGGGTGCGGCTGGGTCGGGTGCGGCTGAGTCGGTAGGTCAGCCGGGCCGAGGCTCAAACCAGGCCGTGCCGGGTGCGGCTGGGCCGGGGCTCAAACCGGGCCGGGCCCAGTGCGGCCGGGCCGGGGCTCAACCCGGGCCGGGGCTCAACCCGGGCCGGGGCTCAACCCGGGCCGGGGGTCAAACCAGGCCGGGGGTCAAACCGGGCCGGGGGTCAAACCGGGCCGGGCCGGGTGCGGGCGGGCGGGCCGGGTGTGGGCGGGCCAGGTGCGGGCGGGCCGGATGCGGGAGGGCCGGATGCAGGAGGGCCGGGTGAAAAATTTGTGTGAAAATAAACGGGGATCAAACCGGGCCGGGAATCAAACCGGGCCGGATGCGGCTGGGCCGGGTGCCGCCGGGCCGGGGATCAAAACCGGGCCAGGACCGAACCGGGCCAGGGATTGAAACCAGGCCGGGGATCAAAACCGGGCTGGGTCGGTAGGTCGGTCGGTAGGTCGGTCGGTAGGGCGGTCGGTAGGGCGGTGGGTCAGACATTAGGTGGGAGGGAGGCAGGCAGGGAGGCAGGCAGACAGGCAGGCAGACAGGCAGGCAGGCAGGCAGGCAGGCAGGGAGACAGGGAGACAGGGAGGCAGGCAGGCAGGGAGGCAGGCAGGCAGGCAGGCAGGGAGGCAGGCAGGGAGGCAAGCAGGCAGGGAGGCAGGCAGGGAGGCAGGCAGACTGAGAGGCAGGCAGGCAGGCAGGGTGGAAGGCAAGGAGGCAGGCAGGTAGGCAGGCAGGCAGGCAGGCAAGGAGGCAGGCAGGTAGGCTGACAGGCAGGCAGGCAGGGATTTAGGGAGGGATTCAGGGAGGGATTCAGGGAGGCAGGCAGGCAGGCATGCATGCAGGCATGCATGCAGGCAGGCATGCAGGCAGGCAGGTAGGCAGACAGGCATGCATGGAGGCATGCACAGAGGCATGCATGGAGGTAGGCAGGCAGGCAGACAGGCAGGTAGACAGGCAGGCAGTTAGGCCTGTAGGCAGGTAGGCAGGCAGGTAGGCAGGAAGGCAGGCAGGCAGGCAAGGAGGCAAGGAGGCAGGCAGGTAGGCAGACAGGCATGCAGGCAGGCAGGTAGGCAGACAGGCAGACAGGCAGGCAGATGTAGGTATAATATCAAAATTAATATTAGTAAGCTAATATAAGCGAAATATTATTGATTACCAATAATATCACGTGATGGAATATCAAATTAGGTCCTGACAGCTCCTGACTTGTCCGAGGTTATCGTTTGTTGTTGCCATTTTTATCACCTTGGGAAGGGTCAAAATGTTTAAATGCAACACACTTTGACTTACGAATTTCCTAATTAACGAACGATAAATCATTTCAGGGTCTATCTGTCCTTATGCAGCATGACATACGAAAGATGACGAACGAAACCACAACGTACGATAAATCAAGGAAGGTTTTTTATGCACCGTGATTTTTGGGGGTTTAAAAATTAACGTTCGTTGTTGGTACTTTGCATTCCCATTCGTTCTTTATGCAACACTAACGTTCGTTGTACACTTTCGTTGCGGTTTTATCTATCGTTCCCAGTTTATGCAACACCCCCCAGGATCCTGAAACTACTAAAAAGAACAAGAACAAGAATCAAGCACAGCACCACCACCCCTGCACAGCTTATAACTCGACGAGGGGGTGCCAGTTGTCCTCCCCCCACACCAATGGACATGGTGGCTCACGTGTGCGAATTATGCCAGGCGGTTTTGGGCCTATATCACCCTCACGTGGTATTGGATTGACGGATCAAATTCATGCATGGGGCGGCTAAGGGTGCCCAGCTCACTCAGCCTGTCCCAGGAACCGCATGTGCCACTCCTGTGACCTCCCAGGCTGTGCCCTTTAGGCCTGCGGCAGGTCATGCACAAGGATGCTTATGAGGCATGTGTGGGGGTGGACCTGCCCCGCGACCCCCCCCCCCCCCCCTCCTCCAGGGTGGACAAAAAGTGTTCGCGATCTGGTAAACGTTGACATGGAGATTAGCTGTACCAGACCGTTCTGTGCCATCAAATTCTGGGCCCGCTATCCAGATGTAGCAATGGATTATACTGTTATTGTTGAAAGTTCCTGTTATAACTATTGTGGGGATCGTAGGCCTGTTGTCTCTGATCTTGTTATACCAGAGTGGAAAAAACATTCCGGGTTGTCTGTCTGTCTGTTTGACTGGCCGATCAACTTTAATTCTGCAATGTGGCCCGTTCCCACTTACCACAACCACCACAGCGCCAGGGCCTGCCTACGTTCCCACTTACCATAACCACCACAGCGCCAGGGCCTGCCCATGTGACCTCAACATCTTTTGTCTAGAAGGAGCTGTTGTTTAATGCACTGGTCGGGCCTTATATATCTTTGTCTAATAGAGCCGCCTTACAGGTCTCTCACTTGACAACATGTGAGAAGAAGGACTCAGTCTCAAGATGTGTGATTATGGATTTGTCTTATCCCCCAAGTAATTCTGTAAATGATGGGATACCCAAGGGGATTTATCTGGGACCTTCGTCAAAATACACCCTCCCTACGATAGGAAATCTAGTGGAGGCTGAGAGGGCCAGCAAGGGGGTGTGGCTCTGGTGGGCAGATTACAGACAGTTTATGTGCTTTATGGTCAATGGCCAGTACTAGGTCGACCGCTGTCCCCTTTTTGGCTGCCTTTCATCTTCAGTGGAGTGCCAATGCAGTCGTTTACATGCACTGCAACTTACTTCGGAGTCACAAGTTTGGCTTATCTTTTTTTAAATTTTTTTTTAAAACATTTATTTCTACTCTGTTACTCTCAATCCGAGGATTGGTTTCAACATGTGCTGAGCTAATATCCTTAGGTTGATCTTTCTTTACAGCATCACGTGACATGCAGCTTGTATGTAACATAACATATTTACAGGTAGAATTTAATATATACGAAGATCATAAAGGTCAAAGAAATGATGTTAAAATTCGGTGTTGTGTTTTTGAAGTCCTCAACGTCCATCCACAGATAATAATCATTGATATAGGTAGTATATGGTCAGAGAATACTGAAGGTAATGGCTCAGTCACACCGGGAAACGGAAGAGTTACGTAAGAGTACGGACGTGTCGAGCGTGATCCGGTGGCCTCCGTAGGCAAAAGTTGAACGGAAGGAGGCCCCCGATGCGATGCACCGGAGGAGAAACGGTCAAGTTGCGTACAAATACGGATGAGTTGCGGAAGAGTTGCGGAAGAGTAACGGACAATTACGGACAATTACGGAAAGTGGTACGGAAGAGTAACGGACGCCAACGGACGCCAACGGAGGATTAACGTTAAATTGCGGAAGAGTTACGGATATTTACGGAAGAGTAACGGAAAGGTTGCGGAAACTTTACGGAAGCATATATCCTACATCCCTACACCCTACATCCCTACATCCTACACCCCTACATCCCTACATCTGTATATCCCTACATCATACACCCCTACATCATTACATCCTACATCCCAACATCCTACATCACTACATCCCAACATCCTACATCACTACATCCTACATCACTACATCCTACATCACTACATCCTACATCACTAGGCTACATCCTACATCATTACATCACTGCATCACTACATCCAACATCCACACATCACTACATCCTACATCACTACATCCTACATCACTACATCCTACATCGCTACATCCTACATCACTACATCCTACATCACTACATCCTACATCACTACATCCTACATCCTACCTTCTACATCACTACATCCTATATCACTACATCCTACATCACTACATCCTACCTCCTACATCCCTACATCCCACATCACTACATCCTACATCACTACATCCTACATCACTAGGCTACATCTAGATATATTTACGGAAGAGTAACAGAAAGGTTGCGGAAACTTTACAGAAGCATATATATCCTACATCCCTACACCCTACATCCCTACATCCTACACCCCTACATCCCTACATCTGTATATCCCTACATCATACACCCCTACATCATTACATCCTACATCCCAACATCCTACATCACTACATCCCAACATCCTACATCACTACATCCCTACATCCTACATCACTACATCCTACATCACTACATCCTACATTACTAGGCTGCATCCTACATCATTACATCACTGCATCACTACATCCAACATCCACACATCACTACATCCTACATCACTACATCCTACATCACTACATCCTACATCACTACATCCTACATCCTACCTTCTACATCACTACATCCTACATCACTACATCCTACATCACTAGGCTACATCCTACATCGTTACATCACTGCATCCAACATCCACACATCCGACATCACTACATCCTACATCCCTACATCCCCACATCCTACATCACTACATCCTACATCACTACATCCTACATCACTAGGCTACATCGTTACATCACTATATCCAACATCCACACATCCTACATCCTACATTCTACCTCCTACATCCTACATAACTACATCCTACATCACTACATCCTACATCCCTACATCCTACATCCTACATCACTACATCCTACATCACTATGTGGATGTAGTGATGTAGTGATGTAGGATGTGGGGATGTAGGATGTAGTGATGTCGGATGTGTGGATGTTGGATGCAGTGATGTAATGATGTAGGATGTAGCCTAGTGATGTAGGATGTAGTGATGTAGGATGTGGGGATGTAGGATATAGTGATGTAGGATGTAGTGATGTAGGATGTAGTGATGTAGGATTTAGTGATGTAGGATGTGGGGATGTAAGATGTAGGGATGTGGGGATGTAGGGATGTGGGGATGTAAGGATGTAGGGATGTAGTAATGTAGTGATGTAGGATGTGGGGATGTAGGATGTTGGGATGTAGGATGTAGTGATGTAGAATTTAGGGATGTAGGAATGTAGGATGTGGGATGTAGGATTTGGGTATGTAGGATGTAGTGATGTGGGTATGTAGGATGTAGTGATGTAGGATGTAGGGAAGTAGGATGTAGTGATGTAGGATGTAGGAGGTAGCACATCCCTACCTATATATCTAGTGAGAAAGCTCTCCGTAATGCTTCCGTACTACAACCGTAACACAACCGTACCACAAGAAATACCTCCGTTCCTTTACCGTTATTCTGCCGTTTATATCCGTTTGTATCCGCAAGTCTTACGTTTCTCTTCCGTTATACATCCGCAATGCTTCCGTAAGCATCCGTTAGGCTTCCGTTGACATACGTTGCCATCCGTATACATCTGTAACGTGTCCGTTAGAAAAAAAAACCACGGCTGAGAAACGGAAGAGCAACGGAAGAGAAACAGAAGAAAAAGGAAAGAAAACGGAAAGAAACAGAAGAAAACGGAAGAAAACGGAAGAGTAACAGAAGAGTAACGGAAAATGTATCAGTGTTCTTCCGTAACCTCTCCGTTCAAAGTTTTCAACATGTTGAAAACTTTGACGGACGTCTTCCGGACCCCTGCGGATGTGTACGGATGCGAACGGAGCGATACGGAGGTCTAACGAAAGAGTTGCGTAAGAAAGCGGACGTCAACGGATGACCATTTTTTTCTTCCGTTTCTTTCCGGTAGGCTTCCGTAACCCCGGTGTGACTGAGCCATTAGGCAGAGGGTACTGGATTCAACAACAACTCTTGCGTCATGGGACTCTTGACTTGAATAATAATCAGGTCAAGAAAGTCAGACACCAATTGTCAGCAAATACAAGCAGACTGTTTTGTAACATGTACAATATGATGGTATAACATCTTATTTCTGTAAAATTATTGAGTTATGGAATTTTAGCCAAGAGAATTGCCTTTTGGTTACCTTTAAATACTTGATAAGAGCCAATTGTTCGTTGTTCTCGAGGCAATTCATTCCATAGGAGTGCTCCATGGCATCTTATGCTTCTAGTATACGTGTAATTTATAGGTTTGTTTATCTAATGCCCCAGTCACACTGGCGTAAAAACGGCGTTTTTCCGTGTACGCACCTCTACGTTCTTCTACGCATTTTGAAATGTACAAATACGTTGTAAAACGCCGCAAAACGCGGAGATACGTAAAGGAAAGTCGGAATGCGCCGAAAAACGCCACAATACGTACAAAAGCGTAAAGAAGCGTTGATGAACGTTGAGAAGCGTTCTAAAACGTTAAAGCAAAGCAAACAATACGTTCTAAATCCGTTCCAAATCCGTAGCTAATACGTGATCCCCATCAATTCAAATACGTAGAAGAAACGCCGAAATCTACGCCAGTGTGATTGGGGCATTAAACAATGGAGCTTGGTTTGCTCTAGTACTTCTATTAGGAACTTGCAATAATTCATTATATTCCATATGTTTCACCATAAAGTTAAGGACATGCATGTCTCTTCAATCACAAGGGTAGGGAATTTGGACGGCTCTATGAATCTCTGTTATTTGGGTAAGGGAGTTAGAGTTAGTTATTCTACGTAGAGCAGCGTTTTGGATTTTTTAAATTTTTGCTCTGATACAGTAATTACTAGAAATGTATTTGATTTAACAATAGGTATAAAAATATCACCACAATCATTGTATGGCAAGATAAGATTTTTGTAAACAGTTTTTTTTTGGCAAGGAGTGATCCTGGGCAGACATGAGAAGGATGAGTTTGTTGCAAAATGCATCCGCCAGGTATGGCTTCAGGCAGCATTCCTCGACTCGGACATTGCTTTGGCAGAAGGCCCAGCTCCCAGAGAGGTTTTTTTCACCCGGGCTTTTTTTTTTATAATTTTTTTTATTATTACTGTAAGGAGGTACATTAACCCTTTCTATGCCGGTAATGCCTTAACGCATTCCCCTACTATACGCCGGTAATGCCTTAAGGCATTCCCCTACTATACGCCGGTAATGCCTTAAGGCATTCCCCTAGCATGCGCCGGTAGTGCCAAAAAGCATCATTTTTCGTAAATATGATAGAAAGTCTTCTATCTTCGGCAATTTCTTTTTACACTCAAAAGAACTCCAGAAATGTGTTCTCCATATCTTTTTATTATTATTAAAGTAAAAAAAATAATTATGTCATCGCGATAAAAAAAAGGATACATGGTCGATATTCAGAATTTGGCGACAATTCAGTCCAAAATGGTTGAAAAATAAAATTACTAAGATCGTCTTAGGAGTTTTTCCATGCAATCAAGACAGTTTTGTGGTAGCATCCATAAAATGGCTAATAGTTTGGACTATTGTTGAGTTCAGTAAACCATATTGAAGTAATAGTCTCTATAATATTTCTGCCTCCGTGGCATTTATAATATCAAAATGATCAAGTTTCTTTGTTTGTTATGCATAAAGGACATGTTCATCGAGGAGAAAAAATTGAAAAAGATTCCCCATCTAACATAATAAAAATGTTGATTACCAGATTTATGAAAGATATTTTTTCTAATCATTGGGTGGTTTTCCTTGTATACTGCAATTTTTTTGAAGTGACAGAAAAATTTTGAAAAAAATATGTACATGATGATGGACATGTTCCCAACAAATGTGGCTAATTTCAAGAATCTAGTACCATTCAGCTGAGAGCTATAAAATATTGTAACGTTGTACATGGAGGCAAAAGTGTACACGGAGGCAGAAACAAAATCTTTTAACTTGGCCTGTTCACTTCCTATATTGTGATTTAAACATTATTCTTGACAGGAAGTATTTGGAATTATGTATGCGGTTTATTTGGAATGGTTTAATATATCATTTCAAACTAATTTAAGATGAAAATGACACTTTCTAGAAAAATGTCATTTCTTTTTTTTCCTCCTCAAAGTTGGACCCCAAAAATTATTTTTTTCCCATAGATTTATTTATCAGATCAATTGGTGTCGCAGCTGACCAATTTTTGGTTTGAGGAAAAACACGGAGGAAGAGGTGTGTACACGGAGGCAGAATCCATCTCCATGTACATTATTTACTACTATAACTCCATAGTGTGTGGGGGGATTTTAATTCAATTTCACACATGGACAGATGTAGTCATAATCTACTCATATTATATATTTTTCCAATCATGTTAGCAGATCTTATGGAAATATTGAAAAATAAATGTGTACACGGAGGCAGAAGCACATTTTAGCCATTTTCATGCCACCAACATCAATACCCATCAGCATCAACACCCATTAACACTCACACCTAGTTACCAGTACCCACAACAACACCTACCAACACTAAGACCCATAGCAGGCCAATTTTTGTTTTGTAAACAGATGTAAACCTATGTACACGGAGGCAGATCTACCTCCGTGTACATTATTTACTAGTGATAACTCTAAAGTGTATTGGGGGATTTTAATTCAATTTGGTCATATTCTACTCATACTATATCTTTTTCAAATCATATTAGCAGATTTTATGGAAATATTAATAATTATGTGTGTACACGGAGGCAGAAGCACATTTTAGCCATATCAATTAATTCCATGCTACTCCTACTACACATATTTCTGATCAATCATATTTTAGGCTTGGCATTTTTTTCATATTTGATAACTAGAAAAAATATATATCATAAACCTGTTTTTAAGGGCTATTTCACTCCCCTTAGCAATGTACACGGAGGCAGAATTCAATTTTAGCCACTACAAGTCATCAATTATAGACATTTCTTGCCGAAACTATCTTAATTCCCATTTTTATTTACTTTGCAATGTTTTCTTATTGAAAAACTAGTTCAGTTATGAAGCTGAGTTGGTTTATTGTAAAATACAGGCGATCATATAATAAAACTGTAAATCTTTAATAAATTGTCGCCAAATTCTGAATATCGACCAAATATTTTCGTAGTGGCAGTGCTATATTGAACCCTAGCCACAGGGTCAATGGAGGAACAAGTAAAGTCTTCCTGCACTTGGAAATATTGATATAATTATTGAATATCGATCTAATCAATAATTAATGGTATGGAAATAAAGCCTGAAGTCTCTTCTTTTTTTGGGTATCATTTAAATTATCTAATTATTTTTCTAAGTTATTTAAATTTGATAATTAGTAATGCACCCCTCTGCGGGTTTAGCCATTTTCTAACGCTTGGGGAATGAATGGGCCGGCGTATGAGAGGTGAGATGCGTCGCGCTAGGTGCGGCAAGGAAATGGTTAAGGGCCTCTGCAAGGCAGATTTTCAGGCCTCTTATTATAGTAACAGGATTGTTGGATTGTAATTACATTAAATAGTCCTTCTACTTTAGAATTTGTACAGGTTGAAGATGATACAATGATGAGATAAGAGTGATGAGGGTCCTGATACTCCCCGAAGGTTATAGATCCAGCGTGTTCGATTTAGACAAACCCAACAGGCTAGTTCAGGTGTACTGATCAAAATTCTTTAATTTGAGATGTTTTTTGAAGCAGGCCAAACTTTCTTCTTGGATTGTTTGTGGTAGCTCTTTCCAGTTTTTCATGCTAGAGTATACCGGACCTTGCCTGAAAAACGACGTTTTGAGCCTTTTCAATTTAATAATTCTCTTATGTTGTGTATGTGTTATCGGTTTGTCAGGACTCTCAATACTGGCAGCGATTCTCCTCATAAGCAAAGTTTGAAGATAAGTTCTGTTTTCTAGTTTTTGCATCTTATATGTTTTATGCAGATCATCTATGGACATCTCCCCTATCCTAGAATAATATAAGGTATTTCTCTGTTATTAGTATGAAATAACGTCTTAGGTAATAGCAACGAGCAACTCATATATCTATGCAGGTCTTTTATTTCAAGATTTCCTGTGACACCTGGGGTGCATGCATCTAACCAGACGATGACAGATTATCAGGCATATGAAGTGTGTGCCACTCTAATTGAGAGGCGTGAGAGTCATTATGCAGGTCGTCAAAACATCCAGTTCAGAACCTACTAATTACCTCTACATCGTTTAGTGCGTAATAGCACTGTTACAGATATGGCAAACATTTACATCTGGATGATGTGAAAGAGAAGCCAAGAACAGTTCATATTTAAACGAAAGTTTGCTGTCCGTTTTTGCGTTCGTCCATGCGACCATTTCAGCATCACTGATAGGAGCATAAACACATTTCCAGAATATTCATCTATCCTAAGAATCATTCATCTGGATTTACACTTTCCTAGAGAGAGAAAATCTATCTTCTCTCCTTCCGTTTAATAGCAGCTGCAGTATGATGCCTCTAGACATTCCCCTGGCTATGGCAGCATGATGCCTCCATGCATTCCCCTGGCTATAGCATGTATCTTAAAGGCATCACTGATACTCGGTCGAAATTCAATAAATAGAAAAATAATTGTTTGAAATAACAGAACTTTTGACAAGATATAAGAGCTATATGGACCTCTGATTTGGTTTAACAAAATATCCTCAGTTACCAAGGTAAATTACTCAAATCACATGACACATCATGTGACTTAGCTAGGATTATATACGTAACAGGGTTATTTATGCAGGCAATGGCTGCCGTGTAATGCTAAGCAAGGGATCTGGGTGCTGCAGGGAAAGGGTTAATAAGTTTGGTCCGCTCTCAGGACTTTCTCAATATGAACTAAGCCTAGTATTCTGTTCCAATGTCAATATGATGCTAAATATTGTTTGATTTCAATGAGGTTCATGGCTTGGCTACAACGAGGCGGCGAAGCAGATATGATATTATTTTACCAACTGCCTGTATATCCTCATATTGATCAGTTGTAGTTGGGCAGATGTCCACACCTAAGAGAAGATCATTCTGGAAAAGAAGAGAGGGTCTTAGTTCAAATGATGTTGTTGTAGTTGACGACGTGTAACAGACCTTTTCTACTATGTGAGTAGGGTTTCCCCCTGATCCAATAAGTATAAAGGTTTACCTGTGCATCTATTTCCCAACGTACATATCTATTCACATATATATCAAGATTTAATCGGGAAGGTATGTTACACCCTTAAATGTACTAAAAACCCACATATGTAACAACCCTTAAATGTGATAAAATTTCAACCACATTTGTTATAAACTCCCTCAAATGTAAAAACACCTCCCTTAAATGTAATAACCTTGTCAACCTTTTTTGTAAAACAATGTCACCCGTAAATGTAATAAACTTTTTAACCACAAATGTGATTAACTTCTCCATTATTTGAAATAAAGATCAGTGTCATGTAAAATACAGTACATTTTCAAATATAAAGAAACTGTTTATACTGCCATTGGGGTAGCAGGGTGATTTTTATTCTGAAAGAGAATCACATTTTTCTAATGGTGGATACAAACATCATTTAATCGTAGTGGAAAATATAGCATTCATTCTAACTGTTACATAAGAATCATATGTTATCATAATACAGAATTCAATATCCATAGTTTCTGAGTTAATGTAAATTCATTAAGGGCTTCGGTATCATGATATAGACTATTCAACTTGATAGCTCCATAGTAAAAAGTCCAAAATTACTCCAAGTTTCCTTTAGATCCCTATTTTTGAGCAGGGACCCAACCAGGAGTACCTTGAGTGTAGCATACAGTATGAGCTGCACTTGGAGGGGGCAGTCCACACCAGCTGCTGGGCTATCACCTCTGATACATACCCATGCACTTTGAATATATTTCTACTACTTTGCAAATTCTATTATTGAAAATGTCTTGAATGTTTCTGTTGTTTCATTACAAAGTGTAATTTTAGCAACAAAGGTTCTTGTATCCTGGAAGTATACAGTTTGTGTTACGGTCTAACAATCAATAGTGCATTCGTACTATTGACTTTTCCTACGGCATGGCCATGTTGTATTCAAAATGAGGCTGTGTGGGCATACGACTGCACATTGACACTACACTAGCACTAGTTGAGGTAGCTTTCTGTTTAGAAAAGTAATTGTCACAAACAATTAAACAAAAAAATATGACACAATTTTATAACATCACATTTTTGATACATTCATAACAAAATGTAGTATTAAATGTACCACATTGTATTAAGAATGAAATGTTATATCTATTTGCCTCAGATTTTGATATGACCTGGGATCTTGTTTTGCGAAGGTGTTATTTAAAGTTTAGTAATGGGTCAGGCTTATGGGATAGTTTTTATTTCATTTTATTTGGAAATGTACTGTTTTTCTACCAGACATTACATTTGTGGTTACAAAGCTTATTACATTTAAGGGTGACTTTGTATTACAAATAAAGTTGACAAGGTCATTAAATTTAAGGAAGGTGTTATCATATTTAAGGGAGTTTATAACAAATATGGTTGGAATTTGATTATATTTAGGGGTTGTTACATCTGTGTTTTTTTTTATTACATTTAAGAGTATAACAAGGTAGTCTAAATCAGCTGTAAAGATGTAGAGTCGCTCTGAATTCATACTAATTCAACAAATTCCAAAGCTATTCCACATTCCACTTGAAAATAGCTATAATGATAACAGCAGTATTTGTTAAATAAATCTACTTGGTGTAATACTATAGAGATAAATGGTTAGTGTGACTGAATTACATCTGTTCCTCGATATTCTGGTCAGAAATACTCACCAAATTCGAAGAAAGAGGTGAGCTTTTCTGACCAAAATATCGAGGGACAGATGTAATTCAGTCACACTCACTATGTCTGGTTATCATTATATACCGAGAAATCATTAAAAACGCCATTTTACAACTCACTGTCTCATGGTCTCACCCTGCAGTAAGCATGTATGGACCCCTGAACATTCAACTTAATCTATAGTTCACGGGTGAGCTGCTTAGTGGCGCCACCAAGATGAAGTTAGAACGTTGTTAAGGAGAGTGAAAGCGGGGGCTATAATAATGTCACACGGTAACTTTTTCTCAGATTTCAAATGTACCGTTGGGGCGTTTAAAAAAAAAGAAGTTTAGGGTGATAATGTCTGTATAGGCGATGTCTATACTAAGTTGAATGTTTGTTTATTATATATCGATTTTGTATGTGTGTGTAGTGCTGGGTAATCGTATTATGCAAATATAATTCCAAATAGGGGAAACGTCCACCATTTTGTTTGTTTATTTTTTGCTCCTAATGCCAACAAGTCACGTGTTACAGTGGGTAGTATCAATAATCTTTACGCCTTGGTGTGGTTGAACAGAATCTATACTCCTAGTGCGTATAAGTGAGACATTCGTGCACCGGTACATAGTAATAGATATTAGAGGACATATTTGAGATCACATAATAGTAGAAATGACTAAGGCCTTGAAGATATCCCTATAGTAATGACGACAAATGTTTTATTAAGTGTTTGGGTTCATACCTCGTTTCCATTGACAGTAATGTTGGATGGTTCGAGGTTAGGGCAACTACAATTTTTGGCGTGCACCTCCGAGACAATAGCTGCTATCTCCTTGGAAACGTCTAAGGCCATCTCCAGGGGCAGTACCTTATAACGGCTGAGGAACGTCCGTAGGTCCACAGACTGACTCGGCGTACTGCTCGTATATACAGTTACTGTCAGACCTGAAAAGTGAAGAAGGGTCAATTTGATGGTGTGACCACCGATTGGAAAAATAGTGTGAAAATGGCTACATTAGAGTCTCTTTTTGTAATCTGCAAGATGTATACTGCAATGGAGGAGGTCGCTCAAAGAATACATTTGAAAGTCGTTTCCTAATAGTATACTCATGGCCTTTGGTCAGGGGTAGTCATTGCTCCCCCCTGGTGTCCCCCTCTACCGCGCATCACAGGCGCCCCTCCTGCCCCCTCGCGGCTTTCACACGTACTGCGCAGTCACGATCGCCACCCCGGTCCGGGTCCCGGTCTCACTTCTACTCCACCCGTCCTGCAGTACACACATACTCCAGTACTTTCTCGTCTTTTTGGCCACGTGCTCGCAGCCTTCTACTCCACGAGTAAAGGCCAGCACCTCACTACATAAGATAAAGGACGATACACGGGATAAGAAATGATGGGGCCGACAACGAGGAGTAACCCCATGCCCAGCACATCGAAGGTGCCTGAGGGGAATCCCGGGTCCGATGCCACGCTCAAAGGATCGGCCGAGGCAGCCAACAACCAGATAGAATCGGTTTCGGAACATGGATCGACGGTCAAGACGTCGAGAATAGTGGCCCTCGAGACCAACATGACGCGGATCGGCCAGAAAATAGACGGTATGATGGAAGCGATAATGGCTATGTCAAGGCAAAGGTCGCCGACCAGGGCACTTAGCCGCCGACTGTACGGGAGGTATGGTCAGTGGCCGAAGATCCTACGAGGGAGTGAGCCCACGACCAGGCCTCGTGCCTCCCTACACCGAGACAGCTTCACCACCGCTACCTACCAGAGGATCATCTCCAGCGAGAACTCGACCGTGAGGGTATACGCCACGATAGAACGGCCGGTAAGCTCACATCTGACTTACATGTTTCAAAATTGATATTGAAGCCGTTTATGTTTGTGGAGCGCCAGGGTGTGTACACCATCGCGCAGAAGCTCGAGGTCAGGGGCACCCTCGGACCAATGGAATACGTTAGTGCGTTTCTCGTGACGATGGATGATGACCTAGCTGTCCCAGACGAGGACTGCCGGGATATGTATAGACACCCATCCCAGGTCTCGGTTGATACCCAGACACGGCCGTGGGCCGGAGTCAGACGGTGGTCGCATTATATCTTTGATCAGGTCGAGGCCGGATGTATATACTGGTCAGATCAGGTAAGGATACAAGACGAGCGAGTCCGACTGGCCATGATGACGACCACGATGAACACCAATGGCCAAGATGGCGGCAAGAACAGTGGACAGGAGCTCCCCTGCCGGGCATGCAGGCTCTGGAACGGCCACCAGGACGGGGCGATTAAATGGTTGCACATGTGCTCCTTTTGCGACTCAGTGGGGCGGATGTGCACGCACTCCATACATGCATGCAACAGGAAGCTGGTGTACGGCGGCAGTTACGAAAGTGCTACACCCATACCCACACCCGCTCCACGCCGGACGCCACATGCCAGATACACGGTACGCCCCACCGAGCTCCAAGCGCAGAAACAACAGAGTTAAAAAGACGGACCGGACGCACCCCTTGCACTCAGTACGAGTGCACTCGGCGAGGGGACAGCGGTCAGAGAGTGCAACACGGATGACGTAACCCCCCAGGTGACAACAACACTGCATGCCGCACATGTGGGGAGGACAGATGACGAGGAAACCCCGCCCACCGAGGAATACACTCCCGTGTATAATGGTGGTGGCGGTGGAGAAAAGCAATTGCCTCGGCAATTGCCCCGGGAGGACAAAGACGCCATACCACAAATCGACTTCGCCGCCGTTAGGGAGTTCTGTGAAACCGGAATTCCTTCTCCCGGAGTCAGGACTAATACCGGAGCATACTTCTGCGATAAGGCTATGCCGTTTGGTGCCTGTGCCTCCTCCTACCACATGCAGTGCATAGCGGACTCAATCGTGAATACACTCAGCCAGAAGGGGGTCGAGGCCGCGATGTACCTCGATGACCTCATCATACTGTCCCTGACCAGCACCAAAGTAGCCGCAGACTTCAAGATAGCCCGAGAGCTCTTTGAGGAACTGGGCCTCCCTGAGGCCCAGCCCCCGAGTCAGGTCGTGACCTGGCTCGGCATCGTGATCAACTCGGTGGAGATGTCACTCACCGTCCCTGAGGACAAACTGCACGACGTCCGGGAACATGTGAGGGCAGTGTCGCGGAAACGGTCACTCACAAAACGACAGCTGCAGTCGGTCCTCGGGTAAGTGCTACACGTCTCCAAGTGTATACGGCCGGCGCGACCGTTTGTGAGCAAGCTGCTGGAGGCTCTCTGAGGCATGTCAGGCTACTACATTAACATTAATTTGTGACCTGGCTCGGCATCGTGATCAACTCGGTGGAGATGTCACTCACCGTCCCCGAGGACAAACTGCATGACGTCCGGGAACACGTGAGGGCAGTGTCGCGGTAACGGTCACTCACAAAACGACAGCTGCAGTCGGTCCTCGGGTGAGTGCTACACGTCTCCAAGTGTATACGGCCAGCGCGACCGTTTGTGAGCAATCTGCTGGAGGCTCTCTGAGGCATGTCAGGCTACTACATTAACATTAATTCGGAGATGAGGCAGGACCTTGAGTGGTTTCTACGCTTCACCGAGGGATGGACCGGGAATGCTCTCATCCTGTGAGGTACGCCCACCAAGTGCCTCATTGTTGACGCATGCCTGTCTGGGATCGAAGGCACGGACGGAAAATATTCATTCGACCCCGTGTGCTGCATCGCGGAGCTTGAGGCACGCAGCACGGTGTACGCTATGTGCACTTTCCTCATAGACCGCTACCAAGGTACCTGTGTGGAAGTCTACTGCGACACCATGGGAACCATCCAGGCACTCACGTTCTAGGAACCCCGTCCTGGCCAAGTGTGCCCGACAAGCCTGGATGGTACAAGTCAGACTCCAGGTAGACTTCATATACACGCACATGCCGGGGGTCCTTAATACCGTAGCAGACGCTCTCAGCTGGGCCCACCTGACCTTGAGGGATTATGATACGTGAATTTCCATTCACTTACCGAGGTAATCCCATGCACGCATGTTTCTTTCAACCCTGTGTTACGTCTCGCCTGCAGATCCGGTGCTACGATCGCTCCAGACGAGGGCATCTGCACGGCAATGCGAGGCGCGTGCCCCTGGAACGGTCGCGAACCAGTGGAGTTCTGTCGCAACCTACCGCGCCTTCTGCCGACGGATGGGGGCAGACACCCCTGCGCCTGACCAGGGGGATGTCGCACCGACGGAGGACTTCAGAGTGAAGCGCGCCCTCGAGGCTATGAGGCGCAACAAGACGTATCAACCGAACGTCAAGCCGCCGGTCCCAATGGACGTCCCATCGTGGCCCTCACCGAGTCACCGATGCACATTGCGTTACAGGCTGTCATCCTGGTGATCTTCTATGCGGCACTGCGACAAAGCAAAGTCGCCCCAACTTCGGCGGCAAAGTACGACCCGGTGCGACACCTGTCATGCCAGGACGTGGTGGTCATGCCCAGACAAGTGTCCATCCGCGTCAAGGCAGCGAAAAATATGCAGAGGGTGGGGGAAGAAAAGATAGTTATCCTACAGGCGTCCCCCGAGTCGACCTCGTGCCCGGTACGCGCCATAAGGAAGATGATCGAGGCCGCCCCTACGGCCAGCCCCGAGGCCCCGTTCCTCAGGCTCGGGGACGGGGAAGTGCTCACCACGAGAATTCTCACCAAAGAATGGAAGTCCCTTCTAAAGGCTGCTGACCAGCCGTCTTCCTATAACCTCCATAGCCTGCGAAAGGCTGCAGCCACTCAGGCATACCAGGCTTGTCTGCCTGAGCTATCCATCCAGCGCTATGGCGGCTGGAAGTCTAACGCCCACCAAACCTACATCAAGGACACTGATGCCAAGGCCTTTAACCTTGCCTTGATTCACTCCCTTAACAAAGACTCTTAATTCTCTTCCCACAACCTTATCTCCTTCCTTTACCTACTCAAGTTGGGCCTTTTTATTACAATATACAATTACCTATTTATTGTCTATACAAGTGTATTGTATATCATATTTTAATATTATCATAATTGACTTTTATTCTACCTGTCAATTATCATATCTATAATATTACTTACCTTCATATTTATATTACATATTAATATGCTGTCCAGTAAGGTCGACATAAATTTGTATTCCTTTTATTACATAAAATTCAATAAAATTTTATTCTCCCAGCTACTGCTTCTCTCCTTTTTATCCGGGGATAGGGTAATGATTAATCAATTACATCAAAGGTCCTTGAATATTTTCTGCAGGGAATTAGTGCAAGGAAACAGTTTAATTCTGGTGGCTCGACGCCATTAGGTAAAGTGCCTCCTTTCACTGAAAACAAAACGTCGTCAGTAGGATGTCAGATTTAAGAAAATCGATTGTTGGAAGATTCTCACTAAATTGTTAATCACAAATCTAAAAGATGTTACAACCACAGAACAACTATTGTACTGTCATATTAAGACCTAAAAGGGTTGTGCATAGGTGACATGCATTATTAACAACCCAAAGGTGTCTGTAATCAGAGTGACTGAGTTGGCATATTGGTATTTTAGAACTATTTCATCTCCATCCGAATACATACACAATATTGACTGGTTTCAGATACACGCGCTTGTATGCGCTTGTAGGAGTTGACGCGTAGTAATATCCTAGCGTATGCGAGGATATTGCATAGAGTCAACTCTGAGGAGCATACAACCGCTTTTATCCGAAACCAGTCTATATTGTATTCATTATCCACCATTTCTGGAAAAGTGGCATGTCGATATCAGTTCATTCTAGTCATGCCCCATTTTCCCTTATGCCCTAGTCACACTGGCGTAAAAAACGGCGTTTTCCGTGTACGCACGTCTACGTTCTTATACGCATTTTGGAATCTCAAAATACGCCGCAAAACGCCGCAATACGCGGAGATGCGTAAAGGAAAGTCGGAATGCGCTGAAAAACGCCACAATGCGTACAGAAGCGTAGATAAGCGTTGATGAACGTTGATGAACGTTGAGAAGCGTACTAAAACGTTAAAGAAAAGCAAACAAATACGTTCCAAATCCGTAGCTAATACGTGGTCTCCAACAATTCAAATACGTAGAAGAAACGCCGAATTTTACGCCAGTGTGACTGGGGCATGATCACGGACTATTTTTCCGTATGCGTCACCCGGAGCATACAACATATCCGTATGCGCCGGGTATGTCCATACACACTCCCTATGTGTTTTCCATGGACACTTTGTATTAGGTGGATTATAAAATACAAGGTCCGCCATGTTTTATAGAAAGGAATATTGGATAATATTTTGGATAAAGGGACAGGAAGTCATTTAGATCGATAAAAGTAGAAAAGTGTCTATGTCTGAGGTCTGCGTATACCACAAGAACACACACACAGGAAACTAATGAAACTATATAGGAAAATAAATAATACGAACAGTTCATACTCTGTCATTTGTCCCTCATAAACCATATTTTGAACTAGATAAAGGTTTTAATAAAGTTGTTTATTTCCCTCTTGTTTATTGAACAAATATTCGCCATGACTGGCTTTACAATTTGCTCCTCTCCATCTCTGGAGTTTATGTTCATTCAGCATTACATCGTTTTTTTGTCAAAATAAAGTGCAAGTATACATCTGGTGTCAGGTTTTTTGGAGAGGGAAGAATGGCCCAACGGAATTAAGGCTGTGTTGGGACCAATTATATGATGTATGTGTTAGTCAGTAACACCTGGTAGGTACGGGAGTAGCTTCTGATTTCTTTTGAACATTTCCATATTCTCTAACCCTTTCAAATCCTTGCTCTTACTATTACATAATTTATATCCAAAGTACATCAGTTTGGACTATGACTTATTATATACCCGTGCACGAAACTGATGCCTATACTGTATGGGAGTAATGTTCTGATATCATATGTATGTGCACGAAATTCAGTGTACGGGCACCGGGTGCACGAAACAGGAAGCAGTTAGCTTGTTCCCGACCGTATATTTCACATATGAACCAGCGAAAAAATAATGTAAGGCAATGTTTAAGTATCGACCGTAAATATACACCATTAAAACCCATGAAAGTGATACATAAATACTTTAAAAAATGTAAAACATCAATATGCATAGTTAAAAATATAAATAATATCGGCACGCCATAGCGCCATACATGGCCGTTTGCCGACAGTCAGCTCGCAAAACCCTAAAGTATCGATAATGTCGTCAAGGAGAGTGATAGTGGAGGGTTGAAACAGAGACCACGAAAGATCTGCTGGGATCACTCACTCAGCATATGCTTTGCGCCCAGCCTTAACTACATACACTACTAAACTAAGACAAAGAATGTGGTAGGAGATTGAGACGTTGATGACGTCACAGGCACAAGCCTCGCTACCATAATGAGAGTGACGTTGTTGGGAAAACCACGATTCGAGTACACGATGCTGTGCCCGGCGACTTCGACAATGGCGTATTGGTAAATATTTAGCGATTTATAACGATTTGAGGGTATATAATAAAAAGAATACAGTCTAGGCTTCAATTGACGTTGTTTTGTTCTTGGTCCTTGGCCCGATTTTACGTCCTTCGCTCTACGAGCTCAGGACGTAAAATCGGGCCAAGGACCACAAACAAAACAACGTCCACGAAGCCTAAGCCAGTATTCTCTAATTATTAGTCGACCTGAGTTGCCTAGTATTGGCTTCATTTTCATTTTCTTCCTGGCTTGGAGCATCAGGCATACGTATATTTAGCCTGCAAAATATCTTCCTCGTGTATGTGACGGTTAACTCATATCTACAGCATTGACGGAAAGCCGTGTTTGTGACAGAGTGGAGCAGTGTGCATCGTCTGCATAGAGAACATAATCTACATTATTCAGGGACTCGACAATATCCTTCAGATAATAAATGAACAACACCGGCCACAGACTTGATCCCCGGGGGACGCCAAAATCAACTCTGGCCCAGGGCAGGTTGATTCGAAAAGCTGTTGCAGAATCCACTACTTTGGTACCGATTCTGCAAATATGATTTAACCCATTTTGAGCAATTCAAAGATAGGCCCCACCTATTAATCTTTTCCAATAGTTTTTCGTTGTGCACACTGTCAAAGGCTTTCCCCATGCCCACAAAAACTGTACAGGTATCCTTGCGTTTATCTCTAGCTATGTGTGATGTGTTGACAAAACAATATACTGCATCGAGTGTACCTTTACCTTTTCTGTACCCATATTGCGCTTCAGCCAACAGAGCGCTTTCTTCTAAAATGAACATTAAGTATCGATGATACATTTGCTGGGTACCGGCAGGAAAGAGATTGGGTGCCAGTTGTTCAGGTTTTTTTTATTCCCCTGCTTCGGTAGTGGGGTGACCGTCATGAATGTCCAGTCATCGGGGAAAACACCTGTGTCAAAGTCGTTTTGGTAAAGCACCTGTAATTGCGGCGGGAGGCAGAGAAGTGCGCACTCTTTCTGAACTGGAAGATTTGCCTAGGCTATATCATTCAATAAAGGTGGTCAATAGATCTATATCAACTTGTAGTACAGTACTGGCCACAAAACCGTTTGACGGGGCACCATTATTTACAACATGTGTTGTCCCACTTGCTGTTGAGATATTGTCAGCTAGGGTTTTCTCAATACTAGAGTTGATTAATGTTTGTGGTTACTGTGCATTGCCAGTTGTCAGGTAGTTGTCAAAGGCAGAGTTGAAACGGGTTTCATTACCAGCTGCAGTGGGTTATACTTTTACCGGCCACTAGAACAGTAAGTGATTTAAGTAAGCACATCACATAGCAAGGTTTCTACAGACAAAGCTAACTATTTCTATCAATTGTTTCATTGAGGATCCCATAATGATCTTAATTAGGACCTGTGTTTATTGTTCTTCAAAGGGGTAGCTTCTTCCATGATAATATCTAAATGTTTAAGTATCTCTATCCATCCTCGGGAGAAATGTCTTATAATATCTAACCTGTGGTGATATTCTAACTGTTCATTAGGATTGTATATTAGTCTGATTAGTCTATATCTCGCATATTTTTCACATCGTATTTGTGTACTTCATCTAATCAGGTTAGAGCAACTCTGCTGCTGAATGGAGCCGACAATACACAATAGCCACACGCATTAACCAACTCGAGGTAGAACGATAAGACAAATTACTTGATATTACTTAAAATGGCAGAGTGCCGATTATGGTGACAGTGTTTGACTCTCAGGGGAGACTTTTCTAAGACTATGCAAATGATCAATGAATAATCTCATGATTTGTACCGTGGGCGATGTTACGTCAAACGGTGAGTGCTAGCGACTTCCCTCACTTTACATATTTGATAACAGCTGGCAATAATGACTTCACCCTCAACAGAAAGAAGAAAGAAGACCTTAGCCTACAAGGTAAAGAAGCTGAATCACTGGCTTCAGATATATCAGCCACGTCTTTTTTGTTATCTTCTTTATTTAAGTTGTAAAAGTAGTCAGCCTATGGGCCGGTGTGATTTACCTTTAGTTGTCAGAAAGTCAACTATTGCAACTCCATCTATGTGACTCTTTTATCATGTTTCTCAAGATACCCAAAAAAAACTGATTACGACCAATCTGCCGATACTGAGTAACCATAACCAACTGTATGATGCTGACCAACCAATACCAACTTATGTATACTGACCAGACCATCCAACTAAGATATACGAGGGGATTTGCCTCATGTGCCTTTACAGTGCTGATTCCACCAGACTTAAGCCCAATGCCCATCTACCGATTTCGGAACATTTATGTACCTTTGTCGGCGACAAACGGGCAGTGATTTGTCTCACGGAGTCGGTAGATGTAGGACAGCTAGGCAAGGCTACCCACCGATTAGTGAACCACCTCCTTCAGACGTCCTTTTGTCACCGACAAGTTGTGGATTCAAAGTTCCAAAATCAGTGGGGATCAGTTTATCAACATGTTGATAAATATTGTCGGAGACAACGGAACGTTGGGAAGGGAGGGTTGATTGGTTGGCCGACACGGGCCGACGAAGTACCTACAGTAATCGCTTGGTGAGGCTTGCAGGGGGGTGCCACACTCGATTTCTTTGGTTTTTGCCCTCCCGCACCGATTAGTGGACCGTACACCGTTTTTATCTTTGTGCTATATCTTTTCTTCACAATAAAAATTAATATATCTATTGAGATTACAGTTTATTCTCTACATTATAGTGTGTGACCCCACTGCCCCTTAACCATACTGCCCCTCACCAAAAATGCTCCTGAATCATTTTGTCCCTGCACCATACTGCCCCTCCACCATACTGTCCCTCCACCATACTGCCCTTCTACTATACTGTCCCTCTACCATACTGTCCTTCTACCATACTGCCCCTCTACTATACTGCCCCTCTACCATACTGCCCCTCCACCATACTGCCGTTCTTGAATGCTGTCCCTCCACCATGCTGCCCCTCTACAATACTGCCCTTCCCTCCTACTGCCCCTTTACCATACTGTCAGACCATAAGGGCAGTATGGTAGAGAAGCAGTATGGATTAAGGGCAATATGATTGAGAGGCAGTATGGTAGATGAGCGGAAAGGCATAAGTGCAATATGGTTGAGAGGCAGTATTGCTTAGGAACAGTATGGTGGTTGAGGGGTAGTATGGGTGAAGGACGATACAGTTGAGGGGAAGTATGGTTAAGGGGGAAGTACCGATGAGGGGCAGTATGGGTATGGGGTAGTATGGTGAGGGGACAGTATGGTAAAGGGGCAATAGGATGGCGGGGCAGTATTATAGAGGGGCAGCATGGCAGACGGACAGCATTCTAGAGGGGCAGTATGGTGGAGGGGCAGTATGGTGGAGGGGCAGTATGGTGGAGGGGCAGTATGGTATATGGGCAGTATGGTAGAGGGGCAGTATGGTGAAGGGGCAGTATGGTGGAGGGGCAGTATGGCGGAGGGGTACTATGTTGAGGGGCAGTATGGTTTAAGGGCAGTATGGTTGGTTTTTTTGGGTTTTTTTTAAAAATTTAGATTCGCAAGTTCTCTTAGATTAGTCGTGGTCTTCCACCTACCACAGTATATTACATGGTTTCTTCTGAGCTTAGCTCAAGCTAGTATAGTTGTCTATATATGTTGTTTTTACATAAAGATCACGTATGAGATAATTACATCGAGATGATATTATCAAGAAACGTCATAAAATTTCATACAATTGTTTATATGGCTTGAGTTGTTTTCGCGGAATGATATCACGAAGCGGAGCTGAGTGATATCTGTAGCAGAAGACAACGAATGCCATGTAAACAATTATATGAAATTGAGTGACGTTTAGATTTTATCCTACCCTGTCACATGTTTTTAATTGCATATGTCACCCGTGGCATATAAATATTATATGGCATAACTGTGGCGTACAGTCACACCATGTTAAGTCTATGGAGATTTATATGAGGGGTAGGATAAAAGGAGAGACTACTGAGTAATGTTAACATAACTACTACATTATCATTATTGAACAATTACTCAAGATCAAATTACTTAATCGTTATAGTATGTAATACAATGCACACTACTACATGTATATGTGTAAGGAATGAACATAAATAAAGATACAGTTCATATTACAATGTCAATAACTACCATCACAATGGTGGAGGGGCAGTATCTTTTATCGGTGGCCCTCTGTCGGTCAGAAATCGTATTTCAGTCGTTTGGTGTAGACTCAAAGACCAACGCTTGAAGGCACTGTTCCCAAATCCTAACTCAGTCGGTGGGGTGCATAATCGTATACCTGTCGGTAGGTGTAACCCGATTTCCTTAGGACTAATACCCTTCACCCCCTCTCCTCGAGGGCCGCGGATCGAGCGAGGGGTAACGTAATTTGCCTGCGACAAGTTCACTGACTCCTAAACGATTTAGGAACTAATCGTTCAACCCGAAATCGGTAGATGGGCATCTGGCTTAAGGTTTTATCAGAAAGTTTCTGGTCTCTTTGGAATGTTTCTTTACATACCGTACTTTGACATTTATTTATTCATTGATATTATATTGGTCCAATTGTAACAGATACATTTTGAGTAAAGCTCATATTAGATTCTTATGTATTATTGTTATTATGTTTCCTGAACTTAATTCTATGGTTTTCAGTTTAGGTCTTTGGTAACAATTCTTTTTTCAGTGTTAGATGGTTCTTAGATCATCATCCTGATGACCCATGGAGGTAGCCTATCAATTTCTTCAAATATCGGGAGAAGATTAAAATCAAGACGACTTTTAAACTACCACATAGTCACAAACTATGTGACATCCAAGGTCATCAGGACATAAATTGTCAACTCTCTCAGATTGAATAGTTATAGAGTAGTCAGAGGGTTGTCAGTTTTGGCACCGTTCTGAAGACCCCTGGTTTTCAGTTTCGGGTTTCTTTTTGTTGAGTAAGGTCTTGTGTATTCTGTTCCACCCTTTTTTCATACTTCCTTATCACTACATTGCATAGTTTGATCGGGTTGTGCTATTACCCGGGTTGTTATTGTATATAATTTACACCTATATATGACAATAGATATGATGGATTTCTACCATTTCTACCAATGTCTTAAAACACATAGCAATCAGGGAGAAACATCTATCTTCTATAATTTTATGAAGGAAGTAAAACTACTCACTTGATTGCGCTGCCGATGACGAGATTTCCTTTGCCTTTACCTGTTTCTAGAGGGGCAAATAGAGAATAAATGAGATATAAAAAGAAAGACACGTTAACATGGTCTGATATTCATAAATGAATAATAGTACATGTATGGATTAATAAATATTTCGACGAAGTTACTGAAAAACAGGGGGGAGTCCAATTTCTTTGGTAAGATAGTTTTCGTTTAGATATGGACTTTTTACAGAGGTTTTACAGAGGTGGTCTGAGCATCAATCAGCCCACAAGAGGAAGAATGATAATTCAATCTCACGGCTTTGACTCTGATGGAGGAGATAGTGTAGAGAAGTGGGTTGATAGCACTGTTAACCGGCAGAAGGAACACGACGACCCAGGCATACACTTCGCCTGGTACCGCGACCCCAGCCCCAGCCGCTGCGCCTGCAGACGAGATAAAGCACAAACATCTTAAACACTTGCTCAACAGGGCCTTGTTTTTTAGTCATGACGGTCTTAAGTAGAGATCTGCTAAGAATTTTTAGAGAACCTAAGACATTTTTCAAGACAAAAGATGGCCGCTTTCCTATAGACATGGTCTTGGTGTGCCACGGTAGATCGCCGCTAAAATTGTCTTAGCTTGAGACAATTATAGAACTATCTTTGGTTCTATAATAATACTCTTGCCACATACCAGCTCCAGCACTGTGCAGTCATATCATGTTTTATCTGGGTCTCAGGGGTCTATTGCATTAGCAAACTCTGTGGAGGCATAGGTTAGGCATCCAGCAATCATGCTGAAGGTAGGGTGTTCAATCCCCAGTCCTGGGAAATGTCATTTTTACCTAGAAAAGCAGTTTATTTATCGTTGGTTACATGTGGTACATCATTAGTTTCTTCGTATGACAGTCACTTTACAGCGATAAAATCTTAGAAATGTCAAAGTCTTTTAACCTTAGGTCTATTGTTTAAGTACTGCTTTCTTATTTTTTGGGTTTTATAGAATAAAACAAGAGATACATATTGAATAATCATGGAGACAACTTCTTTAATTCTAACACAGTATTTCCAGCCTCTAAAACTTATAATGCAGTTCATTCTTTGTTCAAAGAGGGATGATTATATGATTAAGAAAATAAGAGAAAATGATGACAGTTTAATAACAAGTTTTGAAAAAAAATACCATATAGTCTCACATATGGTGTTCGCATTGTACATTGAACGTTGCAGTTTTACATATTGTTCTGTCCCTAGCTCCATTGGTTTCCCTAAATTTGTTCATGGTTGTCCTTTAACCGATTTTAAAGTCTGATACAAAATATTATTTCCGGCAAGAGGTGGGGGAGGTGAAGAGAACCCTATTGGCGTAGATATACTGCAGATATGGTCTTAAATATACAGGTGTAGATCCACTGGGGATAAGGTTTTAACCATGTAGGTCTGTCTAAGTTGAGCATTGAGTCATCGTAGATCTACTGATGGCAAATTAACCAACCATGTAGATATACAGTGGAACATTATTTTGAACCCTCCATTTTAGAATTTGCTAACAGTTCCCCATTACCACACAGCCTAAATCTATCTACATTACCCGAAAGCAACCCCCCACCAACAGAGCTCTAATATACCAGTATGTGTCTCATGGTCAGTATCACAACACATTCACATAGTTTTAATTTTAATTTTGAACCCCTCATGATCCGTTATACACTGAACAACCTCAGGGAGATCATCAGTAGTTTCCCCACATATAGTGGTGATCTGCAGAACAGTTCTGTCCTGGGACGTTGGATCTTCAGTTTTACCTTGCCTGTACTACGAGTATCTCGTGACCTATCTACAATAAGATGTTCATCTTGGCCTGCCCACCAATGGATCAAGGCCAGGACCTGAACATTCCTTCTCATCTCCAAATCAGCTAGATTTGCTCTATCATGCATAGCTCTTGTTCCTAGTCTAACAATTCCACTGTACCTGAAACAGGTCCTTAGGGCATCATTCACTAATGTCTGCAGTTTTTTCCTCTGGTCTTCTCAGAAAGTCACACACACAAAGCTACAATACTCCAATTTAGTTAGCATCATTGTCTTCAGGATTGCAACGGCAGTAGTACTGTCTATGAAGAAACGTGGCTTCCTAAGCTTGAACAGTTTCTGTTGGAAGTCCCTCTTGAGCATTTCATAAAACAAAGTAAAATTCAGCTTACAATCAATGAGGACTGTTGAATGTAAACTGGCGAGTGAGGACTGGTGAGTGAGGATTGGTGAGTGAGGACTGATGAGGCCCACACCCACACCCACTCCCACACCCACACAGGGGCGTACCCAGGGGGGGGGGCACAGGGGGCACGTGCCCCCCCCCTGAAATTTATTCAAGGATGGTCTGTTCCGACTGAAAATTCTATACACACTGTTTTTTGAATTTTTGTTCTATCTATCATAGTAAAAAAGTTAGAGCATTAATATATATATACAAGAATGGGCTATTTACACATACATAAGATATTGAAATCCATCCAGGGGTGGGTTTTTTCTTTATTAATTCAATTTTTTGGGCCCTGCGGGTTGGGGGTACACACTTGAAGGATGCATGTAAGGAAGTCCTAGGTGTTCGCCCCCCCACCCTCTAAAAGAATCTCCCTACATGCCCTTGTTACATTTATCAAAGCAAATATGTCCCTAGACTGGCCTCAGTCCCTGTATCCTACCCCGCCACCCCTACTGAGTGACACAGGGACTGGTCTCATCCGTAATCGGCCGTGTAGACTGGCGCGATTTTGCGCCACACTCCCCAAGCAGAGGTCTGCCTACTGGTCAGGATATCAGCTGAGAGATTGATACCCTCTCACTTTGATCTCAATCGAGACAAAGTCAGAAGTAGGCAAAATATATTGCTATGACAACACAGGCGGCCAGGGAACTGGAGGAGGGGAGGAGGGAGGGGTAGAGGGAGGTATAGGGTTACAGGGAGTGGCTTGGGGTCATAAACAGGAGATTCTGGTCAGAGTGGACAAGTCTTTGATTCATGGGCCAGTCAGAGAAGGACACATGCTATAATGAGTTGTATTCCAATTTTCTTTAATCATTTAATGAATATTAATAATCAAAGACTTGAGCAAGTCTAATATGTCCCCAAAAAAGAGAGACAGAGCTCTTCAGGGGGCCCCTGGACTCCCAAAGAGGCAATTTTAGAGCCCTTGCAATCTTCATAAATAGCCTTAGATCAGTAACCATCCTGGTCCCTGAAACAAAATCCAAGAGGCATCTTGTATAAAATATAGAAGCCAGGTTCTTCTGCAGGCTTTGCCCCCTGGACCCCCAAATGGATTTTACCACCAGACACCTGGCAATCTTCCCATGCAGTCAGGGTCTGTAAAACCCCTTCCTGAAAACAAAATCCTAAGCACAGTAAAAGGCAAGTGCTTCAAGGGGCTTCTCCCCCTTGACCCTGAGGATAGGCTTTCCTTTTGGACCCCTTGTAATGTTCAGAAATAGCCTCAGTTGTGTGCCCCCCCCTTGGAATTAAATTCTGGATATAGCTTGTACAATCTTTTGACATACAAGTGCACCCAGGGGGTTCACCCCCTCCCCACCTGGATCCCTAAAGAAGCACTTTGCCCCTGACCCATTGTAATTTCTGAATTATGAAACCCAAGTGCTTCCAGGGGTTCTGACCCCTGGACCTCCCAGATGAGTTTTTGCAACTGGACCCCTGGCAATCTTCACGTGTAGTTTCAGGTGTGTAAAAATTCTTCCCCTAAATAGAGTCGCTAACATGTGAATAATTCCAGGGGCTTTGCCCCCTGGACCCCGGGATTGACTTTGCTTTTTGACCACTCAATATATTCCCAAATATTCTCAGGTGTGTGACCCCCCTCACTAAAAAATCCTGGGGCTTCATCAGTACACCCCAAGGAGGGGTAATGCCACAGGACCCATAGCAACCTAGAAATCCAACTGCTTCTAGGGACTTCACCCCCTAAACCCCCAGGAGGAGCTTTGTTGCTGGAGTCCCTGCCAAACACTTCAGGGGTTTTGGCCCCTGGATTCCAAAGGAGGCAATTTGCCCCTAGACTTCTCACAATCTCCCCAGGTAGTCTCAGGTGTGTAACCCTTTCCTGAAACAAAATCATGGGTATAGATTGTACAAATAATATCTGAAACCAAAGTGCTTCCAGGAGTTTTGCCCCCTGGACCTCACAGAGGGGCTATGCTATTACTCTTGTGGCATCATTCCGGGTAGTCTCAGGTGTGTAACGATCCCCTCCCTCAATCAAAATCCTGGATTCAGCTTGTATAAAATCTAAAACCCAAGTGAATCTTGAGGCTTTGCCTCCTGGACCCCCAGCAGAGGCTTTGCTGTTGGACCCCTAACAAGCTACCCAGGTAATCCCAGGTGTATGGCTCCCCCTCCCAAAAACAATCCTAAAATGCATTTTTTATAAAAATCTAAATTCTTCCGGGAGATTTGCTCCCTGGACCCCCTTCCCACCTGGGGCATAGCTTCTTGACCCCTGGATAGTGTCAGGCATATGACCCCCTCCCTCAACAAAATCCTAGCTGCAGCTTGTATAATCAACACATTCTAAATGCTGCTGGGAGCTTTGCCCCCTGGAGCCCAAGCAAATCATCCAAGGTAGTCCAAGGTGTGCCCCCTCCCTGAAACAAAATCCTGGGTATGCCCCTGGTAACAGCTGCTTGAGGGGAATGTGGTTAAGGCAAATATGCCACCTAAAAATAATTTAAATGCAAGCTATTAGGGGTGATTTACCTCATGGACCCAATCTTTCCAAGTAATCTTAGGTCTGTGACCATCCCATTCACTGAAAAAGATTGTGGATACAAATTGTATAATGTAAAAAGGCCAAGTCCATCTAAGGGATTTGTCCCAAGGCCCCCCAGGGGGGACTTTGCCACTGGACCCCCACTGATATTCCTAGGTAGTCTCAGGTATGTAACCCCCTCCCTGAACCAAAATCTTTGGAACAACTTGTATAATATATAAAATCCAAGTGTTTCCGGGGTTTGCCCCCTGGACTACCAGATGGAATTTGCCACTGACCCCTTACAATCTCCCCAGGTAGTCTCAGGTGTATAAATCTCCCCAAGACATAACCCTAGGTGTAGCTTTTATAAGTGTAAAATCTAAGTATAGCCAGGGGGTTTCACTCCCTTGACCCCCATGATGACTTTAATGATAGACCCTTGGTACTTGGCCTCAGGTATCTATCTCCCCCTCCCTGTGACAATAATCTGGGCACAGCTTGTGTAATCTATGAAATCCAAACGTTTCAGAGGGATTTGCCTGGACCCCATTAGGGGCTTTCCTAAACCTCTGGCAATATTGCCATGTGATCCTGGGGGTTTTGCCCCCTGGACCACCATGTGGGGCCATGCTGCTATAAACCTCTGACAATATTCCTAGATGACTGAACATATGTAACCCCCTCCTTGAAACAAAATCTCGGGGAGAGCTTGTAGACTTTTTATGATACAAGGTCTTCTATGGGATTTACCCCCTGGACTCCCAGTAGGGGGCTTGCTGCTAAAACCCTGGCAATATATCCAGATACTCTTAGAAGGGTAACCCCCATCCCTGAATCAAAAGGCTGGATACAGATTGCGTATAATCCAAGTTCTTTCAAGGGCTTTGCTCCCTGGACCCCCATAGAGGTCTCTTCTGCTAGACCCTGACAATATTCGCAGATAACCTAAGATGTGTGTGCCCCTCTTCAAAGAAAATCCTGGGGATGGCTTTTATAATCTATAGAATCCAAAGGTTTTCAAGGGCTTTGCCCCCTGGACACCCAGAGGGGGGTTTGCAGCCAGACTCCTGGTAATAATTTTCGATAGCCTAAGATGTGTAACCCCTGTCCCTAGGAAATGAAATCCTGGGTACAGGTTGTATAATCAATGAAATTCAAGTTCCTCTGGTGGCTTTGCCCCCTGGACCTCCAGGGGGAGCTGCATCCCTGGTCACATTCCCCCTGAAACAGAATCCTGAATACAGTTTAATCTATCAAATCTAAGTGCGTCTGATGCTTAATTTGCCCTGGTGACCCACAGGAGGGTCTTCTTAGCTGAATCCTTGTCAATCTTCAGAGGTGTGCCCCCCCCCCCCCGAAACAAAATCCTGGGTACACCCCTGCCACAACAGAATTCTTTTCACCTTTTGTAGGTGAAAATGACTTGCCAGCACCGGGGTTTGAACACCCGACCTCCAGCACGATTGCCCGATGCCTAACCTATTGTAAAGATCTGCAGTCGTTATTACTGGTTTTACCCCATTTAATTATGGAAAAGCAGCATTATTATTTAATATATATATATATGTAGAGAAATTCCAAAAAGACGCCCCTAACCAAGATGGCCGACATTGGCCCGTGTTAATTCCCCCTGCTATATTTAGATCCTAATCCTCATAGTTCTGGCTTTAGGCTGGTATCTGTTAATACCCAACTTCCTGCTGGAGAAGGGGGCGTGGCCGCTGGGAGCAAGCCTGACGCTTAGGATTATAATGCTGACGTGGCAGTTTCCTACAGGCGCCACGCACCCACCTCTTTAGGCGTCACGGGCAGTGACTCTAATGAATATGTAAATTTATTGGCTTTATAATGAAAAGAATTCAATAAACATTATCAGAACCTGCCCGGATTTCGTACCTACAACACCTATGCGTTGACTTCAACCTTACTTCGTATAGAAACCGCTAGGAGCCTGATAACTATCACTGCACGAAAACCACCATTTTACATATATATACGCCATCGCAATAACGCACGTATCGGCTGTATCGTGCCTTGTTTACATTTGTATACGCCTCTTATCCGCGCCTGCGTTTGGGGCGTCTACAAGATGGTTTCCATATGTATACGCGCGCGACTTGGCTGTATTTCACGCCTGGCGTATCCAAGATAAAACTTGCTCTGTGCGATATATATACGCCAGGCGTAGATATGATACCAAAAAAAACTTTAAAAATTGCGACCCGCGGCCCGCCCCGTCCTGTGGGTGTTGGTAAAGGATGCACCTACACTGACCCGCCCCCCGGGACCTGCCGACACCACCCCCCACTGCCCCCCCCAACACCCCACCACCCTACACTCACTCTTCCCACAGTGAAGCCCTAGTACACGACCCCCGCCTCCCTGCAGTGTGTGTAGACGGATTAGCGGCCGCTCAGCTTGTGTAAGATGATTTCAGTCCTGAGGGCGGGCGGCTGAGCGGGTGGCTGTGAGGGTGGCGGCCGCATTCACACTACTTCTAACAAGGCGGGGGCAGAGTCGGAGTCGGAGTCGGGAGGAGGACTTCAGGCGCACAGAGACACGGGGGGTAGGCGATTATATAATAAACCTGACTTTCCACACATGGAAATGGTGTTTTTAAATAAGATCTATTAGAAAAACAATTAAAAAAACAACATAATGCAAGGTTTACTATGTGTAATTAATCAATTCATACTCAATTAGGTTTTTATATAAAATAAATTTTTATAAAACAATTTTCATATGATACAGACTTGGATGGTTAATGGCAAATGGAATATGCTAACACTGATGTCCCCAAGTGGCAGAGGTCGGAATTATTGGATAGTGGTGTAAATAAACAGAATCAGGCGTATATATGACGTATAAGACTGCACCATGGACATGTATATACACCACTAGATAAGGCATCTACAAGACGGATAACAGGTCTAACTTCTAGACGCAAAATCCTACTGTTAGACGCGTTTCGCATACATATGTAAAGCGGTAGGTTTCGTGCAGTGTATGATATAACATAGCGGGTAGAGGACTGAACTTTTACACTATGACTCCACAGAGTCGACTGATGCAATAGACCCCTGAGATCCCCTAATAACTTGATATGACTGCGCCAGTGCTGGAGCTGGTATCTGGCAAGAGTAGAATTATAGAACCTAAGATGGTTCTCTATTTGTCTCAAGCTAAGACAATTTTAACAGCAATCTACCGTGGCGCACCAAGACCGTGTCTATAGGACAGCGGCCATCTTTTGTCTTGAAAAAATGTCTTAGATTCTCTAGAATATCTTCGCAGATCTCAGTCTAAGACTGACTTGACTAAAAACAGGGCCCAGGTTTGGATACGTACCGTTAAGCCTTATGCGTTAAGCGTTATGTATGTAAGATATAGGAAACATGTGGCAAAAGGAAATGTAAAATATATATAGCTAATGGTATAGATATGACCCGGGAAAGTCTCTCATCATCTCTATCTGAGGTGTTATGCAGTTCCGAAAAGAGAAATGAAAGGTTATCCAAAATCCGATTTACCGTTTAAGAATGTCCCTTTAGTCAGACTGCGCAGCATCAAAACTATTCATAATCTATCTTTCATCCATTAAGGCCCGGTTCCATATAACAAAAATTAGCCAGATAGCTCGCCGAGCCTATTCCCAGGTTCACATCAGGCCATAAAACGGTACTCGCCGAGGTAATGAAATTGTAACGAAGCCAGTAAACATTAAATACGTGATAGCTACGTAAATTAACGTCGTTTTTTGGTAGGAATTACGTACTTTTTTTATGTAGTACAAACGTGAAAATGTTAAGGTTTACTTACGTCTGTAGCACGTATAGGTAGATTAACGTTAATCATTTACATAAATTCACATAGGTTAAAAACGAAAATTTACTTTTCTAAACTAATTGAATTATACCAACAGAGAAATAAGTAATTTTATGTAAATGATGGGTTATTTTATGTATTTTAGAAACGGAAATCTCCATAATCATATGAATATATATTGCTGGTAGCTTTATCTAAATAGGCAGGGAATGTTTATTTGGGGATTTCTCTATGAAGGAGAGAAGTGAGTATGATTATCCTGATTAGCCTCAGCTATACTCAGGTATAGTTAATTCTGTGTACTTTTTCTTTGTAATAGGCCCCTATTGCCTATAACCTTTTCTCAGCTGGAAAAAAAACTAGACTTACATTAATATCAACACCACACAGCTGCAGAATGGTGTGGTCCTACCCAACTGCCAAAATTACCAAAATTAGGATAACTGCAGCGACAAAAATAGCCAATCATAGCCTGAATGATAATTGAAACTGCTGGTTTAGTAAATTTGGTAAATAAACCAACTTTACAGGCCATACCCTCCCCAATAAGTACAAAAAATTGACAGAAACTACTGCCATGCCATCTAGTGAATTCATGCACATAAACAGGAATTCACGCACATAAACGTAAATTTATGTAAATAAATGTAATATCAATTATGTAAATTTACGTAAAATTAGCTGAAATTACCATATGTTCTACAGACGTAAGTAAACCTTAACATTTGTATGTTTTTTTTACGCTGGGAATCTACCTGTGAGCCACGTAGATTTACGTCTTGTGTTTACTGGGAAGCAGCTATTTCCCCATCAGCCCAAGTATCGGCCTCCTACTGGACAACATCTGGGGGGGGTTTTCCAGAAGTGACGATTGCTAGCTGAGATAAGCTAAGATCGGAGAGCGATTGTGAGATCGTTTGGGCGATCAATGGTAGGATGTGTTTTTTAGATGTGGTTGCTTCACACCACAGGTTAGCACTAGCTGATCGCCGCTACTAAACGATCGCTATCGGAGATCAATAGCGATCAATAGCGATCAATATTTCATTTTTATTTAGTATTTCATAAGCCAGATATATTTTACTTTTTGAATGGGTGTGTTGTTAGTTATGAATATCAAGTGACCTTGGCCCTACCCTGCTCAATAAAATTGAGCATTTATAAAGGCCCAGTGTCCACTGAGCTCTAAATCGTCTACGATAGGCCTTACACTGATCCTAAAAACCCATGCAAGCCGATGTTTCTATTCTAGACGTTTGTGTAGAATAAAGATGTTATCCATTGTCTACTATGTTTGACATTACGAATTGTAGTGCATCGGTGGTCTTAAATTGCTATCGTAGTAGGTGGACTCCGGGCCTTACAGTCGGCTATGCACAGGCTGGCTGTGTGCATTGCCTGCATTTTCCAGATTTTCTGGAAAATGTTTTTCACGGTCATAATAACCACAGGAAAACTATGAAATTTGGGATATAGGCATGTCAGATTATTCGTACCCAAATATTTCTTAATTTGAAAAAGTTTTAGCATCTGCAAAAATAAATTATGACACGTATCAACTGGTCTCAAGTTGTGACCGTATTGGCGACCGTTTCACATGTGATCACTAGCGATCCTTATTGATCGTCACAAACTAAAAACACCCAAATCACGCGAAATGATCTCAGCACGTGGCTGAGATCTCTAAAGACCATCACAACTGAAAAACACTTTGCCGTTCAAACGGTCGCTACTGGTGATCGTCCCTACTGAAAAACATCCCCCAAGATCTACATCTGGGAGGTGTTTTACAGTAGTGACGATCGTTAATAGTGACTGTTTCCGTTGCATAGTTGGATCATCATTATCATACCTGCGCATATATGGCACAGCTATATCGAAATAGGTCTTAGACCATCATTGATAGTCTTAACCCAAGAGTGCAACACCTTGTCTAGCTAACACCTTCCTGGTCTTTTTCTTGGCCACCTGGGGAATGTAAAGGGACCCATTTCCGGTCCAGGCGGGTAATCGGCCTGGCAAGAGTCATGTAACATTGGGGAAAATAACACTCCTATAGCGTGAACCATGCGGAAAACCCGCGAACTTTACATAGATAACCAATATGAACAGTTCTAATATTGTACGCTTGAATGGTTTGCTTCACAAGGAAATGAGCGTATTTGTATGTCTCACCCATGGCGTTGATGGGCACCCAACAGATGAAGTCGGTAAATACGACAAGAGTCAGACGACGAGCCAGAGCGATGTCAGTTTGGTTCGGCTTCTGTCCATGGGTAAAGTTTTTTGTTTGACTGTTGTTTCTCTTAACCACATGGAACAAGTAGGCATATGCCATAAAAATGAACATGAAACACATGAAATTCAACCCGTGAAAGATACCAACAGAGAACTGCCAACCAGGGCTGTAATCCTGAGTCAGATAGATAGAGATACACACACTGGACTTCCCATAGAAACCACCCCCGAAGTAAGAGATTGGCATGAGCGGCAGGCAGGCTAAGCCAAGCCCGAGGAGCCAGATACATGCCATAGCTATTTTAGCTTGCCTCATTCCGAAATTAGATGCCTGGAGAGGGAACACAATCTTATAGAATCTGTCGGCTGATATCAGACAGAGGGTGAACACTGATGTTTCACTTGAGAAAGTATTGAGAAAACCGAGTACTTGACACACCCAGCTGTTTGTCCAGAGATGGGCATACTCGATATAAACGCCGCGATAGAAAGCATCCACTGAGGCCAGGCAGACCATATAGGCACCCATGAAGAAATCAGCCACCGCCAGGTTCATCACAGAGAAAGAGTACACTGTCATCTTTTCTGTTCGCCTGTAGATTAGCACAAAAAGGTTAAACACAAAAGCCATGAGACCAAGTACCCAGAGAAATACTTTCAGGAGGTTGCGTCTCATTAGGTCTTCACACGAGCTAAATTCGTCCCGCTTCGGTAAGCAACGATCTTCTGGAACCCAGCCACTGACGAAACAGCAGTACCTGAAGCGATCACTCTGCAGTGAGTAAAGTCCCGGAACGTTTAGGAACTCCTTACGACTTATTTCCAAACCTGGATTACCGGAGATGTTTAGATATTTAAGGGTGCTAAGTCCAAGTAGGGCATTATCAAATGTCTTTATGTTATTCTCAGACAGGTCAAGAGTTGTGATCATTGGCATGCCATCAAAGGCACTGGCATCGACATACTGCACGCCAAGTCCATTTAATCTTAGGTGTTCCAATCTATCCAGCCCAGCGAAGGCAAAGGAAACAATCCTGACCAATTTGGTATTGTCAGCAAGCGACAGGAATTTGAGATTCCCCAAACCGCGGAATGTATAACTCAAAATAATGCTTATGCTGTTATTTGACAGATCCAGGTGATAGAGATTAGCAAGAAAGGAGAATACTCCAATAGGCAATGCAGGTATATCGTTGGATTTAAGGATTAACTCCCCGAGTGAGAAATACCCATCGAAGGTATTGTTTTGAAGATCTATTGAGTTATAAGTGAGGTTAAGTTTGCGGGCCGAGAGTGATACTTCTGGAGGTATTGACGTCAGACCAGCATGTTCACAGTTGATCATGAGCCCGAGGCAAGTACATGCATGAGGACATATGACACCACATAGCCATTCATCATTCCCCTCCTTGCACTGTCGTATTCCATCACAGCGTTCCGCCATTGTCACACATCCGGGTTCGCCTTTACAACGCAAATGGCCTGCACAGGTAAAATTAGCTGAAAAAAAGATGTTGGGAATGTAAATCGAATGGATATCAAACAACGGTATGATAGATGATGCCTTGGCACTTATGTATGAGAAATCAATAAGTAATTAAGACTTCGAGATGGAGAATTAGAATCATGCTTCGAAATACGAAAAGATCCCGACTTTATATACCATTACTGGAAATGATATCAACAATCTAATTGGATGTTCAGTGGGCCTATTCAGTGATTCACGTTTTGAAATATCATTGAATATTTTGAAATAACGGTAGATTTGATATAACTTATGACCGCCAACTTCATTCATAAATTATATATCCTGGAGAATCGGAAATTCACCAGAAACAAACAGGTGATAGCCTAGTTGGTAAAATCATGACAACGGCATGGACATACTCCAGGAACATTGTAACTTACTGCAACCTTTTTCATCCACGCCACTAATACAATCAAAGATCCCGTCGCATACTCTCTGTAGAGGCAGACAATGGCCTTCTTCACACTTTACATACTCCGGTGGGCATGTGACACTACCTACCAAGAAACCAGTACATACATAAAGAGAGAATTTCCACAATGGTTAGAAATTTGGTTATCAAGCGGAGTTCTTAGAGAAGGCAGTGGCTATATATACTGAAATTTGTCAATAGTCCATATTCTAGTTCTGACAAATATGTTTAACTGATAGGTATTGGTGTCAAAGCGGACCAGTGTTGACAAATTACAATAGTGCATTCCAACATAGCCTTCCCATTTAGTATAGGGACTAGGAACAAAGGACACAGTTATACATTGAAGAAAGGCAGGGTTACCGGACATAATTGACAACCATGCTAATCATTATACCACCACTTCAGACCCGCTAAAGCGTTAGAGTAACAGGTGGGCCATATACTGCTGTCGTTAGTCAAGTGCATACTCACCACATTCCTGAAGATGGGACATGTCGCGACAACCTGTGGTATCTCCGTATCTGTCCATGTCTGCCACACAGATCTCGTCATGTGATACCCACTGTCCCGTCATGCATTGGAAATCATCACGTGACCGATTTGCATCTGAGTTCAAACAGAGTCTAGAGTGTGTGGTTGTGACACTAAAAGATATACAATACGGAGTTGTTTGGAAACTATTTTTCCCCCAACCTGGATTTCTGCATGATCTTCATAATAGATTATGTATCCCCATAAAGAACAAGAAATAGATGAGAAAACTACCTTGCTGTGGGTAAACTATGTCTTAGTATGAGGGCACCTATCACCTATCATTCGCCCCAATGCCTGCAGCATCAGGATGAATGTCCACAATAGGTGACCAAGAGCTAAGATATAGTTCTGCCCACAGACTGGTCATTTCCTTATCATAATATACCTCATTTCAAATAAGGAAACTGTAAGTGGAAAGAAAGCTAGTTTATGTTATGTTTATACATAAGTATGGTACATGAAGCGCATTTTGAGTTTACACAAAACATAAATTGGTAGACATGGTCTAGCACTATCAGTAACCTGTCACTTGCATAATGTATCAAAGCAATTGGTTACTCATGGCCTTTGGTCAGGGGTGGTCATTGCTCCCCCTGGTGTTCCCCCCTCTCGCGCGACACGAGCGCCCCTCCTGCCCTCTAGCGGCTTTCATACGTACTGCGCAGTCACGAGCGCGGCCACGGCATCGGTCCCGGTCTCACTTCTTCTCCAGCCCTACTGCAGTACACACGTACTCCAGTCTTTCTCGTCCCACCCACCCTCAACCTCACTTCTTTTTTTCCTACTCACGTAGGCCTTTTTTATTTACCATATACAATTTACCATGTATTGTATCACGTACAATTAACATTTATATTGTATATCATATTTTCTTATCATAATTGACCGTTACTCTATTTGTCAATTACCTTTACCTTATTACTTATCCTCATATTAATATCATATTCATATGTCGTCCAATAAGGTCGGCATAAAATTTTACCATATACTACCATATAAAATTCAATAAAATTTTATGTTCCCAAGCCCCTGCTTCTCTCCTTTTATCCAGGGTAGGGGTAATGATAACAGTCTGTGTTCTAGCTGGTTGAAAGGCACTAAGGCACAAGTCCATGTCCACAAGCCCCAATCCCATAGTGGTAGAGTAGGTAATTAAAGGCAGTAATTCCGTCTTTGTGGCAAAGCCCAACCCATCTTCGATGTAAGCTCACCTAAGGCAAGAGAAAGGCTGATGGTGTAAAGTGTTGATACATTTGAGGCCAAGTCTCTGAGATCACGGATTTGAGACTAGTGCACTCCTGCCTGCCATAGAAAGCTAGCCCCTCCATGATGAAAGCTATGTGAGCCCAGTGGGGCCATGTGAACTCCAACAGCCATGAGTGCAGTCATCACACCTCTTGTAAAGGTACCTGCCGTGAGTGGGGAAGGGCGGGGTAAGTCAGACACCATCAAAGCAGGTCCATTTGGTGAAAATGATAATTCTATCAACCAGAGGTCTAACGAGCAGGATGTGCCAGTTGTGCATGCGCGAAAATATGTCAATTAGGCCACTCAAAAAAACAATTTTTTTTTTCATCACCAAACCATGAAAAATATGACGAGGGCGCTTTTTTTTCTTTTTTTCTCTCTTTTTTTTTTGCTGGATCAAAAATAGCTTTTGAAATGTCAGACAATGGGCTTCAGAATACTTATTTAGGTCCTATCTTGCGCTCTCAGTCTAAACTCCTGATATATCACTCATACCACGGTTTGATATAGCTGGAAAACTCAAGAAATTGAGAGATGCTTCTACTGAATTAAAAAAAATGATTTGGGGAATACGGATTACCAGTGAATATCTTTTTGACGTGGCATTCGGTGGTCCTATCCATATTTGCTATCCATAGTATTCATTCCCATGGGGGGCTAGCTTTTCAATCTATGGATCCAGTTATACTTTAAAAAAATTCTGCTGGATAGCATTTCCACAAAAAATCCTTCCAGGAGATGCACTCCACCAACGAGTCGAGACAACTCTAACAGGAAAGAATTTTTATCACTTTAATTTTTTTTATCTATATACATGTATACGCTAAACGTAAGTAACATGTATACGACCAGCCATTTTGCTTATTATCATGATTTTATCATCACTTTCATCTGAGTGGTTGTATTCTCCGCGTAGCTGTGGCGTGTAGATAAAATATATGCATTTTTCACATAATGCAGATAATACCATGTTGAGTGCATCCCTGACATCAGGAGCTTTAATTTGATACTTAATACACATACCTTTCATAATTTCTATCAAGGTCCATCTTTACAAAAGAAAATATATATATGTATACAAAAAATCTTCTAAAAACGTTTTTGCTGACGCGCATGGTGATGAGAAACAAGTTTTTTTTGAGTGGCCTTAAAGTCACTTTCCAAATCATAGTCACTTGCCGCATTCCGCCACTGTGAACCAACCATTGCGCTGACAACTAGACTGCCTGTGCGCCACCTGCCACTGAACTCGACTGACGCCTTAGAACCCATGTAGGTTCAATGCGCCAGATGTGATCACTACCCATGCGCAAAAATTTGTTAATGAACTCTCCACTCACCTAGCCAATATTTGGCGGACCAACATTGGGTCGGGTGCTCGGGATTAGAGACGGAAGCGCGTTGGTGTAACCCTCTACCAACACCCACGAGTGAGGCGGCAGGGGCGGTGACGGGTCGCGATTCTTTTTTCCTTTTTTATGTTATATACGCCAAACGTATATAACCTGTATACAACCGGCGTATACATGTTGCACTGAGGATATTTCCTCTGATATACGCCTGGTGTGAAATACAGCCAGGGTGCGTCCATATTTAAGAGGAAACAGTCTTGCATACGCTTCATATGCTGGCGTGAAATATGAGCATACATATATATGAATACAAGTCGATATGCAGCCGATACATGCATTTCCGCGATGGCCTATATAGCAATAAACTGGTGGTATTCGTGGGCAGTAATTTTTCCAAGGCTTACCGAGCAACTTTAGCTTTCCCTCACTGGAGACTTGGTTTCCCTATTCCTAAACTCCTTCAAATGTAGTATAATGATGATAAATAGCGTTATTTGCTTAGGGGGGGGGTGTCCACCAAGCTCCCGACGCGAACCGACGCGCCCGGATATTGCCCTCCCGATACAAAAACCATATCGTAGCAAAATCATATAGCTTATCGGGGCAGTTGGTCAGGTTTCTACGATAACGCTACCGACGCTGCCCGACGCGCTACGATGCAAACCGACGCGAGCCGATAAAAAAACCATATTGTAGAGGGTCTATGACAATCGATCATGTATCGATTGTTGTAGCGCGTCGGGCCGCGTCGGTATGTATAGATGACACTTTAAACGGGAAATCATATGAAATAATCGATGGAAAATTATGAAATTTTCCGAATACCTAGAATATATGATGCTAATGCGGTTCTGCAAAAATGGTGAAAGTTTATGGTAGATAAGGGTCTTAAATCGATCAATTTATACTTTAGCTGGGAATTGATTTTTTCATTAAATATTATTAGGCAATATCATATATACTGTTGTTTTGTATTTACAGGTATAATATCATACATAAATATGCATTATTCTGGAATTATGAAGGAAATATTGTTAATCACGCTGGTTGCGTTGTGAGCTATATCGGGGTGTATCGGAACCATGGTACCTTTTTCATGCACCCTCCCAACACGTTATGATGCGTCCCGATGCAAACTGACGCGAACTGACGTGCTACGATATGCCTCCCGACATGCTACGATATGGTCATTTTGTACCGGCTCGCTTCGGCGTTGGTGGGTGCGGGGTCTTACCCACCATCAAACACGAAGCCAGATCCAACCTTATCGAGTAACTTGACACTTTATATTTTCTCCCCACTGCGCTTTTCATATGAATTTTGTATGAGACAATCTGATTGGTTTAAAAGTCAACCTAGGGTAGTAAGGGGGTGTGTCCACCGGGCTCACGACGCGAACCGACGCGCCCCAATATTGCCCTCCCGATACAAAATTCATGTAGCAAAATCGTAGAGCTTATTGGGGCAGTTGGTCAGGTTTCTACGATAACGCTACCGACGCGCACCGACGTGCATCGACGCGAACCGACGCGAACCGATAAAAAAACCATATAGTAGTGGGTCGACGACAATCGATACATGATCGATTGTCGTAGCGTGTTGGTGCGCGTTGGTGTGTATAGATGACACTTTAAACGGGAAATCATATGAAATAATCGATGAAAAATTATGGAATTTTCAGAATATCTAGGATATATAATGGTAATACGACTCTGGAAAAATGGTGAAATTTGATAGTAGATAAGGGTCTCAAATCTACCATTTTATATTTTAAATTGGAACTGGTTTTTTTAATTAGATATTATTATGAGGTATCATATAATATCGTTTTATATCTACAGATAAAATATCAATCATAAATATGCATTATTTCTGGAATTATAGAGGAAATATGGTGGATTACACTGGTTGCATCGTGAGCAATATTGGGGTGTATCGGGACCATGGCACCTTTTTTATGAACCCTCCCAACACCTTACGACGCGCACCGACGCGTGCCGACGCGAACCGATATGCTATGATATGCCTCCCGACACGCTACGATATGTTCATTTTGTATCGGCTCGCGTCGGCTCGCGTCGGCGTTGGTGGTTGCCCGGTCTAAAGGTCAACCTAGGGCAGTATACGCAAGTTATTCCAACCCCCAGTAGCGTGATGTAATCATAGAGTGTTCGGCCATAGGTATATACGAATATCTTATAACATCATTTGAAAAAGGATGTAATTGGGCAAGGTGATATGCTTACATTGATAGCAGATCAGTGGACCTACAAAATGGTACTGGTATTGACTGTCCATTGAACCAGTTCCACTGAGGGATAGGGCTGTGATGGGTAAATCATCGAGTGACGTCAGAAACCCGGCGTCGGTCACCAAACGGCGTGGCAGTATAGTACTAGCACTTGCACAGCTACATCTGTAAAAGTGTGCCATATCGCAGAAATCACAAATCTCAAATATATCATCATGAAAGAGTACGACTATAAAAAGATACTTTATGATACAAAGCACTAATGGACGTATCAATATGTATTTCAGAAATAGTCATATCAATATTTCCTTTTGTCAGTGGGGTGTTTGAAACAGGATCAATACACAAACAGATTAGATATATAATTGTGACTTCACGCCTTGTCTCCGGGGATTATGTTTTCCTAGGGGGGGGGGGGGTTGAGTCTTTCTTATAAAACGTTAGATGCAAACAAATACACAAATGATAATGAAATCGAAAGGTTCTGTTCCAAATGACTTGAATATGTTATACACTAACTGTTTGTTTTGCGTTGCACATGACGAATTTAGTAGACAGGCACACTCGGCGTCCATCGTGGTCCATTCGCGGCGTTCTCCGTCAACGTTCAGCCAATAGTCTTCGCTGACTAACCCTGATGCAGCGTAGCAGTTGATACGGACATATTGCTCACACCTGATACTGGATGATGTAACGGCCTGGGGAAATATTTCTAGTTATTCCTATTGTCTTAAGTCATGGTTTATGTAAATGCTAGCATGGGCCTTGTCCCGTATCACATCTGATTACACATCGCGTTTCGCCACAAATCATACCTCATCAAGTAAAGGCATTACATTGGTCTTTTAAAACATTGCTGTTGACGGAATCTAGCAGTAGGATAGGAGACATATTTCTACCAAAACCCTTTACCTGATAGATATAGGGGGTATGGTTAATTAGCCCACTCGTTCTTGAGCCAAAATAAGTGACATTTCAAATAATATTCCCAGACATACATTCATCATGCAAATATTTACAGTACCTCTGTGAAACGGCAAATACATTTAATGAGGAATCATTTCGTTATTTAGTCATTTCATCCAATCTAATGTAGTAAAAAAATTTACCTTTTATAATTATAGCATATACAAAATGATGACTATATGTACTATGGCAACATCATCACTGTATTTGCAGTACCTGAAGCTGTTCCCTTGTGAGGCCATAGTCTATGTGGCGCACATAGTCGCCTGCTTTCTTGTACCCCGTTACATAGATTGGTCTCTCCGCGTCGTGATGTATCTTGGTTGTGACGTAACCCTTCAGTGACGTCATATCGCATTCTACTTCGAATCCATCTGCGGGGAGGGGATAATTTTGAATTCATGAATTGGCGATTGCCTATCAAATTTTATTTACCCGTGTTATTATTCCTAAACATAAAGAAAACGTATGCGTAGCGTTCATGTCTAAATTTTTCTTTCGTAACGTACTAGTGATATTTGTAGGTACAACGCTACAGAAGGAGATTAAACAGCACATGTAATAAAATGCAGATAGAAGTGTTTCTGACAATGATTGGTGGTTATCATAAGTCATATCACTGACTTAACCGCTTTCTATGAAATCTTTATTTACCCATTGAGCAATATCTTTCTTTCGACAATTTTCAAAGGTATTTTCCTGCTTTTGTGTTGTGTTGGTCTGGACAACCAAACTCATCCTAACTTATATTCCTTTGTGTATATTGTTCTCCAAATGTAAACTATTTATGAGCCATCACACATGTTAACACCTGTCTGGAATTCGTATATGTTCAAGGCTCGATGTCACACTCACTGATATGTGGCGGCTGAATTATATACTTCCCGCTGTGCTCGCGCCCTGCCAGTTTCCAGTCGAGGCACGAGTTTTCGGCGGTTTCCTGTGAACATTCAGACGACTCGTCCTCGCGGAGGGAGCCGGGGCAATCGACCACGCCGTCACAGCGTTTTCTCCTGGGAATGCAGCTTCCGTCAAAACACTGGAACGCAACGTCAGGTGCGCACCGATCTGGGATAGAGTAAAACGACCAGGTACTGTGCGCCCTAATGACGGACGCATCTCTTTGCTGAGAAATAACAAAGATTATAGTTAAAGCCGAATGCCCACTGTACGATTCATTCCCTTAGGACAAAATCCTTTTATCCTAAGCGTATCCTAAGGTTGTCTCAGGCAAATCCGCACCAAACGGCAATAAACACAGCACGATACGGGAGAGGGGGTGGTAGGAGTTGTCTTAAGCAATTCAGTACACACTGGACGACAGAGATACGATTTTTTTTTCTCAAAGACTGGCTGCCGATTTTGGAACAATCCTATAAGGTTGATATGTATTGGAAAATATTTATATTTATATGTATATAAGATATATAATTCAAAAATACCTAAATTTCTCCTTTTTTTCTCAAGTCTCAAATATATATTTCACTTTTTAAAAAGGGTTTGATGGAAGACCATATTGTATTTATACAAGCGAAACAATTCCCAATAAAAAAAGAGAAATAATCCGTCTCTGGGGGTAAAAATCGGCGGGAATGACCATTTCGGTGTGTGGCATACTCTTTTCAGCAACCCTTAAGACAAATTTGGGCCGATATCGGAACACACCATGGGGGGTATTTCTTAAATTCCATTGTCGCCGACAAAATTTATCAACATGTTGATAAATCTGTCGGTGCCGATTTCGGAACATGGACCTGTACTTTGTCGGCGACAAAAGAACATCCCTGCAGGGGGTTAGGACTAGTCCTAGGCCAGGGACTGGAGGGGGTGCCACACTGGGCGATTCTGTACCAGGGGCCTGGCCTGAGACTAAAGACTGTACCTTTGTCTCAGACAAAGGAACATCCATGTTCCGGAATCGTACAGTGGGTAATGGTCTTTACGTTGTATTGCACAAGTGATATAGATAATTCCGGTTTTTGCCCGCTTGGCATGTTACACGTGTGTCGTTAATCAGCACTATTAAAGAAGTCTCTTTGTCAATTAGAATGTCTTCTGTCAATGTTTACAACAGTTTACATTAAATATAACGCAATTTTCAAATCGAAGTAATTCCTAACAGCGAATAGTCACTTGTTGGTATATATGTTTATATCCGGTCTACCCAGAAGATTTACTACCCTTTGCTAAATTCCTAGTTCCCAGCTCACTGCTTTAGGAAGCTATTATCATAGTTATTTGAGGGAGAGGAATACCTACCACAAGCGTCTTCATCAGAGGCGTCATTGCAGTCAACAACCAGGTCACAGCGCTGCCTTGCCGACACACACTGTCCATTCTCACAACCAAACTCATCATCCTGACACGATAGTCTAACTGTGAGCACATAAAAATGTCAGTATATTCCCAGGCGGTTACTGGAGAACTCGACCCGACAAGAACTCGACCCGTGGTTGTAAGGAGAACTCGACCCGTTTTGGAGAAATCGATTGGAGAACTCGACCTGTTTCAGATACTCATGAATAAGACATTTTAATAGAGAAGACTAGTTCGGTTTTATGGAAATAAACCAGCGGATATAGAAAATAAGTTAAGTAAGGAATAAGGTAAGGGATAGGGTTAGGGGTAGGGTTAGGCCTGGCGTCCACCAACTACGATAGAAATTTAGACCTACCGATATGGCTCCGATACAAAAATGTAAATATCGAAGACATATCGGGAAGGTGCTAAATCGTAGACATATGTCTAGACATGCCAATTCACCACGCATTATATAGGGTTTTTATCAGTGTCTAATCGCAGAGACGTAGTCAACTGCCCCGATATTAGGTGACCTTCTGACGCGATTTTGATTTTTTTTATCGGGAAGTGCATCGTAGACCATATCGGAGCCATATCGTAGTAGGTGGATGCCAGGCCTTAGGGTTAGGGATAGGGTTAGGGATAGGGAAAGGGTTGGGGTTAGGGTTATGGGAAGGGTTCTCCGTTTGTTTTCTTTCCCAGTGAAGACCAAATTCGAAGCCAAGATAACATACTTACTACTAAATATAGATGTAATAAGATACTTGAGTAGGGAAGATTTAAAATGGGTCGAGTTCGTTACGGGTCCAGTTCTTAAAACGGGTCGTTACGGGTCCAGTTTTTTAAGAGTAGAGTTCGTTATGGGTCGAGTTCTCCAGTATTCTTACAGGCAACCCTAGTCCATCTGCATGTATACACCTCTACATAGAAAGGAAATGCCTTGGGACAATACATTGATGCCAGCTATACATATCTGAGCATTCGCTGACGATTCTCCAAATTTGCCCCATGATATATTGGTAAATGCCAAAATAAATGGAACAGATTGAAAAAAAGAGATTTTCCAAAGAGTTCTAGAACCAGTATATATTTTTTTCATTCAGGACTTTTCAGCTCGAAACAAGCGAGGTACAGTAGCTTACTATTCGATATCTCGTCCACTTTCAGTCCCGTGAAGGGTAATTTAAGTGATATGAAATGGGCAACTGCATTATATGTCGGACCAAGGGTTCCATTCTAAGAAGCTATTTACCGCAAAATCTCTCGTCAGACTTGTCTGGACAGTTGAATGTGAAGTCACAGTAGGTTGTCAATGGTACACAGCTACCATCGAAACAGGTGAATTGGTCCTCTGCGCATTGCTGTCCTTCTGTTAATGCCGATTGGGAATTAATTAAACCCAACCCGAGCAGGATTGTCAATTTAGGTAGATCATTGGTGTTCTATCCCACATATGATAAGCGACATGCATGTTCACACTATGGCGAGATGGAATATATGGGAAGAAAGTAGAAAATCAATGCATGTAACCTTTGCTTTTGTACTTTTTAACTATTGCTGGAGGATCGTTGGGGCACCAATTTTAGCATAAATGTCAATAAATGTCAATAAATCTTTCTTGGTCAAAATATAATTGGAATTGTTATATTATAGGGTATACCAGCAGGGACTATATTCTTAGCTATCCAACACTAGGGACTACAAATCTGTTGAGTAGTGTATTTTTCCATAATCAATAACTTTTAGGTTATATATCAATAGTCAATGGTTATGGTTTCTTAACTACTTAGAAACAATGGTTGGTGGTTCACCGTGGCCCCATACACTTTCAACGGGGACTTCATACATTTTCAATGATAACTAATAAGCATTCACTTAATTATCATTTACTGACCTTGTGCACATGCAAGTTCATCACTCATGTCGTGACAATCAAGATGTCCATCACATTGCAGGTAGGAGAGGATCAACTCTCCATTGTCACACCTGGCCATACCAGGAGGTGTAGTCCTAACCCCTTCAGGTAATGGCAGTTCCTTTGTAGGTTCTGTATCCAGAGAAGAGGTCGAGTTAGCCCTAATAATTTTGCGAATGATGAGTTATGATATATATATATATATATATGGGTAGGTACGTAGTGGGGAAACTTTCTATTACTATTTCGAGAACCAGATCCTCTGAGATTAATGACAAAATGCTTATTGCGCGCTTTATTAAATATTCCTCGAGGATTGAAGTGGCATAAAGAAATTAGCATAGTAGACTAATACTGTCTTTTCCTAACATCCGTTGAAAGCTACAGCTATATTAAGGTCTAATTTCATAGGGTCGAAACTAATCCCGTCCTCTGTAGACCTGGGTCTTAAATTTTAATGTAATTTCATCGAACACAATGTTTGAAATAAAAAAATATAAAAAAAAAAAAATCTGGAACATAACCGATGTTCGCCTATACAGTGGAGTAGCAGTCAAGCAGCTCCATGGCCCCAGTCCGGCTACCGGCTCTTGACCGAATGGCCGCTACTGGCTATTCTCGGGAGCGGAACGTTTAGTTCCTTTCACGACCGCTTGGGGCAAAGGGTATTGCCAGTTTCGAGCACCCTAGCTTTCTGTTATTATCGCTCGATCGACAAAATGTAAATCGATGTTTGAACTCACTGTACATGATTAATATGCGTAATTAAAGGTAGTTTGATGTGTTTCTTACAAGATATATCAATAAACATTGTGGTATAGAAGAATAGATGTTTGGATCTACAAATTTTTGTACTTTTGAGCAAGTTTTTATTCTGACATTTGTAGCAGCCTGTCATCTGCAATTTTGGCAGTTTGCTGGAGAACACACCAAATAAAAAATCTTTTCATAACAAATAGATAAGACAAAACCCATCTACCCTCTTCTCCTGCTCTTGGCCTACATGTCAGTTTTTGTTTGGTGTTTCTAAGTTGGATATTTACTGAGATATTACCAGAGATATACAGTGGATTTAACATTGGTTGCAATGGAGTGAAAAGTTGTTTAACCCTTCGCGCGTACAAGAGTGCACTGCACCGCTTTACCGAAGATAAACTGGACAGCTATAAACCTGAGTAGCGCAGTGTTCGTTTTTGCGGCCGGACCTACCCGTTCACTCTCCCCCAGATCTTTCGCGGCGCTAGCGCTGTGCTTAGTCTCTGCCCCAACCCAAAGCCTGTTCCCTGGGTATCAACTAAAGAGAGGGGGACCAGCGAAGATCTGAGATTCAAAACAAAGCAACTGTCAAAAGTTATAGAAGTCAAACAACTCATATATCATTAGTTAGGAACTATAGGAATTGTTAAATAGGGTTAACAGACAATCCAGCTCTTTCTAAAGCCACTTTATGATGTGAATCTATTGTTGATTAGCCTGCCACTGAGAGTGAGCACATGTGTTATGTTGACAAACAAAACCCTGTAACACATGAGGTGCCTTCCAATGAAGAAAGTAATCCCTAAGACTATACCTGATTTGATATAACAAGTAACAGAAATGAGTGCAAATCATTTATCATATAAATAGATGCATATCTATTTACATGTAAACCACAAAATACTGTCCAAAGCACTAAGAATTTAGGATATTTAAAAAGACTGGCGTATGGGCCAGATTTGAGCCCAAACAGGCAGGTCGGGGCATGGACTGGTTCCCTGCCCTAATGAAATAAGGGACAGGTAACGGGTTCCACAGGCACGACCTTCAACCACGCTACTCTGTGCTTCAACTTTGGCTGGTGCCCGCCTGTGACTAGCTTATACCCCGGGCACCAGCCTAGTGGTTTGGCTGGTATCTACCTGTCATACACCTAATTCCGCCGGGCCCTCTAGCGGATGACCGGGGAACCAGGAGGCGTTACCAATAATGCACCATAAAAATGGAACCCGTTACCTGGCCTATAGTCTAACTAGGCCAGGCTGCCAGGCTAGTCGGGGCAGAGATATAAGCGGCCACAGGAAGTAGAGCGCAAGATCTCTGCTGGGAGAGTGCTACCCGTTACTACGTTGCGTGACGTCATCGCCGCTCCCGAGAATGGCCGGATGCAAATACTGACCTAGACTTGCTCAAGTCTTTGATTATGAACATTCATTAAATTATTTTTTAAAATCGGAATACAATTTATTATAGCATGTGTTCTTCTCTGACTGGCCCATCCAGACCGAGCCGGTGAGACCCAGGTCAACATCAGAGTAAACTTCGCGAAATTGAATTATTTGGGAAGAGAAATATGGGTCAGGTCCCAATATCATATGAATAGTAGCTTACCTTTGTCGTATCACGTTTTTTATGGACTCGATTGATCGTCCAGAATTACAGGCAGAAGTAACAGGTGTAGGCCTGTAACTTTGAAACATTGAGGTTCATACCCCGATCATTTTCCCCCGATATGTTTTTCTTTTAACTTTGTATGCCTACCTTCGGTGTCTCCGATCGAATCCAAGCCTTTCTCACACAGGAACTGCTGTACATTGTTGTAGGCACAGGGGATATCATGCCAGGAGCGTGTATCATGCACACTGTCCAAGCGTATCATCACACAATCCTCCACGTCGGCACCGTCAGGCTGGTGAACGCCACTGAGGTCACTGTTCGTTGACCAGTCTGTGTACGTTACTGGGGAACCATCCACCCAGCGCCACTGACCCTCAGACTCGCGGTCGTTCAGCCCTGCGGCGATGAGATATACGTTGGTCGTCAGTAAAATTTTGTAATGTTCTATATGTCCGTTAATGTTCCTAAGAATTTAGATACCAAAGTAATTCTGGGTATATGTACTAACATAGTAACCTACCTCAAGTTTGTTAATGTTCCTTTTAGACATATAGGAATTTTTCACCAAAATAAGATCTATGTCATTTTCCTGTAATTTTGATATGATGATCTCCACGTGTTGTAGAACTTGTATATATAACTTAATAAATTGGGGGTCATTGTACTACACTGCGCGAAAACCACCACTTTATTCCTATATATACGCCATTGCGGAAGTGCATGGATAGGCTGTATATTAAGTTGTTTTCATATGTATACGTCCACATTTCAAGCAAGCAATGTGGCGTATACAAGAGTGTTTCCTCTTATATACGGACGCGTCTTAGCTGTATTTCACACCAGGCGTATACGAGAGGAAATATACTGCGCGCGATATATATATACGCTGGTTTTATACATGTTATATACGTTTGGCGTATACATGTACATAGATTAAAAAACACCTCCTTGTTACCCCAGCTCCCACTGCTGCCATGAATTATCAGTTACTTGTTTTAGCACTTTAGCCTACCCCTCTCCTACCCCTCGCCTATCCCCCTATATGGGTGAGTTGGTATGTGGCTATGTGCAGACGTGTGTGAAAGCGCCGAGTGTCGAAGCCGCACCAGCAACAGAAGTGTTGGTGGCTGTGATCCCGACCCCGAGTGCGACCCAAGTATCACAAGTATTATAACTGGAGAAGTCCTAGTCCCACCAGTGGTGGTAGAGGTTGTGGTGGGGTTTAGGCGGGGGTAGGCAGGGGTAGGAGCCGGAGTCGGTATAGGTTGATATCTGATCAGACCTTGTGTTATCTAGACAGTACCCTAAGTATGACTTAGTACCCTAAGTATGACTTCAGAAGAGTGGTGTTTTGAAAGTAAAATATATTTAAAAAACGATTAAAAAACTAAAGAAGGCTGGGTTTATTATATGTATATAATGAAAAGATAATAACTAGGGTTTTAGAAAAATTTTATAATCAAAATTTATAATATAACATTGAATTTCCAATATACCAAGGACTTAATGACTAATGGCAAATGAGATATACTACAGTGGTGTCATCAAGTGGCAGAGATCGGAATTATTGGATAGTGGCGTAAATACAACAGAATCAGGCATATATATGACGTATTTTGACTGCAACAACGGAGATAAAAAAAACTACAGTATTTCCTTTCTTTTGTGTGGCCTTCTATATCATTTATGCTTAATTGCCACGTCTAGAAATATTTCAAAGGCCTAACTGCTAATGTCACTTACACATGAAATGTGATTTCCGTCCTTTACTAATACGGTGTATAGTTATTATAGGTTACAATTTACCCTTTACTCTCGTATGTACGCTTTACTCTTACGTGGGACAAATGACATTTTTCCAATCACATAACTGTATATTAGATGAATTATAATTGGTATAATGGTCATATATCACGCGGTATCTAATAAGTTCGTACTCATCATTTAGAGGGCAAACGTCTTCCCGTCTAGTTTTCATTTCTTCCTACTGCCTTTTATGTACATTAGCATTGGTCGATGTCATATGACAACTCTTAGAAGCGGGTAATTCCTACGGGTCTTTCCATAATACTTTGGCATTTCTGAGGGAATCCTTCACACCAAAATATTGCTTATATAGAATAACTACTTCAGTAAATACAAACCAATGAAAATTCCGTAGAAGTCGGAACGCCACTCCGTTGTAAGCATGTAGTGCAAAAATACCATCTCTTGTCTACCATTGATGGCCACTAGATGTCCTTCCCATTGCCGGCATTCCGACTCAGCCTCGGGCCAGATCAGAGGCCGAGGCCACGTGACGAGTGAGTAACAGCGGGCCTCAAATAGTGTCCAATTAGCTGGACACGCTACTCAACAGAATATTTCATTCATCAGCACAAAGTATGCATTGTGATATGATGTTGGGATACATTCGATTAGTGTTAAATGTCTGTTGAAGCAATTAAAATGTTATCAATTAAGAGCATCTATTCTATATCATTATATTTTCGGACAGGGGCAAATGATACAATTAAATACAACCTAATTAGAAATTCAGGTCAAATAACTATATGAAAGAAGTAGTTAGCACATGTAGAAATATCGTGATTTGAATATTTCTTGCAAAACCCCGCGTTAGAAATGTATACGATGTACACGATGCTTTCGGTGGTGGATTGATTGAGATACATTTTCTACGTTACCTGCGCTGGGACCATACACTGGGAAGTCGTGAGACAGCTCATACTTGTCTTGACGGTACAAGGCATGGAAGCCTCGACCGTTCACCTCTTTGTCGGAGATAAAAAGCAGCTCTAGCCGGTTCCAACTCGATCTGAGCGACACCGGCGGCCGGGCACTGTTACAGTACCTGCGGAATTGTGATAATGCATTGATTCTTTGCTCAACAGATTTAACGTTTCCAATGGACAGGAACATATCATGGTTTTGATAGACAATAGAGCCGTTGTCGACAAATGATTCGCAAACGTTCTATGATGAAAAAGAAACTGCTCTATCTACTGTTCCACACTGGGACAGTATAGATAATTTCGTCTTTTGTAGATATATATCTATATCCTCAACAAAATTAAAAAGGTCCGGAAACCTACTTCATAATTCCCTTCAATGTCGGTAAAAAATTGTCTAATGTTACTACAATTGAAACCACGTGACCTTCAGAGGTTACGGTGGATTTGGGGCTTAGAAGCTTGTCACAGGCGGTGTATACTCAGTTCGCTCTCGCAGCCTAGAGACGACAGACCTATCAATATGCTATATCCGAGGAAGGGTGTTTCAGAATTTTTTGTGAATTCAGGCCTTTGATATTTGTCGGATCTTTATTCCAGCTAAGTAGGACAGCGTTGGAACTCCAAAAGTTTAGGGCATTTCTGGCTGGAACAAGGCCCTAACTGTTAATATAGCTACACATTTACTATGTAGTTTACTCAGTTATTACTGGCAGTTTCAGCTGACTTGTGGCCGGGTGACCTTTTAACCCAGGATCGGGGTGAGTGTTTAGTCAGAGCCCCCGAGAGAAAAAGCATCAGAGGTCTCCCTGGGTCCTGATGACGATCTCTCCCCCTACCACAGAGTTTTGCCAGAACTGAGCTGCCTGATGACAAGCTCAGTGAGAGGTCTTTTGCGATGTCTCAACACCTTAGCCTGTCTGGTTGTGGACTGGAAAATTTAGGGTTTTCGTCACAGAAAAAAAGACCCAAAACAACTCCTACTGCTACAGTAACTAGTGGGCAGTTATACCAAGGTGATTGTGTGCCAGTTACCCCTGAATCGCAAAGTGTGCCCAGTGGGGATATGGAATGTAGAACAAGGTGCTCTGATAGGGAACAGAGCCGTGAAGCTTTGTTAGTGGAATCGGACTTGCCCGAGGTGGTTCAGGGTTCCCCAAGGGCTAAGAGGAGCAAGAAAGCCCAAGAGGGAGATGTGCCTGCTTGTAAAAAAAATGACATAGGATATATCCTGGACATGGTCGAACTACCAAAACACATAGAAGTGGACACTAAATGTGATAAGGGGAGCGACTCCATGAAGTTGTTGGTGGACAGAATCTGGCAGAACCCTTTGTCTAGGGAAAAAGTTTGCAATTGCCCCAGGAAAAAATGGAGAACAAAGGAGACGGGAAATACTTGGATGACAAACGACATCAGGGCCATGACTGAAGAATGAAGAATAGCAATGACAAATTATTTAAGGAACGCTACTTGTGATAACCTAGAAAAACATAGAGATAAAAAAGACAGATAAAGAAAGCAATTAGAACAGCTAAGATGGATCAAGTGGCAAATACTTTGGAAGAGAACAAAAATATTCCTGAGAAATTATGATGTGAATCAAATAAATTTATTAAACCACGAACAAAGAACATAGCCCCAGTACTAAGGCATGTGAACACGAAGGAACAAATACTATCTGAAGTACCACCTAATTATTTAAATGACTATTTTAGTACTATAGGAGAGAAACTGGCATGAAATAAGGACATCAATAATTAGTAGAAACCAAACGAGAGTTCTCGAGTTCGGTTTCGTATGTATCCTACCCATCTCACCGATATACAGAGAAAATTTTGTAATCATCCATGTTAGCGTGTTGACACTCATCGGAGGATGGCCACCTTCATCAATGTTGCCGGATCTACTTTCGTTATTGTATTCACCTTGGTGCATAAATAACACTTTATTCAATGCTCTGTCAAATACATTGAGTCAATGTTAAACCTATGGCGTTTTTATTAGGGGTAGGATAATGCACTGAATATAAATGATATGCGTAATTATGACATTAACAGACCTTATACACAAATGACTGTGGACAGACAAGTCTTGTATGACCTAGTTAAAAATATTAGTACGGTTAAAACATCTGGACTCAAAGAATATTTGTATCTAACACTAGATCAATTTGAATATCTGTACAGTCAGAGTCTGATCCTAGGAAATATACAATTAAAAAGGTCAATCATAAATTATTTAGGCTACGACGAATCCGGTATCTAATAACTAGAAAAATAGCTATAAAGATTTACTAACAAGCAGTCTTACCGTTATTTGACTATGCATCGTTTTTAACGAATGTGGCTAACAAGGTATGGCTTAACAAATTACCGAGACTTCAGAACCGAACCCTGTGGATAATACTCGACGACAGAACCATGGTGCACACTGGCTAACAGCTTCATGCTTTCACTGATGTTATATTATTGACCAGGAGACAGGAGTTGTCTTAGACATACATGAGGAAAATTTATATCTAGAAGTATGGTGTGAAAAGTGGAGATGATGATGACACTGGCACATTTAATGTAGAGAGTGATCATCCAAAGTAGTCACAGGGTGTTAGAAATCAGTCAGGCAACATAACTTTATTAAACACTGCCCGAGAACGGAATTCTATAAAAAAAATCACCTGAGTATAGGTGCTATAAATTATGGAATGTCCAATCAAAAGAGTTGAAAGAATCGCAAACAAAATATTTCATTTAAGAGACATGAAGTCTTTAGAACATATTTCAGATAAATGGCCATAGTATAAATAATTTGAAATTTGAAATATAGAAACGTTAGAAGGGAAGCAAGACAGATAGACTCGACTCTGACTTGTTTTTGTGCATGGAGTGACGATTGTGACAACCCTGATAGCCGGGTTCTGAGATTATGATATGCAAGTCGGAGTATCACTGCAATATGGGTAGTATTAGTATTGTATCTATTCATATATGTTGTTAGTTACCGACTTACACACTCGCGCATAGCGGCTTCCCCCCATCCAACCCCAGGCCGCTGGTCATTGTCGGGGAGGGCTTTTGCTCCAGGTAACAGCTCCCCCTCCCACACGCTATGCGGGCAGGCAGGGCACTCTCCCCCCAGATCTTTCGCGGCGCTAGCGCTTGCTTAGTCTCTGCTAGCCTGGAAGCCTGGCCTAGTTAGACTATAGGCCAGGTAACGGGTTCCATTTTTATAGTGCATTATTGGTAACGCCTCCAGGGAGCTGTTTCAAAACGTGGGTTAAGTCTATGGTTTTGAAACAGCTCCCTGGTTCCCCAGTAGTCCGCTAGAGGGCTCGGCGGAGCTAGGTGTATGACAAGCGGATACCAGCCAAACCACTAGGCTGGTTCCTGGGGTATCCCCTAGTCACAGGCGGGCACCAGCCAAGGTTGAAGGTCATGCCTGTGGAACCCGTTACCTGCCCCTTATTCATATGGGCAGGGAACAAGTCTAAGTCTCTGCCCCAACCCACGGATGTCAGAGCGGAACAGGAAGTGGGACTACATTCGACTTCTGTTTATAAACAGACTGTTGAGAGCATGGCCACTTTGAAAGAAACTGTCACTCCTGTAGGAAGGTTTCCCACAACATCGTTACCCTCATATATTAACCTCAAACAGTCAACCCGCTTGTTCCTCAGGATAGTGGGCATCCAAAGTTGGAGCCAGTGCATCCTCAAATGAGCACATGGTGCCTTTGTTTACAAACAGCTGTCAAAACCCTGTCACATATGGTGTCAACCTCCACCGCAAAAAAGTCTGAGATACCAAGCCAGATTTCAATATGCAAACAACAAAATTGTTGTTAAATCCATGTTTGTACTCTTGTCACAGTAAAATAAACACCAACAAATTGATCAAAGAGATCAGAAATAATTATATCTAAAAACTGGTGTATGGGCCAGATTTGAGCCCAAACAGACAGGTTGGGGCAGAGATATAAGCGGCCACAGGAAGTAGAGCGCAAGATCTCTGCTGGGAGAGTGCAGGCAGGGCACAGGGATAGATCACCCAACCTGACCAAATGTAAAGGAGGGTGTCCACCAACCACAACAAGGCTACAACAAGAGCAGACAAGAAAGTTCCAATCGGCGCCTTGTCGCAGCCTTGTCCTAAGAAGGGGGGTTCTGCGACATCATTATCGGGGCATGTCATAGACGTCGGTGGGTCCCGCAAAAAAGACGTCCTCTCCGAGCTCAGGACGTAGGATCATGTACTCTACGCCATCCACGAAGCCTTAGCCAGTACTCTCTAAACATTTCAATGTTCTTTCTACCTACGTAAACTCTAATAAATAAATATGTGAATTTACATTGTTAGAATGTATTCGTGTTTACTGGGAAAGACCTTGGAGAAAGTTGAGTTGAAATTAATTGGCAGGGCCACTAACAAAGAGAAGTTTGAAGCAATATATCTGCTACGTCACTCACCACAAATGAAAACACTAGGGGATCTGAGTATGTGTTGGGGTCTAACCTGAAAGACATTTCGGCAATACAGGGGGGTCTTTGGTACAAGCGAAGCACAGGAGAACGGTTGTGGTAAGGCTGGCTGCAGCTACAAGCAGGGATCAGATAGGAGAGGCATTCTATGAGGAAGGTTCCAGAGACAAGAACCGTGTAAGTACTGTAATTATTGGTAATACAGCTCGAACAGGGAGAACTATGGACAAGACAGAGGTTACTCTCGAGGCAGTGGGAAGCAGAAGTCGGCAAAGAGGGATATAAGTTCACGAGTAGGATATTGAACTGTGTATTGTGTTTGGGATTATGGATGGTTATCGTAGGTGAGAGTCCCTAACGACGAGGAATGAGTTCCTAACAACTGCGCTTTGCTGCGCATTAAAGCTAACTCTTCAGTTAGCCCCAACCCACTTATTCTGATGTTTGTTAAGTTCCATAATGAGAGACTTTGCGTATTTACTCACTTGAGGAGGTATGTCTCGAATGTTAGGACAAACAATTGAATGATTAAAATGAAGTTTAATTATAGTCAACCAAATTCCTTTTTTTAGATCACATGGTGTTTGGGCCCTCCCCGTTATTTTAATAGTGCCATACTCGACAGAGTATTCTGGATGATGGATTATTTTTGAGCGATGATTAAACATCATCGCGAGTATACACCACCTGCAACGAGCTTCTAAGCCCCATCACCTCAAGGTTTCTTCAGTTGATTATAATTGAACTTCATTTTAATAAATCAATTTTCAATTCCTTTGTAAAGAAAGGCAGGGTAATATCAGTTATACTTACTTCCCGATTCTTGTACGGTCACCAAAAAGATTGACATCTAGTACTTCAACAAAGTCCTTGAGACATTCAGCTAATGGCGTTTCGTAAATGTCAAAATCTTCAAACTTGAGAGTTATGAACTTGTCTGATTCTACTTTTATGGTCCAGCGGGTTCTCCCATTGTCTTTGTAGCCATTGGGGTAGCCTCGAGAAATGATTTGGCCGCACTGCCCGATGCATGTTAGCATTGTAGAGCTACTTTGTACATGACATCCTGGGCAGTCTGTGTAATCAACAATTTCAGGGTGATTTATCAATGATCCATCCATCTTGCGTAAAAACAATACCCATATTCTCAACTACATATCCAGCACTTTCATCTTCGGCGTGAAGAAACCAATACCTATTTTGCATATTCCAATTTCAGGTGGTGTTGTAATTGCTTTCAGAAGCTAAAGTTATTAAATATGATTGATGTTCTGACCGAGATTTCTTATTGGTTTATGCATCCGCCTACATTTTGTATTAGATTTGATCTTGAATCACTTAAATACAGAGGGAAATATATTCAAAACTGCACGAGATTCCCTGTGTTACTAAACCGAATTGTGATGGAATTACCTTTGCTTTACTTTGAAATGGTCTCTGAGAACCTATGTATGGGTGGCAAATCTTTGGTCGATAGTTTCTATACTATCCCCGAAGGACCGCTAAATATGTTAAATGCACCAATTTAAAGAATTTCATAATGATAGTAGGATTTACCTTGGAATGTGATTTTAGCTTTCAGTCCAAGCTCATGTTGCCATTCACCACCACGTCCTATATTCCTGTAACAGGACTTCAACCTGAGGGCGACCAGGTTGGTGGCGGAGACGTATAGACTGGGACTGGCGATCTCGAGTCCACTGAGCGCTGCTGGGCCACCTTCTTCTTCTTCAGTGGCAACATAGGAGTCAGGGCCACCACCATCGTAGATGACAGCGGAGTCTTGGCAATTACCAAGGTTCACTTCTAAACAACCGTCCTACAAATACCATAACGTATGTCATTAATATTTGTAGAGGATGTGCACAGTAACTTGATAACGGCTTATCAGGGTTTCATAACATATCGACAATCAGGTCGGATATACAAATTAAAGTATGACAGGTATGTTATTTGATCTCGCAGTAATATTACAATGGCGGCTGCTACGTTGTGGACACGTGGGTACATTTAGAAACATAATTTTAAGGATTATTAAGTATGGAAAATAACTAGTTAAACATTCTGGTCTTATTTGACTCACCCATTCTCCCAGCAGAGATCTTGCGCTCTACTTCCTGTAGCCGCTTATATTTCTGCCCCAACCTGCCTGTTTGGGCTCAAATCTGGCCCATATGCCAGTTTCTAAAATATCCTAAATTCTTAGCACTTTGGGGAGTATTTTGTGGTTTACTTGTAAATAGAGATGAACATATTTATCTGATAAATGATATACACTCATTTCTGTTATTTGTTATATCAAATCGGACACAGTCATAGGGTTTACTTTCTTCAGTGGAAAGCACCTCATGTGTTGCAGGGTTTTGTTTTGTCAACAATGCCCATGTGCTCCTCTGAAGGGGCAGTCTAATCAACTGTGGATTCCCATTATAAAATGTTTTAAGTCCGAAAAAGAAAGAGCTGGATTGTCTGTGAAGCTCCTTTAACAATTCCCATATTTCCATACTCATGGTATGTGGGTTGTTTGACTTATATAACTTTTGACAGTTGCTTTGTTTTGAAACTGAATGTTCGCTGGTCTCCCCTGTCTTTAGTGGATACCCAGGGCACCAGCTTTGGGTTGGGGCAGAGATTAAGCTACACTGGCAACCAGAGCATCACAAAGCTAGCTCTGGTCGGGTTAAATCCAGAGGCTGCCTACTTCTTATTAAATATTTCTGCTTTTGGCGCCTACATATAACAACACTACTTGGATCGAGGCGCACCCCGAGTGATCCCGTGTGTGATTTAACCCGACCAACCCCTATATCGTATCAGGGGGCGGTTGCCAAACTAAGATTAAGTCAGCGCTAGTGCCGCGAACGATCTGGGGGGAGAGTGTGACTCACCCTGTATGTGGACACTTGACTTGGGAGAATCACATCTGTGATATCTAGAGCCACGTAATGTGTTGCGGGAGCGACGATGACCCACTCACACTTGAGGTCAATTCCGTAGTAAAAAGGAAAATTGGGTGTCATGATAAACCCCTCCCTTCGTATCTCCTGCTGACAGAGGCTAGCTGAATTGCCAATTAATAAACAACTAGAGCAATGCAATTAAACGGTTCATTATAGCAAAGTAGGTCGTCGTTGTTATTGCGGGGGAATTGAGCATTTCAACACTCGTCAATATCTAGTATTTGAAGGGGGCTCTGTGATTTTAGTTTACAACATATATGACCATCCTTATACCAATAAATTATTAACGTAAACATGTATACATGAATTTCAAAGATAGAATCTGTATAGTCATATATTTTGCTCAAATTTCTTGATAGATGAATATTATGTAATAGTTGAGTTATATTTCAGCAGAGAAAATTTATAAAAGAAATGATCTATCAGAAATATCGTAATTATTTTAGAACATGTTGCTGGTGATTGACATGAGGACATCAAACTCAAACATAGAATTTCATATCATATGCATATTTCCAAAGATGGACACTAAATGATTATCTGAAAGTAACAATTTCATACATGGTTGGGTCACCCGTGAACAGAAGATAGAGATGGCCTGTCCTCCTGGGGATGCACCCTTCAATACAGGGAGGGAACAACCTGAGGCTCCTTCACAGAGGTGGGAAATGGTCCTCAGGTGCTGCTCGCTGACCTTCAGCGGATTTGGCATTGTTGTGTTTTGTGTAAGCACCTCAATATGTAGACTTTCTGTACCCTGGCATGCCGCATCAACGCCTGGTACTCCCTGGCTGCGTTCAGTCAGAGTAGCTGGAAACGCACGTGAAAGATATCTCGAATAAGATGAAATCTTCAAATAGATAAAGGCGTTAGTGAAACTGAATTGTAAAGAACAGAGATTTTCAATAAGGTATATCTACCAAATGGTTCGACTCTCACCTAAAGGTTTGATGATACAAGTACAACCTTAATCATTCGCAATGCAAAAAATCCTAATTTACATATACATGTATATAAATATATATATATATATATATATATATATATATATATATATATATATATATATAGCTATGATTTTGCATAAATAAGTTAGTCCAATTTTCCATCGTGTATACGATTCATCTATAAACATATATAAGCATCCATGCTGCAGTCGTATATATGTCTTATAAATAATATTAACCTATAATGGATAAGTGAATGGATTGAACACGAAACAGGGATGGCAGTTAATATATAAACATGGGTTTATTGAATACATTTACAATAAACCTGAACATCTAGATTGATACATAGAATAAGCTAAGCCTAAAGGTAAGAATTAAAACGTGTCTTGTGCTGTTGATTTGAGGCAGCGGAATGACTGTTGCGGCGAATGTTACGTCACATGTGACCTTGGTGACCCCGTAACCAGGCTATTTGCCCCAACAACATAACAGCTGGTATGTAGATTGTATGGCCCCATCGTTTTGGTGGGGCCACTCACTGCTGATGTCTGGTGGACAGAACTCACACCAATCTCATTTCACACCTCACCTGGCGCACCTGACTCTCACCTCCGCTCCACTTCTTCACCAACCTTCAACCCACACACATCTTTTTCATTTCTCTCACCAATTTTTGGCACCTCATCTACGATACACCAAGGTACTTTATAAGCACCATAGACCTACCTATAAAGTACACCAACGGCCATCGTTATGGCCCCTCAGACTAGAGGCAAGACAAGAAATGAGAAAAAGGTGAGAAGTGGACCCACAAGAGAAGAAATGGCACAGCACAAAGATGCCATTACCTCAGAAGCGGATTCAGAGCGCAAAGTAGGTTTCGTGGGGAACCGGTCAGATTACGATACTGTGGACGAGGCTAGAACTTGCAGCACCGTTGTGGACCGCCTGGAGGCCGAAGTATGAGGTCTCAACCAAAAAAGGACTTGCTACTTAAGGCCACCATGGAGTGCCGCCACACCTCACCGATCCGGAGACGCCATGACACCCGCACGGAGCAGGGGACTCCGAACCACACTCCACAACGGAGGCAACCACAACCGGACCGATACTACTCTGAGGAACCACACATGCCTGCAACACGTGAACTGAGACGGCAGCAGGATTACGACTTGGAGGAGAAGTTCGCGAGGGAGTACATGCGCCCCCTCCGGTTGGAAGGTAAAGTGGCATTATCATCAGACATTTTTATTGATCGGTACATTCCAAACCCCTTCATGTACCTCGACCGGGAAGGTGTGGATAGTCTCAAGCAAAAGCTCGAGGCCCGAAAGGGCATTTCGATGCTGGAGTACATATGTGCATTGGTATGCCTGATATGTGATGACCGGCGAAGTGATTTGCATAATAACCCACACCTGTTGGAACACCTACAGGGGAGTATAGACGTCCGTGTCCCTCGGTCAGGAGATTTCACAGTACCTATTTGACAAGATCGAGAAAGGAAAGTTGGCATGGTCGGACTGGCACATCATTCAAAATGAAAGGGTATGTCTGTGCCTAACTACTCAACATTCTTATAGGGTTTCGAGTACCTCGACGAGCCCTGGCGCGACAAACAATGGAGGGTCAAGGACCGGGGCCGGGTCATGAGAGGTGGCCTGCCACGAGTTCAACTCGTCAAAAGGATGTACACACAGGACCCATCACGAGGAAGGGGGTATCTTGTGTGTTCATGCCTGTTCGTACTGCTATGGACGCATGGGGAACCTTTTCAGCAGTCATAACATGTCTGTCTGCGATAGGCTTGACCGTGATTGGAGGCACAGCAGCGGACAGACACGCACGGCCTCAAAAACGGGTTGTAGGCATCCCGGCAACACATTGTGAGGGACGCCAGCAACCGCTGAGCCAGCGCGCGAAACCAGCAAAACATCGGGTTGGAGAGCGGAGAGTGAGGAGTACGCACCGAGACACCGCCTGCAGTGCTATAAGGACGGTGACACAGAACATCGGAGGGGAGAAGGAATCCAACATGGCAGCTCCCAGTGGGCTACTGAAACTGGTACCTGCGTCAACACAACCGCACAGGGAGCCGGGGACAAGCTTCAGCGAAATCAAGATGGCATCACTTCCGGTTGACGACTTGGCGGAGAGACATACTTTTTTACCCCGTATGAAGTATGTGGTGCCCGCAAGACGGCAAAATACGCGAGGGGGGAGACATCCAAGGACGCCCCAACGTGGAAAAAAATACAGCAGAAGCCCGTAACTGGAGGTACATGGACACTTACAGCCAAAATGGACGTCAGTCAGACTGTGCCCCGGGACTCTGAGGGGGCGTGGCACCTGTCAGCACTCCCACACCCACAGGTAATAACCCTGACTTTGTCGCCATTCACAATGTTTGCGAAAATAACATTGTTGATCATGACATTGACTTATCACCACAAGTATTTAGAGCACACAGGGAACATTACTGGCTGAACATGAGTGATACTGCTGTTACGACAGACTCAGTCGAACTGGCCCATATATACGACATCGTTCATGCCAGCGGCCTCCCCAATAGTATGAGTTCTAAGATTCCACTACCTACCAGCCTCAACCTGGAGGCATGGCGGGATATCCTATGCGTTCAGGGTGTGGACCCTGGTCTTTACGACCTGATCGCATATGGGTTCCCCTTGGGATATATGGGGCCCACCAGTGATAGTAGAGGGACCCCTAACCACAGTAGTGCCTCAGATTTCCTAGAAGTGATAGACAGCTTTATAAGTAAAGAAGTGAAATTAGGTGCTTTGGTGGGCCCATGCGACCACCCCCCTTTCTCACCATGGTACCATGTGGCCCCATTGATGTCTAGACCAAAAAGGGACTGGTGTGATCGTCGTGTTATTTCCGATCTAACCTTCCCCTATGACAAGTCAGTGAACGCATATATGTGGTCAAGAACTCGCTCTTTGGTACTATACAGGACCATGGTCTAACATCCATAGACTCAATAGTGGACAACTTGGCCGGGATAGGGGACGATGTTCACCTATTCTCGACCGACATCAGTCGGGCTTATAAGAATTTTAAATCCGACCCCTCGACTGGCCACTACAATGCCTCGAGTGGGGGAAACTTCTTTTTGGAAGCAAGCATGGTTTTTGGCGCCCAGTGCTCGAGCTGCCATTTGCAGTGGGTCGCCGACACCATTGTCACGACACTGTGTCGTAAAGGCATGAAAGTATGGATGTACCTGGATGATATAGTGGTTCTTTCTCCCTCAAAAGAACCACTAAAAAACCTGGGCCTACCGGAGGCTTTCAGCAAACGTCAGGGGCTGGCCCGGAGTCTGACAGGGCTGGACATTGACATTAATGCGGAAAGAAGGACGCTGTCTATACCCCCGGAAAAACTTAAGGAGATCCGGAGATCGGTCGAGGCATTCCTGAAACATCGCTCAGTCGCCAGGAAAGAGATGGAATCCCTGGTGGGTAAATTAGTACATGTTTCTAAATGTATCCTCCCCACTCGTCTCTTCATCTCGGGACTCCTTGAAACCCTTGGAGGTCCAAGGAAGAGGTATATTAACATTAATGCCGAGGTCAGGGCAGACCTCTTCTGGTTTGATGAGTTTTCAAAGGTGTGGAATGGTGTGGCACTCATTCCGGCCCCAACCCCCACACACTCCATCGGGGTGGACGCCTGTCTCAGTGGCATCGGAGGCAACGACAAGACTTGGGCCTATGCTGGTCAGGTCACCCTGGTCGGAGATGGCGCTGCAAACCTCACTGAATTAGAGACCGCAAATGTTGTCATCGCCCTTCAAACATTTGCCAGTGAGTCTGACCGTGGCGGACATATATGTCAGATTTTCTCAGAATGTACAATCCCATGAATTTAGGTCATTTTGTACATAATCATCCGTGAAAGGTTTGATAATTGGTATATTTAAAAACGGTATTCTGCATCTTATTGAGGACATTTCCAGCTTTAAATTGATATAAAGTTTAAGTTTGTGTGACAACTCCTTCATTATGCAAAAAATCATGAAAGTCTGAAAATGGGTAAAAAATGTCCAAAAAAAACAAAAAAAACAACAATACCATAAGTGTCATAATATTAGATATTACATTTTCAGCATATGGAAAGCTACTTTTCCTGTGAGCTGTATCTTTTTTATATGCCATACAAAATTTTTTGGGGGTATCTGGGTATTTTTTCCTGGATTTTTCACAGGTCTGACAAAAAATGGGTTTGTCACTTTTTCGCACTCATTCCGGAACGTCCAAAACGCCATTTTCGTACTTATAAAATGGTATCTAATTTCACGCCTATTACACAACCAACACTTCCTATATACTCCCGAAGGTGTTGTGCAATTATAGGCAAAGTTATAGGCTTATCCATCCAGTATTAAGTGAGTGAGCACAGATGGAAAACCACTTACCTGTTTATATACTGAACCACCTTTCGCCCATGACACCGAATGTTTTTGTCAATATTACTCGAATGCGCTAATATTCACTTCTGTGGTTTTCGACACTTGAAGTATATGTTATTGTGCATATCTTGCCTAAAAATCATAAAGCTTCAATCTCTTGGGGACTTGTGAGAGAGGAATTTGTAAATTTTCAGAAAATCCGGAATGGCCGAAACTTTTTGGGGGAAACCACTCCTTCTGCCATAACTTTCTAATTGGCGCATAAAACCGTTACACCAGCCTCTTGCATCATCGAGCGCCACATGAGGTAAGGCAGACATTTTTTTCTCTTCCAAATATTGACTATTTTTGCTTAATCTGTGTGTTTTATGTTCTGAAATTCGTCCGAAACTTGGTGTATGTACCCTAGAAAGTGGTGAAGTATGTATTTAGTGAACGTATCTTTGCTTTTTTTGGTATTTCGACATTTTTCAACTTGTGCCCGTTCCTTGCACGTGGTGGTTGGGCGACAAATGGGAGTTTTTCTTTGTCTTTGGGTCGATAGCTTTGAACCTTACCCAAGAAATAGAATTGTCAATGGTTTTATCAAATGTGCTTTTCTTCCTTCCCTGTGCACGGTGTGAAACATGCAGAGGTTTAATAGTGTAAAAATCATGTTGCTTTTCACATTTAAATAGCTATTTGGTCATTTGCGGAGATATGTGCAACCCACATGTACTTCTTAACATGTTCTATGCGGGAAATAGTTAGATTATATGAATTAAAAGGTTTAGAGTGTATTTAATTCCGATATGGGTTAGACTTACGCCCGTTCCGGCAGAACATTTCGGACGTTCCAGCAAAATTCATATCACCTGCTACAACCTTGCATTTTAACCTATTCTCTCATGCTTAGTATCATTTTGTAGGTAAAACAATTTTGAGTTCATTTGTAAAGTTTCGGACGTTCCGTTTTGTACAATATGTTGAATATAGCACTGTTACTATGGGACATGGTGGTGTTTTTCTTTCAACAAGTAACACACAGCTTCTGACACCCGCTGTTGTATGCCACCTGATGCCCTGCATCCCCATGCTATGCGTACATCTATGTAGTATCCGTTTTCAAAGTTTATCCCTGTTAGGGGATAAGCTAGGGGGTCTGTCCTTAACTGTCTGTAGGCGCGTTCCAAGTCGCATTTCTATAGATATGTGCCTTGCCCTTCCTTTTTGACCTCTTCCACCATATCTAGGATTGTTGGAAGTGTGTATGTTGTTTGTTTACCTTCATATATATTTTTGGGAATACCATCGTTAACAGATTCTCCTTTCGGAAAAAAAAAATCTATTGTTACGTGTCTGTCTTGACTTGTCTTTTTTGGATGGGTCATTAATGGGCTCACTTGAGTTCAGGGCTGGAAAGGTTTTTCTTTGAATGGACCCACCAATGCTCCTAACTCACATTCTTTGTTGATAAACTTTTTTACGTATTTTTTGTGGTGCATGGCTGATGTGTGGTTTTTCTCGCTACTCTTGGGTACATAGTTTGCTGTGTATGCAATGGGCCAGCCATATTTTATGTACTGAACTATTTCTCTGTCTTCATAGTTTTGTAGGGCCTTTTCCCAATTTTCGCAGTTCATTGCAGAGGGGACTCTGACTTTTGCTCCCATGTAATTGGGGATGCTATGTTTCTTTACCTCATTGTATCTGTTCATTGTGTTGCGAGCTTTTTGTTCTGCTTCTTGTGTGGGTTCGGGCCAGTTTTTATGTACGAAGGGGGCGTACTGCTCTGCTGTAATACCTACTCTTGTTCCTCTGACCTTCCCCGTGCCTGGGGCCTTGATGGCCTCTTCACCATGTGCGTGTGTGCTGTCTTCGATGGTTTGTTTTTCACAAGTACCTTGTTGACCTAAGTCGTTCTGTGTGCCTGTTTCTGTTCTGTGTTCCCTATGTACACTCTCATCTTCTCTCTTTAAAAACTTTTCTAAAAATCCTTCTTATCTGCGTCTTTCTCGTTACCTTTTTTCTTTTCTTGTCTACTCTTTTTGACCCGACATTCACTCTCACTGTGGGGCATTGGGGTGCATTTTGCCCATATGCAGTGGCTACAGACATGGATATGCCTGTAACCGCTGCTTACATGATCACCTTTATATGTACAGGAGCCATTGTTATATTGGCGACATGGTGGTGCCGGTTTTGCCTCAGACATTTCTGCGTTTAGTTTAAATGCTTCAATGCCTTTCCCTTCTCTCCCTTCTTGTACGTTGATTTCCCCCTTTTGTGATAGTCTTAAGCGCAATTTGTCTATTTCGTAAACATCTTCCCACGACAACCTGTTTTCACTTATTCTGACACAAACTTCTTCTGAGAAGCGTCTTACATTTGACCAATTTTACCACATAGCGTCTTCCACTACAGCTTCTATGTGATCCTCTATGGCTTTGCACACTTGTTTATCGTCTTTATGCACCTTTTTCATTTGATTTAGACCCCAGACTGTTTCTGCAATTGTCAATACTCCTAGAGCACATTTGTCTTTTTGGAACCCCGTTTCGAGTGAGCATAGGCAAAATGAGCTTTGTTACCTTGGTCTGTTGACGTGATTTTTGTGTCTGCCAAGAATCGCGCCACGCGATCCGTTAAGTCGTTGTCTTTATTCATGGATTGCACATCCGTGTTTTGCGTGCGTTTCACATGAGGCCTCTCTGACTGTGGTCATTGCCTGTAGCGGTTCCTGCTCCGTCTCCTTCGCTCCTTCCCTGAGAGTGTTGATGGTCTCCTTAGCCTGCTTCGATGCCTGCCGCTGCACTGTGTGTAGCTTGAACTTTCGCCGTCCGTCTCTGTCTGCTCGCCCGTCTCGCTGCTCTCGTAGCTCTCTCGTCTGCTTCGTCTGCTTCTCTGGCTGCTATCTCTGTGTTCTCTACTTGTTCTGAGTTATTCTTTACTTTTTTCTTTTCCTTCTTTTCTTTCTTCAATCCACTGCGCATTATTTCTCATTATTTCTAGCATTGCTATGACTTGGCTTTTTGTGGCTTTGATGCCCTAGGATTTTGTCAGCGTTGTTTTTTGCGCTCTGAGAATCAATCTCCGTACCATGTAATGTCTTTGACTCAAGTGATGAGAGGCGGGAACGCCTCGTGTGTATATGAGGTGGTTGCCTAGTATTAGCACATGCGGAACCTTGCCTCCAAATTAAAATAAAATTCACAATTTAATACAATCTTACCCTCATCGATCCATGTACCGATTTTCTGAGCAATGTCCGACCACTTATTCTCTCCAGATCGGGCGTTCCAATCTCTACAGGAGAGGGCAGCAGCGCGTCAACAGGCCTCCCGCGGCCCTGGAACGATGCGAGCTCACCGGGCCTCGGTCCAGACCTACATAGCCTTTTGCCGCCGGGTAGGAGATCGCCATCTACGGCCACGTCCACAGACAGTCTCGGCGTTCGGCGAATATCTAGCATGCGACCAGACATCTCCGGCTACGGTAAAGAACCACATCGCGAGAGTCCGCCAGCATCTAAACTGGGTGGGCGTGGTACTTACCCCGGCTGCGACCGCACAGCTCAACATGACACTTGAAGGCATCGAAAGAACTATGTCGTACAGGCCACGGGAGTGCCCCGCCGTACCCATGGATACGCTCAGGCGAGCTCTGGAGGCCCTCTCAAAATACCACAACGGTCGAATGGTGACTACGGCCATACTACTCCTGTTCTATGGTACCCTGCGTCGCTAGGAGGTAGCGCCGTCTTCCGTCAGAGCGATCGACCCCCTCAAGCACCTCATGGCGGAGACGTCACCCATAAGGATGGGGCCCTACGGCTATGCATCAAACATGCAAAAAATGTGCAGAAATACCACCAACAGCAGCTCAGGACTATCTTGCCGGCACCAGACCCAGAGATGTGTTCCGTGCACAGCCGTAGCCGCTATGGTCGCGCGGAGCCCCCAGCGCAATGATGCCGACCCCCTTCTGGTATTCCACGGCTCGACGCGACCCATGCCCGCCACATACTTCGCCAAACAGTGGGCGGTGGGCGTGCGAGCCGTAGGGGCTGATCCAGCGAAGTACCCCCTGCACTCCATCAGAAAGGCTGCCGCAACAGAAGCCTACTGTGCAGACCACTCCGAATTCTGCCGTCGGATGCGTCTCCGAGTCTCAGCTATTTGTTAGCGTGTTGGTACGGTCTCAGTCCATTGGAAAATTATTTTACAATTTTATAATTTTACCCAACACAACTATTTTATAACACCCTCCACCACTCCCATATATCCCATTCCATTACTTGCATTCTTGGGGTTTATATATTCTATAAAATATTATACATATTAATATCACTATATCTTATTTATAATTACTATTATACTACAACAACCATTTTATCTATGCCATGTATTTCTCACCAATGTATTAATTCACTCAACTATATTTTATGTTATCAACTTACTCAATTTATCTCACTACAAACATTTTATATGTTATGTCATCATAACTCTTAAATAATGTATTAATTTATATTAATTCATATTTATGTCATTTATCATTCATTCATCATAATAATAATAAATGTAATTATTCCCAAGTTTGCCTCGTCATCTTCTTTGTCCCTAGCTCAGCAGTGATACACCAACTAGACTTGTCAAGTCCCCCGCGAGGTTAGGCAGCTAATTAATATATATATATATATATATAATAAGTTATATAGTGACATAAGTAATATTAACCTATAATAGATAAGTGAATGGATTGATCACGAAACAGGGATGGCAGTAAATATATAAACATGGGCAAAAACCCACCATCCACAATTGAGAGATCAATTCAATAACTTTAAGTAGTTTGCTGCTAACCGGTCTGAATCCTTGACCGTTGCAGATGTCTGGTGTAAGTATTTGTTCACAACACTAGAGACCCAATTACCCCTGACCTTGATGTCTGAAGATACCTAAGTCTTTCAAGAATGTGGTCCCACCATGCCTTAAAGAATGACATGAGATTGAGGCATTACCCAAATCAAGACCATTTGCAAGGTTTTTTAATCTACTATTTACCTTCTGGTAAGTAAGAGGTAGAAGTGTTTTCCCACTTCTGAACCTTAATAACAACCGGGTATATTATATTCGCAATTTACGTGATGATTTTTTTTTAGAAACCGGCTCCGGACCCCTCGGCACTGGCAGCCGGGAAAACCCTGACTTACCCCTGACCTTTAGCATGAAGAGTTTCAGAAATCGGACAAAACACCTGAAAACTAAACTGGCAACACCGTTATTTCATGGGTTACTCATGGGCTTTGCTCAGGGGTAGTCATTGCCACCTCTGGTGTCCCCCTCTACCGCGCCTCACAGGCGCCCCTCCTGCCCCCTCCCGGTTTTCACATGCACCACACGGTCACGTGGTCGACCCCGGTCCGGACCCCGGTCTCACTTCTACTCTACCCGCCATACAGTACAGACGTACTCCACACCTTTCTCGTCATTCTTGGCACGTGCGCGCAGCCTTTGTACTCCACGAGTCACAAGGCCCGCACCCCATCACACCACACGAGAACGGAACAGGGATAACGAGTAGAAAATGCCGAAAACGAGAGCCTCCCCCGAAGCCGGACCGTCCAACGCCCCTAAGGCTGAAGACGGGTCCGAAACGACGGTTAAGGAATCCACCATGCAGGGTACCGCGGAACATGTGGCCTCGGTCTCAGAGCACGGCTCGTCCGTAAAGACGTCACGCATCGTGGCCCTGGAGGAGAATGTAAAGTCCATCCTCACGGCTATTACCAAGATGTCCCGCGAACGGTCGCCATCACAACGGTCAGCTTCACGGGCGTCGAGACCTCCAACGGAACCATCTGCGGCGGAAGACAGGACAAGGGACTGGGCGCACGACCAGGCCTCACGGCTACCACCCCCACGGCAACTCCGCGACCGATACGTCTCTGAGGACTACATCCAGCGTGAGATCGAACTGGAGACCCTACGGCACGACAGGACGGCCGGTAAGCTTTCAACCGATTTGCATACAAACCGTCTTATATCTAAACCATACATGTACATTGACCGTGAGGGTGTGTATACCATAAGCCAGAAGCTCGAGGTCCGGAGCACTCTCGGACCACTAGAGTACATCGGAGCATTCCTTAACATGATGGAGGACCACCGGGCCGTGCGTGAGGAGGACCGCCGCGACCTGTATCGCCACCTTACACAGGTCACAACCGATGCCCAGACACGGCCGTGGGCCGGGGTACGGAGGTGGTCCAACCATGTCTTTGATCAAGTTGAAGCCGGACGCCTGTATTGGTCTGACCACGTCAGAATACAGGACGAGCGCGTCCTGCTCGCCATGACGGCCACGACGACAACCAAGAATGGCCAAGATGTCTCAAAGTCCGGGGCACGGGAGTTGCCTTGCCGGGCATTCAACTCAGAGAAGGGGTGCCGCCAACGTAACGGCCACCAGGATGGGGCGATCAAGTGGGTACATGTGTGCTCTTTTTGCGACTCCGTAGGCAGGATGTGCACGCACTCTATCCACGCGTGTAACAGGAAGCTGTCCTACGGAGTCGGTTACGAGAGTGCTGTACCCACACTGACAGCGGCCCCACGCCGAGTACCCCCGGCCGGACACGCACTGCGGCCCACGCAAGTGCTCCCACAACAAGGTTAAAAAACGCACCCGCCGCGCCCCAGGAGTAGGCGCGGCGCGAGACACCCCCCCTGCACTCGGTACGCATGCACTCCCGGGCAGGGGGCCGACCAACCCCAGCGAGTGCTACATGAATGACGCAACACCTCCTGTGCACGTGACAACAACACCGCGAGTCAAACACGTGGACCGTGCAGGTGTTGACAGCGACCCCGGGGAATACACTCCCACCACTGGCAGCGTTAACGGCGTGGAAGAGCAATTGCCTCGGCAATTACCCCGGGGAGGAATGGATATTGTGAACCCACCCCACTTCGCCGTACTCAGGGAGGTGTGTGAGACCGGGGTGCCGGTCCCCGGGCTACGGACCAACCCGGCCGCCTTCGCTGGACACAGGCGGGCCCTCTGGCCCCAGTTCGCCGGGCCCGGGCCGCCGGGACACGCCCACATCTACGGTGAGGTGAGGGATACCGGACTGCCTAACGCATTAGGTGCACGTATTGAGCTTCCTACGGACCTCAACATTCCGGCATGGGTCCGTTATCTCTCCGACATGCCCGGAAAACAGGAACTTCTCGACTTCATCTGGTTTGGGTTCCCCCTCGGGTACCTCGGGCCCGTGAGTGACACTCAGGAGGCACTTAACCATCCCAGTGCCATGGGATACCCGGAACAAGTCGACAACTTCATAAGTAAGGAACGCTTACACAGTAACTTCATAGGTCCGTTCAACGAGGCCCCGTTTTCTCCGTGGTGTCACGTGTCGCCGTTGATGACACGCGAGAAGCGGGGGGGCATTGAGCATCGTGTCATTACCGACATGACGTATCCGAAGGAATGCAGTGTCAATGCATACATAATAAAGAACTCTGTCTTCGGTCAGGAGCGGGAACACGGCCTGCCGACCGTAGACGGCTTCGTCGGCCGCCTGGTGGCCTCGGGGCCAGGGAGTTATATGAGCACCATAGACATTGCTAGAGCGTACAAGAACTTTCGGTGCGATCCCCTGGATTGGCCGTTGCTCTGTCTCGCGTGGAGGGACGGGTACTACTGTGACACGGTGATGCCGTTTGGTGCCCGTGCCTCCTCGTATCATATGCAGTGTGTGGCCGATACCATTGTCCAGATGCTGGGTCAAAAGGGTATCGACGCTGCTATGTATCTGGACGATTTGATAATCCTCTCACCCAACCGAGGTAAGGCAGCATCGGATTTCACCATAGCACGGGAGCTGTTCCGGGAATTGGGCCTCCCCGAGGCTACAGACAAGGCACAGCCCCCCGAGCAGGTGGTCACGTGGCTCGGGATCATCATAAATGCCCCCGAGATGTCCATCACCATTCCCGAGGATAAACTGCAGGATGTACGGGAACACGTCAGAACGGTCGCCCTAAAGCGGTCTCTCACCAAACGTCAACTGCAGTCGGTCCTCGGCAAGATACTTCACGTCTCGAAATGCATACGGCCGGCCCGGCCGTTCGTCAGCAAGTTGCTGGAGGCGCTGAGGGGCATGTCCGGCTACTATCTTAACATCAACGCCGATATGAGACAAGATCTGGACTGGTTCCTACGGTTCGCCGACGGCTGGAACGGCCACGCCCTGATCCCTCGAGGCCCCCCCACGAAATGTATTATCGTGGATGCGTGCCTCTCAGGCATCGGCGGAAGGGACGGCACGTATTTCTACGCAGGACGGGTGTGCCCGACCGTCGACCCCGTGACCTGCATCTCGGAACTCGAGGCCCTTAACATGGTGTACGCCATGAACACATTCCTCTCGGATCGCGACCGTGGTACACGTGTGGAGGTGTTCTGTGACAACCTGGGAACCGTCCAGGCACTCACCAGTGGGAGGGCACGTAATTCGGTCCTGGCCGAATGTGCCCGCCAGGCCTGGATGGTTCAAGCGAAACTGCAGGTCGAACTCCTCTACACGCACGTGCCTGGAGTTCTAAATACCGTGGCCGATGCACTGAGCAGAGCGCATCTGACCTCGAGGGACTACAGTACTGCTGCTATGTTCATCACATACCATTCCCTTACAGAGGTCATACCATGTACACATGCCTCGTTCATACCAGTCTTGCGTCTTCCATGCAGATCCGGCTCTACTCTCACTCCAGACGAGGGCATCTGCGCGGCAATCAGAGGCACGTGCCTGCGGAACGGTCGCCAACCAGAAGAGCGCCGTCGCCACGTACCTCGCGTTTTGCCGACGGATGCGGGCTGATCCACAGAGACCTACAGTCAGCTTCACCACGGCGTACCTCGAGTACGTCGCGGAACACGCCCCGTCGCCGGCAACGGTCGCCAACCAGCTCTCCCATGTGCGGTCGCACCTGCGACTGACGGGGGGCGACGTCGCACCAACCGAGGACTTCCGGGTGAAGCGGGCGTTGGAGGCCATGAGACGCAACAAAGACTATCGGCCCAACGTAAAGCCTCCGGTGCCGATGGTGGTCCTCCAGGCCGCCCTCGGGGCCCTAACGGACTCCCCCATGCACATCGTTCTGCGGGCGGCGGTCCTGATCATATACTATGCGGCACTGAGACAGAGCGAGGTCGCTCCCCCGACGGCGGCCGCACACGATCCAGCGCGACACCTGTCACGCCGAGACGTGGTGGTCACGCCCACCAGCGTGACAGTTCGAATCAAGGCGGCAAAGAACCTGCAACTGGCGGGGGAGGAGAAAACGGCCACACTCCGGGCATCGCCGACCCCCGCTACCTGCCCGCTGGTAGCAATACGACGGATGGTGGCGGCCGCCCCCACGGCCACCCCCGAGGACCCGTTCCTCATGCTCGAGGACCGAACCACGGTGACAACGCGTATGCTTACCAAGGCATGGAAGCAGCTACTCGTGGACGCACGACAGGATGCGAACTATACGCTGCATAGCCTGCGCAAGGCAGCGGCAACACTGGCATTCCAGGCCAGGATGCCTGAAATTTCAATACAACAATACGGAGGGTGGAAGTCAATTGCCCACCGCTCTTATATCAAGGATGACAACGAGAAAGCGGTGAACCTCGCCCTCCTCAAATCCCTAAACCAAAAGGACTCATAAATTCTTCCCCCCCCTCCCTCTCCTTTTTTTACTTGGCTTCTTGGCATTTTTATTATCATACAATTATCATTGTATTACCTATAATACAATTCAACATTGTATTCTTATCTTATAACTTCATCATAATTGACTTTTACTCTAATGTCAATTATTCCATGTATTCTTACTTACCTCATATTATTATTTCATTTAACATGTCGTCCAGTAAGGTCGACATAAAATTTTATCTACTACTTTACTACATAAAATTCAATAAAATTTTATTTTCCCAGCTACTGCTTTCTACTTTCATTCAGGGGTAGGGTAATGACTATCGCATATTACATACTATATACATCTAATAGTTCCCATGTTCAGGTCAAAAGTGAGGTGGTGCCATCCGTCTAGGCAAGTGGTGCCATCAGTCCAGGCACGGGTGCCATCAGTCCAGGTGAAACTGAAAAGAGGTGCCATCAGTCCAGGTGCCATCGGTCCGTGGTGCCATCGGTCCAGTTACCCGCCATAGTAATGCACTCATCTGAATTCGATTCTAATCATTAATATGATATTGGTTTCTATATATACTGATTTTTGTTCAAATATGTCCATTATTTACTGAAATAATATAAAATGTGTAATTATATGAATTACCTGCCTCAAGGCAACATCATTACTCCCGGGGTGCTGCCTCAAGGCAGCATTGGTATTCCCACAATGCTGCCTCAATTAGCATCAGTAAGGAAAGGGTTAACCCTATCATGCCAGGGGATCATAAACCGGGAACGAAAATAAAAGTAAATTTTGGTAAAGAACGAAAGTACAATGAAAATACAACATAACTTTTTTCCTCGTGTTGCACAAAACACATCGTTGTGTTATCGTTCGTATATCGACACATCGAAAGTAACAACGAACGATAAAAGTAAAAGTAGGCAGGGTACCCGGAGGATACCGGGAATCCCGCGAAACACCGCAAATGACGTCACATCCCATGAGATGTCCCAAAACATCATTCAATTGGTCAGTGGGACGATCGTTCAGTTGGTCAATCAGTCAATGAGTCGATTGATCGTTTGGTGGGTCAGTCGGTGGGTCAATCGGTCAATGGGACGATCGGTCAATAGGACGATCGGTCAATGGGACAATTGGTCAGTGAGACTATCTGTCGGTGGGATGATTTGTCGGTGGGAAGATTGGTCGGTGGCACAATCAGTGGGTTGGTCGATCAGTCAGTCAGTCCATACATCAGTTATTGGTTGGGTCATTGGAGTCAGTCAGTCGATAGGTCTGTGGTGGTTCGATTAGTGGGTAGGCTGATCGGTCAGTGGGTCAAAAGGTCAGTGGGTCAATCAATAGATGGTAAAATCAGTCAGTGGAAGAATCGGTCAGTTAGTCAATCGGTTGTTGGTCGGTCAGTGGGTCCAGCGGTCAGTGGGTCGATCGGTTGATCTGTCAGTGGGTCGATCAGTTGGTGGGTCAATCAAGCAGTGGGACAATCAGTCTATGGGAAGATCAGTTGATCAGTTGATCAATTGGTCATTGGGAAGGACGGTAGGTCAATCTGTCAGTGGGTCTATTGGTGGGTGGGTCAATCAGTCAGTGGGTCGATCGGTCAGTGAGTGGATTGGTCAATGGGACGGTTGGTCAGTAAATCAGTCGATCGGTCAGTGGGTCCATTTGAAGGTGTGTCGATCGGTTGGTGGGTAAATCAGTCAGTAGGTCAATCGATTGGTGGGTTAATTGGTCAGTGGGATGATAGGTCGGTTGGTCAATCAGTCAATGAGTCGATTGATCATTTGGTGGGTCAGTCGGTAGGTCAATCGGTCAATGGGACGATCGGTCAATGGGACGATCGGTCAATCGGACAATTGGTCAGTAAGACTATCTGTCGGTGGGATGATTTGTCGGTGAGACGATTGGTCGGTGGCACAGTCAGTGGGTTGGTCGATCAGTCAGTCAGTCCATCCATCAGTTATTGGTTGGGTCAGTGGAGTCAGTCAGTCGATAGGTCTGTGGTGGTTCGATTAGTGGGTAGGCCGATCGGTCAGTGGGTCAAAAGGTCAGTGGGTCAATCAATAGGTGGTAAAATCAGTCAGTGGAAGAATCGGTCAGTTGGTCAATTGGTCAATGAGTCGATAAATCGGGTGGTTGGTCGATCAGTGGGTCGAGCAGTCAGTGGGTCGATCAGTTGATTTGTCGGTGGGTCGATCAGTTGGTGGGTCAATCAATCAGTGGGACAATCAGTCTATGGGAAGATCAGTTGCTCAGTTGATCAATTGGTCATTGGGAAGGATGGTAGGTCAATCTGTCAGTGGCTCTATTGGTGGTTGGGTCAATCAGTCAGTGGGTCGATCGGTCAGTGAGTCGATTGGTCAATGGGATGGTTGGTCAGTCAATCAGTCGATCGGTCAGTGGGTCCATTTGTAGGTGGGTTGATCAGTTGGTGGGTAAATCAGTCAGTTGGTCAATCGATCGGTGGGTTAATAGTGGGATGATAGGTCGGTTGGTCAATCAGTCGATGAGTCATCTGATCATTTGGTGGGTCAGTCGGTAGGTCAATCGGTCAATGGGACGATCGGTCAATGGGACGATCAGTCAATGGGACGATCGGTCAATGGGACGATCGGTCAATGGGATGATCGGTCAATGGGACGATCGGTCGATGGGACGATCGGTCGATGGGACGATCGGTCGATGGGACGATCGGTCAGTGGGATGATAGGTCAGTGGGATAATCGGTCATAGGGTCATTGGGTCACTGACCCAACCAATAACCGAAGGATGGATTGACTGACTGACTGATCAACCAACCCACTGATTGTGCCACCGACCAATCATCCCACTGACCGATCATCCCACCAACAAATCATCCCACTGATAGATCGTCCCATTGACTGATTGTCCCATTGACAGATTGTCTAATTGACTGATTGACCCACTGACCAATCGACTGATCGACCCACTGACCCATCCTAAAAACGATGGATTGACTGACCGACTGATCGAACAACCCACTGATTGTGCCACCGACCAATCGTCCCACTGATCGATCGTCCCGCCGACAGATCAGTCCACCGACAGATCCTCGCACCGACAGATCAACAGATCGATCAGTGGGTCGATCGGCCATTGGGAAGGTTGGTCAGAGAGGGAGGCAGGGAGGCAGAGAGGGAGGCAGAGAGGGAGGCAGGGAGGCACGCATCCTTTATTCCAGGAAGCATTTTTTGTGGTTCTTTTGAAAAGAGTTACAACTACTACAGCTCCTGACTTGTCCGGGGTTATCGTTCGTTGTTGCCGTTTTTCATTACTTTGGTCGCACCCGGCCCGGCCCGGCCCGGCCGTACCCGGATTGATCCCAGTCCGGCCGCACCCGGCCCGCCCGCACCCGGATTGATCCTGGTCCGGCCGCACCCGGCCCGGCCGCACCCGGATTGATCCTGGTCCGGCCGCACCCGGCCCGGCCACACCCGGGCCCGGTTTGATCCCGGACCCGGGTTGTTCCCGGGTCCGGTTCGATCCCGGGCCCGGTTCGATCCCGGGCCCGGTTCGATCCCGGGCCCGGTTCGGATCCGGGATCATACCGGGCTCGGGATTAAACCGGGCCGGGGATCAAACCGGGCCGGGGATCAAACCGGGCCGGGGATCAAACCGGGCCGGGGATCAAACCGGGACGGGAATCAAACCGGGCCTGGGATCAGGCAGGGCCCGGGATCACACCGAACCGCTTGCCCCAGCCCGCCCGCTCGCCCGCACCCGGCCGCACCCGGATTGATCCCGGCCCGGCCGCACCCGGCCCGGCCGCACCCGGGCCCGGTTTCATCCCCGGATCGATCCCGGCCCGGTCGCACCCGGCCCGGCCCGGCCCGGCCGTACCCGGATTGATCCCAGTCCGGCCGCACCCGGCCCGCCCGCACCCGGATTGATCCTGGTCCGGCCGCACCCGGCCCGGCCGCACCCGGATTGATCCTGGTCCGGCCGCACCCGGCCCGGCCGCACCCGGGCCCGGTTTGATCCCGGACCCGGGTTGTTCCCGGGTCCGGTTCGATCCCGGGCCCGGTTCGATCCCGGGCCCGGTTCGATCCCGGGCCCGGTTCGATCCCGGGCCCGGTTCGATCCCGGGCCCGGTTCGATCCCGGGCCCGGTTCGATCCCGGGCCCGGTTCGATCCCGGGCCCGGTTCGATCCCCGGCCCGGCCCGGGTGAAGGTTTTTGTACTGGGTAGAACAAGTAGCTAGAAAGCTAAGAGTTAGGCCTATGTGTTTGCGGGTGAGGCCCAGCTCAGGTGCGGCCAGGCTGTCGGTGGGACGATCAGTCAGTGAGACGATTGGTCGGATCCCAATTTGACGAAATATACCACACAGGTATATCATGTCAATATATCATATATCTATCTCTAATGTATCTATATATCATGTATATATATGTCAACAGATAGGCCTAGTTCTTAGCTTTCTAAGGACGTTTTGTTTATGAAAATCGCCCTGTTATTAATGACACAAGAGCAATTTCCCTTTTTATAGTTAGAATTGTTAGAATGGGGTATCTCATGACGTCATTGGGGGATTTTCGCGGGATTTCCCGGGATTCCCCGGGGTCAAATGGGGTCAAACGGGTACCTTGCCTACTTTTCCTTTTATCGTTCGTTGTTACTTTCGTTGTATCAACAGACGAACGATAACACAACGATGTGTTTTGTGCAACACAATGAAAAAAGTTACGTTATATTTTCGTTGTACTATCGTTCTTCACCAAAATTTACATGGTTTATCGTTCCCGGTTTATGCAACACCCCCCTGCTGCTGTAGCACAGGCATGGAGCCAGGTAATAGTGCCAGTGAATACCGCTAGAGGCCGGGTATATAGGGTATATTGTGAATATCTTTGCATCATGTGACATAACGTGTGATCCTTGATACTCTTTTTTATTTCACTTAAAAAATATTAAATATTATGTCATACATTCTGTGAAAGTTTTATGTTTATTGAGCCAATATTTGAAAAAAAAAATTATTGCATCTTTACCCACCGCTTCGCGACCACGGAATGGAGAGAAACGGGTGCCTGAAAGTGCAGGACTAGTTCTAAGAGGGCAAATTGAACTGTAAGTACGAATTATATGTAATTTCCAATCCGTGTGTGTCGGACTGCTCGATCCTGTGAGGTAGGAACCATGATCCTGTGAGGTAGGATGCCATGAGTGTCAAGGGCAACATAGATGATAGTATCATAGTGAAGGAATGCAACGTAGAAACGTTACACGTGAGAGTCATATACCAACTGAAGAAAGTGAATCGGAAATAAATATTGTAAAAAGTCATCAAGTAGCCGCTAAAGAACAACAAGGCCTATGGCGGGGTGAGCGGATGCGTGAGTGCAGCGGCGGACTGAAAATTACACTGAATCTACCCTAGGACTGAAACACGGATCTGAAACTGTATGTACCAACTCAATATCTGTCTACAGAGTATCCAGACCGAAGTTGTTAGTACAGGAACCCTGAACTGTTTGTCTTATTTGCACTTTTATGGTTCATGAATACCGGTACCACGCAACTCACCCCAATTATCGCTCACATGTCAACAATGGAAGGTCTAGGTCTCGACCCCACTGTGACCAAAGCACTGGCGGAGTTAAAAGGTTGGCCTGGGCCCAAACAAAAAACACGTTCAGCTTCAACAACCGGGGACGATGATTTCTCTTCCAGTAGGATTGGGATTGTCTTAGAAGGTTTAGCCAAGGCTATTAATGAAACCAAGCTTGCCGTAAATGAAACACGAGCCAACACTGCCGAAACAAATGAGAAAGTGGATTCCATAGCAGACATTAAAAAAGCAGTAGAAACCTCCCAGTTAGATATCCAAGATCTTCGGAAAGAGAATGCCTCCCTCAGGGAAGATTTAAATGCGCTTACTCATAAATTCTCTCTCTTGGAAAATAGTCAAAAGATATCCGCATCAAAAGTCGCACAAATACACGATCAGTATATAACTAATGACCACAACCTAAGAAAAAGGAACATAATTATAGATGGTGTAGACCAAACCCAAAATGAAAGCCCACACGCAATAGTTTCTGACATTTGTTCACGAATTGTGCCTGATTTTGACAGGGATGATATTGACCAAGCCTACCGTGTCGGGCACCCCGGCAGAGAAGCTAGACCTATCCTGGCAACGTTCGGAAAGGTACACACCCGCGACAAGGTACTGAAAGCGAAAAATAAACTAAAGCAATCCCCTGACTTAAGCAGAGTTTTCATCAACGAAGACGCCAACCCGGAAATAAAACTTCAGAAAACGGAGTTGAGAGCCATCTCTAAGCTGGCAGATAGGGTAGGCGTGGAAACGAAACTGAAAGGCAGGGGTATAATATTTCAAGGTAAATACTACGCACATAAAGACTTGCAGAATCTACCTGCCGAAATCAGCTTGGAAGCACTGAAAACACGTTACACACAGAACTCAGTCGCATTCCACAGCCACCACTCCCCATTCTCAAACCTTTATCGCAAAACCTTTGAACTAGATGGGATCACATACACCTCCACCAAGCAAGCATATTGCCACGCTAAGGCGGTGTTTACGAACGCGAACGCAATAGCAGAGCAAGTGCTAGCACTGGACGACCCCTATCTAATGAAGAAGATTACAAAGGGCCTTGAAACGCATGAATGGTCAGCCAGAGCTGAAGACGCACTATGCCGGTTCAACCTGGCTAAGTTCTCTCAATCTCCCAAGCTATTACAAAAGCTTGACAGCACAGGCAATCGTCGGCTATTAGAGGCTACCCTGGACCCCCACTGGGGGACGGGCTGTTACCTGCAATCGAGGGAAATACAGAGCAATGGACGTGCGGAATGAGCTGTGCCACCGGTCCCCCCTCCTCTCACAGCGAGCGCCACCACCTGAGCAGGCACTGGATGTACCTGACACAGACGCCTGGTCCGCAGCAGGGGAAGAGGCACTAGACCCAGCTCAACTCTTAGACCTATCGACGGCAACAACTGAAGCTAACTAAAAACAAGGGCTACTATCTTCTCTACTGAATACCCTGAAGACAGCAAGCCATCAATACCTACGATAAGTGATAATCATTGACTTATAAAAAGCTGTGTGTTTTTCCCCTAAAGGTCACGCTTGCGTTGCAACGTTACCCCACACGGGAAGTTCTATACCACTAGCCTGCCCTCGCCGAAACATGATTGCTCTGATAGTTTCGGACTCTAGAGGCTTTAAATTAAAAAATAACTTACCAACATATGGTGCAATAACCTACCACACTCACTCCTTTCCGGGTTATAAGATAGAGGATCTGGTCTCACACGCAGTGCGATTGGCCATCAATCTTAACCCGAACTTAATCATCGTTTATGCTGAAGTGTGCAGTATCACGTATCGTAACTCCATTACCAAACAAGTCGCCCTCAGAACTGATAATCCAGAAGAACTTTCTGCATCATTACTCTGAGAAATATCTAACGCTTATGAGGAACTGAAATCCAAAACTACCACCCGGGCACTATTTCTCCCCCTCATCGGAATGGATCTGGCCAAGTATAACTGCTTTGTCAAAAGTAAATCTCAAGTAACCAAGTCAATCGGACCCAAGTGCGTTGGAGGTGAACCCATCTCCCATCCCCAGCAAGACAGCTTAAACCTCTGTGTCACCCTAGTCAACCGACAGATAACTGACTTTAATAAGGCCAATGGACTCCCCACTCCATTTATTGCATCGCTTTTCCACAAATGCATGGGGAAAAAAGGGTATCACACAGATATCAAAGCTTGTATGATGGTTGTCATGTTGACGACTCTGGGAGCCAACATATTGCACAAGTGATTGACTCTTGCCTAAAGGATAAGATGTGGGATATTCTGTCATTAAACTAATTCTCATAAGAAAATAACTTATACCAGTTGACTTTGATCTCTCTAGGTACTAGAACATTTGTGTAGTAACCACTTGAAAATGTTGTCCACTGTTGCATTCATGTATGCTCTGACATCAGAAGTTCTCTGATCGAAATGCTCTATTGTTATCAGCCTTGCGATGAACATAGTATCTCATTGATTGTCACAATCTTTCATCTTCATTCTCAGTCATACTCACCTAGACTATTCCTGTTGAACTCTTATGGAGGATGTTGATACTATTCACTCATTGAAAGGTCTAAAATTTATGAGTATCAACATATTCAGTATTGTGCCCAATTTTGAACTATTTTATGTACTATCTAGACCTTTCGATGTCATTATGGTAAGCGAAAGCTGGCTCACACCACTATACCCCACAGAAAATATAATGCTTGAAGGCTTCCAGTTAATTCGTCTTGATAGAAAGCCACACGTCAAGAAAAAGGGAGGAGGACTCCTTGTATACGTCAAAGATCACCTCTCCTATGAAGTCCTCGAACACCATACCACGATCACCCCCGAATATGAAATAATCAGTATGCTCATCCATGCCAGCACAATAAAATATCTAGCGATTAATGTGTATAAGGCGCCCCCCACTCCCCCCTCAGTACTTTACCGTCTGCTTACTGGTATTATTGACACACCAATAATCGAAAAATAATAATCATGGGGGATGTAAACATTGACAATAATGACCAATTATTAAGGACCAACCATATAAATAAATTTGGTTTAGACTACAACATAAAGCAGTCAATAAACTCCCCCACTCGCATTACCGAAAAAACAGCTACCGTTATTGACCACATATACACTAATGCTGACAATATTGCCCTAGCCACAACGGTGAATTTTGACATCAGCGACCATCTACCCATAGCTCTTGTCTTAAAAACACGAAGAAATACCATCTTAAAAAAGAAAGTAGTTGCCCACTCCTATAAAAACTTTGATAAGACTGGTTTCTTGGACTGTTACTCTAAATGTGATTGGAGTAACTTCACTGTAAACAGAACCCCAGATGATCTATGGCTGCAAATGCTCAATAACATCGAAGTATCCCTAAACCGTTCAGTGCCATTAAACAAAATCCACGTTATGGTAGATAAGCCCGACTGGTTTACAGATGAAGTGAGGAGAGAGATTAAGAATAGAGACTACCATTTTCGTCGAGCCCGAAACTCTAAGAAGTTAGATGACTGGCGAATTGCCAGATTCTATAGAAACAAAACCAAAGCTCTAATCTACAAATCTAAATCAAATAACATTAAACAACTACTTAAAAGAAACAAGAATAACCCTAAAAAATTTTGGCTAGGAATAAGGCAGTTACTCCCCAAAGAAAAACCCCCTAGATAGTAAGACTAGTTAACCATGAAACTGATGCGGAAATTCCAAAGGGAGAAATGGCAGACTACATAAACTCTTTTTTTGCCAATATTGGTGCCAAACTAGCAGCAAATTTACCGATCATACAACCGAATAACCTCCCGTTCCCCCCCAGAGACATTGAACATTCTATCCTGAATAATCCAATCTCACTTCTTGAAATTCAAAAGTATGTTGATAAAATAAACTGTAATAAATCCTCAGCAGTCCCTAATATCCGAACATTTATATTTAAGATAGCTTTCAGATCAGACCCCGATAAACTCTTTGTACTCTTAAACTCTTCACTCTATCACTCTTCATTCCCTGAATCATGGAAATCAGCTACGATTACTCCTATACCGAAAAAAGGTAACCCTAACAATGTAAATAATCTACGTCCCATAAGTATACTCCCTCTTCCTGGAAAATTATTGGAAAAAATTATAAACGCAAGACTGAAGTATTATCTAGAATCTAACCTTATCCTCCTTAACGCACGGCATGGTTTCAGAGAAAAACGCTCCACAATCTCTGCTATATCCTCCTATCTTGAATATATCTTTAATAACACCTCTAAAGACAATAATCTCACCTCTCTATTTTTAGACTTTAAAAAAGCCTTTGACACTGTCTCTCACAACATACTATTAAATAAACTATATGCTATAGGCTTAAATAATGCCACCTGCTCCTGGTTCAATAGCTACCTTACTAACCGTAGACAGTGTGTTAACCTTTATGGTAACCTATCCAGTTATTTACCAATCACCTTCGGAGTCCCCCAAGGGTCGGTACTCGGCCCGACGCTGTTTGTAATCTACATTAACGACCTTATAAGTGAAATGAGTAACCATCCCTGTAATCTGACGCTATACGCAGATGATACGGTAATTACCACAACGGAACCTGAAAAGATGGCAGACCTGCTCCCTACCATAGAATACTGGTGTGCAAGCAACTTGCTTACTTTAAACGAAAATAAATCCAAATGGATGGTTTACTCGCCTGCTCTAAAACATCGACCTGACACAATCCCCCTCAAAATGAATAACAAGACGCTGGAGAGAGTAGAGAATTTCAACTATTTAGGCCTAAATATTGATAGTAAGCTAAAGTTTCGAGAACATAAGAGATCAGTAATTCAAAAGGTAACGTATAAAACCTATTTATTGTCAAAAATTAGAAAATACATCGATATACCCACTGGACTTCTGATTTATAAAACAACCATTCTGCCCTACCTGGATTATTGCGACTTCGTCTACGACGATAGAAAGCAAAAAAGTATCCATGATTTCCAGTGTCTTCAAAATAAAATCTTACGAATTGTTTATAAAGTTAAGTTGGGCCCCGCACCAACTTTTACCACTAATCAAATGCACAACGAGTCTCATATTCGTCTACTAAAGGACAGACGAGATATCCACCTGATACATTACTCTTTTACTCTTGCTCAGACAATAGAACTTCGGGACCTCAGAAACTTACCTGTACGACGCAAGAATGGTTTGAGGCTTATTCAACCTCCTTTAAAAAATCCTGTCTTAGATAATTCCTTCTTTATAAAGGTGATCGAGTGTTTGAATGATCTGAAAGAATCATATACTCTAATAGACACTAGAGATCGTTTCAAGTTACTAACGAAAAAAGACTATCCCCATTGCATGATGACAATCCCTGTCTAAATTAACCAGAGTAGGATTTTAGGGAGTTTGCGTTGCAACACCCTCACTAATCAATATGTCCCTGTTTCTACAAACCCTTGAAATCAAGACCGCATTGTATGACCGCTTTGGAGAGATTGCGTTGCAACTGTCCTACCACTTCTGTTATACCTCCACGACCCGACTCGGTCTTGGACTAAGATGGTTATTATAATTTCTGGATATTAGCTGCATCTATAACTCATTGTGATCTGGCTAACACTGAGCAATATGTGTGAAAGGGTAAGATCAATACTGTGGGGTAACCGTAACCATAAGAGCTGGATCTTATTCAACCACGTAAGTGCGAGGCCTCATATCCCCCCCCCTTGTGAAATGTCATGGTTAAAGGGCTACCAGATTGTGTTGCAACGGAGTCCAGCCTAGCTTAGAAATTACCTGGAATCGGACTCCATAAGTAACTACTCCCACAGGGCTGATGTTTCTTGAATGTTTGACTATATAAAATTCTGTACTAAAGTGACTGTGAAAGTGTATAACTCATCTCATCCCATTACATCATTATACGCTGGTCATCTATGGCTACGACAAGAGAGATGCAATTTGAACTGATGTCTACCCAACATATGGTATGTTATTCAGAACAGGTCCTTTCTAACCTTAGAGGGACCGAGCGGAAGATCGGCCTATGCCGAGCTCGGACGAGCATTCTTGTATGTTTGATAACCCTAATAAAAAGCATCAAAAAAAAACAAAAAAAAGATAGTCAGGGTGTTAGAAAAAAGCTGCCAGAGGTAAGGGTAAACAACGTGGTAAGCGGGGACGCACTGTGAATAAAGAAACAACTTCAAAGCCACCAACAAAAAAACAAGTTACCACTTCCAGAGTAAATACAAATCAGAGTACAACTTCCAAAATAGATGAACCACAAAGAAAGGATAAACAGATAACTCTAAATAGTGTTGTTGACCTCGTCAGCGCCAAACTAAAAGAACTAACTGACACGTGAATCAGAAATTCGAGTAGTGAACGTAGTGAGCTAAATCACAGTCTTGACGGTAAAGTAGAAGATATCTGTAACAGAATATCTAGCCTAGAAGACAAACTAACAGAAGTAGAGGACAAACATGAAAGAGGGTTGACAGAAATGAAGAAGCAGCAAGAAACTTTCCAGAAAGAGATGAAAAACTCCACGAGTTTCAGATCTCGACGTAGAACATAGAAGGCTTGTGATCATCTCCTAATGAAGAAATATATGAATCCATCCTCTTCGCGTTAGGTAAGATAGATCAGGAGATTGAGATAAGAGACATAAATATCGCCACTAGAATTCGATGAAAGGGCAATGTGCAAGAAAATTCCCCAATCTTGGTGTGCTTTGTAAGTGTGAGGATGAGAGACCATATCATACGAAACTTGAAAAATTACGAGGGATTCGAGAAGATGTTCATCAACACAGATGAGGAACCCGAAACCCATAGAGCATGTACCAAAGCTAGGCTAATCACATCGTACTGCAAGAAACTGGGGATATCGATGAAAACGGTCTTAAAAGGCAAAGATTTCAGTATCGAAGGGGATTAGTACAATGCACGTAAACCAGAAGAAATTCCATCAGCATATACCTGGCAACCAAATAAAAAAAGCACCTCAAACACAAAGTAAAATAAACTACAAATCAAATTCTCAATGAAAATTAAATTGCACTCACAAACTACATCAAATCTGCTAGTAACCCCCAACCCTGACCTGAAATTGAACCTGGACCCGAACCTACGATCAGAACAATTGAAACCAGTTCAAATCAAACTGAGAGTAGCAACATCGAGGAGAACTGTGAACAGGACATGGAGGTAAGCACAAATCAGCTGATCACCATAGCCGAGGTACACGCACCCTGGTCGACACATAGCCACACTACGCTCCCCTATCAAACTGCGGAAATCTATAAGTCAAATGACCATCCGCCTCTCCACAACAACATAGAACAATCATGGGACGCTATAGAAGATGACACAACAACAGAACCGCCAAGAAGCAAAAACGGATTGCGTCTAACAAAGTCAGGGCTGGTCTTCAAGGGCCATCAAACACCTTTCAGTAATTTCTTTCCAACAAAGGTCAGCCTGAATGGTGTGAAGTACAAGTCGAGCGAACATGCGATTCAGAGTGAATGTGTTAAATTATGTGACAGAAAGGAATAAAGAAGGCACCATTGGGCTTTAACGCAAAAAAGATTGCTGAGCAAAGCAAGCAAACCCCGCTATGGATGATAAAAGGAGAAAAAGTGATGAGAATGATGATGAATACAAAATTCAGGCAAAACGAGCTACTGAAAAACATAGTTATTAGCAACTCACCCTCACACTCTGATCGAGGGCACCCTTGATGGTTACTGGGGTAGGGGTGCGAACATTGAGGACGCACAATACGACTTAGGTAATTATCACTGGAGAAATACCCTGGGAACTTTACTAATGGACCTTCGCACAGATTTAAGACAGGTAACACCTCACGCACAAACACATACACAAAACCCTCACCTAGCTGTACGACCTAAAACCATTCCACACCGTATATGTCACTCACCATGGCACATGTACAGTATCTAGTTGCAGGAAATTCCCGTCTACGGCATATGCGGCACCATCTATCCCAATGGAGGAACACAGATTTCAAAGTAGACTACCACCCAGGTGCAACCATACAAAAAGTTGTCAGACAAGTAGTAGTTGCACTGAGAATGAAGAGAGAAGCCGGACAGCATTATGAAGCCGTACATTTGATGTGCGGTATAAATAATCTGACAAGCAAAGACCGTATTACAAGGGAAGTTGCACTACGAAGCCTCACGATGCACGCTATTTTGCCCGGCATAAAGGTAGTAATCTGTACGATATACGGACTATCAATATACGATATACGGACTATCAATAAATGCCAATCTGAACGACTGGAAAGATGTCCACACCGTGTACGCTGCTAAAGAAATCCATTGCAACAGGCCCAACAGACTTACAGGGCACCAGTACTAGGAGAAAACGCCCTTACTGTGGCCGAACTACGTCTTAGTTCGAGGTCACCTATCGCCGACGTTCGCCCCGACGCCGCAGGCGGAGGGGCGAACGTCGGCGATAGGTGACCGAGAACTAAGACGTAGTTCTGGCCACAGTCAGGACGTTTTCTTATTATTACATACCTTAATTTGATAATAAAACGCCATTTTGTTATGTTTTCAAGTCGTCGACTCTCTTCCCCCAACCCCTCACTGTCGTGATACTGCCAGTGTCTTCCCATCCTTATAAGTTATACGCACACGCAGCGCGGCCCGCTAGCGGGGAAACTCGGCAACGGTCGACGTGGTGCCGACTATGAAATGTGTGGCGCCAGTGATACTGGAACTCTGGTAGCCAACGTAATTATGACGTTGACAACGCGGAGCGCCAGCGAAAGAGACTGCGATCGGACTTGTGTGGAGGCATATACGCCAGGAACCAGCGTTAGTATGTTTGTGCCACACTGCGCCGCTCCGGTTTATTGTACCGCAAAACGAGTTTCCCGTAGGTTGCTCTAGCGGTGCAGTGTGTGTCTGTGGGTCGCCCGTTGCGGATCGTGTTGTTGTTATCGATCAATTTTACGTATAAGAGCAGTTTAAACGGTGTCTGGTGAATCCAAATCGTTAGCTACCTCGACATTTGGTCAATACGCACTTGTACTTGGTCCTGGGGGCGTGTATTGCCAGTTTAAAGTCGCGATTCGACGATGTTCGCCATGTTGTTTTTGGTCACGATGCCATCAAATACGCACGCCTATTGAATAGCACAGACTAGGCTCGACACACGTTAGAATCTTGCAGTACGACGAAGCGCACCATAGTGGGTCGGAGTCGCGATATACTACACCCCCGTGAGCGGGTAGTATTTCACTGACGTTCGCACATAGGTATGTAATAATATTACTAACTTACGGATGGGATCCATGCTAACTATCGTACTTAGCGTGGTATAGCAAGACATCTATCCTACGTGATTGCAAATGACATTCATGATGGTTGCCATAACTAATTTGTATCATGAAGGTCAAATGACCTATGTGCCTCGTGTTGTAACTCGGTCAAATGGACAGATACAGAAATAATTAACTGGTCAAATGACCATGTGTATCAAATGGTCAAATGACAAGATAAAATGACAACAAAATCTACAACAACAGTAGGTCAAATGACCAGCTTATAAGTGGAAGATCTAGTGATGGTCAAATGACCCTATACAATACAACAGTACCCTTAGTAGAATAGACTCAATCTATTAAGACACCAAACTACATACGTTTTGTATAATCATTTTATTTTATTGTCCAGTTGATTTGAACACTCTCTACTAGAATCGTTATCATAAATAACTGAAAACAGTAACTTCGCAATGAGACACCTGTCATCTAACTATTTAATATTTTATGAATTACCATGGAAGAACTAGACTCAATCTGCATGTATTTTGATTGTTATATAATGTTGCACTGTTGTAACTATGCCTCGGATTTAAAATCCAAGGAGGCTAAATCGGACAACTTGCCCTTGTGCCCTTTGTACAACTGTCTTTTTCAAGATTGATGTTTGAATGTAAGTGACCAGCTGCCCACTGTTTATCATATTCTTCAATGTCTTTCAAAAGTTGTGATGACTTCAAGAAATTAAAAGATGAACTGTTTTTGAATATAAATATTTTTATATAGAAAACTTGATCAGCTTAAATTACTAGCAGATAAGTGTAGTTACATAGCAATCCATATCCTATTAAGGCTGCATGCACAAATCACTGAAATAGTCAAGCGCCTAAGGAAAAAGACAGCCAAATAGGAGAAATGTCCAGATTAATGAAAGTCAGTACATGTATATGCTACAAGTGGTTAACTGTAACAGTTTTTTTAAGCATAGCGGTGGAAGGAAGACATACAATATGATACGCCTCGTCTACCAACATATACTTGGAAGAGTTCCCTGTTTCTGATCAATGAGGACAGGTTTCTGCCAGGGATGCAAGATGCCTATTGTCACATTTTCACCAGATGATTTATGCTGATTATGGCATCAAGCACCAACCACTGACTATTTGACACTTATGGGTAGATGATTATCAGGTGGAATAGGAGATGACAATTTCAGATCAATCATTTCTTTATGGATACATCTTATTTCCCTAAGGATGTCATCATAAAACTAGTAAAGCAGATGATATCAACAAAGTTAGAATGCAGTGATATTATCCATTGTATATAATTAAAAGTTGTAGTTAATTACGATGGGACTGCTTTTCTTACTATTATCTTCCCTTTTCCCTCTATTATATATCTTTTCATTAAAGTATAAATTCCATTCCCACAATTATGAAACGAACCCCACCATGATCTTGGTTCTGAGGTATTTTAAGTTCTCATTACAGATTATTTGCATACAAGACTTTCATGTAACTTGTCACCTCCCCAACGTGCATCGACCTCACTCAACACCGCGCCACGCTCTAGAGAAGTTCTCTTCTCCTCTCACCACTTGCACTCAGTACCACATCTACACTCTCACTCATACACGACCACGTGTTGCCTGAACCCTCTTTCCTTCCCAACCCTTTTTGACCGGTCACACTCTAAAACTTTACAACTGCTACTGCTACAACACCACGGATATGAAACCCTTATCAAAGTGGTTACGGACTTCCTGGGCAGTGGATAATGAGGACAAAATTATCGAGGACCTCTCAGACACGGATGACCGCACGGCTGACCGCATGGTAGACCCTCAGCGGCAAACAACGCGGCAATGATAGAGAAGGTTTCAAAACGTGTGAGTACAATACAGTATATATAATAAGCTTCCATACCAATAGTGTGGAGACATCAAGTATCGATGATAGGGTTGCAGTGGTAATTCAACAGTCTTTTGAATTCGAAGATAGGGGTAAGAAGGAAACTTCACCACATCAATTTGTGTTTCGGGGACAAGAACAAAGAAAGACCAAGCTAGGGGAATTGAATTTCGCTGAGTATGTATACATGGGGTTTCATGCAATTGATAAAAAAACAAAGCTCCCCAGATGTTATTGAGGCGATGAGAGACCATCTTGAGGCGATTGCCGAAGATAACAGGTATTACACCTGGGAGGGGGTGTGTTCTTTCAGCGAGGAAGGTATGTGCGAGGGTACAGGAAGGCAGAATCATGTGGCACGATTCCTACGCCACAGATAGACTCCAAAACCGCCTCTCACATGGGAACCGCCTCCCCCAGGGCCACGGTTCGGGACAAACAACTGCAAATAACAGAGGGAAACGTAGAGTTAATGACATAAACCTAAACTTAACCCCTGAGGTGGCCAGGGCACGCCCTGGTCGCCCCAGTGAGAAATTTAAAAAAAGCCAATGCAATGAAATTTGCCACCACGTGGTCAATGGCGCCAGGGCTCTTTACATATGTGCGTTTTACCTACACAACAAACACCTCTCCCTTCCCCACTCACAAAACGCTTGCAATACACAGAAGTTTCAGTCTCAACAAAGCCAGCCATCGGGGTTTGGGAATTAAGACATCGCACTAGACTCTCTGATTCAAAGATAGGTTTTTCTTTCCATCAGAAAAATCGGTTCTGTACACAAAACCCAAACCCGACAGACCACCGGCATATCACCAACCCCCTGCAAGATCGACAAGAAATAGCAAGGGAAAGGGCACGATACAGCAAGGAAAGTCCGGGGAGGAGTTTTAAACTTGTGAAAATGAGGTACCACAATTGGTTTGCAATACAACTGACTCTGTGTTTTTTGCTTCAGCAGATAACCGCAGGAACGCACCGATAACCACGCGCTGCAGAAGGGAGACTGAATAACAGGGGACAACAATAATGAGATGAACAGTGTTGAGTTTGATAAAAACAATTCTGTTTCTCCGTTATGTGTTTTCTCTCATGAAACGGACACCACACAGATGACGCCAACGACGTGGAACAGCAAAATATCATGCCCCAACAATACGCGGAGACAGTGGAACGACTATGGCCGGCCCCCACCTTAGAGGTGATGAAGACGGCGCCAGGGGTGATGAGTATCTACAACAATTTAGAGATACAAATTTACCAAATTACCTTGAAGCCCGCATACCTATACCATCGAACATTAATATAAATGAATGGGAGCGTTGCCTCAGTGACTACCACGATAAAGAAATTGTTGATTTTTTGGTTTTTCGGAGGGCCTTCACCCTATGTGGCCAGGAATGTGCCAACCCCCATCCTAGAAAACCACAGTTCTGCAAAAAGATATCCAAAGGCAGTAAAAACATTTCTTGAGACAGAAAATGATCACAGTGCCATAGCAGGCTCCTTTAATGCCCCACCCTTTGAAAAATGGTTTCAAACGAGTCCATTAATGACAAGACCAAAAATTAAGGAGGGGTGGACGTTCGTCGGGCCATACTCGACCTCAGCTTCCCCCAAGGTGAATCGGTAAACTCAGGAATTGAAGCAAATGTATTTCAGGGTAAACGATTTAAGTACACCCTCCCAACAGTCGGTGGAGTTGTGGAAGAGGTCGTCGCCAAGGGACCCGGCTGTTTGATGTGGAAAACGGACCTGGAACGAGCTTATCGGCAATTAAGAATAGATCCATTGGATTATCCTCTGTTGGGTTTGAGAGATGACCAAGGAGATTTCTATTTCAATCTTTGTCCTAGCTGGGGTTGCCGTTTCTCTGGCAGCTACCAACAAAGGGTATCCAATGCTCTCTGTCATACCATGCATCAGGAGAGAAATCATAAAGTTTTTGCCTACGTCGACGACTTTGTAGGTATTCATCACAATTTCGACCAGGCTTTAAAAACCTTCACTCACTTTGAGAATATGTGTGATAGATTGGGATGGAGTTAGCAAGAGGAAAATCTGTGTTCCCGACTACGTGGGTGACGTGGTTAGGCATTAAAATTTACAGTAAAACCATGCAATTGTCTATTCCCACAGAAGAACTTCAGGAAATCGCCCAGGAATATGGACAATGGACGGAGCGGAAAATCGCCACGAAACGTGAACTTCAAGTCCTGTGCGGCCGCCTGAACTACATCTCACTGTGCGTTAATCCAGCCAAACGCTACATGAACAGGATTCTGGAGAAACTGCGAGCGGCCCACACAACGGGGACGGTTGAGTTGGACGAGGCATTCCGAGCAGAAGTGAGTTGGTTTAGGGACTATGCAACTAAGCGACTACTCCCATACAACTGGAGCGATCTGTACATTGAGTGCCACGCATGTCCTATGGGCGTCGGAGCTTTCTCTGACACCACAAAAACTTGTTATAGTAAGGCGCTTCCAGAAGATTTTAAGGAAATTTATCACATAAGCTAGATTGAAGCAGCTAATGTAGTCCTGGCGATAAAATCGCTCTTTCCTGATGACGGTAAACCATGATACATTCATGTGGCGACCGATAACATCGCCGCAATATACGCTACCTCTACTGGATGCACCCGCGACCCCGTGCTGGGGGAATGCGCGAGATAAATCGCGATGATTGAGGCAATTAACAATGTCTCGGTCCACATCCCTGGCAAAGAAATGACTCTCGCCAATGCTCTCTCACGCACCCCTAACGATAAAGTTATGGCTAATCGCATGAAGGATATATGATCTACCATCGAAACTTAAAGGTTGTACCAACAAAACCCCTGAAATATGTATTAACGCCCACATGATTTATTTGAAGGACCTGGACCACTCACACAGGAGAATCATCAGAACATCCTGGCGTCCACGGCCCCAAGTACATGGCAAAATCATTTACGACAAGCAAAAATGTATCTGACCTTCATGATAAAACATGACTTTGATTTTCTATCCCCAACTGACACTGCACTATCCCTCTACGCCCCTTCTTTGGCCTTATCTCATAAATCGCCAGCATCAGTAAAGAACTACATGTCGAGCGCCCGCACCTTCGTATGGCGGGCCCGGGGCAATGACGCAAATTTTTCTGCCTATCAACTGTCTTTAACCATAAAAGGAATACAGAGATGCTCTACACACACCCCTAATCCTGCCCGCACAGTTGATGTTCCAACGATTGCGGTGATTGCAGATGCCCTTAGTTCCTCAGGAAAAAGGGCCTCTCCATCCGTGCGGTCCTCTTATTGTGGTTTGCTTCCCTGTTACGCCAATCTAACTTACTCTCCCCAGGAGGCACGCAGGGTATTGGGCCGCACACAATCCGGTGACGAGACGTGGTCATGGTGGATCGTAGACTCCTCTTAAGAATCACCTCCAAAAAGACGACTTGTGGGACAGTCGTGGAGTTACCAGTGTATGCAAACCAAAGCCGTTTGTGCCCGGTAAGCGCATGGCGAGCATATGTAATTCAATTTCCAGCAGAAGGACACGCCCCAGCCTTCGTGGACGAGTCTTGCCGCCCCCTTAGACCCCGGGATGTTTTGCAACCTATCAAGGCGGCCTTGACTACCATGGGCCACCCTGAGGCCAACTCCTTCACCCTACATAGCCTTCGGCGGGCCGGGGCACAGGCAGCTGCTCGTTCCGGCTCCCCATCGAAGATATCATGACCCTGAGTCAATGGCGATCTGACGCGGTCTATGCCTATGTCCCACGGTAACTCGTCTCTACAGCCACCCTCACTCTCTCAAACCTTTTGGCCTTGAATGAGGGACAATCGTCTGAACAGCGGCAGCACATCATGTATTAATGTTGTATCGCTCCAAAGAAATCATGTCAAACAGAATCTTAACTTAATTTATAATTCATCATTTTAAAATATTAGTTTTATACGCTCATCATATCTCACAAAGAGATTTTATCTTAACTTACTCACTCAACATGAGTTTTTTAAGCATTCCACATTTTATCATGATTCATAAAAAGAAATAAAATATATTAAAATGGCAGTCCCGCAGTCTTGTAATTATGCCCTAAGCCAGAAGAAACAAAATTATATTCAAGTAATTCTAAATAATTGTTTAGGCATAACAGTAGGAGTATGGTGGGCAAGACACATTCTAATGAGAAATTGTATAAAAAACGTAAAATAAACTCATTATCGGTAAGGAAAGAAGAACATCTATCAAACTTGATTCACCAATGGAGTAAGCGTCTTTATCTCACCCTGGTATTTTTCTCCATAGGCTTAACATTAAGCCATGAAGGTAGTGTCATCAATACTCAATGGCTAATTTTGTGAGTTATTTAATTAATAAATGATGTTATATGGGGTGAGATAAAACCAGAAATCCACTCAATGAAAATAACTTAGTTTGCACTCCATCTCGTTTCACAGCTACATATTTCACTCAGCTTCGCTTCTTCAATTACGCTTTACTCAATTACAAAAGATTGTTGGTGATTCTGCCAGACCCTGGCCGATGATCATAAAAGGGCTGTCTAGATGGAACAGGCCATTAACCCTTTCCAGGCCAGCCACCCTGCAACACAGAGCCGCTCAGGGCCGAGCTCTGGTGGCGCCACCTAATGTTATTGTGGCGAGCAGCAGTACGTTACGTCATAGATGGTTACGTTTACCCCACGGCCAAGATTTGGCGCTAAAGTCAGCATCTGTGCCAACCAAAGCGATGGACACATGCAAATTACCCTGAAACAGATGTATTAAAAGATGACAGTTTAATTTATGTATGATTAATGAATAAAAGACATTTTCTGAATTATTCACCAAGTTTCAGCGTTGGCATATGTATTTTTGTGCGAAAACTGGGGTGGAAGTGTGAGTAATGTTGAAATTCAAGATGGCAGCTGCCTGGCAGTTTAGAAATGCGAAGCAATCTGAACCCCAAAAAATCATGTTTTTCTTAATAAAATTGATAAAAATGATTGATACTGAGCCATTGTGTTTGTGAGCGGGAAAACGTCGACAGAGTACTGCTGCAAACGTACTATACTTTGTGGACAACTACCAGGATATTTTCACAGGTACGGATGGGATCTGACCACTAGAATCATATTTGAATATACTATATATAATGCCGGTAATGTTGCTTAGCCTCTGTGGCTGCCAAATTCGTTTGAACTCAGTTTGTTTTGGATTCAAAATATACGTTGAAGCAACAGATATAGGTCGGCCTGTCTAGGCATTGTAGGCATAGCCTAGCATGAGGCCGATCACACTTTCCCACGAATAAATACGATCTGATTTTGGAGATGGGAATTGGCTGTCTCAACCAACCCTACCAACCTATGACACTGGCGGCCGAAGCAAGCATTCTGCTTTCTATGATGTCAAATCCCAACTCAAAGCATGTCAAGGAAAATCTTGGATTTCTCCGATATTCGACAAAATTATGACTGGAAACCTGGAAATTCGCAAACTAGAATGTTTTGCCGTCAACACCATGGTATCCACATATTATATACTGTGGGAATAACGACAGAACAAAATGATGAAAAGTGTGCTTTCGGAGCTGTCAGTCTCACCCTCTCAGTGCTAAACCTATGGAAGCCAAACTGACGCTTTCGTGATTTCTGCCTGACCATGGATTGATAGCCCATGGCCGTAGGGTCAGGGGTGGTCATTGCTCCACCTAGCGCACTCCCTCCCTACTAGCGCTCCCTGCGCGCCCCCTCGTGCGAGGCACGTGAACTATTAGGTCACGTGGTGAAGCACGCTCTCACATTCTCTCTCACTCTTTTCCTGCGCTTCACTCCGCTCAGACGCACTCTAATTTTCTCCGCTATTTTTGGCCCAACGCTGCTCGCGGCACCGCATACTCCACAAGTATCGGACCGAGGACGTTAGGGTTTAAATCTACGGGTTAATTGATCGCAGGAACACGTGACGATGCCGAAAACACGAGCCGGCCCGAGCACCTCGCAAACCGATGCGGAGGCGGAGGCAGTGTCGGAATCAACCAACAGACCTTCTGAAGAAAACGTGGAATCGGCCTCCGAGGTAGGCAGCGTGAAAACGGTCCGACTCGTGGCCGTTGAGAAAGGCCTCGCGGATATGAAGACCGACATGAAGGAACAGATCAGCGGGGTCCTGGCCGCGATCAACCGCCTGGCAGAACAGAGGATGTCTGACCGGGCCTCACGGCCACCAACCGTCCAGTCGGCCAGGGATCGACGCACACAGGAGTGGGCCGAGGACCAGGCCTCACGGGTTCTCCCGGCGCCACGGCAACTGAGGGAGCGGTACGCGGCCGACTCCTACATCCAACTCGAGCTCGACCGTGAGGTGATCAAGCACGACAGGACGGCGGGTAAGCTCCATTCGGATCTGAACATTTCTAGGTTAACATCTAAGCCGTATATGTTTGTTGACCGTGAGGCCGTGTATACATTATCGCAGAAGCTGGAGGTGAGGGGGTCCCTAGGACCGATGGAATACGTTAGTGCATTCATCGGTCTGTTGGGGGACGACCGAGCCGTGGAGCCCGCGGACCGTGATCACATGTATAAGCACCTCCACCAGGTGTCCATCGATGCCCAGTCTCGGCCGTGGGCCGGGGTCAGGCGGTGGAGTCAGTTTGTGTTTGACCAGATTGAGGCCGGGAGGCTTAGCTGGTCTGACTACGGTTTGATACAAGAGGAGCGAGTCCGGCTCGCTATGACAACAACAGAGGGCCAGGGAGCTGCCGTGCCGGCAGTTCAATTCGGAGAAGGGGTGCAGGCACAGAAGCGGGCACGAGGACGGGCCCGTTAAATGGGTCCATATTTGCTCATTCTGTGATTCAGTCGGAAAACAGTGCGGGCACTCGCTTCATGCCTGCAACAGGAAGCTGGGGTACACCATGGGGTACGAGTCCCAGCAGGTAGCCCCTCAAACAACACACCGCATGCAGCAGGCCGGATACACCCCACAAGCCGGATACACGATGAGGGCGGCCGACCCTGGACCGGATGCCCTGTACCAACACGGACTTCCGCAGCCGGCAAAAAACGGGCACGGTGTGCCCCCACCCGGGCTCCCGGGGTCAACGGGTGCGCGGCACGTGACATCACACAGCCGTCCCCACGTGAAACAACACGGGACAGGAAACCGCCTCCGGCCACGTGGGCACAGGTGGTCAGTGGTCAGAGCTGACCCACGTGAGGCCGCTCGGACACGTGACGTCACAGCGCGGGTGTGGACTCCCCCACGTGACGGGGAGGCAGTGAAAAACAACACGGCTCCGCGGGACCACGTGGCCGTCCCGGTGGGCGTCCCCACCCGGGAACGACCAAGCATAGGGCCGCGGACGGAGCCACACCTACCTCGCCCCCGGACTTTAAGAAACTCAAGGAAGTGTGTCGGACCGGGATTGTTGCCGCCGGGACTCGTACGGACCCGGAGGCATTCAGGACACATCGGCGCGCGGAATGGCCGCGGATCCACAAGAGCGCCCCGGCGGCGCATGGCCACATCTACGAGGCCGTGCGGGCCACGGGGCTGCCCAACGCGATGTGTAGTAAAATAACGCTCCCCACGGACCTACGGCTACGGGCGTGGGAGCAATACCTCACGGGCATGAGGGGGAAGCAGGAACTCCTGGGTTTCATACGCTACGGTTTCCCCCTAGGCATTTTGTTGAAAAAGAGCTGTCGTTCTCGAACCTGCTGGGACCGTTCTCCGATGCCCCGTTCAGCCCGTGGTGCCATGTATCTCCCCTGATGTCCCGGGAAAAACGAGACTCCGATGCCCGGAGGGTGATAACGGACATGACGTTCCCGCGGCAACAAAGTGTCAATGCCTTCGTAATGAAGAACTCTGTCTACGGAGAGGAGAGGGAGCACAGCCTCCCTACCATCGACGGGTTCGTCTCACGTCTCCTGAGGTCGGGTCCTTCGAGCTACATGGCCTCCATCGACATCGCAAGGGCATACAAGAACTTCCGGTGCGACCCCCTCGACTGGCCCCTCCTGTGCTTCATGTGGGACGGCGGGTACTACTGTGATACGGCCATGCCGGTCGGTGCCCGCGGGTCCTCATACCACATGCAGTGCGTGGCGGATACCATCGTGGAGATTCTGGCCGGCAAGGGGGTCGAGGGGGCCATGTACCTCGACGACCTGATCATCATCTCACCGACAAAGGAAAAAGCCGCGGCGGACTTCGCGACCGCCCAGGAGCACTTCCGCGAGCTGGGCCTCCCTGAGGCCCGGGACAAGGCCCAGGAACTGTCCCAGGTGGTCCACTGGCTGGGCATTGATATCGCTGCCGGGAACATGACTCTGTCGGTCCCGGAAGATAAGCTGCAGGATGTGCGCCAGCACGTCGCGGCCGTCTCCCGGAAGCGGTCCCTCACGAAACGGCAACTGCAATCCGTCCTGGGAAAGATTCTGCAAGTTGCGAAGTGTATCCGGCCGGCAAGGGCATTCGTCAGCAAGCTGCTCGAGGCCCTGCGAGGCATGTCCAGATTCTACATCAACGTCTCGTCGGACATGCGGCAGGACCTCGACTGGTTCTCCAGATTCGCTGACGGCTGGAATGGGCGTGCCTTGATCCCCAGGGGCGCCCCGACCAAATGTATCACTGTGGATGCGTGTCTCTCTGGGGTCGGGGGCACCGACGGTCGCCTCGCCTATTCCGGACAGGTCTGCCCGGTCGGAGACCCGGAGGAGTGCATCTCGGAACTGGAGGCCCTCAACATGATCTACGCCCTCAACACGTTCTTGACGGACCGAGACCGGGGCACGAGGGTGGAGGTGTTCTGCGACAACATGGGGACCGTGCAGGCACTGACGTCGGGGCGGGCACGCAACCGAGTCCTCGCCGAGTGCGCACGTCAGGCCTAAATGGTCCAGGCTAAGTTGCAGGTGGACCTCCTTTACACCCACATCCCGGGAGTCCTCAACTCGGTCGCCGACGCCCTCAGCTGGTCGCACCTCACCTCCAAGGACTATAATAACGCTGTTCATTACATGTCACTGCATAACCTCATGTCTGTCGTGCCTTGTAATCACACCTCATTCGTGCCTGTCCTCCGGCTCTCCTGCAGATCCGGCGCTACGTTGTCTCCAGCAGAGGGCATCTGCGGGGCAAGCCGCGGCGCGTGCCCCCGGCACGGTCGCGAACCAGCAAAGCGCCGTATCGACTTACATCGCATTCTGCCGGAGGATGGGTACGGATCCACAGCAGCCGTCGGTCAGCCTCATCACTTCCTACCTAGAATATGTGAGCGACCACGCCCCCTCGCCGGCGACCGTGGCCAACCACCTGTGGCACCTATGGTCGCACCTGCGCCTGTCCGGGGGGAACGTCGCGGCAACCGAGGACGCGAGGATAAAGAGGGCCATCGACGCGATGAAGAGGGACAAGTCGTACACACCGAACATCAAGCCGCCCATCCCGATGAAGGCATTGAGGGGCGTCCTCGGCGGACTAACGGCCACGCCCCTCGACCGATGTACGAGAGCAGCATGCCTGCTGATGTTCTTCGTGGCCCTGCGGCAGAGCGAGGTCGCCCCACCATCCGTCCGAGGGTTCGATCTGGACAGGCACCTCACTCGCGGCGACGTGAAAATCACGTCAGGTCACGTCACCGTCCGTATAAAAGCGGCAAAGAACCTCCAGTGTGTTGGAGAGGAGAAGCACGTGACTCTCCAGCCGTCTCCCGACCGGAGGTCTTGTCCACTACAAGCCATAAGAGAAATGATCGCGGCCGTACCCACGTCTAGCGACCGAGACCCGTTCCTGATGAACGACGATCGGTCTCCGATAACGACCCGGTCGCTGTCCAGGGAATGGGACAGGCTAACGGCGTTGGCGGGGATCTCGGCTAAAACATATACGTTACACAGCCTGCGAAAGGCCGCGGCCACTCAGGCCTTCCAGGCCGGGGTCCCCGAACTTTCCATCCAGAGGTACGGGGGGTGGCGCTCGAACGCTCACAGGAGTTACATCCGAGTGTCGAGTGCCACTCAAGTTAATGACTCGCTTATCAAGTCCATTAACAAATGACTAAACTTTTTAACCCACCCTCCACGCCACTTCCTTTCATGGTTTTTTGGCTATTTTATACACATTGTATATTCATATATACCATAATACTATATACATGTATATCAATATGTATTCTATTATTACATATCACCATATGTAATACCTTATCCGGTATCACATCTACTTCATGTATACCATATACCATATTACCAAATATGTATCATATCTACCAATATGTTATCATATAATATAACATATCTACCATATGTATATTATCTTTAAGATATTATTATCACGTATTAATATCTTCTATTCTTTGCTCATAAAATTAAAATAAATTTTATTTGCCCAAACTCTGCTTTGTACTCTTGTGTTGCGGGATTAGGGGTAATGGGTAGCCCATGGCCGTAGGGTCAGGGGCGGTCATTGCTCCACCTAGCGCACTCCCTCCCTACTAGCGCTCCCTGCGCGCCCCCTCGTGCGAGGCACGTGAACTATTAGGTCACGTGGTGAAGCACGCTCTCACATTCTCTCTCACTCTCTTCCTGCGCTTCACTCCGCTCAGACCACTCTAATTTTCTCCCACCCACCCTCACCTTCTATATTCTTTCTGTCGTAGGGGCTATTTCATACACATTGTATATTCATATATACCATAATACTATATACATGTATATCAATATGTATTCTATTATTACATATCACCATATGTAATACCTTATCCGGTATCACATCTACTTCATGTATACCATATACCATATTACCAAATATGTATCATATCTACCAATATGTTATCATATAATATAACATATCTACCATATGTATATTATCTTTAAGATATTATTATCACGTATTAATATCTTCTATTCTTTGCTCATAAAATTAAAATAAATTTTATTTGCCCAAACTCTGCTTTGTACTCTTGTGTTGCGGGATTAGGGGTAATGATACTTGATTGCACACATACGCAAAATTACGACTGGAGGCCTGGAAATTCATAAACTATGTTTTCCCGTCACTACTGTCGTATTCCCGTTTATTTCAACCTCCATTAAAAAACAATGAAATATTTTATCCCGCAGCCTTTCAGTCTCAGTCCGCCATTTTGTCTTGAATTCTTAACTTCGAGATGGACAAGGAAAATCTTGGGTTTCTCTGATATTCGAATAAATTATGACTTGAGACTTGGAAATTATGAATCTTCAATCTCTTCCTGAGTTAACTTTGCTATTCACATATATTCTAACGTGGGAATTTAACCACAGCAAAAGTATTAAATCTGTGATGTCTGAGCAATCAGCCTCAGCCTCTTAGTGCTAAACCTATGGTTTGATTTCTACTTGTGGACAGCTACTTAGATAGTACATTTACATAGTCTGTGACAAAGAACACAAGACATCCTATTCAGGTAGGGATTAAGATATTATTTCTATTTGTGGGGGCTTCCTACTGAGGACACCTGTACTTCTACCAACACAAAGGGGCAGGAGGGGGCGGGGGCAGAGGGTATTTTCTCTCATATACGCCGGGTGTGAAATACAGCCAAGACGCGTCTGTCGTAAGGCCTGGGCGTATATAAATAAAAACAAGTCAATATTCAGCCAATACATGAACTTCCGTGATGGCGTAAATATGAGTAAAACAGTGGTTTTCATGCAGTGTACTCGATGATGGTTGCTCAATGACAGTAGTCGGCCACCGTGTGATATACACAGTAGCAGTGTGGCAAACAAAGCTTTAACTCGGTCGGCACAAACCTTACACACTTTCCCATATCTTTGGGCATGCAGCGGTTAGGTAGTCTGTCAGGGTAGTTGTCACCAGACAGGGGGTATTTGTTTATGACTTTGGAGTTGATTTGGCCACTGATTTGGCCAATCAACTGTCTCACTAAAACAAGTGTGAAATGATATAATGGAATTTTCTTTTCAACTTGCGAATTGTACATTAAAGAGGCGTTAGGCTTCATCGGTTAGAGACAATAAAAAAAATGTCCATTTACAGGATTTTCAACCAAAAGAGTAATATTGTCACAGTTGATCAGCCAAATTGACCCCACCCATGTATCTTGAATACTCTTTGATAACGGTAGGGCAGGGCAGATCCTTTCAGGTATATTTTCCTGCCTCATTCAGCGTCTTAGCACAAGACGACATCCTTGTTCCATGAATTGTGGTCAGTGCATAATCTTCCAATCTCGCTAAACAACAAGAAGATGTTCGGCCAACTTAGAAGATAAGTTAGACCCCCTGTTGACTAATTCACAGTGGGCCGTTACCATAAGATTCCTTGCGAGAAATTTGTGTATTCATCTGTAACGTGCCGCAGCAAAAGGTTTGAAATTTGTGGTACATATCAGTGAACATTGGTATAGAAAAGAAATAGTTGTCCATATATATGTGATAGCTTCATCACAGGAGGTTGGCCTTCCTACATCCTACTTAAATTCTCAAAACTTAGATACTGTCTAGCTCTCGAAGCGGCCAAACAAGTTTATCTATCAAATGTACTACCCTTGTTTGAGTACTGTTCCTACTTACTTGACAGCATGCGCAAACAAGACCTATTACAAATCAAACACCTGAATCACTGTGGTCTGCATATCATTCAGCAACAGCGTGTAAGAAATATGTCGATCTCTGATCCAGATCCAGAGTGAAAAAAACATATTCCAAACCAGCCTTGCCAAAAGTCAACTGACACTGAACTCACCATATCATCGCGGAGTGCTCTCTTGGTCAGAGCTTCCGGCTTCCATACAGAACATATCAGATATAGCAGAGTTAAAAAAACCTGTATGCCCGTTCTGCCAACTCTAGAACTGGTCAACAAGTACTTGGAGGATTCCTAATTCCATTCTTCATCTATTTCACCCTCAACTTACTGCCCCTTTGTGGCACTTACTTAAAACATTTGATCTCGATGTATGCTTGCAATCTTTTGAACTTATGATGGCCACCAACACGACTGTATCTGAAAAACTCAATTTATTTGAGACGATACTTCTGCTAATAAGAATTTTTTTTAAATGCGATGAAGCTCTCTCTGCCTGCAGTGTCGACGGGGGACCACGCCATCTTGTGTTTTTCTGGCGTATTCACTGCACAAAACTAACCACTTTACATATATAAGCGAACGGCTTATATATAGACAATAATCAATGGTTTTGTGGACAGGCGGCCGTAAACCACGAGCGGTTGGCGCGTAGTAATACACAAGCGCTAGCGAGTGTATTACGGGGTCAACCGCGAGTGGTTTACAGAGCTATTCCCAGTGTGTATATACCTCATCTGTAGGCGCCTGATTCATATACACTGCACGAAACCAACGCCTTTATACATGTGTGCACAATCACGGCAGCGCACTTATCGGCCAAATATAGACTTGTTTTCATTTATATACACCTCTAATCCGCACCTGCGTATGAGGCGTCTAAGAGACAGTTTCCTTATGTATACGTGCGCGACTTGGCTGTATTTCACACCTGGCGTATCCAAGATAAAACATGCTGTGCACGACATGTATGCGCCTGGCGCATACATGTCGTGATAGAAAATAAAAAAGCCTCACCCCCTCTACCTCCTGGCCCTACAGGTATAGGTAGCCTCAGTAGGAAACCCTCAGTGTGTTGTTTCAGCATTTGAGTGACAGACGTTGGACGGGGGCCGGGCGGCCGCATTCACACGTGTGCGGCCACATTCACACGTGAGCGGCCGCATTCACAGGGTGGGTGGGGGGGGGGGGGGGATAGGCAATGTTGGTATCTGAACAGACCTTGTGCTATATATACAGTACCCAAAGTATGACTACTGAAGAGTGGTGTTTTGAAAAGTAAAATCTATTTAAAAAACGATTTAGAAAAAAACAAAAAGCTGGGCTTGTTATATGTATTTAATGAAAACATAATAAATAGGATTTAAGAACAATTTTATAATAAAAAATTAATAGTATAACATTGGATTTTCGACTTAATGACTAATGGTAAATGAAATATGCTAACAATGGTGTCCCCAAGTGGCAGAGATCTGAAGTGGTGTATATACAACAGAATCGGGCGTATACATGAATCAGGTGTATACATGTATCAGACGCTTACAGATGTGGTGTATATACACGGGGAATAGGACGACCTTGTATACGCAAAAGCATACCCATATACGCCGGGTGCATTCATACATAAAGCGGTAAGTTTCGTGCAGTGATACAACTGATTCATATATACGCCTGATTCTGTTGTATTTACACCACTATCCATTAGTTCTGATCTATGCCACTTGGGGACACCACTGGTAGCATATTTCATTTGGCATCAGTCATTAAGTCCTTGGTATATGGAAACCCCAATTTTATATTATCAATTTTGATTAAAAAATTGTTATAAAACCCTATTTAATATCTTTCCATTAAATACATTAATAAACCCAGCATTCTTTGGTTTTTAAATTTTTTTTTGATCGATTTTACTTTAAAACACCATTTCTATGTGTGGTCTGTCTGGGTTTACTATATAATGACCCTGTTCAAAATTATAGTTAACTCCTGAAATCATCTTACCCCTGTGGGTGGCTGTGAGGGTGTCTGCAGGGGCAGCAGAGGCGAGGGTTTCGCACCACCTATACCAACACACACAGGCCTTGGTTGGAGTCGGAGTTGGAGTCTCGCGATCAAAGCTGCCGCGAAGCGAAGGGGGGAACAAGGCTTCCTTTTTTATTTTCTATCTGTACACATATACGCCCGGCGTATATATATTGCACAGAGAATATTTCCCTCTCGTATACACCAGGTGTGAAATACAGCCAAGACGCATCTGTATACAAAAGAAAACAGTCTTGTGTACGCTTCATACGCTGGTGTGAAATATTGACGTATACAAATGAAAACAAGTCAATATAAAGCCAATACATGCGCTGTTGCGATGGCATATATGGGAATAAACTGGTGGTTTTCGTGCAGTGACTAGCACGCATGGCCTCTGCAAACAGGCATTCTCGTCCCCTGCATACATATATAATGCCTTCAGGCATTCTCACTCCCCGCATACAGAATGCCTGTAGGCATCCCCCCCCCCCCCTATACAGATGCCTACAGACATTCTGACCCTGAAAGGGTTAACTGGAAATCATATGGAAAATTTCTACTTCCATTTGAATGTCAAACCCATATTTTAAGCCTCTGACTCATGGACTATATGAAGGAAGTGTAGAACATTCTTCAGCAGTGGCTTGGAACATACTTCCACAAATAGTACAAGAAACACCACCCATAGATGGCTTTAAATAACGCCGATTGGCTATGTATAAAGATAGAAATCAAACTGTATAGTTATTGTATGACTGCAAGTGTGAAGGATCTCCCATGCCGGTCTTATACCTCATATGTGTCTCTGTATGGTTGTTTGGGTGCTGATGGAAACCAGTGAACTGCCACTGACAGCATGTCCACTTTCTTGGTTATATTTGAAAAACGGTGTTCAAAGGCGGGAAAGAGAGGACGCTTATATAGGAAATTGATCACTTCTGCTCCAAACCTACTACGGAACACACCAAAAATTTCTGCTCCAAACCTACCTGAAAAAAAGTATATGTTTAATGTGTATGAACTGTACCATAGTTGATAGTATTAATGTAAGGGGGCGCCACTGGAAGCTCACCAAAGCCGCTGCTGGCGCTTCAATCACCACACATCAGTCACTTTATTGACCGCGGGCCCCCAGGGTAGACCCACTGCCTATGAGCAAAAAGTTTTCGTGAATTTCTCTTAAATTTCTCCTGATTCTTGGCAAGATAGGCAGTCATGTCTGATAAAGAGGAGGAGGGGACTGAGGCTCCAACCAAGAATTGCAGTGGGTGTGGTCAAAGACACTCCGCTCCGTTTGGGAGATATTGTAAAAATATTCTACCTGCAGGCCCACGAGGGGCAGAGGTTGGAGAGGAAAGATGTGTTATTGCAAAAAATATGCATTCAAGAAGAAAAAGCTCAGCAATAACAGAGCTGGATATGCTAAGTCAACTAGAACAACGCCTGAGGGATTTAACGATATGCAATGAGACATTAGAGGCTTCACTTCAACTGGACAGAGGAACCAGTCGAACGGGACCTGCGGACTACAGATCCGGGCTAGGGGACCGAGGCAACTCCCCAGACGACGTGGCGCCAGGTCAGCGCACCCTGTTGACCGGACTAGCAGTGGCAGGATTGGGACCGAGTTCTCTGGGCTCCAAGGCATTGGAGGGCCTAGTTTCTGTTTCAAAACCTCCCGGGGGTGTATCCAAGGAAACAGATTGGTTAGGTAACCTGTATTTACTTTCTGAAAACACAAAAAGAAAGCGTTCTCGTCATTGGTTACACCATGATTTCCATATCCAGGTGGATAAGCAGTTTGATGAAATGAGCTTTGCAGAATTGTTATTTGGTATTGTGTGTGCACTTCAGTGCCTGCTAAAAGCGATTCTTCCATCGATTTCTCCAATGGATTCTGTAAAACACCTGCGTTTTGTGGCCCTAAAAGGGGTTTCTTCAGCTTTTGTTGCCAAAAGTTTGGCTCACTACGAGCACAATATTACAAGCATGATCCTTGATGGACGACTTGAGGTTTTCCAGCCTGCGGAACACGAAAGCATGTATACTTATTTGTCTGCGAAAAACACTTCGGCGGTAAGGAATGCCTCAGTGACCAAGAATAAGGGACAAAAACGCAATGTTAAAGTTCCAGAGGATGTGTGTGCTAGGTTCAATTTTACATTCTATGACGTTGCAAACTGTAATCGTGCTTGACGTGTGCTGTTTGCAGAGGAGCACACAAGGCACCCACTTGCAAAAAGGATGGTAGTAAGGCGGGCGACCGACGCCCATGTCAAATCCGCCTGAGATGAGCGCAGGAATGTGCCACACCCCCTTATACAGGACCAGTGAATGACGTATGAACTGTCCACCCGGCTACCAGCTAAAGTGAATGCGGAGAACCAGCGAACCAATGATCTAGTTACTGACCAAGAACCAGGGCCCTGTTTTTTAGTCACGATATCGTGGATCCACGATGGCCTAAGATCGTAGCTTGAGGCCAAGACACTTTTTGGTGATACAAAATGGCCGCCATGCTATAGACGATGTCGTAGCCTGCCGCCTACGATCGGAGCTCAAAGTGTCGGCCGTCACGACAAGTATAGAACTGTCTTAAGTTCTATAACACATCACTGTGCGTATATAGATGATTTATCCACTTCTCGACGGAATTAAGCAATGAAATGTTTACACGAGTAAGGGGTACATATAAACTATAATCGTTTCAAATATGAAGAAGATCGGACGTAGCGTTCTGAAGTTATGGGCGTTTTAATTTGAAACATCGGGCTATCGATCGGATATCGCACACGCATTCTCCTAGCATATCTTTCGTGGTACAGAGCGCGTAATCTCTGATGAGAGAGTGAAGTAAGCGCAGTCGATGTCAAGGTTGCCGCATAATTTAGATCACGTGATGGTAGGGGTACACTGGCCACCAGAGCAGTATTTGCTATGACATAATTCAAACATCGATAACTTCGGAACGATGTGAGCGATTGCTTAATTCCTACGGGAAGTGAAGTTGCGCATTCGGTACGACATGTCCAAATTTGTCTTAGGCCTATGATACATGTGGCGTCATTTTTCGCTTGGGTGAGCACCTATTGTCGTGACTATAATACACATTTGAGCTCCCTACGTGTCGTAGACGGACGCCATTTGTCGCAGGTTCTAAGATCGTGGCTATACAGCACACTCCCGCCTGGCTGATGTTGCCTATAACGATTGTCGTGACTTAAAAACAGGGCCAAGCTTCAGTTCCGAAGCTTGTTACTTTTAACTCTTCTGTTGTTATGAACAGTGACCGCTGGGTACCGCCCATGGTATCAACTTCCAGTTGGACTTTCCACTCTGTTGTCGACCTGAATTTTGATGATTTAACAGCTACCAAGGATTTATCTGATATTTGTACTGTTTATGGTGACTGTTTGCCTTTATGGTCATCTGGTAAAAACCATTTCATTGATTGTATTTGCTCACAGCTAAAGCCACAGGGTTGGTTCGATATGTTGTCCGGTGGCCCAGATCAGGTATACGGGCCCGGTAGTATGGATGTGGACAGTCATTTCCTTTTAGACGGTGTTTACTTCAGATTTTAAATTATTGATCGGGTTCAGCAAATTCAGCCATTTCACTTCCGTATACTCACCAAAAAATTGTATACGCTGCTGTCGCTGACGCACAATAGATATGCATCATATACATGTATTTCCGCGACGGGGTTTTCAAGCAGAGTACAAAGCTACATGGGGCACTACGCATTATCCTACCCCTAATATAAAATCCCATAGGCTTAATATTGAGTCTGTATGCCATGATGACTGGCATACCGAGTTTTATATGCCACTAGTGGCATACAGAATTGTTATCATGTAATATTCCAAAATCGAGGAGACTGGGTAGAATAAAATCAAAACCTGATGTGAGGTCCGGAGCCAAAACTCCAAGATTGGCATGCGCTGTTTTACGATAATATGTCCAGAATTAGTGCACCCCCAGAAGTGGTAGGTATTTATACTGAATTTGTGCATAGGTATATGATAATAGACATTGCATACTCATATATTCATTTTAACAGCCATAATTTTTTCATCATACTTGTGTATTTGTGAAATTGGTTATCATATTCGATTTAACTGATTTTTTTGTAATGACAGGTGTATAGTATAGAATATCATCATGGAGATTATATAAATTCAAATCAATAACGTCAAAATAACGTTTCATATATACTCTGGTCTAAGGTTTAACCCTGGTTTCTTAATTTTTATCATTTCCAACTTACCTGGTGAACCACCGTAAGCAACGACGTCGCACAGAGAAAGGACGCCAGAGCCGAACACCTCTGTAGCAACGAACCGTCCTCGCTGTGTTACAGCGCAACTGAAATGCATTTCCATACGTATATTCTCAAATCCCAACTATGTTTGGCTCTGCAAGATGCTGTACCATGAAAGAGGTTCTAGCACTAGGAATGGAATAGAGGTAAATGAAGACAATGCTGAAGATAACACACAATAACATATCTTCTTGAGTGGTAATGGTGCCTACGTGAAGATATCATCGTAGCTTGAGGCTAAAGCCTACCTATAACTTTGCACTAGCCCTCCCACTGGGACGTCAGCCACCAGGTGACAGCTTGTCTCTTCCTGCAGTCCGCCAGGAGGAGATAGGTTGGTAACACCAACCATGAAGGGAGCTAAAAGAAACGATATCAAACTGATCAGGTCATTCAATGATTTCAATTAGAATGTTTTTAATAATTGCATTGGCCTGGTTCTAAACATAAAACATAACCTCCTACAGAAACCTTTTAGTTAGGTAGCTAAGCCATAGCAATTATGCCATAAACCAGTATGAACTAAGCCCGTCTCGTAATTCAACACTAAGACCAACTGGAAGGATCTATGGTGGTTGTGGTTGCATCTCGAAATAATCAGGTCACTGTAATATGCTAAATGTCTATAGCTTATATTTGATCCGTTTAAACCTTTTCCATCATTCATATAATTCTTTGTAAGAAAACATCAACATCCCTGTGCACAGTCAAACCAGAGTTCAATGTATTTTTCTTTTACCTCGATTGCCAAAGGCCATCACCTCACAGAGGGTAAGTCGTGTGTCCCTTTCGTTGAGGTACACCACCAAGTATCGTCCATATACAGTCGACGCACACGTTAATGTTCTGGTCTCTCCGGCGTTAAATTGAGACTCATGCTCAGCACAAACCGTAAACAGGTACGCGTCCAGGGCCTGCCCTTCAACTGGTTTCTTCTCACCAACCAATATTTTGAATTTGTTAAGTTTACCCTCTGCCGAACGAGAGAGAGCATACAGTTATTTTAGGCAATAAAAAGTCTAGACTTATTCATTTGTTTGCTTTTTATACTGAACTGTGGTGTTAAAATAATTTTAACTAGCATGAAGAAAAAGGTGAAAATTATGTAGAACAAGAAGCAATATCAGATCCACCTAGACATATGTCAGAGATCCAGCAGACGGCAATTGGAAATTTGTTTGCAATTTTTTTACTAGAGATACATACCGCAGCAGTCGAGTCTGTTTGTGATCATAACTGTAGACACATTCTGCACTGAACCCAGGTCTACGGCCCACCATGGGTAATGCTCCTCCTGCGTCTGCGAGCAGCTTTAAACGATAAGATAACGCAAATCAGCGATACAGAATCAATGCCGGTACAAACCAATCATGCGATATAATTAGGTCAGACTGGGCGAAAGAAATACATTCCAAATCTTACAATTTCAAAAATACAACCCCTACCTTTTGCAGCTAGGTTCAGTTCGTTATTCCATTGCCTTTGCCTTTAGGCAAGTAGACCTTACCTTCCTTCCCAGAAGTTACCATCATGATGACCATCGACAGCAAACGAGGCCTTCCCACCCAAGCCCTGTGAGATCTGGAAAGCTGGACGTCGAGCTGCCAGGTTCCCTGCTCAAATTGACCCCAAAAACGAGATGATGTACTGTCTATAGATTTTGATGATGATAAGGATATGTAAGGTTATGTATGTGATAAAGAATCCACACAATCACCTGTCTTTGCCCTCATCTGTCGCATTCTCTTTCCCAAATCATACACGCCACTACCCACACCAAAAGTAGTATTTATTTGGGCCTTGAATATGAAATAAGATGGAAGTATTGACTCCAAATGCCGACCTTACTTTCTATGTATATAAGGGAAGACGAAAATGGTACGGCCTATTGCATGATTTATTTATTTCCGTCAATTTGTCTACCTCTAATATTGAAGAGACGGTTGCAATCAAGCCAATAGTACAATCCATTGAGGTAGGGACGAGGCGTATGGCTCGGTCCATGTATGACTGCACAGCTGCCCAAGTAAATTATTTAAACCACATGATTCTCGCGCTGAAGGCGCATTTCCACTTTGTACCCATCATTTAAGACTGCAAAATGGAAGATCGTTCTCTAGTAACCATGAACTTTGTGTTCAATACACATCTTTATGAGAAAAAAAAGTGGTGTTTTTTCTTTCTCATCAAAAATTTGTTAACCATTGTGTTGAGACCACTTGTTAAAAGGTGTGTAATTCTATCTAGAGATAGTAAACATCAATAGTACAATCCAATCCATTTGTATGCGGGCATGATAGGATGTTAGTATTGATCCCAGACCCGTGTACGCAGTGCTGTCAATTAATGTCTGATACATTCAATTCTGTAGTCATTAGATTTAGGATTATATAAGTTAAAACACCAACGCCTACTTACACGCAAACATGGTGCCCATTTGGAAGATGAGGCTGTGTAGCACAACTTCACCTGTCAAAGTAGCCTTCCACCAGCTAGAACTCTCAACAAGCGTCTCTGTGCAAGTCACAATGTCCGCATCGACGGCCAGCTCGGAGGATCCTCGGCTCTCCAGAGTACTCTGATCAGTTGATACAGACTTTACCAGGTTAGCTGAAAATACAATCATAAAGATTCCATCCACAGTTAGCACATCAATGCGGCCCACATAAGCCTTTAGAATTTGCTTATATTGCCTCATATTGTTTTCTAGTTTGTATTTATATATACATGCATAGCTTTTGGTGAGCTTTTTTTCTTCTTCTTTTTTTCAGTTTTTATTTATTCTGGAGGAATCCACTAGGATTTAATAGTAATCCTATTTTCAGTCGGCTCCAGGGCCAAAGTGTAATAGATTCATGATATCAGAAAAAGTTATATCAGCAAAAGTAGGTGGTATATATTGTCTAAACTTTATTGCTTTTAGCCATTGATCTGTTCGGATTGCTAGTTAACCGTATACAAAACAGGAAAAAGGGGTATGATATATATAATGTTAATGTTTTTATTTTGTTACAACTAGTTTCTATATGTTGGTAAGTGGTTGAGTTTGGGAAAACAGAATATTGTGCCCATTAGTATAAAAGATGTAGGGCTTTAAGATTTTCTTTCGTGCTTTGTTTGAATTCTTCATATCTGGTTATTGATCTTGTTCTTGAGTTTAAATTGTTCCATTCCCTAGAGTTATTGTACCAGACACTTCGTCTGAAGAGTTCAAGGTTCAATGGATGATCTTTAAGTATCGGGGCATCTCCTATCCTAGTTCTTTTTCCCCTGGTATCTAGATAGTATTCCCATTTACTCCTTCTAAATGCATGATTTAAAGTATGTGCCTGTCTTCTCTCATTCAGTAGGTTCATGTTGCACTCTTTATGAATTTTGTGTGTACTGGTTCTCATAGGTACCTTAAGGCAGATCTTTAGTGCTCTATTCTGAATAGTTTGTAGTTTATTTAACAATTGATTTGAGCATTTTGTATTAATATATCTCCATACTCGAGTATTGGCAGAACTTTTGCTTTATATATTAAGATGGATTGTTTTATGGTCATATATTTCCTTATTTGGGATAACATATATGTCTTGGTATTAGCTCTCTTTATCTGGTTGTTTAAGTGTAGTTCAAAGTTGAGATTTCTATCAAGGTAACTGGACTTATGTACATATTCTGTATTGCAGTTGTTAAACTTGATCGGGGGTATATTTATATTTTTAAGTTTATGATTCGTTCCAAAAAGCATTGTCTTTGTTTTGTCTATGTTTATTGTTAATTCATTCTGGTTACACCAATTTTGTAGACTATTTATATCAGCTTGGAGTTGTCTGTTTGCTAGTATAGGATCTTTGTTACTTGTGTATATTACCGCATCATCTGCGTATAATTTGATTTTACATCTAGGGATTGCAGTTGTTATGTCATTTATATAAATTAAAAAGAGAAGTGGGCCTAGTGTGGAGCCTTGAGTAACACCGTGAGTTATATTTGTCGTATTAGATTTGCATTTGTTTGCTAGGGTACATTGTTTCCTATTTGTTATGTAATTGCCTAGCCATGTTGTTGTTGTTGTTGGATGCAGTCCATAAAGTGATAATTAGTTTTTTTAGTATTTGGTGGTCTATTGTGTCGAAAGCCTTGGCATAATCGATAAAGGTAGCTATTGTTATTTCCTGCCTGTCCATGTTTTGGAAGATATCATCTGTGAATTCAGAGATGGTGCCTATTGCAGAATTCTCTGGGAGGAAACCTCCTTGATGTTCTGTGAGAAGGTTGTTGTCCATAAGATGTGTGATGATGTGTTTAGATATGATCTTTTTCCATTTATTTACCTGGTAGGGGCAGTTCAGTGATAGGCCTTAGGTCAGTTACGTGTGTGCTGTTTTGTCTTTTAGGAATCGCAGTGATTTTTAAACCTAGGGTTGTAGGACTTTGTGGGTTCGAGTCTCACTGCAGCCACTTTTCTCCTTCATCCCCAACAGTGGTAGATTTACTGTTATATCAAAGGCCAATACTTCTTATACCATGTCTATGTGGTGTGGGAAATGTAAGAACTCTTACCTCAGTAAATGTATAGGGTTGAGATTTCTACCTAGATTCATCGCATGGATTCAATTAAATCCAAAGTAAGTCTAATTGAACAAATTGTACGTTAAACTACCCTAACAAACAAACAAATTGATCGAAAGAAGATATAATTCTCAATAGGGCAACTCACCATAGGTGTTCAGACAGCCGATGACATCTAATCTTATGCATGGCCTCCCGTTGAATTCTCTAATTTCAATGACAACTAGCCGTGCCGTGATCTCTGTGAGCAGGTCATGAAGTTGAGGTGCACTTATGTCCGGGTCATTTACAAATAACTGCACAATAAAATAAAAAGTACATACAAATCATATGGGACGCTCTAGCAGCAGCCTTCTTATGGGGACTATTTCATTACCTACTAAAGTGTTTCAATCGGGTTCATTATGTATAGTGTCACCATCGTCCATGTTACATGCTGAAATTGGATTCTTTACTTCGACTTCAATCAATTGGGAATATTAGGTCTCCCCGCACATTCCAAAACGAACTTGGGGTCCTTGCTTATGTTTACCAAGCTTCAGAATATCGATACCTGGGCCCTGTTTTTCACGACATCGTTGGCAAACGATACCCTAAGATCGTCCAGCGAATTCCCGACATTTTGGAAGACAAAAGATGGCCAGTGTCCTATAGACGGTGTCGAGGCGCTCCACGGCAGATCGCCGCTAAAAGTGTCAGCTGTACAGTGTCAAGTGACAGTACAAGTCTAACTCAGTGTGCATATATATATATATATATATATATATATTTTCACCCACTTCCCATAGGAACTTATATCTAACACATCCCTCAATGCGACTGTGTATGGCAGCGGTACTCTCGCACTGGTCCCATAGTGTCACACGGGTAGACTCACAGACCCTCCCGCCAACAGCAAAATATAAACTTACTGAAGGTTTTCCACATCTATCAGCGCCTAATTTACGTTGTGGTTCTGCCTATGTTATGCTTATGGGTGCCGTGTATGACGTTCATATTTCTTCATTTCCCATAAGAATTAAGCAATGAAACTTTAAGTAAAGGATACATATAACCTATAATCGTACCAAATATGAAGAATATCGGCTGCTCCTAAAAATCCGCCGATATTTGCGTTTGAATTTGAAACATCGGGCTTAATTGCGGACTTGTACAGCAATGTGCACAATGGGGAACAAGCCCAGTCAATGTCACGCTCGCTACATAAATGAGCAGAGGCGTGCTCCGGGGGATGGGAGAGTACACTGGCCACCAGAGCAGACGTATGCTACGACGAGATTCAAATGCAAATATCCGCGGATTGGAGCGGCAAATTTCTTTTTTTTTTAATACCGAGCATCACTCTTTTTTATTGATCAATACTTATACAAACTAAAACATGTGTACTATCCATCGCCGAACAATGGTGTATCCAACAAGGCTACAAGTGACATTCCAACACCGAACAATCTTAAGAAGCTATGTACAATAGAAATACTTAACCAGCAACCTTTGTGAGCTATTATATGAGAATTCATGTTCACCTTCTATCCTTTTTCGAAAGGGTTTAATTAGGAGCGGCCAATCTTCTTCATAGTTGGTGTGATTAAAGTTTATATGTATCCCTTACTCATGTTAAGGTTTCATGACTTAATTTCCGCGTTCGGTACGACATGACCATAGATGTCTTAGGGCTACAAGACCTTGGGCGACAATTTACCCACATGACCCTACGATTGTCGTGACTATAGTACACCTCACACCGCCCTAGGTGTCATAGGGCTGCGATAATTGACCGACCCCCTAAAATGTTTTGTCTATAGTACACTGACAGTAAAAACATGTCGTTCATAATGATTGTCGTGACTAAAAAACAGGGCCCAGGTACCCTGCGTCCAACGCTATAAATCACTTACCTTTTGTTTTCCGGGGTAATCAAGGTAAGGCAGCAAGTGACTGGTGGTGAGGCCGTACTTAAGGGTAAAACTCGTAACCATGTCCTTCGTTTTGGGGGACCCCTGTGTAGTTAAACCCTGTAGACGTCTTGGAAAAAGCAGGTCCAACTAGAAGGAAAATATTGCGTCTAACAATGTAAATGTGAAAATAGGTTAAGGCAAATGCTAATATGAAATACATAGGCGTACTTATGTATATACATTTAAGTATTACTTTTCATGTCGTAGTGATATGCTACTGGAGGAACGCATATCTTTTTAGCCGCAACAGAAAATGGTATGGGCACAATGGTATATTGCATGTCGCTTAGATCTTAATGTGTTGTCACCAGTTAAGTCCTATTTCTCTATACTATTACTTGGGTTTTACCAGCGAAGAAACTGATGGCAGTAGTTGGTCGTTGAATTCGTACTTTAAGCCACATACCGTATTCCTTGGATGAAAGTACAGCATGTACTGGCACTGCACATAGCTAATATTCCCGGATAGAGCAAGATATATATCATCACACAACCATAATCATTGTGGGTCAGGGTAAGATACAATATCAATTTTCAGTACACCTAATAGAATAGAGTTATTTGTTGGTACCAAATCGATGGCCAAATGAAATAGGTGGTCAGTACATTATGCTGCGGTAAATGTTCCTATTCGGCTCTGAATGCGGTTGGCGAACATGTAACTAGAAGTAGTTCCATGTTCTATGTTTCTGATCTAAAAGAAAGTATAATTACTTTTGCTATGTTAATTATATAATAACTTATGACTTGTGGACAGACGGCCGTAAACCTCGAGTGGTTTACAGAGCCGACCGTCTAGAAAATATAGATTGTTGAATTGCTTACGCATGGTCATTAGTAATAGCCTATAACCTATAGTAATGATATTCCTAGAAATAGGTTTGGAAAAGCCGTAAACTATGAGTGCGGTTTACGGTTACTTATGGGTAGTTATGTGTTTTCACGGGGCCTAGCGTCGAGCTACTTATGGGTAGTTGTTCACTCTGGCCTCATACATTTTCAATGAGGACCTTGTAACCCCTGGACCCTTAAGAAATGATATGCAAGGCTCCGTTTTTAGGAGAAAAATCACCACCGATTTAGATCTAACCTTGATCCACAGTGGCTTTTGCAGTGAAGGCTTCAGACACAGGGTCTCTAGATTGTGTAAAATGTAATTCCGCGCATGTGTCATGTGACCGCTCTCAGTCGAGATGATTGGCTGAATCTCATTAGCACGTGACCGCTCTATTAGATGCCGCCCACAACTGGTATCTAGACAAGCAGAGAAGGATTCGTAGATATAAGCAACGATTCTCTATACTCGTTGATATAAGTAGCTTTATAATATCAATGATAAAAGTGTTTCCAATTTGGGTCTCTCGAAATAGCTATAGATCAAGAGTAGGAACACACATTTACTTCAAAGTTAGTCTGGGCGATGCTCAACAAAAGATGGACTTGTTTCATTACCATGAACCCGCCCACTTAAAAATACCACTTACATTAACTATTGAATAGTTTTGATTACTGTATAAACAGATTCTCACCCTTCACGTAGGCAACTATCTCACATACATAAAGACATTGTTCGTAAGGCGTCTTCCCAGACTCATATTCTATGTAGACCAGATTATCCAAGGTGACAAACCGACCCCGGACCGGCTGTACGCATTCCACTAGTCCGTCAGGAGATGCTCCTAAAGACACATTGCGTGCGCACGTGAGTGCTCCAGAAGTAAGGAAATCGTCTGCTCTCAATCCCACGTTCACATTAGCCAAACGCACGACACAAGTGAAAACTGCAAACAAACAATGATCTTCTAGACACCACCAAGAGAGATGTCAAAAACTAGTCTAATAGTTTTTAATTTTGAGAAATTAAGAGAGTATGCCTCAAGATTCCCTTATAAGCTTGTTTCTAAATTAAGAGAAATAGAAAAAACATTGTACTTCACAATGAAGCAGATAAGTCCATATTAGGATTACGTGTTAGCTCTTTCGGACGATATGAATGTGGTGACATTCGTGTTGTGGTGGTGAAGAATCTTGCCACTATCTTTATGTGTATAGTTTTAACCAATATACTACATTAATGTCCCCTTAATGCATATTCTTTGTCAATTTCTTTTGCACGGGTAAAAGGTCTGTTCACCTTTGGCTCGGTAGATTCTGATGGCAATGACATCATACCAGCCCTGCAGGTCCATCTGCCACCATGCCTTTGTCTGAAGCTGTGTGCTGCACGTCGCTGAGTAAATGTACAAACCCCAGGAACATTAGTATTTGGAGATTTGATCCAATGGATGTGTGGAGCATATATGCAATAGGTTCGCCCTTGGCTCCTTTTAGAATGACATGAATAATAATATGTGAACTTGATTTGATGTGCTTACTTAATATACTTACAATAACAATTAAATGAAACATTGTCATACTAGATGGTATGTACAACATGTAAAATGTTCTGTAATGGATAATGACCTATATTTACCTAGGTCTCCATCATTGACAAGATGAGCTTCTTCTATCCCTCCTAATGTCTGGAAAGCTGGGCGACCCAAGCCTATCTGTTCATAGCTTCCCCATGGGGCTGATGATATATGAAAATAATGTGATCCATTTTATTTCGACCTGAACTAATGGTCGACATATATGTTAATTAGAACTACGCAGCGAACTGGAATTAAAAAATTTATAAGTCATTTGGCAAATTCCTTTTGAGGAATAATTATGCCTGAGGTGGCATGATTAATCGAAGGCCTAGTATCTGGTAGATTTCTCATTAGTGTGCGTTGGCAGGCAGGTTCGAATCTTCTGAGCAGCTGCTTAGTTCTGCTACGCGACACCAGTTATATACGTGATGCAAAGGAATGCCGTGAGGTGGTTTGTAAGTTCAATTCTTCATCGTCTAATTAAACCTGAATTCCTATCTGCATCAATTAGAACTATGAGGCAAACTGGAATTACAAAATTTTATTCATAAGAACATTTGGTAAATTCCTTCTGAGGAATAATTATGCCTGAGGTGGCATGATTAATGAAATGTGTGGCTTCCCGAGAGGGGACTGATGTCCCTCTCGATGGCAAAGATATGGAAACATGTCAGAATAAGTTGATCATGTCATTGGACCTCCCCTGAGGGGATCCCCATCGCAAATGTAGCCTGCACGATGCCCTGCCAGACCCATGAAGAGACACCCTGTGACCCTTGTGTCAGGGCCGACCACATTGCTAAAACAATGGGTCGCAACATGACAGTGAGGCAGTTGGAGAGGTGGAATTCTGGGGAGCCCGCTGGTGCTGGATCATTGCTAGTGTAGTCTTCAAAATAGTGGACTGGACATAGATCCAGTTCGGGGGACATAGCAATGGGACATAGCAATGGAGAGATGATCAGGTATATGTCACCGAGGGGCGCCGTACTTTCTGTATACACCATTATATGGGTGCCAGGAGGGGTATAGGCGATGGCAGTATGGTGATGACTTGATGGTGTTTCTCACTGCAGCAAATGTAGTCCACATACGTGACAACTTGTGCGTAGCCCCCCATGGAGGCGCGGCCAACCGTGGACGTGCTCACATACAAGGCAAACCAGTAGAGATCATCCTTCATGGCATGTGGTATTTATATAGAACTGCATCGAGAATCGTATAAATAGACAAAACTCCACAAGTTTGGATTGGCCACAATCGTCATCGATGCGAAGCCGCGTGACGATAATGGCACAACCAAACGAGTGGAGTTTTGTGTATTTTACGATTCAAGTGTGGTTCTGGATTTATCTCACCCCTTGTTAAGGCATTAAATATCGTCATAATTTTAGAATAATTAGAATATACTTAGCAAATCCATAAGACATCATCTCAAATTCACTATGCCACGGCCGTGGCGTAGTATTGTCACTTTACTAGGGTGATCATTGAGTACTTTTTTCTAATGTTATTCCTATAGCTAAACTTGTACCAGGGGTGAGATAAAAGTACTTCCCCAAGCTCCGGTACGCAAGCAAGGAAGGCCAGGGTGCATGCACTAAACTGGTGGCACTGTGAAACACACCTTATTAGAGTGTGCTTGCACGTGCTAAATACATCATCTAGAGGTTAGAGTCCGGGTTAGAGTCAGAGTTAGGCCCCGCACCCACTAGTTACGACATGCTACGACAAGCGTTCCGACACCACCCGACATAGAATTTCTCTGTCGTAGTGCAATCGTAGCACTCTTGTCGGAGCGTGTCGTAGCGTGTCGGAGCATGTCGGAACATGTCGTAACAGTTTTTTGGCAGGAAAAAAGGAAACCACGGCGCCGACACGGGCTACGACACGGGCTACGACAGAATACAGTTTTTCTCAATTTTTTCAAAAATGATGACAGTGATCTATAATTTTTAAACCCTAAACAAGTAGTATTATACATATACTATATTCTGGTAAAGTTTGAAGAAGGTGGCATGGGTTTTATTAGGTGAAATTGAACATTTAGAATTCTTTTATATTTTATTATCAAATATTTTCAAACTCTTTGGATATAGAAAGAGCACATCTTGGTAGGTATATAACTGATATTTTGTCGAAATCTGTCAATTATAAACAGATATATAGATGAAAATATAAATGCCCATTGACTTACCATTGCTTCCATAGGCGCCAGTGTTAAATATCGTGACTGTGTCGGAACGCTGTCGTAACCCTTATCGGAAGCCTGCCTCCACTACTGATGAACGCTACGATAGCTTTCCGACACGTTCCGACACGTTCCGACATGCCTGGACACGCTCCAACACGGGCCCCGTGTCGTAGGCCTTGCGACACGCTTCCGACATTTCCAACATGTTGGAAATGTCGGAAGCGTGTCGTAAGGCCTACGACACGGTGCCCGTGTCGGAGCGTGTCGCAAGGCATGTCGGAACGTGTCGGAACGCTTGTCGGAAGCCGGCCTCCACTCCTGCGATAATTCACACGCTTCCGACACAATGTTCGATTTTGTGTCGGAAGGGCTATCGGAGCGTGTCGGAAATCGTAGTAAGTGGGTGCGGGGCCTTAGAGTGGTCACATTGAACTTTCAGTGTGCTTCCAAAAAACTATCCCTTTACTCTCTGCCTGCTGTTCACTGTGATAGTGAGAGCAGAGGAGGGAGCCAGTGTCTCAGGGTCTTAGAGGTGTGCCCAGGTGACCATGACCAATCACTCAAGACCTAAATACCTCATTGACCCACTGTTGCTTGATATGTTTTGATCCTAGACTCAGGCAGTTAGCTAAATCTGACTCAAACCTTTTAATTGTTATTCATTTATAATAGCACGCTCATTCATCTGTGATGAACATACTTTTGGCTCCCAGTTATATCTGCCTACCATAAAAGGATAGGCCTACATCGCTTTCTTCATACTTAATTTGTGCCATTTTGGTGTAGTTTAGGCAGTCACGTTAGGACACCCTCTAAAATATCAATAACATAAGTTCCCTTTAATTCTAGTAACAGTTCTTTTGTGATATTAGAGGGTAGATATATACCTACAAAATGGCGAAAGAATGAAGTCTTTATCTTCACTAGAAAAAAGTTATCAGCCCTGACATATTTGTTCGTCACTTTACGACACCATCACGTTATGACCCACAGTGGGTCACTTAATTGGGGTCAGGAAAAAGGTGGAAAAAGTGATCCTGTGTTGTGTAGATATTTACCTACGACATGGCGAAAGAATAAAATCTTTGCCTTTGCCTAGGAAAAAGATTATCAGCCTCTATATATTTTTGCATCACCTTACAACCCCTGTCGCACTACAACCCCTATCACGTTACGACCTCCAGGGATGTCAGTTTGTGTGAGCAAATGATAATAGAAATGCATTTTCTAGTTATATTCTATTCAATCATATTGTCATACTGTTTAACAGAAGGGGGGTCATAACGTAACATTTTTTGTTTCATATTAGCCCTGTGCTAAAGCTAATTATGGTAGTTATAGTGTTCCCAATTTCACATATGAGTCCTCTAATATATAGAGATATATATGTGACAGGAATTGATTTCTTTTGGCCTTTGTTGCTATTTTGTGATTTTTGACAACATATATTTATGTAGATTTTGTATTTCTAAAACATGTCTCTGATGTTCTAGATACGTAAATTTTGGTTGGTTATTTTTGGAGAAATTCTTACATTGTATAAACGTAAAAGGTCCACATATATTTATGTAGATGAATTACGTATTCCTACAATTTGTCTCTGACATTTTAGATACGTAGACTTTGGTTGGTTATTTTTGGAGAAATTTTGACGTTGTATAAAGGTTAACATATATTTACGTTTTTTTGGGGTTTTTTTTAATACTTTTATTTATACTGTAGGGCACTCAGCCTATTTATCGGCTGGTTTCCATGTGCTCACAGTTTCATTTACATCAGATCATCTTGTATTTACTCCTTGCAGTTTTGTAAAATTGATAAATTATGTATTTCTAAAACGTCTCTCTGACATTCTAGATACACAGATTTTGATTGGTTATTTGGGGGGAAATTCTGACGTTGTATAGATGTAAAAGGTGTACTTATATCCACATAGATAAATTGTGTATTTCCAAAACATGTAACGTTCTAGATGTATAGATTCTGGTTGGTTACTTTTGGAGAAATTTTTGACATTGTATAGAGAGTTTCAAAAAATCATTTGGATAGAAATAATCCCATTAACTATATCTGGTTAATTGTGAAATTATCACTCAAGTTTACCAATAGCATTTATTTACGTAAATCTATGTTGGTTTACGTAAATTTATGTTTATGTGCATAAATTAATAAAAACTAGATGGCATGGCAGTAGTTTCTGTCAATTATTTGTGCATTTTGGAATGGGCATTTCCTGTAACGTTGGTTTATTTACCAAACTTACCATACCAACAGTTTTGATTATCGTTTATCTCATTCAGGCTATGATTGGCTGATATTCTTATTGCCGCAGTTACCCTAATTTAGGTAATTTTGGCAGTCAGGTGGGACCACACATTTCTTCAGGTGCGTGGCTTTGACATTAATGGTGTTGGCATGGTTTGAGTGATATGTCTATATTATTTATTACATTACTCATTATGCCTACCCCATTTAGCATCACCTTTTTGTTCTTTATTTATTTTTTTCATTTTTTAACATTTTTTTAATATATATAAAAGGAAATAAACTTAGAAGAGACATACAAATTATGTATATATTCATATAATTACATACATTTCCGTTTCTAAAATATATAGGATAACCTACCAAAGACGTAAAATTACAATAAGTTTTTGTAGATTCACGAAGTTTAGAAACATATATTTATGTTTCTGAACTATGTGAATCTATGTAAATATATCGACAGAGAAATACGTAAATTTACGTAAAAATGCCAAACGTTCTACAGACGTAAGTAAACCTTAACATTTCTTTGTTCTATCTACGTAAAGATTTACATACGTTCTACCAAATAAATATGTAAATTTACGTTGCTAAAACACATTTGTGTTTACTGGGATGGCGTCCATTTGTCACTCCACAGTCGTCACTGCAGGTTCCTAGACCTCTGTCTTCTAGCTTTTCTCCGTTTCCTCTTCTTTTTGCAATTCTGTTGGGTGTTTTGTGTGGAAAAATAGAAAGAATTCAAATTTTGCTGACAGCATCTGAGCGGCTGCATAGTTTTGCTACGTGACACCAGTCGTGTACACGATGCAGAGGAATGCTACAGGTGGCGAGGGAGTTAAGTTAAGGGCCGATTCCACCAAACAACCGCTTTTTCTGAGCAAAAAGACGTTCCAGCCGACTTTCCACAGACATCGGCTGAAACGTCTGGGCAAATAGCTTCAATGCGTCGCTGCTCCACCGAAACCCCCAACAGACACTCATGTGGTCGCCATACAAGCGGCTGGTGGGTCCGAAGTTCCAGCAGATCCTAGCCGACGCCGCAGCCGTGGTGCCGACTGGTGGACATAAGCCACATTTTTACGTAGTAATCTAGTTCCCCAATAGGCGGCGCCGCGTGCGGCGATACACTATGACGCTCTGAACCCGCGAAAGTCGCGTATCGAGCGAAGCGGTGTGTCGGCATGTCAGGATTTGTACGGGAACAGTTAGAAAACGTCAAATAACCCCGGAATTACACGTTCAATCGAACAATGAAGGTAAATAAAGATAAGGATTGATTTTATGAATGTGTATGGCACACTCTGGTGCTAGAATTCCGCCGAAAGTGTCTGAATTTTCAATGTCCGTTCGCAGCTTCGGCTATCGCCGTGTCGGCCGCTCAATGTTGGTGGCGTTCCCTCGCTGTGGGTCCCGGCATAGCTCGTGGGCAGGTGTCGTAGTCTTCGAATGCATCGGCCAGATGCCCAATTCCAGCAGACAAAAACCTAATAAATCAGTAATTTCAGCCGATGCTATAGTTACATCTTGTGGAGGGTTGTTGGGGGTATCGGCTGAAAATTCTGGTTGGTGGAAGCGCATTTCAGCTGGAAAATGGCCAGTCGCCGAGCAGATGCTCAGGCGACGCTCTAACGACCCCCAATATCCTCCAACAGACATCATAACTAAGACCAGACATCTGCTGGAACGTCTGGTGTGTGCTTCCACCAACCCGACAGATGATTAAAATAGAGCAGATCTGCCAGCAACCGCCATACAGGCGCTGTACAACGTTTTTGTCTTGTTGGTGGAATACAGGCTTTAATCAAATGCGAATTCCAATTTGCCTCAATGTCCTCTGAGCATATCAATATGGGATATGTGGTTAGATATAAGTTCCATTATTGGATATTTCGGGTTTTTTTCAAAGGTTGTAATGATCAATACATAAACATAAGATTTACAAATTTATGTATTTTTATAATGTATTTTGTATCCATATATATTGCCAATGATTTCTTCAGTGTATCCTGAATTTACCAAACGGTTTACTTACTATCGCATGGAGCGATGCCGCATAATACTTTCTGACCGCCCGCATAGCACCATGGGGCTTCCTCAAACTCCAGAACGACTGTATTTCTGCAGAAATTTTCTTCGAGGCCCACATAGTCATAGAGCTTCCAATGGTCTATGGTTTCTATGTGTTTCCAATCGGAACATGCACCGAGTACTGTCGCGTTAACGTTACCATGGTAGAAGAAACCCTTATCCATCTGCTCGTAGCAAGTTTTATCAGCTAGCATTAGAAAGGACCAGAGTATGGATTAGTAGTATCAGCTATAATATTTTGGTTGCAACTCAATGAAATCCTTACGATGGATAATAAAAATAGATTATGTGTTAGGAAGTTTCCCTAGGTATGACATAATTGAGAATCATTACTTTGCTGCCGTCAAAGAGCATAACCAGTCTTGGACATGAATTCGAAGCACCATATCCTCATACCCTCATACTTTTGAATTACCCAAGACACCCTGGACACTGTTTTTCAGTGACAAGATCGGCCAACGATACCCTAAGACCGTCCAGCAAAAGTACGACATTTTGGACAACAATAGATAGCTGGTGTCCTATAGACAGTGTCATAGCACGCCACGGGTGATCGCCGCTAGAATCGACAGCCGTTACAACAAATGTAGGCCTAGAATTGTTTTAGGTTCCATCAAAGATTAGGTTATATGGTTTCTAAACCCATGTTAAATTATCATGGCTTAATTCCTACGGGGATTGGGTGAAATTCCACAATCCGGTAGATAACACTTCATGAAAATAGAGGATGAACTGGGAACAAGCGCAGTCAATGTCAAGGTCACCTCACAAAAATTAGGATAGGCGTGGCCCTGCTTACGCTGGTTTCCCAGGTAGCTGCTAGGGGACACAGCAGCAAAATACCTGCAGGGATAGCCCGATGGATATGCCTGATTTTGGTCATCTTGGGAAGTGCATGTACGGACTTTAGACCGATACAAACAAGATGGCGTGTTTGACCGATTCAAAGCCAAGACCAAACTGTGATCATATTGTCAATATATAGAACGATTTGAAATGACATATCTAGTCAGGAAATGATGTTATTTTAAACCTGCCTTGGTTTTTGGATTTATCTCACCCCAGATATTTTTTCTCCATAGACTTATCATTGGAAACTCGTATCTAACACCCATTAGATATTTAGGAAATATATTCAATGGGGGATAATGTCACAAATGTTAGCCCATTAGTCAATATTAAGGGTGAGATAAATTCAGAAACCCATTCAAGTTTAGGGTCAGAGCTCGATCCCATCTCATTTGAATCACATAGCAATTCATGCGGCTTCGCCTTGTGAATTATTACGTGATTCAAACTCGATGGGATACGAGCTCAGACCCTAAACTTTCATGGGTTTCCTCTATAGTATTACACATCCCTGAGCAAGATACACTGTCATAATTAATTGTCAAGTGCCTGCGGCCCCTATCATCGCTCAAGCACCTGTCAAAGCCATCAAAGTTTGCTTTCGATCAACATTTCGACCAAAACGTTGTATCATAAAGCTGTAACTTGACCCGTCGGGAGTCAGCCCTTCCGTCTCAGTACAGCTCTATGGTTGTATCATAAGTCATATTAACTTAATCTCACTACAATTGTATCAGATTCATATCCCATTAGAGTTTATCACCCGTGAAAACCACATTGGCGCAAGAGCGATGACAGTTGGCTTTTGAAAATTGAGTCGATCCGCAGCTTTGCCCTTTGTAAATTGATCATTTGTGAGTGTGACTGTTTGTTTTACAGTGACATTTGCTCAAGAATAAGTTACCAGACGTTGACAATAAAGAATTACGAAAGATAATGGATCATATTACGTAAAACTGCTTTGAAACATGTTTTGACTTGGAAAATAGCGAGGCAATCTGGGAACAAAGCTGGGCCCTGCTTTTCAGTCACGACAAGTATAGAATTGACATTGACTGCACTTGTTCCCCACACTCTAAGACTGTATCAGCTCTATGTTTCGAAATTCAAACAATATCGGCGGATCGGAGCAGCAGATCTTCTTCATATTTGAAAAGATTATATGTTATATGTTTCCCTAACCCTTTAAGGGCGGGGATAGTATGGCAATAGTATGTGGGTAAGGGTGGGTACTTGTGCTAACTTATACCGCCATGGGGCGGGAAGTCTCAAACCAATTATAATGATTATATACCTTTAATATTATTTAGATAGAATATTCAATCATTAACCTTATCTAATATTTCAAATTAAATCTTTACCTGGGCGTTGTAGCTATATTCTGTGAAAAATCCAGGGGCCTGTTTTTTAGTCATGACCATTTCCTATAGTGACCAGTTAGTGACCGTTTGGAGACCTTTGGGTCCCAGAGATAGGTCGTCATAACATGTGCAACCATTTAGAGGGGTAAACTGCTGTGGTCACTGTTTTGGGTTCCAGAGTTGTGACCAGTTGGTGACCATTTAGCCCAAATGGTGGCATATTTCATTTTATACACTTCCACTGTATCAAATGAAACAATATTTACTGCGATGAATTATCTATATCTGTTTTATCTAATTCCCAAATTTCACAATTTTCTGTTGAGTAATATATACATGAGAGACATGCTTTTGTTTTTGAATGGGCCTTGGACCAACAGTGATCATAACAGCTGAATAGTGACCGGGTCTGAGGAACACTTTTTGGTCATGATCACTGGTTTGGTCGCCCAACTGGTCACTCTATTGTGATCACTACACATAAAGACGTCGCTGTCTGAAAAACAGCCCCAGGATTACATGTATCGAATATTTAAGATTTTATTCCATAAAAACGATTTTTTTTTAATTTAAGAAAACGATGCCTTTTGGCATCACCCGCCCCAGCACGGTTGTTGCCTTTTGGCACCACCTGCCGCAAATGGGCTAACTCATGATAACGCGTTCGATGGCTTAATTCCTATGGGAAGTGAAATTCCACGTTCAGTACGACATGTCCACATTTGTCTAGGGCTGTGACATTTAAAACGCCATTTTCACCTTCAGAAACCTACAATTGTCGTTATTGTAGGACACCTGGCACCACCCTACGTGTCGTTGAGCGACCACTGCTGGCTGACCCTCTACGATCTCGCATCTATTGGACACTGACGGCTGAAACATGTCATTATGAACGATTGGCGTGACTGAAAAACAGGGCCCAGGCTCCAGGGGATGCAGGCTAAGGGAGCGATAGTTGCTCCTTGTCTGCGATAGATGTCCCTACCGGGGCACAAAATGAACATCGTTGCAATGATCTTCATTTACACCAAAGCTCCAAAGTAATGGCAAACTAAAAGTGGAGCCGAATAAAGACTTCGAAAAGGGGAAAAACCCAAAAGCTGAGCCCTTTCTCCTTTCGGATTACTGCCTAAGCCCCTAGCACTCCTAACACTTTATTAAATTACCAAAGGTTTCTCTTAATAATGTCGTTGAAACACGGTTTGCTAAACACATCCAGGAATGGAATTACCGCAAATGGGGTTACCTACCTGCTACTTCATAGAAACATAATCCAAGTACGAACCCTTGACCAGGCGATTCTTGGGAAAGTGGCCCTGGATTGTTTCTTAGCTGATCATTCTGGCGAAGCTCCAGTGACAGGTGGATATTTTCTGGTGTCATCTTCATATTCTTCACCGCTTGGCACTGACCATTATACTAGAAACCAATGTTTGAAATTATACCTTTTTTTAATATGTATACTTTATCCGCCATTTCTATATGCTTCCAATGCATATTGTTACTAGATCCAATTACATCGAAGTAAACTCTTCTTAATATCTAACTGAGGAAATGGATAAAAGGAAGGGATAAATTGGCCCAGGGGGATGAGACAGATGCTAAAATCAAGTTGGATGGTAGAGTATGAAAGATAACAAGTCTCAGTTCAGTCAACGCACTCCCAGTACAATGGGTACAGAACATGTGTTGTACCACTCACATGCTTACTAGTATACTATACTCTTACACCTAATCTGTTATAGTCCAAGTATGGTCCTTTTAAATGAAGCTACACCCTCTATCTATATCACTTATCTTTATCACCTACATCTAACTATATATCACAATTTTCACAGAATAGTTACAGATTCTATCGAATAAATGTTAGGCACTGCTGAGCTGAGGACAGGTAAGATGAAGAGGCAGCTGGGGTAGATAAATGTATCATTATAATAATATGATGAAATAAAATAAATGATAAATGACAAGAAAATGATAATGAATTGATTAATACATAGTAGGTATAGTAAGTAGGAGGGTAGTGAACTTGGTAATAGTAGATTGATTGTTAAGAATATTGGTAAGTGAAATAATACGATGGTAAAATAGTACTATGAATATCTGATGATACGTGTAAATAAACAGCCTATGAAGTAGTATGAAATTGGCATAAAGTAAGGGCGAGAGAGGGTGGTGAGAGCGTGGTGAGAGCGTGGTGAGAGCGTGAGGTGAGAGTAGAGAGGAAGTGGTGAATTTTCTGTCCACCAGACGTCAGCAGTAACTGGCCCTGCCCAAACGGCATGGCCACACAATTCACTTATATTTGGATCGACCTATGGACAGATTAATCAAGACCTGTATACCTGCAATAAATGGAATGGCTGAGTAGCGGGAAGTATCATCGGTTTTTCAATCTGACCATCAGATCTGCAGCAGAATTGCAGGCAAAACACCTCTTCTGTGTAGTTACAAGTGGGATCAATATTGTGTGCCTGAATGACTATGTCAACCGAGCGTTTTATGAAGACAGAAGACTCAGAGAAGCCTACAAAAAGATGGTTATAACTTTAGATTTAGACAGAGTCATTCATTCAGAATTTGTATCCAGTGCAAATTCGTATGAAGTTGAGTTTTTTATTTTCTCCACACTATGATACCAAAACCAAGCCCATTGTTCACCCCATGTCAACAAGGACCACATCTATCTTTTGTTGACTCAAAACAATTCTACTGTTCTCATCCAAAATAGCATTAGATGTGTTAAACGGGACCAACATCTGTATAACTAATTCAACAGAACATTATCTAAAGATGTAATCATTTAAACATAGTCAGTTTCATCACCCGCTGTTACATCGGGACATGAAAGATATTTGAAAAGATGTATGTTCAGGCTTCAGAGAGGGTAGAACGTTGACTGCTTTCAGATGTTCGGTTTCAGGATTTATCATACGTATAATCTTTCTGGAAAGCTAATTAATTAGAGGGGGCGATTCATCAATGAAAATTATATAAGATAGGTAACTCACCTACTGGGCAGGAAACTTTCAATTTAAAGATGCAATAGTGACCCTCTGGCCAGTTGACTGATGTCCCAACAAACGCATCATCCCTAATGCACATATTTAGCGAAAATAACTTTGAATCGAAAGGGCCAAGAAGATAAAACAGCGATGGCGGCTTGTTATCACTCAGCAGTTGTCTTTCAGATCGCAACACAATTTGCCCTCTAAGCCAATTAAATTTATCATTGTTTGGACACCCAAATAAGGACATTGGAAGTGCATAGGATCCATGAGGCCAACGAGAATCATCTACAACACATAAATATGTATAATCTTACATACAATTAGTCCATTGGAAGGTCCATAGATCATCGGTTCTCTAGTCCTATGAAATACTATGATCATAGTGATTATATTGAAGTGGGTTACGCATCGTCCTGTATGGGTCTAGGCGGGCTCACTGAGGCCACCTGGTGTATAAACCCCTACACTACCCATAAATCCCACTACATATCGCCCACTACCGTCTTCACCAATTCAGTCGCCATTATCATTCCATAGACATGTCTACTTTTTCCCACCCGCCCACATCCTATTCTTTCTCATATATTTTTAACACATTTTACCACTCCCCATTTATAGGGGTGTATTTATATATTTTAATATTTTACATACTCATATATTTATAATCAATACTACCATATATTAAATACCATTACATTCTCAATAAAATCATTATAATAATTTATTTTATCTCCCAAGCCAGATTCATCTATTCTTTATTTCTCTCCCAGGTGTTAGCATCAGTGGTAGCTTAAATGTACGCATCTGTTATAACATCCCAGATTCATTCCTTATATAGAACGTCCTGACCATGCTGTACAAGCTATAAAACGAGATGGCAATTCATGGTTTGTACGAAACAAGGCGTTTACATCTAGTTACGTACAAACTATATACCCGGAATTGATAAAGATTATCAATTTAATTTAGCCTAACAATTGATATTTTAGTGAACGGGTATGGGGAATTATCCTACCCCTAATAAAAAACGCCATAGGCTTAACATGGGATTTGTTTATGTCACTGGGTGTGACATAAAGTGTTGTTTATGCCACTACTTTCTAATACTGAAAAAATGTAGAAACGGGGTAGGATAAAATCTAGACGCCACTCGTTTGAGTTTGAGTTTACTTATGTCACTCATTTTGTTGGCTCCATAATGTCACTCGTCTTCCACTCGTGAAATTATGGAGCCAACAAAATGTGTGACATAAACAAACTCAGACTCAAACTTGTGACGTCTTTTTATAGTATTCCGCATATTGCCGTACGGAACACAGTTCCATACAGTATTTTTTGTACGTTATATGGCAAAACGGTGCGTATTTACAGTATATACGGCATTGGTATATGGTAAATATAATTTTCCACACATAATATATCGTTTACCACAGATGATGATTTTCTGTGAAGTATTGCTAGAAGGGTACATATTTTAAAGTATAACCTAGCATAACTTTGGATATAGAATAACTAAAAGTGACCTCTCAGCTCCTTTTGCCAATTACAGTTGGATCCCGAAAAGCAGCAGACAAAGTCCTCATCTACGCACATATGGCTGACGTAATTGTTGTTTGGGCAGCAGGAATCCCTGATGCACAGACCTCCCTGGGATAAGCAAGCCTTATCTGTTTCTACAATCTCGTTTCTTCTTTCTGAAAAGCCAATGCTATGTTTATATATATTTTTTTTATAGAAAATTCAGCTTTATGACAGAAACAGGATATTTTGAAGTGAACTGAGTTAAATACTTTGAAAGAAATGCTTACAGATAACGAGACTTTTAAGGCTATTACAACATTTACCACACAATGGAACTTCGCAGTATTCCCATGCGTTTATTTCTTCTGCATTCGCGACATGGCACCAGGGTCGTTTGCGTAAACCAAGAGGATTTCGACAAAGAGTATGTTTTATTCTTCTATCAGGAAATGATGACGTGGAGTAGCCAGTATATCCATAAGAACTGTCAAAATAATGAACATAATAAGGGTTTCGCATATCATTTCCACATTTAATTTTATCATACCTACATAGGTTTCTCGTAAACAAAGCAGATTTGCCTACATCTAGGCTACTTTTTCGTCTTCACTATTTCAAGATACTACGAAAGAATTGATTTCTAAATCGTATATGAAAGTGAAAGATATAAAGGTTACAAAGGAAATAGGAGTATCTTCATAAACCATAAAGCCCAATACACATCTAGGGAACTTGTTCAAGATTGCAGGTGTTGGGAGCATGTTACTTTTAAGATGTATGTCGATGTAGATTGTCTTTTGATTTCCAGGGCTGTGATACGACAGTGCACAGAGGCAAAGGCACCCCACTAAAAGTCTTCCCAACATAGCCGTGAGTTTCAGACATCTCCGCATTCTATGCACGATTTGCATGATATACTTGTTAAGCTTTTGCATGGTTTGATGTATACATACACAAGATATACAAGTATTCTTCTAAGTAAAGAGGTTTCTAATTCATGTATATAAATTATAGATTAAACTGTAAATTAATCATGTATGTTCGAACCAAGTGAAAGTAATATTCATTTTCAATTAAAGATTATTTCTTTAAACAATATTCTTGGAAAGGAGATAATTTTCTACAATTTGTTTAGATGTCAATCGGATTGTACCTCTTTTCAGATCCCTCTCCACCCCCACAGGCCTATTGCAGGCAGTGGCCCAAGAACCCCCCGTAAGTCAGCACTTTACTACAAGCTGTGGAAGGAGAAGGCTGCTCAGCTGAGTGTGGCGCAGGAGAATGTGAGGCTCAGGACCAAGCTTCATGGGCTGGAGAAGCGGGTCAGCCAACGACACAGTGCTGTTCCTGTGCCTAAGGGAGCAACAGGGCAGGATGTTGCCTCAGATGTGCTACCTGACCCAGACCCTGTGCATACAACACCACCAGTGCGCACCCCCGATGCCACCTCTTCCACTCCCGGGTGAGTTGCACAAAGCCTATCTATGATGTCATCACTACTGCCATCAAGCGTCTCCCCAAAACGCAGCAGCGTAGAGTTCTGGCCAAAATTGTGTCACTGTTGGAGGTACGGTCGGTATGTGGGGCATCTCAACTCTCATGGGATGTGGGCCTAGACCGAAGAACTCTCTCTTCACCGTGGAAGGACAAGTCAGGTCTAGCTGCCTTCCATCATTTGTCTATAGTTGACTTCCTCAAGAGGCCCAAACATTCTGTTACTCTTCAGGGGAAGAAAGACACTGTCACTTTGAGGCAGGTTAAGTACCAGAAAGTCTAGCTTACGGAGTTCCTCCATGTTCTTCATGTGAAGTTCTTGGAACAAGTCTCTCATCTCCGAGCTTCCCTCAGTTCCTTTTGCAGTGTTCATCAAAAGCTATGCTACATCCATCCGGTGCACTACCACAACACTAGTATTTGTCTTTGTGTCAGGCATCAGAACTTTGCTTTGAGGATGAAACTCCTTCACAGACTCGGCCTTCATGGATATCATGTATGGTGATGAGGGGAAGATAACAAAGAAGCTCCGCATCGTCACCCAGAAAGAGCCAGACGACACCTTCAGTCGTGAACTGAAGTCAACTTCATGTTCCTATGGAGGACATTTGTCAGGCTCGAGAGGAGATCTCTCCTCACCACTGCCTGGCCGGTACCCGGTACAATGAAGGCCTATTCTGTGATGTGCTATGTTCCTGGTCACTCAATTGCTCTTCAGGAGACTTCTTGCTATCTCCAATGTTGTTACTCTTCTACTGCCTTCCTGGGTGGCTGTGAAGGATGGGAGCATCACATCCTCTTTGTACTTGATCAGCCTGCTTCACCAAGAGAGAACTTGCCAGCCAGCAGGTTTTTTCATTTGTTCTTTTCAAGTCTATAGTGGATATAAGGGTGCTGGAACAGGCGAAATTGTCCCTGGAGAAACATCCAAAACGTACGTACGGTTGTGCAGACTGGGCCAACAGAGCTGTTAAATTGCTTATGAAGGTGGTACAAAAATTCAATCAAGCTATAAGACATATCTAGACATGTCCTGGTTCATTTTTCAATTATCCTTTGCATTTTTCCCTTGTCTCTTACTCTAGAAGGTAATGATCTGTGAAATACCCACCACTTAGTGTGGAATGTTTTTTTAAGGTTTTGGTTGGGGGATGGGTGTTCATCCCAAAGCCTTTTGGTATTTCTAAAACCATTTGTTTAATATAGTAGAGACATTGGGGAGTCTGTTGGTGGGTTTCACTGGTGGTTCTGAGCAATTTAGCCTAGTCCTTTGCTCTTTTGAAATTTCAACTTGTTTTTTTACGTAGTGTTTCCGCCTACCACCAACCAACAGGCTCCCTTATTTTAGATTATGTATCTCTTGAAGGTTGAAAACACTTCTGAAATGTACATATACATGTTTGCTACAAACATAGCAGGTTTGGTGCCTGTGCATGCAATATTTCCTGTGATACATTCATGGTACATCCCTTCATGCACATACTTCATTACGAGTATACAAAACATCACACATGGACTCGGAGAGGTCAATGTCAGTGGCTGTACCGGGGTGTCACCGAATGCGGCTATACTAGGTGCTAAGAGCGGGTGACCCGACGACTTGATGATCTGGTGACCTGAAGATCCTGGTCACTAAACCCCTGGAGAGACGGTACTGTAGAAACCTTCTCCACACCTATCCGCTGATTAACTATGGATGCCCTGACACTGTGATGAATGAATTGGTATCACTCATCTGAGCCAAATGGTTCTTGACTCCTGACTCCGTGACTCATGATGTGAATTGTATTTACCCTCAAAACACAGCGGACTATCTTGCTTATTTGATTTGATTTGATTATGTATATGTATATGATTATAAGTCTGGTGGAAGCTTGTTATCTATATTATTTATTTAGTCAGCTAGGTAAGGATTGAATCAAGTCAGATTCGCATCAAGTAGGGCTTAAGGAACTTTGTTGTTAGTTAGCCAAGACACATACTCATGTGTACCTGTATGTAATCATGCTAGGTTGATTTGATTCGATTATGTGCCCATATGTGTTTGTATGTTTGGTGGAAGCTTATTACTTACTTCCTTATTTAGTTAGTTAGATAGGGATAGACTCAAGTTGGTTTAGCAAAGGTATGGCTCAGTGAATTATCTCGCTAGTTAGTTAAGATACATAATAAAGGAGTACGAAAATTGAAAATTGATGTGGAGTAAAAAATGTTGAGCTTCATATGTTCATTTATTTGTGTCTATACACACATATGTCATATACATATGCATCAGAAATGTACATGTCTTATATCTGAAACTTATTTGTTTTGCCAAATTTATATAAACCCCTCTGCCGAGCCCATGCACTCTAGTAACATACCTTAGTTGTATCTGAAATACAAAACTTCACACTACAACACCCAACACTTCAAAATTCACGAAAGCACACAGGCTAGCTGGACTGACCTGATCCTGCTAGACTGTCACAGAAACTGCTTAGGAATCCCTACGCAAGTTTCTAAATTGTTCCTATTGTTAATAACATACCTTGATTCACACACTACACCTGCACATGCACTGTATCCATCCCTTCCATGGGAATCCTGTCACTCTGTCATATTAACATACGGAGCTTATTCAAAAGTTTGCCGGAACTGCGTATAGTAGCAAAGAACTATGACTTCCTAGGCATCTCAGAATCATGGTTAAAGAACGTTTACAGTGATGGCATGCTATATTTAGAAGGCCATAAGCTATTTAGGTGCGACCGAGAGGACAGAGTGGGGGGCGGGGTAGCCTGCTATGTCTCGGATAAATACCACCGATTTACTAGGTGTCTTGATGAATTTGCTGTAGTTAATGAAGACATAGAGGTCTTACTGCTGATTGTGGAACGACCAAAAAACAAGAGCATGTTAATTATAAACTGTTATCGTCCTAAAGATGGGTCTATGGTGAACTTTGTTAAGCATTTAGAAAATATTATATGTCATGAAGATAACTGTAATAAAGAGATCTGGATCTTAGGTGACATAAACGTCAACTTACTAAACAGGGACTGTCCGCGAGCTAGGGAAATACTGTCGTTTGCAAAAGACAATAACTTAATGCAGTTGATCACCAAAATCACACGACCCAAGGACGAGAACGGTAGTCTAATCGACCACATTTACACTAACACAAAATATCTGGCAGACAGTAGGGTTAGTAACATTTATTTAAGTGACCATTACTTAATATATGCGAACCGTAAAAAGCAAAAAGAGACCAAAGAAAAGGTAGCCTTTACAGGATGTTCATATAAGTTGTATTCTGTGGATAGTTTATCTGACCATCTAACAGTTCTTGACTGGAGCAGTTTTTGGCTGAGCACCGACCCTGAAGAAATGTGGACCTTAAAATTGGAATGCGTCTGATCGAAGTGAAGCGCAAGAAGAGAGTGAGAGAGATTGTGAGAGCGTGCTTCACCATGTGACCTAATAGTTCACGTGGTTCGCACGAGGGGGCGCGCAGGGAGCGCGAGTAGAGAGGGAGTGCGCTAGGTGGAGCAATGACCGCCCCTGACCCTACGGCCATGGGCTACCCATTACCCCTTAATCCCGCAACACAAGAGTAGAAAGCAGAGTTTGGGCAAATAAAATTTATTTTAATTTTATGAGCGATAAAAGAAGATATTAATACGTGATAGTAATATCTTAAAGATAACAATATACATATGGAAGATATGTTATGTTATATGATAACATATTGGTAGATATGATACATATTTGGTAATATGGTATATGTTATACGTGATACCGTATAAGGTATTACATATGGTGATATGTAATAGTATAATACATATGGATACATTATGGTATATATGAATATACAGTGTGTATAAAATGGCCAAAAATCCATGAAAGGAATTGGCGTGGAGGGTGGGGGAAAAGTTTGAGTCACTTGTTAATAGACTTGATGAGGTAGTCATTAACTTGAGTGGCACTCGACACTCGGATGTAGCTCCTGTGAGCGTTCGAGCGCCACCCCCCGTATCTCTGGATGGAGAGTTCGGGGACCCCGGCCTGAAAGGCCTGAGTGGCCGCGGCCTTTCTCAGGCTGTGCAACGTATACGTTTTCGCCGGGATCCCCGCCAACGCCGTTAGTCTGTCCCATTCCTTGGTCAGCGACCTGGTTGTTATGGGGGACTGATCGGCGTTCATCAGGAACGGGTCTCGGTCGCTAGACGTGGGTACGGCCGCGATCATTTCTCTCACGGCTTGCAGCAGGCACAACCTCCGGTCGGGAGAAGGCTGGAGTGTCACGTGCTTCTCCTCTTTAACACACTGGAGGTTTTTCGCCGCTTTTACCCGTACGGTGACGTGACCTGACGTGACTTTCACGTCCCCGCGAGTGAGGTGCCTGTCCGGATCAAATCCTCGGACGGATGGTGGGGCGACCTCGCTCTGCCGCAGGGCCGCGAAGAACATCAGCAGGCAGGCCGCTCTCGTGGACCGGTTGAGGGGCGTGGCCATTAGTCCACCGAGGACGTCCCTGAGGGCCTTCATCGGGATGGGCGGTTTGATGTTCGGTGTGTAGGACTTGTCCCTCTTCATCGGGTCGATGGCCCTCTTTATTCTCGCGTCCTCGGTCGCCGCGACGTTGCCCCCGGACAGGCGCAGGTGCGACCGTAGGTGTGACAAGTGGTTGGCCACGGTCGCAGGCGAGGGGGCATGGTCCCTCACGTACTCCAGGTAGGACGTGATGAGGCTGACCGACGGCTGCTGTGGATCCGTACCCATCCTCCGGCAGAATGCGATGTAGGTCGATACGGCGCTTCGCTGGTTCGCGACCGTGCCGGGGGCACGCGCCGCGGCTTGCCACGCAGATGCCCTCTGCTGGAGACAACGTAGCGCCGGATCTGCAGGAGAGCCGGAGGACAGGCACAAATGAGGCGTGGTTACAAGGCACGACAGACATGAGGTTATGAAGTGACATGTAATGTTCAGCTTTAGCATTGTCCCTGGAGGTGAGGTGCAACCGGCTGAGGGCGTCGGTGACCGAGTTGAGGACCCCCGGGATATGGGTGTACAGGAGATCCACTTGTAATTTTGCCTGCACCATCCAGGCCTGGCGCGCGCACTCGGCGAGGACCCGGTTGCGTGCCCGCCCCGACGTCAGTGCCTGGACCGTTCCCATATTGTCGCAGAACACCTCCACCCTCGTGCCCCGGTCGCGGTCCATCAGGAACGTGTTGAGGGCGTAGATGGTATTGAGGGCTTCCAGCTCCGAGATACATTCCACCGGGTCCCCGACCGGGCAGACCTGACCGGAATACGCCAGGCAGCCGTCGGTGCCCCCTACGCCAGAGAGGCAGCGTCCACGGTGATACACTTCGTCAGGGGGCCCCTGGGGATCAAGGCACGTCCATTCCACCCGTCAGCGAATCTGGAGAACCAGTCGAGGTCCTGCCGCATGTCCGACGAGATGTTGATGTAGAATCCGGACATGCCTCGCAGGGCCTCGAGCAGCTTGCTGACGAATGCCCTTGCCGGCCGGATGCACTTCGCGACATGCAGTATTTTTCCCAGGACCGACTGCAGCTGCCGCTTCGTGAGGGACCGCTTCCGGGAGACGGCCGCGACGTGTTGCCGCACATCCTGCAGTTTGTCTTCCGGGATCGACAGCGTCATGTTCGCGGCATCGATGTCAATGCCCAGCCAGCGGACCACCTGCGACGGTTCTTGAGCTTTGTCCCGGGCCTCGGGGAGGCCCAGCTCGCGGAAGAGCTCCCGGGCGGTCGCGAAGTCCGCCGCGGCTTTCTCCTTCGACGGCGAGATGATGATTAGGTCATCGAGGTACATCGCTCCCTCGACCCCCTTGCCGGCCAGAATCTCCACGATGGTATCCGCTACGCACTGCATGTGGTAGGAGGACGCGCGGGCACCGAACGGCATGGCCGTGTCACAATAGTACCCGCCGTCCCACATGAAGCATAGGAGGGGCCAGTCCAGGGGGTCGCATTGAAAGTTCTTGTATGCCCTCGCGATGTCGATCGAGGCCATGTAGGCCCCGGGGCCCGATCTCAGGAGGCGAGAGACGAACCCGTCGATGGTAGGGAGGCTGTGCTCCCTTTCCTCCCCGTAGACCGAGTTCTTCATCACGAAGGCATTGACGCTCTGTTGCCGCGGGAACATCATGTCGGTTATTACTCTCCGGGCCTCGGAGTCCTGCTTCTCCCGCGACATCAGGGGAGACACATGGCACCACGGGCTGAACGGGGCGTCGGAGAACGGACCGAGCAGGTTGGAGAACGACAGCTCCTTTTTCACAAACTGCCCCACCTCGGTCGGGTACCCGGTGGCACTGGGGTGGTTAGGCACCCCCTGGGTATCCGTCGCGGGACCGAGGTATCCTAGGGGGAAGTTATTGTATGAAGCCCAGTAGCTCCTGCTTCCCCCTCATGCCCGTGAGGTATTTCTCCCACGCCCGTAGCCGTAGGTCCGTGGGGAGTGTAATCTTGCTGCACATCGCGTTGGGCAGGCCCGAGGCCCGCACTGCCTCGTAGATGTGGCCGTGCGCCGGCGGGGCGCTGTCTTGCATCCGCGGCCATTCCGCGCGCCGATGTGCTCTGAATGCCTCCGGGTCCGTACGAGTCCCGGCGGCAACTATCCCGGTCCGACACACTTCCTCGAGCTTAGCGAAGTCCGGGCGCGTGGTAGGAGGGGCTCTGTCCTCGGTCTCGTGGCCGGTCGTGCCCGGGTGGGGGACGCCCACCGGCACGGCCACGTGGTCCCGCGGAGTCGTGTTGTTATTATTGTTTTGAACCGCCTCCCTGTCACATGGGGGAATCCTCACTCCCTCTGTGACGTCACATGTCCGGGCGGCCTCACGTGGGGTAGTCCTGACCGGGAGTCGGCCGCTGACCACCTGTGCCCACGTGGCCAGGGGCGGTTTCCTGTCCCGTGTTGTTACAGCACTGGACGGCTCTGTGATCTCACGTGCCGCGCACCCTTTGACCCCGGGAGCCCGGGTGGGGGGTACACGTGAACATCCTGTAGTCGGGTGCGCTCCGGTTACTCTCGGGGCGCACCGTGCCCGTTTTTTGCCGGCTGCGGAAGTCCGTGTTGGTATAGGGCATCCGGTCCAGGGTCGGCCGCCCTCATCATGTATCCGGCCTGCGGGGTGTATCCGGCCTGCTGCCCGCGGCGTGTTGTTTGAGGGGCTACCGGCTGGGACTCGTACCCCATGGTGTACCCCAGCTTACGATTGCAGGCATGGAGCGAGTGCCCGCACTGTTTTCCGACCGAATCACAGAACGAGCAAATGTGAACCCACTTCACGGGCCCGTCCTCGTGCCCGCTCCTATGCCTGCACCCTCTCTCCGAATTAAACTGCCGGCATGGCAGCTCCCTGGCCTTGTTCTTTCCTGCGTTGTCCGGTCCGGCCGACTGGGTCGAGGTCGTCATAGTGAGCCGGACTCGCTCCTCCTGTATCAACCCGTAGTCGGACCAGCTAAGCCTCCCGGCCTCGATCTGGTCAAACACAAACTGGCTCCACCGCCTCACTCCGGCCCACGGCCGAGACTGAGCATCGATGGAGACTTGGTGGAGATGTTTGGACATGTGTTCACGGTTGGCGGGCTCCACGGCTCGGTCGTCCCCTAGCAGACCGATGAACGCGCTAACGTACTCCATCGGCCCCAGGGACCCCCTCACCTCCAGTTTCTGGGACAATGTATATACGGCCTCGCGGTCAACAAACATATAAGGCTTCGAGGTCAACCTAGAAATGTTTAAGTCCGAATGGAGCTTACCCGTAGTCCTGTCGTGTTTGATGGCCTCACGGTCCAGCTCGCATTGGATGTAGGAGTCAGCCGCATACCGCTCCCTCAGCTGGCGTGGCGCTGGCAGGACCCGTGAGGCCTGGTCCTCGGCCCACTCCTGAGTGCGTCGATCCACGGCCGACTGGACGGTTGGTGGCCGTGAGGCCCGGTCGTTCGTCCTCTGTTCCGCCAGCTGGTTGATCGCTGCCAGGACTCCCCCGATCTGATCTTTCACGTCATTCTTGAAATCGGCGAGGCCTTTCTCAACGGCCACGAGCCTGACCGTTTTCACGCTGCCTACCTCGGAGGCTGAGTCCACGTGATCCTCCAACGGTCTTTGGGTCGATTCCGACGTTACTTCAGCCTCCGCATCGGCTTGCGATGTGCTGGGGCCTGCTCGTGTCTTCGGCATCCTCACGTTGTTCTGGCGATCAATTACCCGTACTTTTAAAACCCTAACGACCTCAGGCCGATACTCGTGGAGTATCCGGTGCCACGAGCAGTGTTGGGCCAAAAATAGCGGAGAAAATTGGAATGCGTCTGAATGAAGTGAACCGCAAGAAGAGAGTGAGAGAGATTGTGAGAGCGTGCTTCACCACGTGACCTAATAGTTCACGTGGTTCGCACGAGGGGGCGCGCAGGGAGCGCGAGTAGAGAGGGAGTGCGCTAGGTGGAGCAATGACCGCCCCTGACCCTACGGCCATGGGCTACCAATGAAGACATAGAGGTCTTACTGCTGATTGTGGAACGACCAAAAAACAAGAGCATGTTAATTATAAACTGTTATCGTCCTAAAGATGGGTCTATGGTGAACTTTGTTAAGCATTTAGAAAATATTATATGTCATGAAGATAACTGTAATAAAGAGATCTGGATCTTAGGTGACATAAACGTCAACTTACTAAACAGGGACTGTCCGCGAGCTAGGGAAATACTGTCGTTTGCAAAAGACAATAACTTAATGCAGTTGATCACCAAAATCACACGACCCAAGGACGAGAACGGTAGTCTAATCGACCACATTTACACTAACACAAAATATCTGGCAGACAGTAGGGTTAGTAACATTTATTTAAGTGACCATTACTTAATATATGCGAACCGTAAAAAGCAAAAAGATACCAAAAAAAAGGTAGCCTTTACAGGATGTTCATATAAGTTGTATTCTGTGGATAGTTTATCTGACCATCTAACAGTTCTTGACTGGAGCAGTTTTTGGCTGAGCACCGACCCTGAAGAAATGTGGACCTTAATCCTATCGGCAATCAATAGTTATCTTGACATTAGTTGTCCAATAACGGAAATGAATTTCAAGCGACGGAGAGACCCTTGGTTGACGGATGATTTACTGTCTAAAATAAATGAGCGATCAAATCTTATTAGTGAATACAAACTCAACAAGAACCCCACCTTTTTAGCCCGAGCGAAATTATTGAGTATTGATATTCGTACAGGCCTCACTCATGCGAAAGATGAATACTGCAAAGAAGCCATTGAGATGAGTAAAGGGGAGCCACGTGAATTCTGGCGGCTGATAAAGGAGCTTTCTGAGGGTAAATGGGCCCGCAATCATTGTAAACTAAAAGACAAAAAAACGGGTGAGCTAATTGAGGATGCTCAAACGGCAAAGTTTGTAAATGAGTATTTTGCTAATATCAGAACTGAGCTTTTTTTTGGATTGCGATTTAGATGTGCACTTTGACCTAATAGATAGTTTCAAGGACTTGCCCATAAATCGTGAAATTGCAGAAATAACGGCCGAAAAATCAGAGGTGATGAAATTGTTAAAAGAAATCTCGATATATAAGTCTTCCGGAATACAGGACATATCTGGGAGAGTTATAAGAGACGGCCTAGTTATACTTCTTGACGAATTTGTCCATTTATTGAATACCTCGTTCGCAAGTGGCCGTATACCAGAAATGTGGAAAACCTGGACCGTTATACCTATTCCCAAAGGTGGCGACACGTCAAATGTGTCCAACTGGCGTCCTATTTCACTAATACCTGCACCTGCAAAGATTCAAGAGAAGCTTATGCATGCTGCCCTGACCGAGTGGCTAGAGAATTGTGATTTCCTGTCTAGAAACCAATATGGTTTTAGGACCAAACGGGGCACACAAGACGCAGTTTCTCATTTCACTGATGATTTGTATCGTGCACGTGACCAGTCGAAGGTCACAGCCGCCTGTTACATTGACATATGTAAAGCGTTCGATTCCGTATCGCACAGCCTATTACTCACCAAACTTGAACGCGTGGTAAACGTTCCCCCCAACTACCTGACTTGGTTAACTGATTATCTTTCCGGTCGAGTCCAACAAACATTGCTTAATGGTGTATTATCAAAACATGCTAGGGTGGAGTCGGGGGTCCCGCAGGGGTCGGTGCTCGGCCCGTTGCTGTTCCTGATTATGGTAAACGATATGTGTACAGATCTTACTAGTGTGTCATCAATACAATATGCCGATGACCTGGTCATCTATAGTAGTAACATCAACCCTCAAACTGCCCGAGCTGAATTGGAAGATTCGCTAGGGCACATAGTGCGCTGGTGCAACGCAAACGGCTTAAAACTAAACGAGAAGAAAACTTGTACTGTTTGGTACTGCTCACCAACTAGAAAAAATTATTTACCTGCTCTAGACATCATTTGCGGGAAAACGACTCTCTGTCCTAAGTTATCTTATCGATATCTTGGTGTCCAAATTGACCAAGCTCTAACCTTCAATGAACATGTTAAAATGTGTACTAAATCAGCAAGTAATCGGATCTTTAAGTTACTAAAATTTCGGAAGTCCATCTCTAAGGAAGTGGCTACTAAAATTTACTGCACCACGATAAGACCATGTCTGGAATATTGTAGCTTTCTGCTCCCTGGAGCTGGGAAGGCAAACCTAGCGTTGCTCCAGCGTACACAGAATCGAGGGTTGCGCATAGCTCAAGGCTACTATAAACAAAGGCAAAGAATATGTGACCTTCACGAATCTCTAAATGTTGAACCTCTGGATTGCAGATTGTATAAGCAAATGTGCAACTATATGTTTAAACTCTCATCGGATGTCGAAAGACTGGACACCAAGCCACGCAGAACCAGATCAGACTGCCAAATCAAGTTCATGCCTTATCGGCATAGGACCTCTCATTACGAGAAGTCACCATTCTTTAGGGGAGTCCAAATATGGAACGCCTTACTCCCGGACACTCAAAAAGCATCAAACATAAATGTATTCAAGAGAATGATCAGTGACCAAATGGACAATAGTACTGATTAACCTATAGTATATTGGACAGTGATAGAACTGAAGTTGTATTATCCTCTATTCCATGTATGTATTGTAAATATGGCACCACGTTTTGCACCAATGTATTCCGTTCCAAGTGGAAGAACTACTCTGTAGAATTTGGAATTTGCTATAATAAAAAAAACAAAAACATGTGGTTCTGTGTGGACATAGCACACTGGTCACGGGCACAAGTTTTGGGGGAACGTCCAAAACTAATGTAAGGTCTCAGGTTCACAAGTCAATTATTTTGTGATGCTTAAATTCAAGTTTTTCATATGATAGACATGGGAATATTCACAGCAACTTATCAAAATTTGGTATACGTAAGGTTCAGTATTAATTCTATCATTATTGTGAATCTGGGCCTTGTTTATCAGTCACGACATCGTCGGCCAACAATACCGTACGATCGTCCAGCGATTCCACGACATTCTGGAAGACACAAGATGGCCGATGTTCTATAGACACGATCCTAGTGCGCCACTGACAATCGCCGCTAAAAAGTGTCGGCCGTCATGACAAGTATAGAACTGTCTTATGTTCTATAACACATCACTGTGCGTATATAGAGGATTTTTCCACTTCTCGACAGAATTAAGCCATGAAATTTTAGTACGAGTAAGAGATACATATAAACTATAGTTGTTCCAAATATGAAGAAGATCGGCCGTAGCGTGCCAAAGATATCGGCGTTTGAATCTTTCACTTCCTCCGTGCATTAGCGTTGGTCACTGTTCTTTTTCACTCCCTCCCTATTGCGGCGGGGTTTCGGCTGTTCTTTTTGTCTCCCCCCCGGAGGCCGCCGGGAAGTGCTCGTAATGGTAGGGGTACACTGGCCATCAGAGCAGTATTTGCTATGACAAAATTCAAACGCCGATATCTTCGGAATGGTGGGGCCGATTTTCCCCATATGTGGTACGATTATTGATTATATGTATACCTTACTCATTGCTTAATTCCTAGGGAAAGTGAAGTGGCGCATTCTGACATGTCCATAGCTGTCATGAACTGACGATAATTTGGGCGACATTTTCAATCATGTGACCCCACAATTGCCGTGACTGAAAAGCATGTGTGGACGCCCTGCAACTCTTACACTCATGACATATCGCCTGTTCACTACAGTGTCCTGTCTCTCGAATACTGATGGCAAAAACATGTCGCCCATAACGATTGCCCTGACTGAAAAGCAGGGCCCTGGTCTTTCTACTCTGAATAGAAGGCACTAGACATTATTTCCAGTGAAAGCATGGTCCAAAACTTTTACTGTAACAAGTGTAAAGAAAGTCAGAATAATTGGTATCTACATACAGCCAAGATGTTGCTCTAAAAGGAATAAAGGTTTTTAAATTGATTATTTGAAATTTTCTGAATCTCGTTTTGTGTTGCCCAAAAAGTCTGAATTGTACATTTTGAGAAAATCTGACCCTCATACACATTGTAAATATCATACCAACCTCTGTTCCTTTTTTTTCTTTTATCAAATTTCTAATCATAGCCGCATCGTAAACAATCTATTGAAAAATCACATGTATCTAATGTACTTATCGTTGACTTACCTGTACCATTGCATAAAACCTATATTTTTGGGAAGCATCATAACTATTACACTGGCCCTGGAGCCTACTGAAAATAGGATTGTTTCAAATCCTAGTGGATTACTCAAGTTTGAATAAAAATCGGGGGTAGAATGTTCAAACGCCAATGAGAGTACCCAGGGCCCAAGACTTATTTAGGTAATAAATTATGGAGCACATTGCCGCATAATATACAAACACTGAATGACACCCCCTACTATAGAATTTATATAAAAGATCATTTGCTGGAATATGGTAATGGAATAAAGGATCAGACAACTAGCACTGTCCACGAACCCCGATACTTGTTACGACCTCTTCTCCACTACTACTCTCCTTGCTGTATCATTCTGTATTTGTCTAAGGCCGGGGATACACCAAGCGAGAAATCAGGGGTGTACCCAGGGGGGGGCACAGGGGGCACGTGCGCCCCTCCCACCCCCGAACCTTTTCCAATGATGGTCTGTTCCGACTGCAAATTCTATTCACACTGTTTTTTTCAATTGTGTTCTATCTGTCATAGTTAAAAAGTTATAGCATTATACAAGAATGGGGTATTTACACATACATAAGATATTGAAATCTACCTAGTCTCAGTTGTGTAACCCTTGCTGGTAATTTTTTTTTCTTTTTTAATTCAAAATTTTTAGGCCCTCCTTGTTGGGGGTACACACTTGAAGGATGCATGTAAGGTAGTCCAAGGTGTGCCCCCCGCCCTCTGAAAAAAATCCCCCTACATGCCCTTGTTACCATATGTACGTCATTCAACGAAGCAAATATGACCCAAAAAAATAGAGAGAGCTCTTCAGGGGGCCCCTGCACTCCCAAAGAGGCACTTTAAGGGCCCTTGCAATCATCATAAATATCCTTAGATTGGTAAACATCCTGGTCCCTGAAACAAAATCCAGGAGGCATCTTGTATAAGATATAGAAGCCAGGTTCTTCTGTAGGCTTTGCCCCTGAACCCCCAGATGGATTTTGCCACCAGACACCTGGCAATCTTTCCATGTAGTCAGGGTCTGTAAAACCCCTTCCCGAAAACAAAATCCTAGGCACAGTAATGTGTAATGTTCAGAATTAGCCTCAGTTGTGTGCCCCCCCCCCCCCCCCCCCGAATTAAATTCTGGATATAGCTTGTATAATCTTTTGACATACAAGTGCACCCAGGGGCTTCTCGCCCTCCCCACCTGGATCCCTAAGGAAGCACTTTGCCCCTGACCCATTGTAATTTCTGAAATATGAAACCCAAGTGCTTCCAGGGGTTCTAGGGACTTCACCCCCTAAACCCCCAGGAGGAGCTTTGTTGCTGGAGCCCCTGCCAAACACTTCAGGGGTTTGGCCCCTGGATCCCAAAGGAGGCAATTTGCCCCTAGACTTCTCACAATCCCCCCAGGTAGTCTCAGTTGTGTAACCCTTGCTTGAAACAAAAACATGGATATAGACTGTATAAATAATATCTGAAACCAAAGTGCTTCCAGGAGTTTTGCCCCCTGGACCTCTCAGGGGGGCTATGCTATTACTCTTGTGGCAACGTTCCAGGTAGTCTTGGGTATGTAACGATCCCCCTCCCTCAATCAAAATCCTGGATACAGCTTGTATAAAATCTAAAACCCAAGTGAATCTTGAGGCTTTGCCTCCTGGATCCTCAGCAGAGGCTTTGCTGCTGGACCCCTGGTAAGCTACCCATGTAATCCCAGGTGCATGGCTCCCCCTCCCTATAACAATCCTAAGACATATTTTTTTATAAAAATCCAAATTCTTCCTGGAGCTTTGCTCCCTCGACACCCCTCCCAACTGGGGCATTGCTTCTTGACCCCTGGATAGTGTCAGGCATATGACCCCCTCCCTCAACAAAATCCTAGATACAGCTCGTATTATCAACACATTCTAAATGCTGCTTGGGGCTTTGCCCCCCAGAGCCCAATCATCCAAGGTAGTCCAAGGTGTGCTCCCCTCCCTGAAACAAAATCCAGGGTATGCCCCTGGTGAATGCTGCTTGAGGGGAATGTAGTTAAGATAGTAGAAATTGTGCCCCCCCCCCCCCGAAAGCGCACATGCCTATATGCCCTTGTTTCAGTGTCATTTAGCAAGTATGCCACCTAAAAATAATCTAAATACTAAGCTATTAGGGATGATTTACCTCATGGACGTCTTCTAATCATTCCAAGTAATCTTAGGTCTGTGACCACCCCATTCACTGAAAAAAAAATTGTGGATATGAATTGTATAATGTATAAAAGCCAAGTCCTTCTAAGGGATTTGCCCCAAGGACCCCCAGGGGGGACTTTGCCACTGGACCCCCACTGATATTCCTAGGTAGTCTCAGGTATGTAACCCCCTCCCTGAATCAAAATCCTGGGAACAACTTGTATAATGTATAAATGTTTCCAGGGTTTGCCCCCTAGACTACCAGATGGAATTTGCGACTGACCCCTGACAATCTCCCCAGGTAGTCTCAGGTGTATAAATCTCCCCAAGACATAACCCTAGGTATAGCTTTTATAAGTGTAAAATCTAAGTATAGCCAGGGGGTTTCACCCCTTGACCCCCATAAAGACTTTAATAATGGACCCATGGTACCTGGTCTCAGGTATGTATCTCCCCCTCCCTGAGACAAAAACCTGGGGACAGCTTGTGTAATCTATGAAATCCAAATGTTTCAGAAGGATTTGCCTGGACCCATTAGGGGCTTTCCTAAACCTCTGGCAATATTGCCATGTGATCCTGGGGGCTTTGCCCCCTGGACCACTATGTGGGGCCATGCTGCTAGACCTCTGACAATACTCCCAGATAGCTTAACATATGTAACTTCCTCCTTGAAACAAAATCCCTGGGACAGCTTGTAGAATTGTCATGATACAAGGTTTCTAGGGGCTAGTCCTTCATATTACCCCCTGGACTCCCAGGAGGGGGCTTGCTGCTAGAACCCTGGAAATATATCCGGATACTCTTAGAAGGGTAACCCCCATCCCTGAAACAAGAGCCTGGATTCAGATTGCATATAATCCAAGTTCTTTCAAGGGCTTTGCCACCTGGACCCCCAAAAAGGGCTTTTCTGCTAGACCCTGACAATATTCACAGATAACCTAAGATGTGTGTGCCCCTTTTCAAAGAAAATCCTGGGGATGGCTTTTATAATCTATAGAATCCAAATGTTTTATGGGGCTTTGCCCCCTGGACACCCAGAGGGGGTTTTGCAGACTCATGGTAATAATTCTAGATAGCCGAAGATGTGTAACCCCTGTCACTAGAAAACCAAACCCTGGGTACAGCTTGTATAATCAATGAAATTCAAGTTCCTCTGGCAGTTTTGCCCCCTGGACCCCCTGGAGGAGCTGGATCCCTGGTCACATTCCCCCTGAAACAAATCTAAGTGCGTCCGAATTTGCCTCGGTGACCCACAGGAGGGTCTTCTTAGCTGGACCCTTGTCAATCTTCAGAGGTGTGCCTTCCCCCCCCCCCCCCCCCCCCGAAAAAAAATCCTGGGTACGCCTCTGGAAATGCAGCACTTTCCAGAATCGCCAACACAAAATGATGTGTATATGAGCTATTATTTCATATTTCACCTGGTTATTGGTTCTAAGGTGGTGAGTTATTGTTGGGAGATATTACTATAGAATAATATCTCACATACATGCCATTTTGTGTTGACGATTCCATGGGTCGCTGCCATGACTCGCATGGTGTGTTCCCAGCTTAAATATTCTACTGTTATTGTTCTACTCCTGTTGGAATTGCATGTACAAACGCCCCCGGGGTGAATTGTACTTTCTTTATCCGAATTATCCTGAATTTGTAGATGTGTATTGGGCTTTAGGCAATAATCCTATGTATTTTCAACTAAGGTCTGCAAAGCAATACCCATCTCTACCCTAGACGATTTTAAATTTGAAACATTACCTAAAGGTGATCTGGTATTAAAGTTACATTAATCATAGGCAGTGTTGATTTAGTAGTGAAAGGTCAACTCACCTATACATCTGGATATCCGACCAAGGCAAGCAGGAAGACCCGCTCTCAGTGGTATTTACTGATCCCATATAAAATGTCCCTGCTTCCGTGTCCCTGCAAGCTCGTTTATCTGTTGAATTCAATGATTTTTGACTAAGCAGTAGTGTGTCAGGAATGATACGACTTTAAGGACAGAAACCATTCACGATTTCTACAACGTAGCAATCCGAGCCCTGCCCCATTGCTCCAAACCAAATGTATAGTTTCCAGTAAACACAAATACGTTCTAGTAACGTAAATTTACGTATTTATTTGGTAGAATTTACGAAAGTTTTTACGTAGGCATTAACTGGCTCAGGCTGAATGATACCTCAAAGCATAATTTCTCCAAAATTGTTTTTATCTAGGAAATATTGGATCGGTAAGCATATAATTCTCACAGAATGTAGGAATAGCATATTCCTATATACCTATGGCTGTACACTCTATGCTTACACCACGTTCTGGGGGGTGGAGTAACTTATGGATACTACCCAAGGTTGCCGTATACTACCCAAGGTTGCCGTATACTACCCAAGGTTGACATTTAGACCAATCAGATTGTCTCTTAAAAAATTCATATGAAAAGCCAGTGGGGAGTAAACATAAAGTGTCAAGTTACTTGATAAGGTTGGATCTGGCTTTAGGTTTGATGGTGGATGAGCAAATAACGCTAATTATCGTTATTAAACCACATTTAAAGGTATATAGGAATAGGGAAACCAAGTACCAGTGAAAGGAAGTCAAAATTACTCGGTAAGGCTTGGAAAAATTACTGCCCGCGGCCAAGGCCTTGGGCAGTAATTTTTCCAAGCCTTACCTCGTAACTTTGACTTCCTTTCACCGGAACATAGTTTCTCACTAATATTTGATATTTTTCAGCAAAAGAAAGAATGATATGAACGATAGAAAATATGGGACCAAACGACAATATGTTCATCCCCTAGCAGTATATAGATCTGTCCTATATATGGTCCATCCTCATGCATGTAGCACAGCCACAAGTACACTTCCATAATGCTAGGTTTACACCATTACCCCTACAGTCCCGACAGTGATTTTTGTGCAAATCGCAAGTCAATGTGAAAGTTTTATGACATTTTTATGGTTTTTCTCTGCTTGGCCTGAAATAGCCCGTCAGCTTAAGGTACACAGCGTTGAGTTAAGGATGCCATAGATCGATGTGGTCTTTTCAGGGTCTGGTTGGCACACCTCCGTGGCTCCGCAGTGCGTTGACTCATATTCGGAGCCCAACAGGTCACATACAAGTTCACGTCAATGTATGGTCACTTACATCAATCACGTCTCTAGACCCGTTCACTTGCAATTACTTATGATGGACAGGTCAAGTCAAGCTGTGGTCATTGTGGATCCACATCATTGACTCGTAGCGCCAGTCTCACTGCTGCTAGCTCCCAGTTGTTGGTCGCCTGACATTCCAGAAGAACACTGATGATATGCAGCTCTGCCTGAAACCAGTGGTGTTCTTGTAGTTTGCTCAGCATATTGCCTATGTACATTGCAAGCCGGAACTTGAACCATGAACTACCGACTCGGGCTTCACAACTTCCTTCATGAATGTCTGGAGCATATTCATGAGTGTGCCAGGATCAGCCCCCACCCCCACAGCAGATGGCATCACTGATGGTGATATGGCTGTCTGAAGAATGTTGTCTGAAGTGACAGTTGACACTGGCACTGGACGACTGGGTACCACTGGGACTGTCTGGTGACTTGAATGGTGCTACAGTGTGACTTCTTAGCACGGTTTGTATGTTTGTTGGTTTGATTTAGCGTCCAGTTAACCATTTCAGGTTCTCACCAGACTTTCTCGAGGTTTTTAAATTACACCACAAGGGTAGTGAGTGTGATGTGTTGAACCAGGAATTGGGATCTTGCCCAGATCCAACTCTCAGTCGCTGTCAGCATTTCCGCACCCTGGCCAGACTAGGACACAAGCTCATGAATTTTGCCTAGCTTTGTCCGCATACTGTCATACCAGGTTTTGGGTTCTTGTGGTGTGCGTCCCATGGACCATGCCTTCTCAGTCCACAGCCAGTCTTTGAGGGAGGCTTCACGGAAGCCGGGCAGCCATTTTGAATACAGCTCAGGATGCTGCTGGAGATACTCTATAACTACTTCTTTTTCATCTTCCGAGAAGTTTGTATCAATTTGTGGTGCTCTGCGGCAACGTGGACGTGGTCAGGGCAGCACCTCATCTGCCTCCAATCACTCTGGCTCTGCAGTGGTGCTGCTTCCTGGTCTTCTGATTCTGAATCATGCAGGCGTACAATGGACTCAACAGCAGGAGAGGTCTCAGGTTTTTATACCCACCGATTACGGAGTCTCCATAGGAAATGTATAGGGCACCTGGAAACAGCTACCCGGAGATTCTGGCATGTCAGAATCTCCTGCAGGAGATTCCGGAAAAATAGTCCTGTCCATACTGAGGTCAAATTATCATGGACTTCGAAATAAGTTTTTATCATGTTCATTCAATATTAGTTATCTAGAATAAATCATGATAACATCATTTACCATCAGAAATCACTGTCATAACAGACTTTGCATGCTAAAAGTACAGGTTAATGTTGAACTATATTATTGGTGTAAGTCTACACCGAATTACTGCCACACTTGACAGTGCTGTGATGTCAGGAACTAAATGGCTTACAGAAACTTTTTAATTGCAATAGATTTGTTATTAATCTTGTAGGTGGGTAATAAATACAATAAAGACTGGTATTGTATACGAGCGACCGTAATCTCCTCGTAGTTGATGACGTAATATCCTCGCTAATCGCTCGGATATTACTACGCATCAACTACTCGGAGATTACGGCCACTCGTACACAAAACCAGTCATTATTGTGTATGTATCTGGTGGAACATCTGGTACAACAACAGGCGGAACATGTAGGACCCTTTTTGTGCTTCTGCTTCTTTGGAGGCATTTTCTTGGACCAGGTAGAGAGTGGAGAAATGTCTGCCCTTCGGCTACTCAAAGTGGAATGAAGACATGCCTGCCATGCCATCTTATATATACCAAACACGGACTGCAAGTCAACGGGAATGAATCTCACCCTGTCTTAACTCGACCTACCAGACATTAGGTCGACGTGAACATCAAAGGTAAGTCACCTTAAGTCGACGGGCTTCATTACCCCATGTCACGCACATTGACCATGTCGACCTTGACACACCATAAGTCATCAATCTTCCTGATAAGACAGGACTCAAGACATAAGTCAAGTTGATGTCTGTGGCAGAAGCCCAGTTGACTTGAGCCAAACCCGAAAGGTCATAAACCCTGGGGTGTTGCTGGGACTGTCGGGGTGGATTTTTTGATAGACAGAATCTTTCCCCGGTAACTCTCCAACAGCCAAGTCAACCTAAGATCCGCAACCTCAACAACATAAGGCATACTGGGAAATAGCTGTCAAGATATGGGGATGCTATGTTGAGGGTGTCAGGACTGGCAGGGAGATGGTGTAAACTTAGCATTAAGGGCTAAGATTATGATGAGGACTTATTATATATGTATTTATTGTATGCATGTATGTGATGTATGTTATGCAATGTATTTTTATAATTTCTTCGTTCCATAGGGGTTTGTTAAAACACACTGTGGTTGGAAAAAAATATGTGCAACCGGCTTGAGAAAATGTAGGTATAAAGAAATATCCTAAAATTCACAATATGGACAATTATTATTTCGAACGGGAAATTTGTGATTTATTCTGGTACCAAATAAGTGGTCCATAACATTCTTCAATTCTTTCAGAAAACGAGGACGGTGACCTCTTTCATGATATGTAAAGTTTATCGAAAATGATATAGGATTTACTTTTTGAAATTCACCTTTTCAGGAATTTCTCTGTTAGGTATTCAGTTAGGTATGGCATTGAATCGGATGTATAGAGTGTTTGTAACATTGGAGCAGAGACCTGGCACCAAAATGTGGAGGACCAGAACAAAGTCTACCACTGAACATTCTTTGGAAAACAAGAGTGGCCCCTATAGCCTCGCTTTTCCTTCCGGTTTTCCTTCACCCCTGCCAATACAAATCACGTAATAACATGACAGAAGTCCTTTGAAATATATATCTATTACATTCTTGAGAACTGGAAAAAATGTAAGTTCAGAAAAAAATGTTTAGCTTACCACAAGAAGGCACATCACAGTACTCCCATTCTACGGCCGGGTCCGTGGTGAAGCACCATGGACCACCAGGGTCGAAGTCGGGTGACCGACAGAAGTTCTCGGCCGCTGCGAGATTCTCATCGGGCATCATGTCGGATGTGATGTCATGCGCGTGTGGTCTCTGCGCATCCCAATGCTGGCAGTGACGTCCAGACACTGTCGTGCTCTTCTGACCTTCGTAGTTTCCACCGCTCAAATTAGATTTGCAGTCAAGCTTGCCTGATTCCAATGTAAAAGTTGGAACAGACAAAAAGGTTCATGAATTCAGCAATATATCCAGCACCTAATGATTACATGAGTACAGTAATAGCGTCATATATATAACATGAGCAAATCTATTGGATTCCCGGTTATCGGACTGGACAGTGCTGCCTCACAGTGGTTAGCCTCTATGAACTACATCAGACATTCTGTAAATGCTCAATATAAAAGGCATTGCTAAAGTTGTAATGCTAAATCTTGAGAAATCAATATAACACAAATAACCTTTCAAGATTTTCACGAAATGAAGCACATTCTCAATAATATGTGAGAGAAGTTATTATATAGAATGTCTTGACCATGCTATACAAGCCACACAATAGGATCTCGCCAGAGTACCCCCAGGGCTGGGTACTGACTCCATACACCCCAACCCTTTATCCTACCCCTAATATAAAATCCCATAGGCTTAACATTGAGTTTCTGTATGCCACGCTGACGGGCATACATAGTTTTATATGCCACTAGTAACATACAGAATTGTTATCACGTAATATTCCAAAATAGAGGAGACGGGGTAGGATCAAATCAAAACCTGATTCGTTTTAATCTTGACCACCACAAGTTTTGGCTCCGGACTTCACTCAGCTTCGCCTCATGAAGTCACTCTACCAAACTCCAGTCGTGGCATATGGTGGCCAAGATTAAAACTCATCCAGTTTTATGATAGTCTTGTTATAAATCTCTACTGGACGCAGTCTGACACATCTGAAAACAAAGAGAATGAATGAATACATACCCATTCGTCTTTGCCAACGTTCAAACAAGGTGTCTGTTGCTTTATCTTCGGGTGTGTGGTTTTGAATCACCAGTTACCAGCAGAGATCAGAAGTAGCCTCATTTCAAACGTAATGATGATTTACAATGATGAGTTACGGTTTGTACGGAACTCGGCGTAAACGCCTCGTTCCATACGAACCGTAAATTATCATCGAGTTCTGTGACTTGAACAAGCATGGTTGGATATCATATACTTACTATACACTCAATTCTGTTGAATTCCTACCGTAAATTTGCATATAATCACAGATTAATCACAGATTCAATCGAGTTGATCACTTCGCTGACACACAAAGTGTTGCATTGTGTATTACATATACTGCCACCTGGTGTTAACTGCCAGTACTACTAAAGATTGTGGGAGATATAATAAAACTCACTTCCAGTTTTGCCTAGTCATGTGTTCAGACTCAATACTTGATTACACAACACACAGGATGTCCATACTATCGTAAAACTAGATGAGGTTTAACCTTGGCCACCGTATTCCATGACTGGAGTTTGGCAAAGTGACTTCATGAGGCGAAGCCGAGTGAAGTCCGGAGCCAAAACTCCAGGAGTGGAATGCGGTGGCCAAGATTAAAACGAATCAGGTTTTGATTTTATCCTACCCTATCTCCTCGATTTTGGAATATTACATGATAATAATGCTGTATGCCACTAGTGGGATATAAAACTCTGTATGCCCGTCAGCGTGGCATACGGAAACCCAATGTTAAGCTTATGGAATTTTATATTAGGGGTAGGATAAACCATGGTACATGTTTGCATTGTTGGATTTGTGACGTCATGAATCTCCCAGCATATTTTTAGAACTAATACATTGCAGAGAATGTGCCTGGAGAGTGTTTCAATGGTTTTTAGCCTCTGCTCACATCCTCGTCAACATAAACTTAAATAATAAGCACTAAACATGCGTTAGGCGAGTAGCAAGTTAATTTACAAATTTCACCACATACGTAGTGTTTACTTATGTCATCTTGGATTTTTATATTTCTTTTCGATCACTTCACAACTTTTAGGATACTTTTGAGACCAGACAGATAGACTTTGTCGTGTGTGCGCCTGGTGTTCAGCACGTACATGATCATCGCTGCGATGTTATCGGTATTAACCCTGATGAGGTGGCCTCGTGGGGCTGGGAGCATGAGGGACTTAATTGCCAGTACGCAATTCATCGCTTCTATCTGGCTGATGTGGAGGTCCTCCTGTACACGGTTAGGGAGGGGCACGCTGTAGTACGTGCCTTCTGTCAAACAGACGGCACCGGCACCACGCAGGCATCCATCGCACTCCATCTCGACCACCTGGCAGTTGCGAGTCATAAGGCGCTTGCCGTTTGTCTTTAAGCTGAAATCTTCAAACCAGGCAATATCTTTTTTTTGCATTCATCATCCACGGTCACCCAGGTGATGCTATGAGCTCGACGCAGGGCATCAAGTACGCGTGACATGGTTTTTTTCACTGCACGAAACGTACGTCTTTACATATGTATGCGAAACGCGTCTAACAGTAGGATTTTGCGTCTAGAAGTTCGACCTATTAGACGTCTCGTAGACGCCTGATCTAGTGGCGTATATTCGTGTCCATAGTGCGGTTTTATATATGTCATATATACGCCTGATTCTATTTATTTACGCCACTATCCAATAATTCCGACCTCTGCCACTTGGGGACATCAGTGTTTTCATTTGCCATTAACCATCCAAGTCTGTTTTATATGAAAAATGCAATCTTATATTACCAATTTATTTTATAAAACCTTTATAAAACCTGATTGAGTATAAATTGATTAATTACACATAATAAACCAGGCACATTAAGTTGTTTTTTTACCGTTTTTCTGATTTTTTAAAAACTTTAAAACACCATTTCAATGTGTAGACAGTCAGGCTTACTATATAACCACCTCCCCCCAGTGACTCTGTGCGCCTGAAGTCCTCCTCCCGACTCCGACTCCGGCTCCGACTCTGCCCCCGCCTTGTTAGAAGTAGTGTGAATGCGGCCGCCACCCTCACAGCCACCCGCTCAGCCGCCCGCCCTCAGGACTGAAATCATCTTACACACGCCGAGCGGCCGCTAATCCGTCTACAAACATTGCAGGGGGCAGGAGTCCTGTACTAGGGCTTCACTGTGGGTAGACTGAGTGTAGGGTGGTGGGGTGTCGGGGGGCGGGAGGGGGTGGTGTTGGGAGGTCACGGATGGAGGGTCTACATATGGAAACTACCTCGTAGACGCCCGAAACGCAGACGCAGATAAGAGGTGTATACAAATGTAAACAAGGCACGATACAGCCGATATGTGCGTTATCGCAATGGCGTATATATATGTAAAATAGTGGTTTTCGTGCAGTGTTTGTTGTTTTTATAATTTTTTTTTTTAGCAATTTTTAAGGGGATATTGTGTCACAACACAATCACCGAATTCGGCTATATAGCCGTTCTTCCACTCTGGCCCTAGACTCCTACTCCTCATTCTAATGGCGGGTGTTAGCCGAATGGGCAGTGGGTACCATTTTTGTCTAAGTCTTTGGTATGACCCGACCGGGGTTTGAACCCACGACCTCCCATGCTCGAGGCGAACACCCCTACCACTTGGCCACCTAGCTTGGTAATGCCATGTGGAAGGTATACATTGGCTTACATGATTCAGACGACCACATAGTGACTGTAGTTGAGTCTTTGTCCTGCATCCCTTGCTCTGCCAGACATGACACTCCCACACTACCACCTCCAGCTTGTCTTGAGGGATTGTTATCTCCATTGAGATTGTGTCTATTGTGCACCCAAGCCAGGTTATCCTCGTGGTAGGGAAAACTGACTTGTCAGCTGCGAGTTTGGCTCCCACCTCATCACAAGTCTCCTCGAAACCAGCAAAGGCTTTGAATGCTGAGGCGAAATCAGGGTGCACGGTCACGAAGTCGTCCACGTAGGCGTAAACTCTATCATTGAAAAACTTGGCCAGGATCCAGCAGAGGGCGTTCGAGAACCCTCTGCTGGGCTCCTCCTGAGAATCGGCATCCGAAAGAGGGGCAGACATCAATGTAGGTCTGACCACAGTGCTAGAGGCTTAGCATTGGGTTATCGAGAGGGTCGACCCTCAACTGTCTGTAGGCGCGGCGCAAGTTAGCCTTCCAGACGAGGGCGCCGCGTCCTGCATTAACCACGGCTGTGGCGAGGTCGAGGATGGTCGGGAGTGTGTAGCCACGGTCATCACCCTGGAAGAAATCTTTGGCTATACCTTCGTTCACGCTCTCCCCATGCGGGAAACTCAAATCCATGATTACTCTATGCTCTCCCGGGGCCCCTGGCTCCTCCCGAGTTAATAGAGGGTTAATTTGCGTCCAAGGCTTGAAAGGCGGGGCAGTGAAAGGCCTCATTCAGAGATAATACAGGAGGCCCGAGTCCCTGACCAGGTGATACACCTTCATGTGATGGCGCGCAATACTCATTGCGTGGGGGATCCACCAGCGGCCATTTTGCAAGAATGACCTCTTGATAGGCCATTGGTCCTATCCTCCTGGCACGGGCGCCGCCCTCCTGTGGGCCGGCAACGCACGAGTCGGTTTCATCGTCCAGGGGTCTGTGTTTCTGCTTAGCCGTCACAGGCTTCGATGGCAGACAAGTCAACTGCCGGCTCGATGTCCGCGTCGCTGGGTGTATGGCTAACACCGACAGCTTCTCCCGTGTCGGGGTAGGAGGAGCAGTAATCGACACCGATGTCCTCCCCGGCATTCGGATGAGGCACCGCGAGTCTCTAAAGAAGAAACCAACAAGTTTTGGTCAAAGTCGTCGTTCTCCACGAGTTGGATGTGGAGTGATATGAAAAGAGGCGACAGCCGAGAGAATATCATGTAGCATTCAAACGAGTTGCAGAATGACTTCTTTGACCAAAACGAGTTGCTTTCTGTATTTATCTCACCCCTATACACATTAAAAGAATGGATGACACACATGATATAGACCATGGAGAACGGGCCGCAATACTCGTAGGGGCATGGAGAACGAGTTCCCAATGTTAAGCCTGTGGGCATTTATTCCAGGGGTGAGATAAAGGGCTGTCTTAAACTTAGTTCCCGATTCGTACTAGTGGTACTACCCGCGATCGGCTATCACATGTGTCAAGTGCCGACTGATGTGACGCCTCAGGGCACTGGTCCCTCTGGTACAGTGAGCATGGTGGTCCTGGTCTGGCCGTGTGATAAGGGGGGGGGGGGGGGGGGCGCCATGTCAATAACACCGCTGGCTTGGGCCCATGTGGCTTGCTCTTTTGGCTTTGCCGGCTGCATTGTCTGCGGGGTAGGTGTGCTGTCCTAGTCTGTAGGCGATCAAGGTCCTTGTCCACGATAGCTTCCCAGTCGCGACCCTATGGCACACCTCTTCAGAGAAAGCACACACACAATGCCACGGCCGGATGCACGCATCCTCTATCTTGGTCTCCATGTGGTCATTCATGGCTTCTCTCACCTCGTTATCCGGCGCTGCTTTGATCAGACCATAGCAGTACTCGGGGATAGAGTTTCTTTGTGCCCCTAAAAACAAAATGGTGGGGCATGGTTGATGTGTGAGGGGGTGCGTCCACCAACCACGACAAGGCTGTGACAACGGCTTTCCGACAAGGTCCACGACAGCTCTACGATTGGAAGGCCTGTCGTAGCCTTGTCGTGGTTGGTGGAACATAGTTCCCGACAAGAGGCTATGACAAGGCCCAGACAGGCTGCGACACGAAGCTTGTCGGGAGGTTGTTGGGGGCCTTCCGACAAGGCTACGACAAAATCGAACATGTTCGATTTTTGTCACGACAAGAGCCTTGTCGTGGCGTGTCGTGGTATGTCGGGAGGTTGTCGCAGAGGTCTATGATAGAATATTTAGGTGGAGTGTGCACTTCCCGACAGGCTGCGACAAGGGCTCACGACAGAAGTAACTGACGCCAAGGTGAAGGTCACTGCGTCATATCTCAACCAATAGGAGGCCAGGTTGCAAACCGCACCCACACCTAAACAAAATGGCGAAGCAGAAGCGTTGTAGGGTTGTTCGCACAAGGAAAAACACATCTCCATTAAATGTTGAGGTTGCAAACGAGCCAGATTTAACCCAGGAAGATGAAAATAGTGACGGTCTTAGTACCAAGAGCAGTCCAGCACCGCGACAGTCGCGTGCTTCAGGTAAAACCACACAAATGCACACACAGTCAGCACCCTCTCCGGACCCACCCACTGTTCCCGCCGAAGAAGCCATCGCAAGTTGTAGTGGTACGGCCCCCAAACGAATGGCTCGCAAGCGGGGTAAGGGAGTCCAGACGATTTGCTGGTCTGATAAGATGTTAAAACAGTTAATAGATCTTTGGGAAGAGCACACGTTCATGTACAACCGGGCCCACGAGAACTACTACAATACGAAAATGAAAAGTGAAGCAATGAAAGCAATGGCCAACACCTTAGATGTCAGTGGTAAGTTGAACGTTGACAAAGTCGTTGTTTGTAATATTTAATTGATAAAAACAAACATTTTATATACCATTACTCTACAAGATGTGATGTGGACTACGATGTGCTTCCGATAAGGTCTACGATGCAGGTCCAAAATATATTTTATATACTTTATCGATTAGATTTATTTTTATTGACTGTATGTGGATTAAAATATTAACAATGTATGACTAGCTTTGAACATGTTGAAATCATAAATTGTCGATTAACAAATCAATTATTTAAATATTATTTATTTTATATATTTCAGTTGAGGATGTGGAGAAAAAAATGTCTTCGTTACGTACTACATTTGGTAGAAATCCTGAAAAAAAATCTGGTAGTGGGCGGCCGTCAACTGTAACGAGCTGGATATATGAGAGGTTGAACTTCCTGAAGATGCATATAAAACCAAAGAAGAAGATGCTGTCATCACTTGATGATAATGTAAGTATTTTATTGTGTTTTTATTAATATTAATTATATAATATACATAGCACAATATACATATATGTATATTGTGCTATGTATATTATAAAATAATAATTATATAATCATAATTTTTTCTCGTATAGTCTCTATATAGCCTTATGAACAAAATGTTTTTTAAATTAAAATTAAAAATTGTGAATGTTCTAAGTAGGTTGTATTATTATATTATTCAGAGCACAGCCCCGGAGATGGCAGAGGAGAAAGATATTCCAGACGTTCAGCCCTATAACGAGGACAAGTCGCAGCCTGCTGAACTGCTGGAGACACAGACACCTGTCGATATCAACTCAAGCGACCAGGAGGAACAACCTATAGAAGTATTGGAGAAGGAGATAGAAAAAGTAGGTGTTTTATTTTTATGACTGACCCTACTCAAAATAGTTCTATAAAGACCTATGACTATTACATATATATTTTATTAAAATAATAATAATAATATATATTTAATATATATGAAATATGGATAATGATAAATATTAAAAATAGTGTGTATATGTAGTTAATATGTAATTATAATTATGTAACCTATAAATCGCAGAGTATGTCATATAATATGCGAGTATATACTATATGAACACTATAATAAATATTTTAAAATTTTTAATATTTGTTTTTTTATCTTTTTCTCTTTTTAAATAGAGCCAGTCGGTAGATGAGGACTTGGAAGAATACACAGAGATTCCCACCCCTATAGTAACTCCTCTACCAACCAGAAAAAGAAGAGTGATAAAGCAGTCTGCACCGATTAAAGCCAAGAAAAGCAAATATACAGAACCTGGGAAATATTGAAAAATATATCTACATCTGTAGAGTCTGTAATCGCCAGTAATCAGGCCCCCAAAAAAGATAAAAGTGCTACAGAAATTTGGGCAAACCTGCTATGCAAAAGACTAGATGGTATCGTGGATGTTGATGATAGAGAGACAATACAACTTGGGTTTGACACAGCATTACAACAACATAAGAAAGGAATCATCACAGCTGATCAGATTTATGACCTTATTCTTTCTTGGGGAAAAGTGGCCGTTAATGATCCATTTAAACCGACAGTGCCTGCGACAAGTCTCAATACACCCATTTCTGTGAATATCCCTACAATGCAAGAAATGCCAAAAACAACAGGTCTTCTCGCACGACCCAAAACAAGTGTTTCTGTGAACATATCTGCTGCGACAGGAATTCCTAATGTGTCTGTGACACAAACTCCAGGTGACGACAGTTTATCAGAGGCGACTACGACTTGCACTCGACTGTTTCAGACATAGCAAAACCTGACAACGTTCTAGGTTATCCTAGCTACTCTGTACCCTCGTACGGTCAAGGATCACCAACAGATAAGGACTATACGTTCTACAACTTGCGCCCTGCCCATTGATCACCGAGGTCTGACGGCATCAGTACGATCTTAAGGGAATACAATCCCTATAACAGAGCTTTGAATTTGTCTCCACATAAATATTAAGCATTGTATTTTGAAATATTTTCTTTTTTGCCAAGAAAATGTTTCATTCTATGCAAGGTGTTTCAGGATATGAAGCAACATATCACTTTTCTAGTTATTATAACTGACATTTTTCATACAGGATATCATAAAACTTTTGGAAGAGTTCATATACTTTTATAGTTATAATTAAAAATTCAAAAAATTATGTAATACACACTATTGCATAAATAATTATAGATTTAAGTTGTCCTATAGTAAAGTGAAATATCATAACTAAGCAGGTCTATGATATTTGTTGGTGCTACATTATATTATATTATATATAATGTCTTATTGAACAGGTCACGATTACATTCATCCGTCGTTAGCTAAAAAACAGGACAAATAGGTTAAGTGTTTCCGAATTTTTTCTTTAATCATTATATATCCAAGTACTTATATTAGTTATCCTAGTTGATAACAAAACTCCTTTGACGTTTGCCTGTCGGCTTCAGTTACACACATGATGATTGTTTGATGTTATAACAAACAGAATAAAAGTTGAAGTTAATAAAAGGTTGCACATTTATCAATCCAGGATATTTCTTATTCTGTACAATATAGTTATACCTAATAAACGTTTATTTCTCAAACCAAAAAATATGAGATAAATTTATAATCTATTTTATTTGGTTGGCAAAGCAATAGATAAAAATAGAAAATCAAAGTTGTTTAAAGAAGTTTTACAAATATAGGGGAAGAGTTCTAATGACCCAGCTAATATTTATTGCGATTATATTGCCAAGCAACTTCGCCTTCAGGAGAGCAGAAATAGTTCATCATGGTCAGACGTTGCCCTTTGGGGTACGATTATAATTTCTTCCAAACCGTTGCATCGGGAGCAATTCAAATCGATTCCTCCAGTCGCCATCGGTTACCTCACCGTTGTCATCCTCTGTGTCAACTATCGAAGGGGGAATGTAGTTCCGCCCACACTCTTTCCGCAACATATTGTGTAAGATAGCACATGCTAAAACATAGAAATTTATGTTGCGAACAGCGCCATGGATAGTCGACTGGAGAATTTGAAACCGTGAGGCCATAATACCAAACACATTCTCGATAATGCATCTGGCCCGATTTAACCTGTAGTTGAAGATTTCTTCTTCAGTCATGAGGTCTCTCTTACTGAAAGGTTTGAGAAGTCTAGTTGTCTAGCGAAAGCATCGTCTCCTATCAGGTGATTCTGCACACATTGTCCATTAAAGATAACATCTTTGGGGAAATCCTCATGACCACTGGTCATTCTTTGGTAGAAATCAGAGTTGCTCCATATACCACCATCCGACAGTCGTCCCTCCGATCCGACAGTAATGTAGATAATCTCATAATTAGAATTACACACCACCATAATGACAATACTGTGGTAATCTTTGGAATTATAATATAAGGAACCTGCACGATGTGGTTTGGCAATGCGAATATGTTTACCGTCTATAGCGCCCAAACACGCTGGGTATTGCCATCTCTGTTCAAAGCCTGCTGCTACACTGGCCCACTCATCCGCAGTCGTAGGGGTCTGAAATAAATAATTTTTATAAAATAGTTTTATTGGTTTATTATATATATTTAATAAACCAATTGGTTATTAATAATATCGATATTCAGAGCTGACAGAGACATTTCAATAAAAAATACAAAGCAAAACAACGTTAAAAATAATTTTTTATGCCAATTAAACAAACCTTAAGATATTCCTTCTTGAATACGTAATATATCGCACATGTCGTTTCCTGGACAATGCGTCTTGCCGTAGAGACCTGAATTAGTGTCCACAATTTTTTATTTTTAAATACTTTATTATAGTTAATAATAAGATTTTTTATATAACAACAACATATAATATATTATTCTTTATAATACTATTTATCACTAATATCTCATACATGTACTGTGTCTAAATTTTTAACTCACCCTCCGTAAACGACCCTGTAGCTTGTAGAGAGTGTTCTGTTCATTATTCGTTCTACCATCACGCCACAACTTGGTCCAGCAGCTGTGACGCCTTTTTTTGGTTTTCAGTTTCTTCTCGTCATCTTCTTCTTTTTTTTGGTGACATACATAAGCTGGCACTGCAAGGAGTCCCCCAATAACTACAATACTTTCTATGTTCATGGTCCACGTGTTGTGACTGCTGACACACCACTGGTTTCCTCGATATCACTGTCGTGGTGTGTCGGTACCATGGACGCCTTTTTTTCGGTAACCAGCGACGACTATGACACGCCCCGACAACGCTGTCGCAGAGCTCCCCTCCTCACGACAAGGCTGTGACAAGGCACCGATTGGAAATTTCTTGTCGGCGCGTGTCGCAGCCCTGTCGTGGTTGATGGACGCACCCCCTTACCTATAACCTCTGGGCGCAGGGCGAGTCGCACAGCTTCGGCGATGTGGTCCGCCGCATCTTCCTGTAAGTTCATCGCTCCCATTCTCTATAGCATGGGGGGGGGGGTGTAGCGACCCAAATGACGTAATAGGCCTTTTTCCACTGTCCGGTGTAGCACCTTATCTGGTTGGTTACGCAATGCCTGCAGCCAAACAAGCCCCTGGCAACATATTCTTTAGCATTGAATCACTCAGTTAATGAGCGTAATACATTCATAATACCCGTGAATATCATATGCAGAGAAATAACAGTGATTTCATCGTATGCTATGGTATTCCAGCTCCAATTCGATGTATCATACATGTATATCACGTCAATGATACTTTAGATATAGCTTAGATAACACAGGAACACCGAAATTGAATATACAATAATACATTGGCAGGCCTAGCTATTATGTGGTTATCTTTTTCCAAATTAAAACCAAAACAATTATCAACTATAAAGTTTTGATAGTCCAGACTGGTTGATACAATGCCTTTAATTGTTCTAGCAATCTGTCCAAAAACAACGCTCCTGTAATCACACCCACCGTTCACACTTTAGGTGTGATTGCTGTGTTCTCTATACACATATAGCCGGACTCGGCCAGGTTTGTCCGAGCGGCCGCGTAACTAGGCAGTGGGCCGTTAGGCGGCGCTGAACGGCAACACCTGTAATACAGGTGTTGCCGTTCAGCGCCGGTGGTGGTAAACCGCCTTCCTCATGCGGGTCCGGTCCGGCGAGGTGTACCGCGGTAGTGGCCTGCCATTCTGCACCGGCATCGTGTCGGGCCCTTTGTGTGTCTCTATCCTCTGTAGCAGTTGAGTAAGTAGGGAGGAAATCCCATCAAGGCGACCATCGATTAATTCCACCCTGTTGTTGACAGAGGAAATAGCCATTTCTTTTTCTTTTACTTAGACTTGCCCGGTTTAGGTTGTTAGTGCTGTTAATGCTGCGCCAACGGTTCTGCGTCGGTGACGCCTTCTTGCATGTGTGCATCTGCATCCGCCATTATGGTCTAACAGTACAGTCTCGCTTGGTACCTCCTTTGTTTCTGCATGGAGAGAGGCAGTTTCATGCTTCGCATTCCCGTCGCCAGTATTTGGCGTTCTTGCTTTGCATGGTGAGTGTGAGTTGTGTAAAATGCACGTAAAAATCTAGTTCTAGCTGAAGTGAAGCAAATCTAGGCAGTTTTTCTATGTCTGTCTTGTGCAAAATGACAGGCGAGAATGGAAGAGTGGTGGTGTCACGTGATCATGACGTCAGTATAATTACTCAGGTATCACAGTGGTAAGAAATTACAAGAGGCAACCGGGTAGCAAAATTAACATTAATTTACAATTACTACCAATGGCAAATGAGAAATAGTACGGTGGTGTCCCAAAGTGGCAGAGATCGGAACTATTTGATAGTGGTGTAAATACAACAGAATCAGGTGTATCGCGTATGACATACAGGTATACACAATATTGACTGGTTTCAGATACAAGCGGCCGTATGCTCCGAGGAGTTGACGCATAGTAATATCCGAGCGTATGCGAGTCAACTCCGAGGAGCATACAACCGCTTTTATCTGAAACAAGTCTATATTGAATTTATTATCCACCTTTTCTGGGCAAATGGCATGTCGATATCAGTTCATTTTAGTTATGCACTATTTTTCCATATGCACTGTTTTCCGTATGCGCCATCCGGAGCATACAACATATCCCTATGCGCTGGGTATGTCCATACAAACTCCCTATGTGTTTTTTTTTTGGTTTGAAAATACTTTTATTCAATCTGTCCAAGGACAGTTCTTCCATGAATAAATACAGTTAGCTTGTCCGTTACAGCATAGATAGTAGGAAAATTTGATGAAAATGAGATGTTGGTAACAACAACAAAAATACATAGTAGAACAATGGCAATGAACATTAGTTTACGCTATACAGTTCAACACTGCTAACTCAACAATGATTATAAACAATGGCTATACTATTTACAGTTCAACTTTACTTGTAAAAACCACTGGCTCATTTATTAGTCCTATACCATGGCCTGGTTCAGTTCTTGGCGGACCAAGTATTTGAATATCTCTTTACTTGGCGCTTTCTGGGTTTCAGGAGTAAGATTGTTCCAGATTCGCTGCCCATGGTAGGCAGGACTGCGTTTATAACCATTATTTTTAAACTTACGTTCATGGAAGCGCACCTTATTATCGCTACGGGTTCCGCGTTGCTCATTTACAGTATACTGTGGTAACCTGGATAGTTTATAGAGAAAGCTCATCATTTGCCTCTGTCTCCGTAGGTATAGTTTTTCAACTTTACATGTCAGGTGCAGCTGGTCAACCCCAATGTCAGGAACTTTAACCCCAGCTATCTGCCTCAGGCCCCGGTTTTGGAGCCGCTGGAGTTTCGTTACTTCAGCCTGATTGCCCCCATCATGTAGGAAACAGGCATATTCCATAAGGGGTCGAACAGTGGCCAGATAGACCAATCGAGCTATGTCTTTTGTCATGCATCCTCTAAGCTTTGCCAGCTTGAATAGTCGGGCATTGGTGGTTTTCTTCACATGCTTCAGGTTCTCATTTAAACTAAGTGAGGCATCAAGGAACACACCCAGATATCGATATATATGACAATGAGGCAGGACATGATTCCCACACAAGAGCTTCATATTGTCCAATCGCTTTAGACGAGGTTTGGTTCCGTACCAACAGGTCATAGTTTTGTTGCTGTTGACAGTAAGGCCATTGGCATTACACCAGATGTTGATACAATGTACTGCAGTTTGCAGCGTTTTAGCAGCGCGGCGTTCATTGAGATCAGAGACATAAAGCACAAGATCGTCAGCATATTGTATCGACGAGCAGTCTTCAACCATTTCACACATGTCATTTATATGTAAGATAAAGAGCAGGGGGCCGAGCACCGACCCCTGAGGAACGCCAAACGGTACCCTATGTTTTCTATGGACACTTGGTATTAGGTGGATAATAAATATATGACCGCAACAAGGACGCTTTTACACGCCTACAGATGAGTCGTTTACACACGGGAAATAGGACGACCTTGTATATGCAAAAGCATACCTATATATGCCTTTTGCATATATATGTAAAGTGGTTAGTTTCATGCAGTGTGCATACCATTCTGTGTTTTTATCGCTTTAGATTTTGTCGCTCTTATTGTTTTCTGTGCTACATCACAAATTATGTTTGTATTTTGTAGTTGACACGTTACCAGGCATACCAACATGTCCGATCACGTAGCAACGTGTGTACCAGGTTTTCCATACAAATAAATACGGACCACCGTACGGCCGAATTACGATATATATCAAAACGGTACATATTTACAGTAAATATGGAACGGGTATATAGTAAAGCATATTACTACATTTTTTTCACTCACAAATGGCACATGGTAGAACTCTGTAATACATGTAACATCTAACCTGGTTTACAAATTGAATTATTATATATTTAGTTGGGTAAAAATAAATGGTCCCGTGACCGTGACTTCCGAACCTCCATATCTCACCTTGGTTGTGTAGAGGGGACAATTTTGATAAAATTTAGCACCTATGTCCCTCTGAGTAGGTGGGGGAAGACTCTGAAATAACATGTTTTTCAAAATTCACTCGAGGACGGCACTGACGGCCAAAAATGGTCTCCTACATAGATCTAGATGAGGTGGAGAGGCAAATAAGGTGTCATTTCCCACTAAACTTAGCATGAAGAATTCAATCAAATGTTTTTCAAATTGATGTGATATGTTCTACATCACGAAATTCAGTAAAAACAGTATTATAACACTTCATAGAGCCCTTATATAGAATTTTATCATATGACTACTTTTGTACACATACAACCTTAATATACATCAGTATCACATATAGTTCTCATTACTTTGCACCATTTCAATATTTATCATCAGAAGATTCAGCCTCAGAAGATTCATTGTCATGCCTCTCATCATTGTCTTGTGGTGCAGGCCATGGTAGCTGATGTAGGGATTCAGGGCAGAGTAATTCGAACTGGCATACACAGTCTATCATGAATCTGCCATCCAGTGCCCAAGGGTGAGGAAGGGTAGGTCATAATGTATTTGCAAATGAGGAACATATTTCACACTCTGCAGATAAAGATAGAAAGTATCCTTGTCAGGTGGAATGTGCCTGACATCCATACCTGTTATTGTCATATATTTGTACCCATGGTAGCATTTGCTACAAGAAGCTATTGAATTCCTCCCAATTTCTTGTCCTTAGGACATGAATGTTTAGGAAGAAGACTTCTGTCATCTCCATGAAGGACATCCAAAACTCATCCTGTGGCGCATTGCTGTACCCATCAAAGCGCTTATCCACTAGGGCACTGATTTCAGTAGACCTTGTAATTTCAGAATGTGCTACATTTGCACCTTGAATGCTGCTAGGATGGTGTAATCTCTTCAGAGTATCCTCTTAAAAGAGGTGCATTCTTAATGCTCTTGTCTAGCACCCTTTGCAGAAGTGCCTCATAGAAAAGTCATAGACAATCAACACCACATTCAAAGTGTTTGCCTCACAAGGCCTGATCAACTGAACCATCTGCAATTGCACATTCTTCCACTATGACTTCATCCAAGCCTGAGGCTTTGAATCTTTCATATATTGTACGCATGTAGCTCATCTAGATGTGGAATGTACCCATAAAGGGTACGATCTTAAGTTCTTAAGGAAGAACTAGACTGGATAATCACTAACTACCGATCCCAATAGCATTCCTCTTTCGTTAATTGCCCATGACATCATATAAGAAAGTTTTGATTGATAGCTTGGCAGATGTCATGTAATACATTGCCTTGCTCATTTCATCTAGTATGAACTTGTTGGCTTGACAACCAGGAAATCCAAGAACAGTTTGTTCTTCTGGTGCTGGACATGTCCCATCCCCATTTTTACTGGCCAATACATGTATGACACTTTGCATGTGCTGGGCTTTTGTATCTCTAGGATCCACATGGGTGTTCATCCTATGTGGTTCGGCCTTCTTTTGTGTCATGTGGCTGTTGCATGCATTTCCCCTCCAAGTTCCGTCAGCTTTGAGGAAACCTCTCCTGGAAGGCTGGATGAATATTGTGGCTGCCAATATCATTAGCTGTATTAAAGGCACCAGCCTGCACAAACATGACATTTCCACATTGAGACTGTCCAGCACCTGTCAATGTATCATTCTCAAAATTATAATTGTCCACTACCCCTGCATCTGGTTCACCATCTGGTAGCTCAAATGGGCAATTGATTGACTTTGTTAAACTGGTTACAGCCTCAAACTGAAGATCTTTGTAGCTGATTCCCAATTTCTTACTATGTAGAATGTCAGCAGTCACTCTACTTTTACTCATACTATGCAGCATGGCCGTCAGATTAGTTGCAGTTGCTGAATGTTGTTCAGTCAAGGAAGATCAGTAGACTAACATTTAGGATTTTATCATCAAATTCATAAATCTATGGGGGTCAGCACTTCCTCAGCCTGATAGCACAGTTCTTGTCAAGCTGGTCAGTAGTAATACCAAGTGAGGACAGAGCAGCTTCCACATAAAACCCAGCGTATGTTATACACCACTTCACTACACCAAGCTCGGTGGTCAAGTGGTAGGGGTGTTCGCCTCAAGCATGGGAGGTCGTGGGTTCAAACCCCGGTCGGGTCATACCAAAGACTTACACAAAAATGGTACCCACTGCCCATTTGGTTTAACACCCGCCATTAGAATGAGGAGTAGGAGCAAGGGCCCGAATGGAAGAACGGCTCTATAGCCAAATTCAGTGATTGTGAACATACAATATTCCCTAATAAAAATTGCAAAAAAAACCAAAAAAAACTATGTTCCTTTGAGGATGAGGATGGAATGCAGTAGTTTCACCAAATTCCTCTATGAGAAGTTCCTTTATGAAGTTGGATTTGGCTAGATCCATGGCTAAAGTTTGAGAAAATCCTCTTGTAGTATTGGCCAAGACTGTAAATTTTATGATCTTCCATGATAATCTGTTCCACATGGTGAATGAAGATGGCCTTTGCCTCCCTAATGGTTATATTTTGCAAGTGAATCTGGTTTCCTTGGTGAGTTCAGATATATGATTAATATACTCTAGCCAACACCCCCTAGGGTACCAAACTTCTGCACCTTGGAAGTCAATGAGAGATGAAATTAGACTATTGAGTCTTTCTCTTATTTTCAGATTCTGTATATGAATGGAATGTACTTTGAACTTTGCCCATGCAGCTCTGGTAAAGAGACATAGCATTTTTCCATTTTGCCTGGCCTTCTTATGTTCTCCTTTCATGCACCAAACACATAGGGCCTTGTTGAGAATGATGCCTATATCTGAGCATAACCTTTAAGGTGCTGGTTAACCAGGAGACACATGAAGACTTTCCTCAACAGTGTCTTCTTTTTGCTCTGCTCTAAGTTTTGCTCTGTGTTTTTCAGCTTGTGCAAGTTTCTCATGATTAGATAGAGTAGTAGAGCAGGGAGAGTGCATATAATACCCTGTTGACCCCTTTTCCCAAGGAATCTTGTCATAGACATGGGTAAATTTATCCATTCCATTCCAGTCAAATCAATGTTTACCTACCACATATAAAATGTTGTTCGTCAGATCCGCTTGGAGTTGCTCCCACACATAGATACAGAGTGAACCAGACCTCTGCATGAAGACTGAAGGGCCATGAGAGTGAGATTCTCAGGTTGTACTTAACTGAATCCTGCTACCCTTTTTTGTGTTTCGCTGGACATGTAATTCTATCCTTTGGATTTGTTTCTAGTCGTACTGAAAACATGATTTAGAGCTGTAGTTTTCCGATCTCCTTTCCTTGAGAGAAAGAGATGAGATCACACCCTTACGCTGGTTTCAATCCATAGAGTTCTGATTGCAAATGATCAGCTCAAGCACCTGTGTCATATGAAATGATAACCACGGGTTCACGATGGTTTGCCGTTCACCAGGTAGGGGGCCCAACAGCAGTTAAAAATTATAGGGGGAAGGGGGGAGGGGGTAGGTGGTAGCCAAATATGAATCGACAAAGTCGCTAGTTGAAAAGGTTAAAAAGTCCTTGGAAGCTCAAAAGTTACTCCCAAACTGTGGGCAGTGTCTTACTATCATGCCGAACACTGTTGGTGAGCTTGGGAAGTTTGTTCTTAAGATTGTCTATCTTGGCACCAAAAGTGCAAGTTTGGGAGAAGCAAAAGCCAGAAAATGGAGAGGACACAGAAGAAAAAGACAATGCACCTTCCACCAGACAAGGACACTTTGGATCATCATCTGCAGAGGGTGAACTATGTTGCCTATCTACAAGTACATTGTGTGCACAGGAGCCATCCCTCACGTTTTGGTAATGGATGGCAGATTCAAGATAGACTGCGTATACCAGTTCAACTTACTCTGCCCTGAATCCCTACATCAGTTACCATGGCCTGCACCACAAGACAATGATGAGAGTGACAATGAATCTTCTGACTCTGAGGCTGAATCTTCTGATGATGAATATTGAAATGGTGCAAAGTAATGAGAACTATGTGATACTGATGTATGTCATGGTTGTATGTGTACAAAAGTAGTCATATGATAAAATTCTATATAAGGGCTCTATGAAGTGTTATTATACTGTTTTTACTGAATTTCATGATGTAGAACATATCAGATCAATTTGAAATACATTTTATTGAATTCCTCATGCTAAGTTTAGTGGGAAATGACACCTTATTTGCCTATCTATCTCATCTAGATCTATGTAGGTGACCATTTTTGGCCGTCAGCGCCGTCCTCGGATGAATTTTAGAAAAACGCGTCCACATAACCATTGTTTGTTGTATTTATCATCTTTTTGACTATATTAAACCGACTAATTGCCGTATTAAAGTGTATAACAATAGGGACTATTTCTTTGCTCTACAGCACAAAGGGGCTATTTTCCCCGTATACCATGGTTTTGAGGCCGTATACCACAGATATGAATCCGTATACCACAGTTATGGTATCTGACAGGTTTTATATAATGGGTTGTGATTTACTGAGTCCCCATACATTCTCAATGGTGTCATTGTATACAATGGATAATAAAATAGATACTGCGACAAGACTAGCTCACTGGCCATTGGAGCAAAAGCTTGCTACACATGTTTCCCTAGTCAGGCATAATAATTTAAAAATCTAAGGCTATCAGAAGTATAAACAGACAAATGAATTATGTATCTTGTTGTTATTAAGGTTTTAAAGTATCAAAATATGATATATATACTCTTCATTATCACCCACTTAAAACTATTCCTACGTAGTTAATGATACTTGAGATTTTAGTTCATGCAGGTCAACCACCGTGCGGCGCCACCGTCCACGCTCTGCTAAGTCATAACATCGGAGTTGCGCTTCTAGGTCGTATAGTTCTTTGATTATGTCCATGGGGAATTTACAGTGGGAATTTACAATGTGTGGGTGTGATTATTCTTCGTTGTTTAAAGGAGGGAAAATATATGGTCAAATAATGGCATTACTTAAGTCGTGTATGTATCTCTTAAATAAGTTATCAGAGATCATACTGTATATTGGCATGTATTATTTATATATTTATGGAGTTTATTACAGTTCTGTTAATATGACTTTATATTTATCTTAATACCGTATAAACATAAACATTAGGTAACCGCCACTGGGCCTAAGAAATTACCTATTCGGTTATAAATCAAATGAACAGACTCACCATGAGACAGACCAGCAAAGAGCCATAACATGGACCACAAATGCGAAATCTTCGAGGACATCTCTGGAAAGCCAGTCATTTGGACGTCGACACGACAGTGCTAATGGCATGTGACTCAGACACGAGCTGCTGTTATATCGGACGAGAAGCGTTTCATCCGACATTGTACCTCACCTCTTTCATCCCATTATGTATCAACATTGAGAACACCTGGTCGGATTTTACGCTCAAAGGGCTAAACAGATCGTTGCGTTCCCTGAGGGAAGGAAGTATATCTTGTTTCTTCGTAAATTCCGTATCCTGAGGCTACATCAGCGACTGTAGCACCTGCACCACGGAATTTCCTTTGTATTCTTTGATATAAATTTGTCTTTTTAGAAGGGAGTTATGAATAGTTCGTTTCGCGATACAGGGTGAACAAGCAGCTAATAATTGAGGAGAATTCTTTTAGATATTTATGCGCCAGCTGTATGACTGTCTTACTTCGGGTAGATCCTATTGCGAAAGTGTTACATCAGTTAAAGTATAACTTAACTAGTACAACTTACATTATAAGACAACAAATAATTTCTGTCACTACTTAACTATGAAGAATTAGGGACGGAAATTGAGAGAACCTACAGTTCGTGTGGGAGAAAATAGGCGCGATTAGGGGGTCTATTACAATCAAACCTGTATCAATAGTCATAGCCTATCGTGCGTATCGGAGTGTATTGACGCATTTGAACGGGGAATCATTTGAAATAATCAACAGAAAATTATGAAATATTCGGTATTCTTAAGATATATCATGACGATGCCCCCATACGAATATGGTGGAATTTGATTAAAGATGAAGGTCTGAAATCGATGAATTTATACTTTAACTTGGAATTGAGTTTTTAATGAATTTGTACTTACTATAAGAATAAATGATACACCTTGAACCATGTGCGGTACCTTGAACCATGGTTGAAGGTGCCGCACAAACAAATACATTCAATGATTTTAAAAAGTACGATTCTTTAAACAAAATCTCTTTAGATCTCGAACTGTTCCTTCATAATATTCCCATTTTACTACTGATGTATATTATTCCTGAAAATGTTTTATTCATGACAGGTATTTCTAAAAGACTATTTATTGCTGCAATTCCTATGAAAGTTTAAGTATTTCACAAGAAGTCATCTTTAGATAAGTTTTTTTAGACAGGAATCAGCTCAAGCGACAAGTATAGCCAACCAAAGAGGAAAGAATAATTTACACCAATCATATTTGGATAAGGTTTCTCATTACCATAGTTGAAAATTACACGTTTAGTCTAGTCAATTTAGGGTTTGACCCACCACAAATTGCAATACAATTTTTTTCTTCACAATGCATTTCAGACAGGTCCCCAAATCAGCATACTAAAGATCCGCAAAAATCCCCCTTGAGGAAATATGCTTAATTTGCATAAATCAAATATGGCCTTCAAAACACCTACAGCTGTCAACAAATAGATATAAAACAACTTCTGGATGGTATTTTCAAGTAATTTAAAAAAGATAAACTATCTATTTTCAGGTACACAGCCTCATAGAACAAGAGGTAATTGTGCATTTTCAAATAGAATAATTGGCCTTTAAAAGGCCAAATAAGCAGGTGGACGCATTTAAAACAAGTAACTTAACACATGTTTAAAATTGTTGACTGAAAATATTTTGATATTTTAATTCTAACAAAGGGAGGGAGGGAGGGAGGGAGGGAAGGAGGGAGGGAGGGAGGGAGGGAGGGAGGGAGGGAGGGAGGGAGGGAGGGAGGGAGGGAGGGAGGGAGGGAGGGAGGGAGGGAGGGAGGGAATCTATGAATAGGGAAGGACCTGCATTGATTGGATATTTAAAGCCCTACTACTCTATGAACTAAGCACTTCATTGATCAATGCACACATATATTTAGCTAACTGTAGGGGATGTCAATTGCCAATCAAGAGAGACCTGAGTACATAGGAAACGTTATTCAGTTTCACCTTCATGGATGAGTGCACACAGACCTTCCCTCTGACCATGTGGCTCAAACTGGGGGGGGGGGGGGGGACTCTATTCCTATGTACACCAATAAAGTAGGTCAAGCCAATATCTGGTGGTAAATGATATTGCAAATAATTTTACAAACAAATATCATTTGACTGGCTCTTGACTGATTCCTATAACAAAGTTATGAACCATTTTGACTTCTATTTGTGTGTAAACATCCTGAATAAACCATCCATTCATATACCTGCTGCCTTCCCCCCTCACATTATGAGATTTAGAAAAAACACATGAATAGCACATCAAATATGTGTTTTACCTAAATAATGACACTTCTTATGGTTCAAACTTGACCTGTCAAAACAACAACAAAGCACATTGGCCAATGTTTACATCATGAATATCCTAATAGAGGAAGTATCCTTCCCAGAATGCATCAGACTGTCCAAGTTTGAAAATCTTGGGGGAGGTTGGTGGGGGGGGGACTTTATTTTCCCATTGAGATGATACATTTAGTATGATTTAGCAATTAGCAATTTCGTTCCCACACTTCCAGGTCTAGATAATAAAGTCGTAGGTTATAATTCAACTAATTAACCATCCGATACTAGTTACCTTCAGATAGCAAGCGCTTGAAAGCTGCACTGGAGTCTTCAAATTGCGTTTCCAATGGCAGCATGTCCCACAATCTGAGTCCTCTAAACATTGGGGATTTTTCATAACTAGTAGAACGATGGTAGTGCCATGTAGAACAAATTATACAGGATGATCTCGTACGCGATTCTCGTGTATCTAGCAGGTCAGGATTATTTTTACAGCTTGAACATGAGTTTAGATGTTTGTCTCTTCTATCCTCTAATGATGCATGATGGGAAAACAATTTCACAACATTGTGAGGTCCTAATATCATTTTTAGAAATATGTGATGCAAGGTAAATTACAGGTATTTTAAGTCAATTTATAAAAACTACTACAATTTGTAATTGGATATTTGGTCAAATTTTGAGAAAAACATTCCTTTTAGTGACCTTGACCTTGGAAAAATGTTCGATTGTTGTAGAATCTTAGAGTATCATGGATTATTAATCTTTGTCTTAAATATCAATTGTTGTAGAATCTTAGAGTATCATGGATTATTAATCTTTGTCTCAAATATCTAAGAGATTGGTGAAATATCCTTAAAGATATGACAAAATATGTTCGTCAATATCATATGTATGAACAGATACCGTGACCTTTGACCTCAATGTGGCTTATTGGTGCATAATGGGAAGACTTGCTTTAGGACATTGCTAGGGTATGGTGCTGGGTATCCAAATATATCATTCAAGTTGAAATACATCTATATTAGAACAAGTTATAGAAACTATTGTAAATCCTTATAGGAAATATTGTGAAATTTTGGAAGGAAACCTTCCATTTCGTGACCTTGACCTTGGAAAAAAATCAAGATGGTGACACAGGCTGATAGCTCCATGGCATCCCAATAGTTTTGCCAAATATCTAAGGAGTCCACCAAATACCTTTTGAAAAATGAAAAAAATATGTCTCAATTTTAGTGGCCGCTATTGGTCTTTTGTATGAACATATATGTTGACCTTTGACCTTGCCGTAGCTTAATGGTGCATGATGGGATTTCTATCTTTTGGGCCCTACTAGGGTATGGTGTCAGGTATCTGTATATATCATTTAAGTTGAAATACAGACATATTAGAACAAGTTATATAAACTATTGTAAGTCCTTATAGGAAATTGGGTGAAATTCTGGGTGGAAGCATTCCATTTGGTGACCTTGACCTTGATAAATATCAAAATGATGAAAAAAGCTGATGACTCTATGGTATCTAAATATATTTTCCAAATATCTAAGAAATCAACTGAATATTCTTGGAGAAATGACAAAATATGTCTCAATTTCAAAACCCTCTGAAACTGATGACCTTCTAATGGGCATGTTGGATTTAGACATATTTCCCCAAGGGGGATTTTGGCGGATTTTTGATATGGTGTTCTTGGTACCTTCCTGCGATGTATTGTGAATAAAAAAATTGTATTGCAATTTGTGGTGGGTTAGGCCCAAAAATGTCATAGATTGACTAGACTAGTTATGGGATTCATATTTCAATTACTGCAAGCTGGCTTAGGTTTTTGTAAGGAAACTCAACAAAGATATCCTTAACAATTGGATAGTGACTCTGATGGCAGGAAAAGACTGGATATGTATGGATTCATTAAGTGGTATCAAAAGTTGAGTCTTAGGCCACCTGAAAACACCAGGGCCCTGTTTTTAGTCACGATATCCTCTTTGTAAGACATCTTACAGTTGTCAGTGTACTATAGATAAGACATCTTTGGGGATCAGCCAACGATTGTCCCTCAAGGGCACTTAGGCTGCAGCCAGGTGTACTATAGATAAGACATCTTTAGGGTCACGTGGTTCCAAATGTCTTCCAAAGTGTCTTAGACCTAAGACATTTATGGACATGTCGTACAGAATGCGCAACTTCATTTCCCGTGAGAATTAAGCAATGAAATTTTAACACAAGTAAGGGACACATATAACCTATAATCGTCTCAAATATGAAGAAGATTGGTCAAACGGTTCCGACGTTATTCATGTTTGAATTTCGTCATAGCAATTGTCTGCTCTGGTGGCCAGTGTCTATCAGAGAGCATCAGAGCACACCTCGCTAATTTATGCGGCGACCTAGACATTGTCCCTGGGGAAATTCAATTCACTTAGTACCTTATAGCAGACTTTAGACTTTACATTACACCTGATGAAGGCCAAACCATAAAGGCCAAAACGTTGTGTCTTTTTCAAACTACAAAACTAATGTAAACAAAAGTGTTAATAAACATATCTAGAAATGGTTTGTTGGGTATGTGAAATTTTCAAATTGAAATTAAAAGAAAAAAAGTTAGACATAGACAGGTATCGAACCCCCAATCTTCGGATTCTGAGGCAGGTGATCTAACCACTTCACCACAAATATTCCACTCCTAGGTATAAGCTAACCTGAACCTGGTACTGGGCAGTCTTTGCAGTATAGAACCTGAGACAGTTCTATACTTGTCTTAGACAAGGACATTTTTAGCGGCGATCGAACGTGTCACGCTGAGACACTGTCTATAGTACACCCGCCATTTTGTGTCTTGCAAATTGTCTTCCAACCGCAGAGATGTCTCAGGGAATCCTTGGCCGATTATGTCGTGACTGAAAAACAGGGCCCAGTATCGCTTGGGTAAGGGACTGAAAAATAAAAAGCTGTGAAAAAATTCTTGGACCTGAATCAATATACAGGCCTTTTAACTTTACAAAATGCACCTAAGTCATCTATGTTAAAGGTACCAAACAGGTTGGCCATATTTCTGCAACAGAATAAGGAACACTGGTTATAGCTTGCTGCTGTCAATATTATTGGGAGAGCTCTACCATCAGTACTAATCTTTCCCAGTGTCAACTACAAAGAGTGGATGGCAACTGGTGCTCCAGCTGGAACACTAGGATTTGCAACTTCTGGCGGTTGGATGACTTCTGAGCTGTTCATCCCAGTCCTCAGCCACTATATGAAACACATGAAATGCTCGATTGAAAAGGCAGCTGCTTTTTCTTGGGCTGCCATTAGTCAAATATAAACATTGAATTATTAGACATGGCTCATGAGAGTGGCTTGATCATCATGGCATTCCCACCCTACTGCAAGTGACATATCTGTGTATGGACCATTAAAAGAGTACTACCAAAATTTGTATAAATAGACATTTGGAATCTTTCCAATCCTGATAGGCACATATCTTTGTACAATCTTCCCAAATGCTTCACCTATGGGTTTAATCGTGCATTCCTCTATGCGAATATTGCTGCTCGTGTGGCATATTTCTACTCAACTCAGCATTCTGAGAAGATGAATTCCTTCCTGCCCAACCTTTTGGGAGTGGCCATGCAGAGCTAAGCTCTACAGCATTTACTACTGACACTCCAGAAAAAGCACTAGTTGCCCCTGATTAATCACCCAGGGAGGTGTTTTATAGACAGTGATATCTTTATTAGTAATCATGAAAAAAGAGTGACTGGGAGACCATCATTGTAATGCATTCCATAGACCCGATCACTCTTGGATTGAATGATCACTGCTGATTTGATAACTGATGGTGATCATTTCCAAATGTTCATGAACAAGCCAGTTACCAACAATGAGGTATGCATGACACCATCTGGTGAGAGTTGACTGCACTACAGGCTATTGTAAGAGTAACAAGGCCCATTTAAAAACAGAAATGTGGCTCACATGTATATTACTCAAGAGAAAATTATAAAATTTGTGATACAGGTATGACATACACATGGAATTCTCTGCAGCAAATATATCGTAAGGTCTTAGAATGGATATCAGACCTGTATGGCCCAGGTCTGACCTTGTCACCGTTTTTAAAGATCATTTGTACAAAAGTGCAGGTACCTCAAGTTTTCAATCAATACTTAACTGAGATAGGAAGTAAGCTATTTTCCAAACTGGATTATAATTGTTGTTTGGATAACAATCACAAACTCATGAACAAGGATACACAGTTAAACTTGACCTTCCAGTAGTTTTTTATCAAGATACCGTACTAAAGGTAATTAATAGTGGGGCAGATATAGCTCAAATTTCAGCAGTATTGTGCATTTAATGAAACAAGCATGAGTTTTGGTACATGGTTAGGGGAGCCCATAAGGAAAATTTTAAGATGCGTGGGCATTGCAGAAAAGTCCCAGGAGCCGGGTGGTGGCCATTTTAAAAATCGACCATCACAGAGCACTATGACACTTTCAGAATGGTTATTACCAAGAGGAAACTTATATGAATCACCTCAAATGTGTACAAGAGGAACATAAAGATATGGAATCATTGGTTTATCAATGTTTTTATCATATACCAACATGTGGGGAGTGGCCATCTTGGATTTTCTGCCGTAATTCCCATAAATCTGGAAATTCTTCATGTAGGACTCTAGTCGCAAACATACAAATGACAGAAGACTCATAAAATGATATTTCATGTGTTTTGGAAGGTTACACCTCCTCAAGAAACATTATGTAGGGGTCAGGGTAGTCGAGCAGCGTTGTTTCACTTCATGCTAGGTATCTCTTCCCACGCTAGTATCTCTTCCCACGCTAGTTGGTGCCCCGAAGCACCAACATATTGTAATAGAAGTACCGAAATAAAGCTTGGTACACTGAAACAGTCCGGAGTCTGGTTTTGTCTTCGTAGTTAAGCGGTAGGTAGTAGATTATGCATCTCCCTGCCCTTTCCAGCGGGTAAAGCCAAACCCACCTGTACTGGCACGGTAAGTACAGGGTAGCGACTGAGTCTCGGAACCCCTGGTCGGCTGTTGATCACGGAAAGTGGTAAGACACTTTCAGCGACTAGGGAATACACTACATTGGTGCCGTGACCAGGATCTTTGGCTGCTTGCACAGCCGAAGATCCCTGGAAAGGAGCGATGACGGAGCACCCGGGTGTAAAAACCTGGTCGAAGGCTGTCATGCAGAGTCCTGCCGCAGAAGGCGCAGCTGGCCCGGCGAGGACACAGGATGTCCGCACTCCGCAGGAGGCTGGGAGCCAACCGCGGAGGAAGGCTTTAAATGTGGCTGAGCAATTGAGCTCAACCGTGTTTCACTTGGGGATGCCCAGAGCGACCTCCATGGAAGAAAGGGACCTGGAAGGAGTAAGCCGAATAGGCGACTCAGAGGAGGGACCCGAAAGCGGAGAAAGAGAGACCCCGATAGTCCACCCCACGACTGATCCTCGGATCGATCATGAGGCTGAGCAGCAACAATGCCAGCAGCGCCTGCTTGAGCAAGAGCGGACCGCTCAGTTGTTGCTACAGGACTTGTACACCCGTTCAAAGGAAACAGCTGAGTCTCTGCGCGTGCAGCAGGAGCAGCTTGCTTTAGCGAAGGAACAAGAGAAGGCGGTTGTGGAACGCACCCAGCGCGCGGAGGCAGACTATACTTTGAAGTATAGGATTCCTTTGCCAGGCTGGCAGGGCGTGACTAAGGACCAAGTATACTCCCCACTAGGGAATATCAGCGGTCCTCAGGCATACACACCGCTGCGAACAGATTGTAGACCACCAACAGTGAACTTTGCTTCCCCGACGGATTCTCCGAGAAACTCTACGCGTACCAGCGATAGGGGAGTGCTGTCCAGTTCTGCAATAGCGGAATTAGGACTAAACCCTGTGCACGTGGAGAGTCACGCTGATCGGTTATTTAATCGATCTCTGGCTCAGGCTAGAGATGAGACCGGCAGAAACCGCCAGACGCAACGCCATCGTTCCGAAGCCTTTTGGTAAGGGAATGGTGTGGGAGCAATGGTTTGCCGGATTTTGTGAGGATGTTCAGTGCAACTGGTGGAGTACCGCCAACGCGCTGCTGTACCTCATGAGAGCGTTGCGTGATGGACCCAGAGAGGCTGCTTTACGCGCCTACCAGGATTCAGCTACGCATGGATGGGATGCCCTTGTGGAAGTGGCGTCTTATTACTGTGGGCAGCTAGTGACGCTGAACCCCTGCTCGAATTTTCTAAGCTGAGTGCAGGGAAAAGATGAGTCCGCCCGTGCTTATGGGTTAGCCCTTCAGCAACTGCTGATGGAGGTTTAACCCGGTACCAGATTGGACTCGCCAGCACTGCATGAGGATCTACAAACACAGTTTGTGAAGGGTCTCAGAGACGAGGACATCCGAACGGAGGTGGTCTTGAAATGGGAACCTGGAATGAGCCTCATACAGGTGTTGAGAATAGTGGACGCCTATGAACAAAGGTGTGCTCTGTTCGGACAGTATGGCAAGCCTGTGGGTAAAACCCGGGTAGCTATGCTGACCCCATCCCGGGAACAGGATGAGTTGGTGACGGAAGAAACCAGCGACCCCAAAGTGGAAGATGTACTTTCAGCGGTGAGGTCAATGGTGCTCGGACATCACAGCTTCCGTGGCCGGCTGAGTCCAGGAAGGCCCAGAAATGGAAATTCCCAGGTGAAAGACCAGGCTGTGGGGAAAGGTTCGGAGGAACCTCCTACTGTGGCAGAAATGTTGCTGCAGATCAAGCTGGATAACCGGCGTTGTTGGCAGTGTGGCAAGACTGGGCACATTTCTCCGGAATGTCCCCAGAAGATGGCTGCTGTAGAGTCTACAGATGGCCCGCTAGCTTTACCATCCCCGTATGAGGTAAACTAGAAAGGGCTGCAGTAGGTGGCGAGACAGTAGCCCAAGCAACTGTAAGCCAGAGTACGCAAACTGCGGAACTTGAGAACAGGAGGAATCCTGCTCAAGCCAAAGAGGAAGAGTTATCGAATCAGGTTGCTACAATCTGTTCTCGGTATCTAACCCCAAAGCACCCCTGTCTGCAATGGCTACACCAATGTGGATGGGATCTCGGCACCCTCGATGGTATTTCCCGGTTTATTCAGCAGCCATATCCCTTAGGTGGAAGACGATGGTATGTACCTGTAAGGATTCAAGGGTTGAAAGTAGACCTGTTGGTTGATACCAGAGCAAGTCGCTCTGTGTTAAATCACGATCTATATAAAACCTTTGGGTTTGATCTTGAATTTAAGGTTTCAGAAGCAAGTGCACAGGCTGCTAATGGTACTCCGTTGAGATGCTACGGCAAAGTGATTATTCCGATCTCGGTAGGTAACACTAAATTAGTATGGAGCCCCATACTCAGTGATATCGAGGAGAATGGAATAATAGGTATAGACTTCCAGGCGCTTTATGGAGTGTCGTTGGCCCTTCAGCAGGGCTTGCTCCGGATTAAACAGCCGGAACAACTGGAAGTAGAGTGTTCCTGTAGGCGGATATCATCAGTGGTCTCTGTCAGGCAGGATGTGAGCATTGCCCCTCAGCAGATGGTGAATGTACTAATAGCTGGGGAAGGTGATCATACGATGGGGAGAATAGCGTTGAGAAAAGGCGACATCGTTGGCCAAGTCATAATGGCTAACGTGGTAGATACAGTGGAGGTTTGCCCTCTAGGTATCGCACCTGTTCCTAATACCATGCCAGGTAAGTGGTCAGGTTCACGGGAATCCAACAACGACCCGGGAGAGGTGAGAATTGGATGTGTGAACGCAAACTACCATCAGATACAAGAAAGATAGACTCTCTATCAAACTTCAAGAAGGAACAAAGACTGTACTTGAGTACAACTATAGAAACTTAAAGCGAACTGACTACAGACAATGAGACCATCAACAAAAATATCCATAAATGTCAATCATTTGAAGAAAGCCCTAAGGCTTAGTAATGCTGTATTGCATGACTTGTTATCTAGAGATATAGATTACTCATCCAAGAGAAACCCTGTACCATCATATATTGTGTAAATACGTTGCATGATTGCATGCCCATAAATGAAACAAATGGAATGGAATAATCTACTTCCCTGGGGGCACATTAAGACCAGTCTGCAAAGACTGAGGGCCTACCCAGGTAAAATAAAAGTCTTAAAAAAAACCCAAAAAAAACCTCGGAAAGTGATCCCGGGTCTGTAGTTCTGCATGAGACCCTAGAAGCTCTGATCACTGCTGCGGACGCGTTAACTGACGCGGAGTGGGGTGAATTAAGGAGTACGCTAGGAAGCTGGCATAAGATCTTTGCACAATCAGGAGACCCCTTGGGTAGAACTGATCGTGCGGAGCACCACATAGATACAGAGGGAAATATTCCTTTTAGACTACCCTACCGAAGATTGCCGCCTATCAAGCGGGAAGCTTTGGAAGAGGAGTTACGGAAGATGCTTTCTCAAGAAGTAATCGTGCTCAGTGAAAGCCCTTGGGCCAGCCCTGTGGTCATGGTTACGAAGAAGGATGGTACTTGCCGGTTTTGTATTTACTACAGAAAACTTAACGGTATCACCTGCAAGAACGCCTACCCTATACCGTGGATCTATGAGAGTCTCGAATCTTTGGGAGGGAACCAATGGTTTTGTACCTTGGATTTCCAGTCCGGATATTGGCAGGTGAAGATGGCTAGTGAAGATCAGCCGAAAACAGCTTTCACTACCCATGAAGGGCTGTATGAATTTACAGTAATGCCCTTTGGCCTCTGCAATGCCCCAGTGACGTTTGAATCCATGATGGACCAAATGTTGAAAGGATTGCAGTGGAAGAAGTGCTTGGTTTATTTAGACGACATCATTGTTTTCGGGAAGACCGTAGAACAATGTCTAAATAACCTTGCTGAGGTATTTGAACGTATAGAGTCTTACGGCTTGAAACTCAAACCTCAGAAGTGTCGGTTGTTTAAACGCTCTGTGGAGTACTTAGGTAGGATAGTCGCAGGTGATGGAATCCGCGCTGACCCATCTAAGTTGGACGTAGTGGCCAAATGGCCCCGACCCTGGAATATAAAAGAAGTAAGATCTTTCCTCGGATTCTGTTCATATTACCGTGACTTTATCCCGGGTTTTTCCGAAACTGCACATGCATTACAACAATATGTAGTCCAAGATAAAGCAGGAAAGTCAAAGGAGATCCTATTGAACCCTGCGGCTGAAATTACCCATTGCCCCAAGGTCGGTTCATTCTTGAAACCAACGCGAGCAATGACAGTATTGGAGCGGCACTGTCTCATATACAGAACGGAGTAGAGGTTCCTATAGCCTTGCAAGCAACACCTTGAATAAGGCCCAACGGAACTACTGTACCACGAAGAGGGAACTCTTAGCCGTGGTAGTGGATGTAAGGAAATATTGACACTTCCTCAGAGGCGGAGATTTCACCTTACGTATGGATCATTCCTCATTGAAATGGCTCTTTAACTTTAAAGACGCCGAAGGGATGATCGGAAGATGGCTGGCGGCTCTGTCCGAATCCGGACTTATGAACTGCCAGATAGAACACAGACCCGGTAAAGCACACATCAATGCGGATGGTCTCACGGAGACCATTGCTGAGTGTTGGCGGCTGGATTGTGTAGATTGTGGGGAACATGATGCTATCTTGGCTGCTTTGCACCAGATGGGTAGTCCTGATCCCGGGTTCTATCAGTGGATGCTGGAACAAATTCGTGAAGCTCAACAGAGTGATCCGGAGATGTCCCAGTTGATTAAGCTGGTAAAGAATGGCCTCCACAGACCTAGAGGATCAGAGCTGTCGATTGAAAACCGGGAGTTCCAGACACTCTGTAGTCAGTGGACGGAGTTAACTGTGAGGGATAATGTGTTATATAGGGTGAGAACCACTGTGTGTCCAGTACGGAAACATTTACAGCTGGTTGTACCCATTTCACTTCGTCCTGGGCTTTTGACTCTATGCCATAAACATAGAAGTTTGGCACATTTCGGCAAACATAGGACTGCCGCTAAGGTAAAGCGACACTACTACTGGGCCGGAATGAGCGCAGATATACAGCGATGGTTTCTAGAATGCTCAATTTGTTGTAGGGTTAAGCCCGGTGAAGGTCTAGGGAAGATGCCATTACAATAGGAGCTATTTGGAGTCCGGTTTGCACGCATTGCTCTCGATATCATTTCTGGTATCGATATGTCCGATGACGGCAACACGTGTATGATGGTGGTGATGGATTAATACAAAAAATATGTGCAGATCTATCCCATGAAAGATCACAAGGCTGCTACCTGCGTGGAAGCACTTGTGAAGAATTGGGTGCATTCTGACCAGGGACAAGAATTTGAATCTTAAATCTGGCAGGAAATGTGTAGAGTACTGGAGATAAAGAAAACACGCACCAACCCGTACCGTCCACAGTCAGATGGGATGGTAGAGCGGTTTAACCGAACGTTGATACAGTGCTTACGCACTATGGTCAATGAGAGCCGCAGTAACTGGGATGAGCTAGCACCATTTATAGCGTACACTTACGATGGGACTATTCATTCTAGTACGGGGTGTTCACCTGATCTACTTGTCTTCGGAGAAGAGATTCTGATACCTGCAGACATTGTCTATTGGGTACCTGGGATATCCGTTGAAAGGATTGCAGTGGAAGAAGTGCTTGGTTTATTTAGACGACATCATTGTTTTCCGGAAGACTGTAGAACAATGTCTAAATAACCTTGCTGAGGTATTTGAACGTATAGAGTCTTACGGCTTGAAACTCAAACCTCAGAAGTGTCGGTTGTTTAAACGCTCTGTGGAGTACTTAGGTAGGATAGTCGCGGGTGATGGAATCCGTGCTGACCCATCTAAGTTGGACGTAGTGGCCAAATGGCCCCGACCCTGGAATATAAAAGAAGTAAGATCTTTCCTCGGATTCTGTTCATATTACCGTGACTTTATCCCGGGTTTTTCCGAAACTGCACATGCATTACAACAATATGTAGTCCAAGATAAAGCCAGAAAGTCAAAGAAGATCCTATTGAACCCTGCGGCTGAAATTACCTATTGCCCAAAGGTCGGTTCATTCTTGAAACCGACACGAGCAATGACAGTATTGGAGCGGCACTGTCTCATATACAGAATGGAGTAGAGGTTCCTATAGCCTTTGCAAGCAACACCTTGAATAAGGCCCAACGGAACTACTGTACCACGAAGAGGGAACTCTTAGCCGTGGTAGTGTATGTAAGGAAATATTGACACTTCCTCGGAGGCGGAGATTTCACCTTACGTATGGATCATTCCTCATTGAAATGGCTCTTTAACTTTAAAGACGCTGAAGGGATGATCGGAAGATGGCTGGCGGCTCTGTCCGAATCCGGACTTATGAACTGCCAGATAGAACACAGACCCGGTAAAGCACACATCAATGCGGATGGTCTCACGGAGACCATTGCTGAGTGTTGGCGGCTGGATTGTGTAGATTGTGGGGAACATGATGCTATCTTGGCTGCTTTGCACCAGATGGGTAGTCCTGATCCCGCATTCTATCAGTGGATGCTGGAACAAATCCGTGAAGCTCAACAGAGTGATCCGGAGATGTCCCAGTTGATTAAGCTGGTTAAGAATGGCCTCCACAGACCTAGAGGATCAGAGCTGTCGATTGAAAACCGGGAGTTCCAGACACTCTGTAGTCAGTGGACGGAGTTAACTGTGAGGGATAATGTGTTATATAGGGTGAGAACCACTGTGTGTCCAGTACGGAAACACTTACAGCTGGTTGTACCCATTTCACTGCGTCCTGGGCTTTTGACTCTATGCCATAAACATAGAAGTTTGGCACATTTCGGCAAACATAGGACTGCCGCTAAGGTAAAGCGACACTACTACTGGGCCGGAATGAGCGCAGACATACAGCGATGGTTTCTAGAATGCTCAATTTGTTGTAGGGTTAAGCCCGGCGAAGGTCTAGGGAAGATGCCATTACAACAGGAGCTATTTGGAGTCCGGTTTGCACGCATTGCTCTCGATATCATTTCTGGTATCGATATGTCCGATGACGGCAACACGTGTATGATGGTGGTGATGGATTACTACACAAAATATGTGCAGATCTATCCCATGAAAGATCACAAGGCTGCTACCTGCGTGGAAGCACTTGTGAAGAATTGGGTGCATTCTGACCAGGGACAAGAATTTGAATCTTAAATCTGGCAGGAAATGTGTAGAGTACTGGAGATAAAGAAAACACGCACCAACCCGCACCGTCCACAGTCAGATGGGATGGTAGAGCGGTTTAACGTTGATACAGTGCTTACGCACTATGGTCAATGAGAGCCGCAGTAACTGGGATGAGCTAGCACCATTTATAGCGTACACTTACGATGGGACTATTCATTCTAGTACGGGGTGTTCACCTAATCTACTTGTCTTCGGAGAAGAGATTGTGATGCCTGCACACATTGTCTATGGGGTACCTGGGATATAAATCAGAAGATTCAGGAGCTCCATAATCAACAAAAAAACATCATATGTACTCCAAAACACACTTCCACTGGTCTGCTTCAAGACTATTTCCCACCTAGCCACTTCCATGATGGGCTACTGCATTCAATCTGGGTTGACTGCTGTAGACAGTCGCTGTGCTCCTCATGTATTAACTAACCCAGTTCTTACATGGCAAAGACTTTCCAGAGGCACAACTCAGGAGGTTTCAGGCAGCTGAAGGTTCTTCCGGTGGCCAAGCCCGTAATAGGCTCCCACCATGACAACCTTCGGCCTGTGGCGCCGGGTAAGGAAGGCTATACCTCCCAGGTATAGATCTGACTTACCGGGTTATGGTCGGAACAGAGTTCGTCGACTCGACAGTGAGATAGTAGACTTCACCCCTGTCTCGTTGGATGGAGTTTGCTATTTCTACCTTGGGTTGGTGATCGTAAGTTCTGAATTTGGCTGGAATTGGGGCCTTCATTGGTACTCGATTCCATGCTGGGGAATGTATGCCAGTATAGCTGGAGCCAAAAAAAGAACACTGATACCACACACACTTTTTACGAAGTGGATGGAGAAATTGTTTGCCCTTTGGCTGTTATTCCGTTTTCGGAAATACACAGAAGGTGCTAGTGAGGCTAGCCCTTCCCCCCTCGTGGAACTCTTCACACTGGAACAGTGGGAAGCCCAGCACCCACCAGGTATCAGGCTGAAAGAAGTAGGTCTGCAACACCGGTGGGCCCGTTGGGCTCGATACTAAAGACATAGAGGAAAACAACCCTTCACCCGCCGGGAGCCATTCATCCAGGACAACACCCGAAACAGCTGGAGGCGGGGTGCTTGGCAGTCCGCGGCTGTTAAGTCCTCCCTGCCCAACGCTCAAGACATTGCTCCCTGGCACAAGATGGGTGATTATAATACTTACGTATCAAAGGTGCTAGTAAGGCTAGTCCTTTTCATTCAACATTTTTATTTTTTTTTTTTATTTCGATATTTAGACTACATGAACTTCAGCATCAAAGCTGGTTTTAGTGTTTGTGCAGTATTGCATGAGTACAAACATATGTTTCACAAACATTCTTTGTGATGTTGGGATTTGGCATTTAAATACCAGTATCAGTCTCTTTGAACAAAGTCCAATTGTAGGCAGTAAGTTCTTGATACGTATAATACGTTGAGACAAAAGTCAAATACTAGCAGAGAGTTCATATAATGCGTGTTCATTAGAACAGCTAGTCCCGGTAGTAAACAAAACCTAAGGTGTACACCTCACACACCGCAATAAAAAATGTGTTCCAATCATGGTAAAGACTTGTTTTTTATCACAAAGTTACTTGCATCAGTTAGTCGGTTCACTTAAAAACAAAAGCAATAGCACATACCAACATGGTTAACAACTGGGTATGACTTTCAAAACACAGTAAAACAGGTCAACGAAGGATGGATAGTGGAAACTCTCAAGGCATGGATGTCCAGCAACACAATCCAGCAAAGCACAGGTTGCGCAAAACCCAAAAGTCAACAAATAATTATAGGTACAACGGAGGTGGTCTACAGTCAATGGTTTACAAGTCATGACAACATAAATTTCTTCTGGGAAAACTTAAATTTGGAGTATGAATCAATATTTCTGACATTGGTGGGGAGCCTATTCCACATAGTTGATCCTCTGTACATAGCTCCTGATCGATACCATTCATTTTTTGGGAACTTAACCTTGAAAATTTTTCCTCTGGTCTGCCTTGTGTCTCTGCTAGCTTCCTGAATTAAATTAGTAACCCCTTGCTTACGGTACATATAGTTTAGCAAGTGAGCATTTGACCATGTCATTTCCTCTTTTCTAAATGTTGTATCTTCCATATTTTATTATTCTCCATTTACAAATCCACTTTTCACTTTTTACCATGGTATCAGTGAATTCTTGTGAACGCCAGGAAGCTAGAGAGTAGACCAAGAACTGCTGGTTCTGGAATGTAATTTTTAACGGGTTGTCCCCTAGCAGCAAAATGGCTGCGATGGTTCCCCCCTTAGTAAAAACTGGGAGGGGTGGTGTAGTGGAGCAGGAATCCAGCAGTGTTCGGACGTTCTTTGGGAGATGGCATGGAGAGTCAATCCTTACTGTGTAGTGGTTCCAGGCAACACCACACACGAGAGTGGCACGGCGGAGGCTGGGATTATGTAACGCTGGGTATATATACTCAGTGTTCGCAGTAGGTCGACAGGCTGTCCTTGCGCGTCTCTCCCTGAGAGCAGACTCTTGGACCCTCATCTTTGCAGGCGGGTTCTCGTAACCTTCCTGGTGGTTAGGCGAGTCTTTTAGATCAGCCTCTTCAGCGTTACCTAGCACACCGTGCTGGGGTACTGTACTTGTGGGAAAGACCTTCCAGATCTTTCCGGGAAGTAAGTTGTTAATAAACATTCCTGTTTATTAAACATGTGAGTTGCGTTTTGTGTTACTAAGTTTGTGCAAACCTACCGAAAACCGAACCAACCTACGTAGTTGTTCGTAGGGTGGGATCCCACCAGGAACTAGCGTTCTGGAAAGGGGTCTTCCAACCTGCTACCACCACAATATGATTATAAACTGTGCTGGATCTTCACGAGCAGATCTCACCAAGGAGTTAGATATGTGGCTTCGCCCCAGCATGGCTGTTTGTGGTCGGCACTTCCAAATTCAGCAACTCCCTTCACCGCAGTGCAAAGACAACATATACAAAATGATCCTGTACAAGGTTTAAATCATCATGAAATTAATGGAGACATATATGTGACAAATCTTGACACTCTAAGGTTTGTTCCTGTTATACGAGGATATTCCCCACAGTCTGAGGTTTGTTCCCCTATAATATCTTACAGTATGGAGGAGAATTAACTTGATGATCGAATTTCAGCGTTGGGCCTTACGTGGTTCATATTTTGGTTTGCTTTTACATGGCATCAACTTCGGAGAGCGGTTGATACGGGACTGACAACAGAAGATGTCGATTTGAAAATCAATTCGTACAGGCTTTTATCGTTAGATAAACGATCAGGGTGGTAGGTGGGACCAAAGCCGGGACTCTGAGGTTTATTCCAGTATATATACTGTTGGGTTTGAACATGTGGAAGTATTACTAAACAAATTAAAGATATTGACATCGAACCGCGCACTCGACTCAGTGCTGGGACTGGGAGGGGGGACGCTTGTCAACTGACAGCAGATCTAGGCGAGTTAGGAAATCATTTTGTACTGGCTTTTAACATTAAATATATGAACAGTGACTTATACGAGGATATTCCCCACACTCTGCGGTTTGTTCCCATATGATATCTTACAGTATGAAGGAGAATTAACTTGATGATCGAATTTCAGCGTTGGGCCTTACGCGGTTCATATTTTGGTTTGCTTTAACATGGCATCTACTGTGGAGAGCGGTTGACACAGGTCTGACAGCAGAAGATGTCGATTTGAAAATCAATTCCTACAGGCTTTTAACGTTAGATAAACGATCAGGGAAGTAGGTGGGAGTGAACCCAATAGTCTAAAGTTTATTTCAATATATATATTGTCAGGTTTGAATATGTGAAAGTATCATCAAATGAATTAAAGATATTGAATTCAAACTTACTGTAGGATCTGTACGAAGAACTTTTGCATGGTTGTCCAGTAGTCTTTTATTTTCACTTTTTTTTACTAATGCCATCAACATGGCAAGCCCAAGGAATATCTTCATTGTTGGTTCATCTACATCCTTTCATTTTTCATGTTTCTTGAGGAAGATCAGGCATCGTTATCGGATGGGTACTCGTTAGTTGAGACCAGCCTCTGTCTGAAGGTGGTGGTCAGGAGCAACCTAAAAACATCCATGGGCGATCTTTTATCTGTCAATTGGGATGCAACCCCGCTGCTAGAGTCATCAAAAACATCCATTCCACCTATTTTGGGCATATTCGGCTTGATCTTCTTCCATGTTAATCTGCTATCGTCATCTGCTGATGTTGGGTGGTGGGCATCGGGTGCAGGGGGTGGATCTCCATCGTCTTTAGCTGGGGGGGCATCGCCTTCGGCCGCGCTGTCATGTTCTGTGTCAGTCATATTCCCTTCATTTTCCGATAAATCCTTGTCATGGCTGGTCTGTGTTGTTGTCAGGCATTGTTATTTTATCATATTTATCAAGAAGTATAACAGAAGTTAGCAGTAAATCGTCTTCCCAATCTTCCCAGTCGCTATCTGAAGATGCCCACTCCGCCATCTTGGAGAGGAGAGGCGGGGGGCTAGTTTACCTCCGTGTCGATTCGATGTTTCGAAATATTGCCATGGCAACACAATGTATTATTTTATTTTCTTTACATATTATTATATATTTCCTAGGTGTATACAAAAAATCAGTTGAATTCATCCATTATTATAGGTTTTATCGGCATTTGAATACATTACGACGAACTCTCGCCCAAAATGATGCCATACGGCATCACCCGCCCCAGTGCGGACGATGCCGTATGGCAACATCCTGCCCCAGCACAGTTGATGCCGTATGGCATCACCCGCCGCAAAGGAGTTAAGTATTTCACACCGCTGCACTGTATCACTTAGTTGGTCCCAGAGAATTTGACCACGATAATAAGGGGATGTCAGGTAATTACTACAGGGTATTCTGTCCTGTCTAAATTTAGTCCGGGAATTACTCCTTGTATTCCTGGTCCTAGGATCGAATCTATCGTTATCTAATGTCAATTTCCACATCACAGTCATCATTTGCATATTCCGATGTGCATCTAGGTAATCTATTATGTATTTAACTGTATTCATTTTTTTAATTTTCAATTTAATGCGATTATTACTCCTCAGCCCCTCAATTCTGTTCTCAAAAACATTATCCGGATCTTTGATCCACCATCTGATCATCATAAGCAGTTGAATATCCCTCCTCCTGTTCAGTGATCTCATTTTACCTACATTTGATAACACTTGTACACTCATGTCTCTAGTTCTTCTTACTCTGCCAACTATTCTTAATGCTTTATTCAATAGAATTTGAAGTCTATCCCGTTTGACCGAAGTAAAACAGTACTGAATCACACTCGCATATTCAAGAAAGGGTAACAACATATGCTTCATGATCTTAATACTCTGTTCCTTATTCAACTTATACCTTATTTTCTTCAGTTTAAACCATTTCGAACAAAAATCTCCACAGATTTTAGCATAATGCTTCTCAAAATTAAGCCTGTAATCGGCAATGACTCCTAGATATCTATACCTATTAACACATGATACACGGCTTTTTCCTATACTCACTTGCAAATTCCGATCCATATTTCTCTTATTACCAAACCATGTTACCTTTGTCTTATCATAATCTAACAAAATTAAGTTATTCTTAGCCCAGGTATCTATAGTATTTAAATCATCCTTTACCATTTCCAAAATTTCTTTTTGCGATGGGCCTGTAGCAATCAACACATCTGATCATCTGCATACAAAATCGGTTTAACATAATTAAGATCATTAACAATATCATATCATACTCAATTGTTGGAAGGAGATAATTATAAAATGAGAGTAAAGGAAGAAATCCAAAATATGATTTGAAAGGTCAAATAGACCAACATATGAACGGTCAGAAGACCAAAGTTGTGTGTAAAAATAATAGTATGGAATGGGACAAATTAGGGTAAATGTGTGAGTGAATGAGGATATTGTCTTGTCTAGTAATGTACTGTATATGTCCTGTAATGTTATGACGCCAGCGTGGAAGATCGTCTGGAAGCGGATGAACGTCTGTAACGTCTTTAAACAATTTTTTGAATATAAAAAAAAAAATCATTAATAAATATCAGAAATAACAATGGTCCTAAGACAGAGCCTTGAGGCACACCTTCCCTTGGATTTGATAACACACCATTTACCTTTGTCTTCTGTAATCTCGCATTTAAATAACTCCTAATTAGATTTACCATTTTTTCACAAACTTGATAACTTTCCTAGTAACAATAAATGATTCACACTATCGAATGCCTTTTAAAAATCAATATACATGGTCATTACTACATTTTTGTTATCCAAACCTATCAAAATTTCATTCATTAAAAGAAAGACAGCCTGCGATGTAGATTTCTTTGGTAAAAAGCTGAACTATTAATTTAACAAAAAGTTGTTCATAAGAATATGTTGCAGTAAACTACGATGCATAACTTTTTCAAAAATCTTTGAGAAAAATGTTAAGACAGACACTGGACGCCAATTACAATGATTGCTTAAATCACCGTCTTTTGGCAATGGTGTTATTATCGCCATTTTTAAACAATTTGGACACACCTCCTTCGGCAAAGCATTGTTTACATAGTTTATATCCCTTAAAACAATTCTATTTAAAACTCCTGATTTCACCAACTCAATTCCAGTGCTCTTATGGTTATCCAGACATTTGACAATTTTTACAATTTCAGCAATATTAGTATGTAAGTCCTCATTTGTCATGGGATATTCTACTCTATGATTAGGCATATCAGTACTAATAATACATCTCATCCTATCCAATCCTAGTTTACTAACAATATCTGTAAAATAGTCATTCATGTAATCTCCAACCGGTAAACCATTAGTGTCTATCTTATTCAAACAACGGGGGAAATCCCTGAATTTTGCACTAAAATCTGAGGTTCAAATCACCTACCTGATCATTAGTGCAGGCATACACCGGACTAAACACACGCCTCGTCAAACGATATAGATTAAATGTAATATTCGACCGAAGCTTCCTGATACTCCTCAACAATCCTTTATAACTTTTGTCAACTGCATCTGTTTTTCAACAAGTCCCAAAATTTCATTTGGAATTATAGTATCACCTTTCATTTTAATTCCCTTTTCTTTAATAACATGATAAATGTTCATATAATCTTCTATGCAGATTGTGTACTTCTCCATACCATTACTGTTCAACATATAATTAACTAAAAGATTTTGTCTTAAATAATCCATAAACCATTCATCGCTAAAACTATCTAAATTTCTATATTTAATTTTCTCTTTCTTGTAAACTTCTCTTGATTTCTTTTTAGCAGAAAAACTTACAACATGTCTTTGTAAAAGATTTTCTTTCCGTTCACCCTCGGGTGCCGTCATAATTGTTTTTGATGGCACCCGACGGTGAACGGAAATAAAATCTTTTACACACAAATAATCGCAAAAATACTATCTGAAAATGTATGAATGCAAAGACTGTATCGACTGTAAATAACTGGAACATGTACCTGTTACATATGTATAATACACTTATTTGTATAGTCATATTTAATCAACCACCGAAAACTGTAAAGTGTAGACATTTTTACTTATATATAGTAGTATGAAATATCATTGTACATATTCCATCCCTGTTCTGTTCTGTTCCGTTTCTGTTTCTGTATTGCCTGGAAGAACGGCCTTCGGGCCGAACGCAATAAAGACATATATTCACTTGCATATAGATACAGCGTAATATAGATACCAACATTCCTATATGCGACATTATCATTGCTGGTAAATCAGTCGCTACTCGGACTAAGGTAGCCTTGTTTATACCCAATTTCGCCCAGTACATATTTGTAGCTCCAGATTCAACAATCGCCTTTCTATAGATTGTAAAGGTATTGTATATAGTTGAAAGTACAGTTAAGTAAAGTAAAGATAACACTTATAAACAATAAACATAAATATAACACCATGTTCATGTTAAGCGTGATTTTTATGCCAAAGCCTTAACAAAAGACAAAATTTCCGTACAATAATTGTGTTTGACAATCCGCATCATATAACAGCGAGATCTACGACATGAGGTTCCACGACATAAGATATAGTTTTGTAGTGGAGGCCATGAACTACACCGTATCCAAGCATTACAGTTGGGTACCCTATCTAAATGACATCTATTGAATGCAGCTTACAATGCTCACAGGATATTATCCATCTACTGAAAGTCATAAATACTATGATGTTGCGGAGATTAGAATCAATCCAATGGTGATAGATCTTACTCATGTAAGAATCTGTTGATGTGAAATAATGAAAAACACCTACCTCAACCTTACTGCCTATTATGTAAATGAAGACAATACTAGGGTTATGTTGTTAAATGCCACGTCATGAAATTAAAGGTGGGCCCTCAGGGCGCTCATTCATTTATCAAGGTGTGATTTGAAATACCACTCACAGTGTAAATTATATCTAAATGATTTTCGTTTTAAATCATTACTGTAAACATTATGCCTCATACATTGTAAGCAATAGGGAGCCGTAGATACTTTAAGACTTTATTTACCTATTGGAAACCTTTTCAAATGCAGATCGAGATACATGACCGGAAGAAATATATTTTCTGATTGTGATAATATTTTGATTTAATGACGTACATTGTACATCATTGTTTATTGTTTGGTGTACCTGTATCTACATGCAACTCTCTATCATGAGTTAGATATTCATGTTTCATATGCTCAGCTTTATGTTGGTGTCACACCTAATCTAATTCATATTACTGTAGGCTGTTTAACCAATTATCTGGTAACCTCTATCCTGTCCGGGTATACCATCATGCATGTCTTATTCATTAGAGCGTAATATCATATATTAGTTCATGCACTTGTAAAATGGCGTTTTTCATTATTTACAGCTGTATATTTATAAGGAAACATAGTGAGTGTGTCATAATTACATGTTCCTTTTGGAACAAAAATATTCATCTCATTCTTCGAACTCGGTGAATATTTCTGACCCAGAACAACGCGGAACAGATTCCATTCCGCCACACCAGCTATGTCTCCCTATTTTAGTTATTTTCAGTCTGCCAGCTCATAAATTGGAAGCCAAATAGAAGGCATGGAATATCAAATATAGTTAAACCCTTAAATATAATACACACATATAATCTTATAGAGTTCGGTAACAAAACTAATGAAACAAAGCTTGCGTAAAAAGGCAGACATGAGACAATATAAATCATTTGGAGAAAACATCGAAGAACGGGAACTCGGCCTTGAGTGGCTGCAGCAGATCGGTGAGGAAGCAAACGGTACCAGCGATACCTTCGTAAAGGCTATAAGGGCAGTCCGGAACCCGCGCCTCCTGCTCGAACTCTCTGCTCACGAGGTATTCGGCGAATTTGAGAGCGCGGTGTAGGTGTTTCTCGTCCGAGGTGAGGCGGTAGAGCAGGAGGAAAACGTATCCACTGCCGGCCACGCCGTGACAGATGCCCGGCCCTTTACGGAGAAGTCCCTTCTGCCAGGTGAGTTCTCCGCACCGTAGGCATGCCTCCAGGTAACGGTCGTCTCTCCACAACAGGAAGGCTCTAGCCAGCATGTAGACGACCCCTGCAGATAAGACACGACAAATTAAAGATTTTCCATGTGGTATATTAGTGTTTTTTTGTGTTTTTTTAATTGAAATACAAAAGAAAAATCCTGTGAATAATCGGCGATTTGAATTTTTTCTTTAATGGCAAATAATGTGAAACTTCGATCGTAGCTGCTATTTTATGTTTCATAATTACTAAAATGACTTCACGTGGGTGCCTCTAACAGAAGATAGGTGAGAAAAAATTGAAGCTTCATTGTGTATAGTATATATAAGGTGAGCTAACAGAAACACACCTGGACCACCGTGACACCAGTGGACAAGCTCGTTTTCGTCATCCCTCCGTTGTCCGGATAAAGCTTCCGTCAGGTCAGGAGCAAAGTTGCCGCTAGGCTGCATCAGACTGAGGATATAGTCGACGCATTGCCGCACCTCTGTCTCGACACCAGGCTCAGAGAGAAGAAACTGGACCTCCCCGAGCAACATCTGTAGGATTGCGGAAATCCCATGGGCAGCTCCTTCAAAATATAATCAGATATTGGTGAAAAGTTAACTAGAAAAGTACATCCATTCACAATGATTCATCGGATCCCACTTGTTGTCAGGGACTAAAGCAGGTCTCTGACCAACCAGGCGCTGGCCCCGGCCAAGGGTCGTACGTGGGTCACTGGCAGATTTTGCCTGTTGCAAAAGCCGGGTTCCCAGGGCACACTTATCCAAGTACCGGTATATGTAATTTTTTGTTCGTAAAAACATGAAATTTCTTAAAGGTGCAGTTCTTTGTTCGTGTAAATACGGTGTTTTTGTCCATTTATGTAGCCTAAATACACTTGTGTAATGATCCATCCGTAGTACAATTCTTAGGCACTGGTTTTGGCCATGGAGTTTGTCTAAAAGGTATTTTGGAGCATCATAATACAATAAATCCCCATAGTCAAAATATGGTACAATGAAACTTTTAAATAATCTCAACGATGTATCTCTATCCATAAAGGGTTTCAATTTACCCAGTTGGTAGGTTTGAAAACAAACTTTTTTTAGTTTTTTTTATGTGGATTCCAAAGGTCAGATTGTTATCCAGATGATACCCTAGGTACTTATCACGTTCTGTAATTCTACATTTTTTAAGGTTAATTTTACATGTCCTAGTTGTTTACATTTATGATTTGATCCAAACGTCATATACTTAGTTTTGACTGCATTTATTCAAACTTGTCAAAGCCTTTTGCAATTTTTCTTCAATCTGACCTTTGGAAGTACCATCAGCGTATATTATGGTATCATCTGCATACAGTTTGATATTTGCATCCGGGATACATGAGATAACATCATTTATAAATAAAAAAAATAGTGTAGGCCCCAGGTTCTACCCCTGCGGGACACCGCAGACCACACCATCCTCACCCGATATCACCCTTACCAACATTTACTGATCTTAAAACCTTGTCAGTAAAACCTGCAACTGTCTTTATGGTGGAGAAGCCCTTTCAAAAACCCCCCTGAGAATATTTTGTCTGGTAACATTAAGTTATTATTTATAATTTTTTCTATTAATTTTGCTTGAATAGGTAACACAGAAATAGGCCGTAAATTGGCACAATCAATTGGGTCACCCCTTTTTGGAATGCAGGTTACCACACCTTTTTTCCACGATTCTGGAATTCCGATGTTTTTTTTGTCTTTTAGTTCCCTGATCAATCTCCTAACTTTGCCCACTGTTATTGTGATAGGATCCATTTCATCTTTGGTCTCTAAGTCGTAATTTTGCCATGGAGTAAACATTTTTGCCGCAAGATTTGGACCTACATCAGTGAAGAACTTATTAATAAACCCAGGAACATTGTTTTCATCAATTTCAAATTTTTTTTCTTAATCTGTTAAATTTATTCTGATATCTTTTGTGTTAGAGGTGCCAGGTAGTATTTCATTCATGTGTCTCCAGAACTGTTTCTGATTATCCTTATAAAGATCTATCTTGAGTCTTCACAAATTCCTGTCTTGCTTCCTTTGCCAATAAATTTGTTTCATTCCTAATTTTCCTAATGTTATCCCATCCCTCCCAGGTCCCCTTTCTTTTTTTCTTTAATCTGAGCCGCAAGTTCTCCAGTCATCCAAGGGTCATTTTTTTTCATCAAGTTTGTACCTTCTTAATTGGGCAGCATTTATTAAAAAATGATTCTAGTATACTCAGTAGGTGGTCCCATTGCTTGGAGGTGTCATCTATTTTGTTATAATCTCGGCAATTTGTTTTTTCCAAGCAAGATTCCAATTTCTGTTTGGTATACTTTTTATACATCCTTCCTTCAAAGATTTTAGACTCATTATTTTCTTTTCCTTTCTTTTTTTATCAAATAAATCATCCTATGGTGACTTATTTCATCTGTCAATACGCCAGTTTCTTACAAATAGTTTACATTTGAAAAAATAAGATCTAAAATAGATAGTTTGTCTTGATATCTTGTTACATCCTCAATATATTGCTTAAAACTTAAATGAGACATGCTATCTAGTAGTTTATTTGCATTATTTTCTTTTTTATCAGTTATATCAATATTCATATCTCCTATGAATATTTCTAACTTATTTCTTTTATTTTTTCTATGGTAGTAGCCAGTATTTCTACAAAATCGTTTATGTTACCCTTGGGTGGTCTATAGACATTCAGTAATATAGTTGATTTACTAAACAGTTTTTTTTATTAATATTACCTGGAGTTCTATATCTTTTACGCTTTTATTATATTCTTTGTATAAACAATCATCATATATATATTGGTCATTTATGAGTGTTAAAAGTTCACCACCTTTTTTTGGTTCTTTGTCTAGTGCATTTTCCCTCCATTGTTGGTCCCATCTAATTGAGCTATACCCCAGAAATTGGCAACTATTAAACGGGTCATTAGCCATCATCCATGATTCAGAAAACGTTAGTATGTCTATATTATTATTATCATGCAATTCCATACGTAATCATTCATATTTTGCCTTTAGGCTCCATATATTTACATGTACAAATTTTAATCCCTTCATTAATGATAATTCTTTGATATTCGTTGGTTTAGTAATTTTAGTTAAATATATTATTTTAACTTCAACAAATTTTGTCACTCGTAGTATTGTGTCTCGAAACGACTGTGTGTCCACAGTGTACATTATGGTTATTATACTAACTTGTCTATAAATATGTTCATACAGCTTGGTTGCAACAACATCAAAAAAGAGCTTAAAACTAATAATAAGTACAATTGCCAATGAACAACATCAGCACTTTTGGCCGTTGCACATCAGCCCCGTCATGTCAAAATTTTACAAAGGTCTTGTCCTGGGACTTTGCTTGTAGCCTCTGACCCTCTTTTAACTGATCATATTTGTTTTTCCATGATCATTTTTAAGCTTGGGAAAAAACCCACATAACAAGAAATAGCTTAAATACAAAGTAAAAAAGTAAAGTAACTACAGATACAAAGAGTAGATAAGATACAAATCCATTTCAGTTTTATACATATCATTACAATATAAGTACATGATTACTTTCACTCCATAACCTTATAGTTATATGCAGCCACATCAGACGTTTCTTACAACCACTGTAATATTATCGATATTGACATCATATATACATATCCCTATAAGTGTATATATACCATCCGTTTGTTACCGTTCATCAAAATAAAGTTCAATATACCCATTATTAATTTACAATTATCTCATTATCTATGGTCCGAAATGTATGGTTTTACATGGTTTTACCTGTCTTGAAAAGTTTTAGCGACCCTTCTCAAGTGGTAGGTTTTAAATCCATAACCATTTTGATTAATTTTGTTTTGGAAAGAATTTTGAAAACATAGGTATAATGTAATAGTTCTAGGATGTTATTTATCTGTATATATACATGTACATAGATAGATTTATATCAGGGTAGTCTTAATTGCATTAACATGGGACATTTTTTAAATAACTTTTAGTATATAGATAATAAATCCCATTCTTCATAGTTTAAAGTTAGTTCTGAATAACAGGGTCATGGTTGTTATGGTGTTGTTATTGCTTCCTTCAGTAACTCTCAATTTCCAGAGTGGGCTCAGTGGGTCAAATGGTTACACATCGACTACTCTTCCTATGGCGATCCATTTGAGTTCTTATTTGGCTCTTACTTATTTCTCTACTCCTTTTCCTCCATCTTATCGTCCTGTTTTTCCTGTTCCTCGTCTTCCTCCTCGTAAGATTATCGCAGACCTCCGAGGCCGCTAATACCCTATCACAATCCTTGTCCCCTCCACACACTTCAGCCATGGAAAACTGGTAGGCCTGTTCAAGCATGTCGAAGGCCTTCCTCTATAATTTAGTTGGCATTTGTAGTGGTTGGAGAGAGGAGCGAAACTGCTTTCAAATGCTATTCTGTCCGGCATTGGTTGGGTCTTCGCCTCTTTGATATTTATACCTGGATGAGTTTGGTTCAGCGCATCTAGTTGGGAAAATCTGTATACCTTATTTTGTATTGTGATTTGTGTGCCCTTTACCGCAGCAGTTAGTCCATTTGCTCGTGCCAGTGCCCCAACAACCCTAAGCACCTTCTGTTTCTACAAATCCTCCTTGCTTAACTCACTGTGTACTGACACTTTTTTCCACGTTGGGGTTCCCTTCAGTTTATATAATTGCTTATAAATCCTTGGTTTTATCGTTGAAGTGCCTATTATGGCGACAATGTCTCTGGGTTTAGCATTTGGGGTATATCTCCCTCTCCTGTAGACATTTTTTTCGTTTGGGTCTGGAATTATGATCCTTTTAATTTAGCTTCTGACGCTATCAGGATATTCTCGGAATGAATATTAATGGATGCCCCCCCTTCCTCCCATTGGCCGGACAGTGAGGAAAATCATCAACGACAGAGCGTCAGGGATGATTGTGGATCCCTGCTGGCCGTCCGTTGTGCCGACCGGTGAGGACACAGTAGATGTAGGACATTATCAAAATTCTTGTGGTGAATGACACCATTCTGTGTCGGGGAACGAGAACAGGGCACTTTCAATGACTGGAAGGCGCCCGGGTTTGGTTATTAAAGATTGAAATAAGTATGGCATTCCAAAGAAAAGTGTGGAAGACCTTACACTTTAGTGGTCTAAGGGGATCAGATTCTTTTTTTATTCAAGTTGGAACAGTATACAATCGCCTAGATTTTGGGCGTTCTTCCCTGTACAGTTCAAATACAAACAGAATTCACGGTTAGGTTCAGGGATGTCAGCAGCCCTTGAAGAAATTCCCAGTGACCCCCGCCCCACCCCATCCCCCTTGCGAATACAATGAATAGGCTAGCTAGGAACTCAAAAGCAATGATACCTGCACTCCCTCCAACCAGAACACCTATTGATGTTTTTTTTCAAATATCTGCATAGGAGAGCGTAGTACAGGGATGCCAGTTAGGTTTCAGAAAATAAAAAAGTGTCAACTACAATTCTTACCTTTTGATATGCTGATTTGTTAATGCTGTACTTTGAATAGCAGCTCATATGTGGCATGTAGCAACGGCAGCGAAGTATGTAAAACAATTCTAAATTTTCCATATTTTGATTTCTAATGGCAACATAGAATAATACTGTCAAAAAGTTTCAGTTTCAGTTTTACCTTTTACCAATATGTTATAATCAACATTATATAATTCACCTACCTAACCTTAATGTTTCATGTTTAAATGATCTGTTTCCTTTTCTTGTGCAGCTTCCCTTGGATTGTTTTACTTCTTCTCTTTATTCCCTGCATAACCTTCTCCTCTGCACCTTTAGTTGTGGCTACAACCAATTCAGTCAATAGTGTGACTGGTTTAGCTCTGGTCTCCTTTACCCTTTTCTGACCCCATCTGGCATGGGCTGTCTGCATATGAAATGCCATTGATTTGTCCACAGAAGAATACCACACATTGTCTCGGTGGAAGAGCTCCAGTGAAGTCTTCCCCTTTGCTTTCATGTAGTATTGCAGGGACTGGAGAGCAGAATATGTCCTCACATCAAGGCAATTTGTACATTTGTTGATAATGAGGTTCATGGAGCTGAAGGACTGTTCTACATGAGGTCCAGTGAAGATAGACAGGCATGCCTTCACCACCTTGCTCAGGGATGGCTATATCCCTGACTTGAAAATCTGGATCAATCCTCTCAGACTTCCCAGTGTCAAGTGTGGGGTCAAATGTCAGCTTGTTGACTTCACCAAATAAGGAAGCTCTCTCAGGATCCTTCAAAATGGTAGGAAAGAAGGATTGAAGTTTGAGCAGACTCTCCTTGGCAGCTTAAGTACCATGTACTCATGGGTCCAATGCCGACAACACTATCAACAACTTATTGTCCAATGGTAACTTCTTCACCATATACTTGGCTGTCTCCAGGTAAGCTGTCCTCATTGTTTCTCATAACTTCATTTGAGTCTCCTTTCTTGAGTTCCGAAGTACATTATCAGCATAAAATCCAATTTCAACCTTTCTTGCTGGAAGGCATAATTCCTGAAGGTTTCGAACCTTAAGTCTATGTCCAGGGAGATCTGTCAATGTATCTGCGGGTAAGAAGTAGCCAAGGAACCCTTTCACAAGAACGACCAAGCTATCATGAAGTTTATGAACTAGAGAGACCTTAACTTCCTGGGATTTCACAAATGCATTGAAGATGGGCAGAATGTCAAGATACATTCTGAGATGGACCTCTGTGTTGTTTTATTTATAGAAGAGGAATTCCATAATTTTGTCTTTTCTTCTTATCCAGCTGTAGTCATACTTTTCCTTTTTGTTCTATATGTATGTTGAAGGCAGATGATCACTTTTCTCTCTCTTTTGGAAACATTGGCCCAAGCCTTGTCTAGAACTGCCTGGTAGTCAGCCTGGTCCTACCTGGTAACCATGACCAATACAGAATGGTCAGAGCATTCCACATTTTGTGAATCACTTCAGTGACATAGTAAGCAGAGAGCCACCTGTGAGAGACCCTCTCTTTTGGAACATGGAATTCCTCCCCTGGGAATCTGCATATGTCTCTTAGGCCCTGTTTCATTTCTATGCTGAATTTGAAGTCAACATAAATGTTGTCATCTAAGTCCTCTACAACCGAGTTGAAGTGCTTGCAGAATGACTTTACACAGTTGTGTACATGGTGGCATAAGTCTCCATCTATGTCTAGCAAGTGTGGTACTGATTCTCTTAGAAGAGTCTCAAATCCACCCTTTTTACCCCGCATGTAATTAGCACTGTCACTCAATGAGGATATCAAATTTGTGAGGGGCATCCCATCCTTTTCCAGTTGATCTACAATTAGCCTGTAGATGGACTTTGCTGTTACCGTAATCAGGCTTAAGGTAATATAATGTCTAACTACCACTTTCTCTTCTGTTTCTGAGAAATATTGAACAAGTACTGTGTATACCATCTCCTTATTTGTAGCACAGCATTCATCCACATTAATGGAAAAAGTTGAGTATCTCAAGACATGCACTAATCGTTTGTGCAGTGTCTTTAAGCTTATATGAAGCACAACTTCTTTGAAGACTCAGTGCATGCAAAGCAACTTTATCTTCTGCCATTTCCTTGGCATACTCTTTAAGATCTGGGACAATACTCAATGGTAGACTGTGCTCTGCTGCAAATGCAATAGTTCTAGCTTCAGCATGTGATTTTCTATCCATTATACTTGTGGGTCTTTTGTTGTTGTGGCTGGGGTCAGAAGTTGCTGTATTGATAGTAGAGGAGTTAATATTAGGAGTTTCATTTACAGTATTGAGTCCACTTTCAATATCCTGTATTATCTGGAAGGAAGCTGGGAGTATCTGCGTTGTCTTTACAATGTTTCTCTTTAATTTGTGCTTTTTGGCCTTGGCATGATCCTTAAGGGATTTGATTCCAGTTGTATCATACTTAATGTCAAGGTGACACCATTCGCACTGTGCTATTCCACCCTTGTTCAACTTAGCCATATATTCTCCTATCAGGTCTCCATTAACATCACTACGCTCAAGCCAGTCCCACCTGAATTTGTTCTTGGATGAGGAGTCCACTTCTAAATTTCCACCACTGGATATCTCAAGTATCTCCATGTTTGATCTAAAGATTGTTAGAGTAGCCAACATAGACTAAGAGACCATGCCGTTTGGTAGTAGTAGTGGTAGTGGTAGTGGTACTAGTAGTAGTAGTAGTAGTAGTAGTAGTAGTAGTAGTAGTAGTAGTAGTAGTAGTAGTAGTAGTAGTAGTAGTACAAAACTCTGTCAACCCTTCACTAGCCAACTAATTTTACTCACAGTTTCTTGTAATCACCAAAATTATTGCTAGTTTGCATGATATGCATAATAGTGTTAAGCAGGGTGAGGGAGTGGAGGGGGAGGAGTAAGGCTGGTGGTAAGCTGGCAGGGAAAGGTGAGTAGGACACAGGGACTGAGGTCAGTCTAACCTGCTCAGTGCAGAAACACTGGCATGTGTCACGCGGGCTTATACTCCCCCATCATAGGTCGAGGTTCAAACATGATTGGAGAGTTTCAGAGGGTTCAGGGAGACACTGATACCCTATAGCGGTTTACTCAGACTGGTAGTGTGCACTCAGGGACACTCCCTGACTCTGCAAGGCCCTGGGTTACACAGGGTACCACCAGTCTGAGCGGGTGCCAAGTGCAGGGCTCCCGCTACCGGCCACCGGGTCCCTGCTGCCGGCCACCGGGTCCCCGCTAGCGGCACCCGTGTACCTGGTGCCGGCTGCCGGCCGCCGGGTATCCGCTAGCGGCCGCCTATACACCACAGTTTAGTGCATATTTTGGATATATGTAGAGGTGAGAAAAAACCCTGAAATTCCCTGGTAACTGGCATCCCTGTAGGTTATAAACTTTTCAGTTAGTCCGTGTTAAATAATTATTTAGATTGTCCGTTGATTTACTGGTCAAGTGACTCAGTGTTCTTAAAGGATATATCAGTCCATGAAAATCTTTGTTATGCATTCAGGCTATGTTACATATAACACGTTTTCTTCAAGACAAACAAAATGGACTTACAAGGCAAATACAATCACAACTTAGCATTGATTAAATTAATGTAGCTCCTGGTCATATGACTCAGTACAAGTTTTTTTAATCACTTTATTGAGAGTTATATGATTTGACTAACACTAAGTTAGGATTAGTCATACATATAATCGACACATGTAACAACACAGACATTCAGACAAGACAAAACTGACTAGTCAGAAAGGTTTATGCTATGTTAAATGATTTATAGGTCTGGTCAATTGACTCAGCAATATCAAGTTAAATCTAGAAGTCTATTTCTAGTTTAGCATACGTTTCTGGCCTAAGTAAGTAGTTTTTGACATCGTTCTTAAATATGCTACTTCTCTGTATTGTTTGAATTTCTGTCGGTAGCTGGTCCCATAAGATCATTCCTTGGTATAATGGACTAGATTTGAATTTTTCTGTCCTCGGTCTCTTAACCTTTAGTTTAATCTTTGCTCTGTTGCGCGTTTGTACTATTAAATCAGTTAGCATATGCAGGCCTCCCAGTACCCTGCTTCCTCAATATAGGTTTTTTAATAGCTTTTGAAAATCAAAATATAGGTTTTTACAGGTTTTTCAAGGCCAAAAATTTGGGCTTTTATAGGTTTTTAGGGTTAACGCATTCAGTATGATGGAGTCAAAATATTCCTAATCGCTTGTTTTCAGTTCTTGATTTCTAAAATAAATGTACCTAGTACTAAATTGGAGGATGTCAGGATGTGTGGCTCATCAGGTTAGACATGTATGCTGAGTATCCAACAGGCAAGCCAAACTGGCAAGAAGTCAAACAAACTGTTGATTCTGAAACATTTTTCAGATCTCTTAAACACACTGATAATATGGATTTCTTGTCATTTGACAATCTGACTTTGTGTCAAGTTAACTTCTACATTTTCTGTACACATCAATCAGCATGGCAGTTAAAAATATAGGTTTTTATAGGTTATGTAGGTTACTTTAAAAAAAATAAAGGCCCATGAATAGAAATATAGGTTTTTATAGGTTTTATGGGTTTTAAAGGTTTCACTGGGAGGCCTGTATATGATCTTCATCACTTGCCCACCAGTGATCCAGGTTTAGGAGGTGTACAGCTCTCCGATAGTCAAGTGGCCGTATTTTACATCTTTGCATAATTTTGAATCTGGTCCAGTCTGTATTCATGAATTATTCGACAGTCTTAGGAAAATGCGTTAAATTTGTGCGCCAATTGGTGGAGAACCATGCTTGAACCCATCTCTGCATAATTAATTCTAAATTTCTAGGTCAAGTTGTCTCGACTCGATGTTAGACGTGGTGCCTTGTTTTATACAAAAAAAATCCCTGAATAATTGTCTTTTATTTCAACAATCCTTCGTATCAACTAAAGAGATGTTTCAGACCCTAGGACAGTGCGAAAACCGTTTGTATCTTGCACAGTTGGCGAACGCGTTCACCAGGCTACAGTAGATACTATTTATCGTACAGTGTGGAGTGTACTGGAAGGACAAGGGCTCCAAGCCCAGTACACCCCATACTCGTGCAGACATGCAGTGGCAAGTGCAGCTCTCAGAGCGCAGGTCCCGATTAGAGATGAAGAAATTGGCCAGATGGCATAAAGACATGCTTTTTGGCAGGGAACCGAAAGGGGTGCTGCAGTGAAGAACTTCTTTCTGAGCATCATAGGTGCAAGTTGAACATGTTCACTTATAAACAAGGAATAAAATGTTTCTTTGGGGAAATTATGTGTTGGTCATTTTCTTGTATATAGTATTGCAATATGTTGATCAATACATGTGTACACAACCTGGGACAAGCCTCTAAGCCCAGACACATTGTGACCTCAAGGTTTCGTGGGTTTACTACTCTTTAACTTCATTTCAATCGTTTAATTTTCAATATCCTACATAAAAAGTGGTTCATTTTTTGGCCTAATTAGCTCAGGTACCACACCGACACACATAATACTCATGATTGATATATATATATGATACTAACCAAGATATTCCGTTCCATAATATGCATACATCAGTGGGCACGGTGATCTTGCAGCCTTTGCATAAATACGTCCTGAGTGTATGATGGACCTACAAACTCGTGCCCTTGCATCTTGCCCAATTACCTAAAAAGGAATTAAAGAAATACAGTAAAATCGTTCGTTCTTACCTAACGGGATGCAAATCAAGGTTAAAGAAAAATCAACCAAAAATATGTAGACGAAAACATGATTGGGTATTGTAGGAACGGATAGGTAAAATAAGCTCGGGCTGTGGTATAAAAATAGAAGTGGGCATCTCTCTGAACCACTGAATTATTGAGTCCGTAGTGATGAGCGTTCGAGGTATTTCGTTCTACAACTAGAGCCTGATGCCATGGGACAAAATAATTCCCACTTTTCATTATTTATTATTTACCTTTTATTGAGCGTTGGAAAACACGCTCATATACGTCACCTAGAGGTTAGATTAGTCTCTTAAGTATACACTTCCAGCTTGCTGCAAAAAAGCTAACCCTTCACTCTCCATGTGCCAACTATAAAGGCCTGGTAAAATGATCAGAAATGTTTGTTTATAGTCTTTTTTAAGACAAAGGGATAAAGAGGCTGTTCCACTAACACGGAAGACACATCAAGATTTGGCCGTCGGGTTTAATCTTGCATGGTCTCCACTAATTGCGTACTATACGCATCGGCCCGGTAAAGCAGCTCCGTATTGTTAACCGCGACCTATCCCGCAGTGCTGCGAAGATTATAGGTTGCGCGACATATCGTGAACAGCCAAATTGCGCTTCCACCGGTGCGAATTGATGGACGGTTATAAGCGATTCTATCAATCAAAATCGGACCGGATCGGACGAGGACATTGTGCAGCCGGCCAGCCGCCAGGCACAGACGACCAGCCAGAGAGCCCCTCCAACAGCCGCACCTCTTCCGGATACTGCCACCGAGGGGAAAGACAACAACTACCTGAGGATGAAGGATCCTAAAGAACAGAGCTCTAGTATTGTCCACCGAACAGGAGCACTATCTCGTAGATCTATTAGTCGGTCAGCTACTGACTTTTTGATGAAGTAACATTAGCTCTGTCCCTTATTATTTGTGCACCTCTATGACCTAGAGGATCCTTTGTTCCACGACCCTCAGGCCAGGAAAAGCACCATGAAGTGGATGGTGCAGGAGCTGGAGATGTAAGGTAAGTTATCATTATTCCTGTCATAGTCTTTTGTCATACACTGCTTGTATGTATACATTTCGTTTGTCGCAATACCGTTTTGTCCATTGTGGCTGCCTATTTGCAGGTTGTTGTTGTAGATCGGCGGCAAAGAAAATGTTATCTGGTGAGCGTAGCCGGCTCACCACATGTTCGTGTATTCCCGCCCTGTGTCTGCCATTATTCATTATGTTCTTGTTACATTATTGGGAATTTACTGTGTATTATCCTACCCCTAATATAAAATCCCATAGGCTTAACATTGGGTTTCCGTATGCCACGCTGACTGGCATACGGAGTTTTATATGCCACTAGTGGCATACGGCATTGTTATCATGTAATAATCCAAAATCGAGGAGATAGGGTAGGATAAAAGCAAAACCTGATTCGTTTTAATCTTGGCCACCGCATTCCACTCCTGAAGTTTTGGCTCCGGACTTCACTCGGCTTCGCCTCATGAAGTCACTTTGCCAAACTCCAGTCGTGGAATACGGTGGACAAGATTAAACCTCATCTAGTTTTACGGTAGGAATATTCTTTGCTATACCATGTTTATTTTTCTCGGTGTATATGGGCCCAGACTTTGTGTCGCCCAAGCTTATGCGATAACCACGTGTTCACAATGGAGGTGCCAGATACGTGGGCGTCATCGCATGTTGTTCCATCACAAGACAAACATGGTTGATTCTATCACGGCCCTACCCAAAGTACATAATCAGTTCCATGTCTCACCTTACCATCATATGTACCCTTATTAACTGTAAGAAATGATCTTTATCAAATCGTTCCTATGTGATTTCCATCACATGTACAGCTGAGTGATGCAACATTTCTTGAGTGTTACAGAAAAAACTCTGAGGACGAGGATCGCTTCATGGAGAACCATGTACCTGAAGATCTGGACCAAAATGAAAAATGTGCCATCGGGAGAGTGCCCGTTACTTGCCCTCAATGTGGCAGACGCAAATCCTCCTTTCTGGAGCCACATGTAAAGACCAAGACAACCATTACGAATTACCAAGGACCTGCCCCAACAATGTAATGTGTAACAACTTGAGAAGTGCAGTTTCCTGTGCTTGTGTCACCAGTAAAATAGGTCTGCTGGGGTGGACAGCAATTACTAATCTGTTCACCCTCTTGGTCACCTCGCCTCCTCATGGTGAAGACCAGATATGCTTGCACGCAAGCATAACTAAAGCGACCAAGGTTGTTGGACTTTGTTGATTTGAGTCCCACTGCAGCCACTTTTCTCCGTCACCACCCGCAGTGGTAGATTTAGTGCTATATCAAAGGCCAATGCTTCTCATACCATGTCTATGTGTTGTGGGATGTAAAAGACCTCTCGCCTCGGTAAATGTGTAGGAGCGAGATTTCTACCTGAATTCATCAGATTCGATCACCGTAAAAGAACCTTGAGAAAGTCTGGTTAGGACCTATAATGGTTGACTGGACGTTAAATCAAACCAAACGCACAATCAATCCAGTAAAATAAACAAGAATTTAAATTGGGAAAGATTGGAAACATACCTCTAAAATTTCTTCTTATCTTAACCAGGGCAACCTACAAATAGGTATATAAGGGACAATCTTAGGCAATCCCATCACTTATCTCTCAGTCCCTGATGAAGGCACTTGTGTGCCGAAACTAGTTGGACAACTGAAGAAGTGTAACAAATCGTAAACAACCAATTGTAACTCATGTTGTATAAATAAAACTGGGAAACTAAAGAAGACAAAGAACTTGGGTATTACTTGGTTAGTGGCTCAAACACCATTCATTCTTCTTATCTTATGTTCAGCTGTAAAGATTGTATTGTAGACGTTTGGACAATTGGTAATATTGTTCCTTGATATTATGGGAGTTGACATTGTATACTAATAACTCACCTCCTAAATGACTACCACCTTTGATTTTCATCTAGGTTTCAAGCGATCCCCTACACGACGGCGAGCCGGAACCCACCAATGGCCCCGTCGGCGCGTCGACCCCCGAGCGTCGCCCTCTCGCGACTTCCCGTTGACCCCACATACCCCGTCATGACCCCCAATTTCAGCAGCATTATCTTCAGTACATCCGGGCGTTCTTGACGACGATTCGCAGAGATTAGTTGGGGAGACCCGGTTCACCTGCTTCCCGCGATCCACCGCGGAAAGGGAAGCGTGGTGGGCGCGGGGGCCAGACGAAGCGAGTTGGCGACGTCGTGGAAGTGGACAAGGCATTGGTCGCGGTGGTGGCGGCAAGGCCGACATGGCAGCTGAGTATGCACGTCGGAATGATATTATGGAGGTGGGTATGCGGCTCCTACATCCGAAGATGTAGCTTTTTTTCATGTAAATTAGGGCTCCACGTCAAGAAACTTCTGACATCAATGCGCACAGTTTCCAACACTGGCGACGACTTGACGCAAAATCCCCAAAGCAGGAAGCGCATCTGCGTAGATGTGCCTTCTTGGCCAAGTTCATCAGGGAGGCCCCTCCAGCGACCTCAGTAAGTACAAGCAAATCACCACAAATTCCTCATATTATTAAAAACAAACGCGAAGTAATACATAAAATCGTGATAAACTTTGCGATTTTTCGCATATTGTCGTCATAGCTTCGCCAAGAGGTCATAGTACAGGTGACCATACAGTACTACAAGGCACTAGAAATAGGCAGGTACATTCAGGCAATTATAACGTTTGGACCGGTCACCGATATGATAATGGCGACCGCAAAATTGTTATAATTACCTGGCAGTTCGGGAAATTGGCAGCGACGAAATATTTACTCTTTAAGACAAAAATGAATAATCTATTTGACATTTGGATAACAAATTTTATTATGAATTCAAACTTTTGCTATTATACAGCCGGCAGGTCTCCTCATCGCCGGGACCTCGACGAAGGGACCAACCCCCAGCGGTCGGGCACCGGCTGGAAGCAGCGGGGAACAATCAGTAAATATATCATTCTAGCATACACATTTCGGATAAGCCCATTGTCAGTGCGACTTAATTTAAGTCTGCTCAATCTTGAATCCAGTTATAATGTGTAAGTGCATGCGATCCCTTGAAAGTACTACCAGTTTACTATCATGATCGGGTTTGGTTTGGTTTGGTTTGGTTGATTTAACGTCCGATAATCATAATCAACTATGATCGGGTGAGCAATTAGATTAAGTCACAAAGCTTAATTCCTAAAAATTAATCTTCAAGGTCATGTTTGTGTGACTGGGACTTCTTATGGTTGTACGACTATCCAGTGTCTGTTCATTGATACTGAGGGATAATGACAAATAAGTATTACCGCAAACACATTTACGGTTTAGAAACTGTTTTGCATGAGAACCATATCACAAACGCACCAGACATTTACACAAACACACGCAGAGATGCAGATGAACCAATTATGTTAACAATCATTATATTTTCACCTACAATGTTCTACAGTCGCCGCCGGTAGTTGCGTCAAGCTGAAGAACCGGGCAACTGAGTAGGAAGGGGCGCCACCCCGGGACGACCTTCCCAGTACAGTGAATTTTGCTCTACGTAACAATCTCATATCCAAACTAATACATCTTCAGAAAACAATGTGCTGGATATAGACAAAAACATGATGTGCTGTTATCGCAATCTGATATTGATAAATGACGATCGGCTGAAATCTTTACCTTTGGACAGTAAAGATTCCAATCAATCTTCACAAGAAGGGTTTTTGTAAAGTAACTACTAACCAGATCTATAGTTCATACACCAGGATTGGCTGAAATCTGTACCCTTGGATACCGATCTTTGCGTAAAGAGTGCTTGTAAAGTTAAAACTATCGCTATCTACAATTTATACATTGATTGGAGAATACTAACATGTTACTGTCAAGAAAGTTTTGTACAGTTTAAATGGTTAGATAATTAGAAAATAAAAAAAAAGATAACCCACATCGAACTGCGCACTGAGCTGTGTGGGTGGGGAAACACTTGGCAATGTAGGGGAGTTAGAAAATCATATCGGACAAGGTCTTAACATTAAATGTATGAACAGTGACTTTTACGATGATATTCCCCACACTCTGAGGTTTGTTCCTGTATAATATTTTACAGTATGGACGAGTGCTAACTTGATGATCGAATATCAGGTCAGGTTTAAACGTGGGAAAGTATTATTAAATGAGTTTACCAAATTATCATCAAACCGCGCACTCGACTCAGTGGTGGGAATAGACGCCGACTACGACAGCGGATCTGGGCAAGTTTGGAAATCATATCGCACAAGGTCTTAACATTTAATATATAAACAATGACTTATACGTGGATATTCCCCACACTTCTAGCTTTCCTCCCGGATAATATTTTACAGTATGGACGAGTATTAACTTGATGATCGAATATCAACTTTGGGCCTAACGCGGTTCATATTTTGGCTGGCTTCAACATGGCATCTACTGTGGAGAGTGGTTGACACAGGGCTGACAGGAAAATATGTCGATTTGAAAATCATTTCGTACGGGCTTTTAACATTAGATAAACGATAGAAAACCCAAGACTCTAAAGTTTATTCTAGTATATATATTGTCAGGTTTAAACGTGTGAAAGTTAATTAAAGGAATTTACCAAATTGTCATGAAACCGTGCACTCGACTCAGTGGTGGGAAGAGACGCTGACTACGACAGCGGATCTGGGCAAGTTAGGAAATCATATTGCACAAGGTCTTAACATTAAATATACGAGCAATGACTTAAATAATTTCAGACGGGCTTTTAACGTTAGATAAATGAGAAGGGACTTATATAGGAGCAAACTAGAGAGTTTAAGGTTCATCTAGATATATATTTCCCGATTTGGACAAGTGGAGAAATTAGAAAATGAATTTATGAATCTGGATACCACCTGGACTGACATAGCATCTCATACCGAGGCTGGGCCTGCGCGTTGTCTGTGAGCAACTGTCATCGATTTATTTAATTTTGCCCAAGGCTCTATGCTGTAATAAATGATTAATCATCTATATAGGAAGACACTACAGATTCCGAGGATTATAACTGTGTGTATATTGTCCAAGTTCGGACGATATGAGACTGAGAAATAGAATTATGAACTTTGATGAACTCCATTGGCCAGAAGCTCTTGTATCAAAAGTAATATGAAATGATACAGAGAAATATTTTTGTTGGCCCGACAGAACATAACATAGGCATTAACCTTCATAAGTTCAATGATATAAAAAAAACATCTTCAGAGTCCACTTCTGCAAATTTCTTCCGAAATTATAATAATGAAAAAGCTGGTCGTACAGATCAACTCCACAGATCAACGCTAAATAATCCCGTATCGACTTAGGGCAGGGTATTTCTCCCTTCGCAAATTTACCACTGACTTTATCTTTTTGGGTTCAGAGGCAAGTTGACATTTCACTGCCATGTATGGCAGATAAACAATGAATTAATTTCCTAACTCTCTAAACTGAAAGAACTAAATCCTTGGATCTGGAAATGATGCAATTGCCCCTTTTAATAATTTTCGGGTGCTTCTTTACCATTAGAGATTAGGGTAGACCTTTTCTATTCCATAGTATAGTTCCGATTGCCTGACGATTCGCGGTGGCGGACCATTCGCGGTGGTGTTTTGGCCGTTCGCGGCGGACCATTCGCGGTGGGAATACGGACTATTCGCGGTCATATTCTGACGGGAGCAGGGGGCCACAACTCGGTGAGGGATTGGTGATGGACAGTCAGGGATTGGTGAGGGAGTGGTGAGGGAGTGGTGAGGGAAATTGAGGGAGTGGTGAGGGACAGTCAGGGATTGGTGAGGGATTGGTGAGGGACTGGTGAGGGAAATTGAGGGAGTGGTGAGGGACTGGTGAGGGACAGTGAGGGATTGGTGAGGGACAGTGAGGGATTGGCGAGGGAAATTGAGGGACTGGTGAGGGATTGGTGAGGGACAGTGAGGGACTGGTGAGGGATTGGTGAGGGACTGGTGAGGGATTGGTGAGGGACTGGTGAGGGAAATTGAGGGAGTGGTGAGGGACAGTGAGGGAGTGGTGAGGGAGTGGTGAGGGAAATTGAGGGAGTGGTGAGGGACAGTGAGGGATTGGTGAGGGAAATTGAGGGACTGGTGAGGGATTGGTGAGGGACTGGTGAGGGAAATTGAGGGAGTGGTGAGGGACTGGTGAGGGACAGTGAGGTACCACAGCCAATATGTTGCCAAGTTTGGCATCCGTCACATTCCACAGCCTCCTGGTCATCGTAAACTTCTCTAGTACACACAGCACAAGGGAAGGACGGCAGAGGGACTTCAGCCCTACGTTTGCTTTGTCTTTTAACCATGTTGTACTCAAGGAAGACTTGAGAGAGGAATGATATTTCAAAGCAGAAACACATGAATTTATACAGCCCCATGGTCCCACCAGAACTCACATCAAAAGACATGTCAAGAAAAGGTGTAATCACACCCATGTTTTCATCTTTTCCCACCCGACTTTAGGGTTCTTAGATCTCAGTCGCACATCGCTACTGCCGCGGCCGCCCGCTACTGCTGCCGCCGCGGAAATTCACACCCGTCCAACGCGAATGGTCTTCCCGACCTCCCAAGCCGTCGGGGATTTGACCGCGAATAGTACGGGTTTTACCGCGAATGGTCCGCCGCGAATGGTCTGCATACCACAGTTCCACAACAAAATGTCTTGAACCTGGAGGCGAGGTCAGAAAACATAGCTACTGTAGTATAATAATTGTCGAAATAAATGTGATGTGCTTTTCCTAATACGTTTCCCTTCGGGAGGAGTGGCCGAACAACAGATTCGTAGAGGCTTGTAGTTCATTTCTTGTCTTTCCTGGAGTAGTAGGGGCAGGCCTGCACAACATAACCTGATAATAAATGAATAAAAAGAGTAGATCATATCATAGTAGGCGTCCTACATCCGCTGTCATAACCACTTCCCACCACTGAGTCGAGTGCGCAGAAAATATATGTGGTGGTCGCCGCCTGTCTAGCAGGTTGGATGACCCCAATCCGGAACGCTAGTTCCAGGCAGGATCCCACCCTACGCACTCTACGTAGGTTGGTTCGGTTTTCGGTTAGTTTGCACAGACCTAGTCACACATAACACAACAACGTCTTTTAATAAACAGAGATGTTTATTACTTACTACTTCATGGAAAGATCTGGAAGATCTTTCCTACAAGTACAGTACCCCAGCACGTAGGTGCCAGGTAACGCTGGAGAGGCTAATCTGAAAGACTCGCCTAACCACCAGGAAGGTTACGAGAACCCGCCTGCAAAGTGAGGGCCCAAGGGTCTGTTCCGTAGAAGAGACGCGCGAGGACAGCCTGTTGACCTACTGTGAACGCTGAGTATATATACCCAGCATTACGTAATCCCGGTCTCCGCTGCGCCACTCTCATGTGCGGCGTTGCCCAGAATCACTACACAGTAAGGATCGGCACGTCGCGCCACCTTCCGTGAAACACACGAACACTGCTGGATTCCCACCCCTCTACATTACCCCTCCCAGTTTTTACTAAGGGGGAGACCAAGGCAGCCATTATGCTGCTAGGGGACAACCCGATTAAAAATTACAGCATAAATCCAGCAGCTTCCTGGCGTTCACAAGAATTCACTGATACCGATGTATAAATGAAAAAGGTGGAATTGTAAGATGAAGAAGTCATTAAAAATATGGAAGATACAACATTTAGGAAAGAAGAAACAACATTTGAAGAAAAAGGACTAGCCTCGCTAGCACCTTGAGAAAATATGATATTCACCCATCTTGAGCCGGGGAGCGGGTTCTTGAGCGTTGGGCAGGGAAGACTCGACAGTCGCGGACCTACAGGTGGTCAGCCCGGCCTGTCGAGCACCCTGCCTCCAGCCATTCCGGATCTTGTTGAAGTCCTTTGTAGGCTCCCGGCGGGTGATGTGTCTTTTTCTTCCTTATCTTGGAGTATCGAGCCCAGCGGGCCCATCGGCGTTGCAGACCTACTACATTCAGCCTGATGCCGGCGGGTGCTGGGCTTCCCACTGTTCTTCAGTTTGGAAGACGTCCATATGTAGAAGAAGGGTCAGCCTCGCTTGACACCTTCCTAGTTATTAAGTTTCCAAATACGGAAATAACGGCCAAAAGGCAAAAACAGTTCTCCATCCACCTTGTAAGAGTGTGTGGTATCAGTGTTCTTTTATTCGGCTCCAGCTATACTTGCACGTTTCCTTCGGCTTAAATCGAGAACCAATTAAGGTCCCAATTTTAGCCGGCGTCATCCAACAGAACAGGGATGGTGTCTACTATCTCACTATCGAGTCGACGAACTCAGTTCCGACACAGACCTGGTAAGTCAGATCCATACCCGAGAGGCATAGTCTTCCTTACCCGGTACCAGAGACTGGTGTGGACGGAATCCACACCACAGGCCGGAGGTTTTTGTGATGGGAGCCTATTACGGGCCTGGCCATCGGGAGAACCTTCAGCCTGAAACCAGGGTTGTGCCTCGGGGAGGTCGTTTACCGACTTTCCTCAGCCCCAACCCGGGATCGCTTATCATAGGTTACTCCTAACTTTTCTTCTACCCCTCCCAGCGATCCTTGCGGTTAGCTGAGAAAGTGCAGAATTCCGGTCAGGAGGCCACACGACGATATATCGAGATTAAGTAATTAACCTCGAGACACCATCTTGGAAGTTGCCAGGTCAAAAAAAAAAAAAAAATTCTACCCGGGACTTCCCGAACCCGTCTGATCTCGGACCCAGGAGAGCTGTGGACTCTGCCGGTTCCGAGCTCGGACGGCGTATCTCCCGCCTATCAGGCACCAATCGAGCCGGTCGCGTCAACCCTAGATATCCTCGTCAGAGGATATCTTGAGGTCGAGAATTTCTGACTGACTGGGCGTGGTAGTCGTCGGTGGAACCGACGTTACCGGGGCGCTTCGCTCTGGTCGCAGTGGACTCAGCACAGACGTAGGCTGGAACTGAGACATCAACTGCTGCAGAGCGGTTGGTCCGGTATCTAAAAAGATTCCGGACTCCAACGGGATGATGTTGGCATTCATCCCCTGTGCTCCACCCTGTTCCCCGGGTTGATCAACCAGCTTAGCCTGGGAGGGCTTCGCCGATGTTTCAGCCCGCGTCACGGCTGGTGGCTCCCTCGGCTGCAGGGTTTCAGTCTGATCCTGTTGGACCTGACCTTGTCCTGTCAGCAGAGTGTCTACACTCACATCCATAGGCTGGGCCGCACTGGATGTAGTGTCCTGTTGGGAAGTTTCCTCCACGGATGACCACCCTAACATGTCGGCGAGTTGCCGGTGTGTCGGGTCTGGTCCTCCCGTGGTAAACTGAAGGAATCTTCCCCGGCTCCGTTGTCGGGCCAACCACGCCTCCTCAAGGGCTTGCGGGTCGTCACCGATGTCATAGAGCGACATGCCCAAATGGCGAAGACAACGTTCATCTTGGCGATGGGTCTCGGCTTTCGCCCGGGCAAACCTCGACTGAGCCGTGGTTTTCCGACGCATACCGCGTAGCCAGGCCCTTCGTGGCTTCCCTAACCTCGTACCGGGCCAGGTTAACTATCTCCTTAAAGAGGCTCTCATGGAGAGACTGCACGCCCCTTCGGACGCGGCCTTCCAATGTACTACCTATGTGCGACTCTAGTTGATCCGCCCGTTGGACGTATTCAACCGATATCGCACAGGGAGAGGAAGTTACTTTCGACGCAGCGGGAGGCTGTGTCGTTGGTTTCTTCTTCACCTCAACAACCGGGTTGGCTGGTGGTGGTAGTGCCGGAAAGGCTTCCTCACTCACAACTTTCCCGGGTGTCTGGGTAGCACCTTTGCCGATCGGGGTAACTCCCGGGAGGCTTGAAATAGGACGAGTCCCGGCTGGTTTCTCCTCGGGTCTGTTTGCTTTAGAAGTAGTCAGAACGTTCCCGTCACTCTTGGCTGAGAGGAGTTTTAGTCCCTCAGTCAAATTTGGCGTAGCCTGGTAGGCAGCTTCCACCACGTCAGCGATGGTGTGCCTACTAGGGGCCAACTTCTTCTTTGATTTCCGACTGGGTCTACCAGAAGTATCATCCTCGCTGGACGAGGACGACGACAACTTTTTAACCCGTCGTCTAACCTTCGAGGAACCCTTGGACGGTGGATGGTTCGAGGCGGATAGCATCAGACTCCCGTACCAGCCAGGATTCTTCCTCCATCCGATCTTAAACAATCGACCGTCAGTCACACAAGTTTCGGGCTCCAGTCTGCCTTTCTGAGCATCGGAACCTAAGTCATTGAACCTCTGCCAAAGGTTCATGACCCGTTCCCGAGCTGCAGCTCCAGTAGTCCGGTGTTCCCGGGCGATGTGTCGGACAAGACACGATCACCGTGAACTGGCACACCCGGCCTGGCAAGAACCACCTTTCTTACCCAGGCACTGTAGCCATGGTCGCTGGGCTAGGTGGGCCTCGACGAGGTGCCTAGCGTAACGACCCGCAGTTGCATAGGTTGGTGACAATTTCTTGTCCCTTCCATGGCAACTCACGAAGACACAATGATCGCCGTTACCGAACTTGTGCCACGCAAACGCAATCCGGTCTTTGACCTGATCGTCATACTTCAGCCGGCTGACGCTTGACACCCCTTTCACCCGGTCGATGTACCAGTTGTTGGGAGAGCCTTCGTCAACCAACCATTCTTCGTCGTCAGACGTTCCATCTAAACCGACACCATTAGGAATGTAATGCCGGTTCCCATGACGGAGTGTAAGTGCAAGTGTAAGTCTTGCCCAGCAAAGAGGCGGGCAGCTGTCGAGCCACCGTTCTCTTCCCAGCCTGCTTTACGCCAGGCTGGAAATCACCGCCATCACTGTCAGGGTCAGATTTGGACAGGGGTTTAGCCTTATCCATCTCAGTCCCCCAACACTTGACTTCTCCGCCACCCGTGGCACCCATGGAGGTGCTCGGTGAAGCGTCAGTCACACTCGGCCCAGCTTGCGCCGCGGGTCTCTTGTTTCTCGGGTTTGGGTTTCCCTTTACCCGAGTCACGCGAGTCTAGCCGGCCTTCCTTCTTTGCCAACTCTGCCTCAGCCCGTTACCGGGCGGCACGACAGAGTCGCTTTCTTTGCTGTTTCGACAGCTGCGGTTCAGAACCGGAAGCATCTTTAGGTTTTTACACCTCAGTGTTACTCGCAGACTTCCCCGGCTCGGGTTTAGCCGGCTGTGACACCGGTTTATCACCTTTGCTGGACGGCTTTGTTGACACAGAGTCGCCCCCAACTGACAACTCAGTCTCCATGGCCGCCTCTGCCCCAGCTTCGGCCCTTCCAGGTTTAGCCACCAGACCCGGGGCCAAAAAGGTCCCGGTTTCCGCCGACTTCACATTAGGAGGAGTCCAATGCTGGTACATCGACTGTACCATGGCTCATGTCTTGGGATCTGGGATCCCAGCTAACATCTCTTCCAGGCTCTGAGTTGAAACCTCAGGCCCGGACTCAATCGGCTCAGAGAACTTCCTCGGAGAGCGACGACGCGTCATATCCGAATCCGAGGCCTCGGTTTTCACCGAGCTCGTCTTCGGACAGGCACCAGAAGAACCCTTAGCGGCCTGGGCCGCCTCAGACTTCTTCCCTTTGTGATCTTTTCCCTGTCCGGGTCGTTCATCTCGGGTTACCCCAAGAAGAACAGAGTTCTCAGACTCGTCCCCTTCCAGGTCAAAGTCACCATCATCTGACCCGATGAGCAAAGCATTATCGTCCAGATCTGCCCCCGCTCAGCCGAGGCTGAGGATCCGGGCAGCGGTGAGGGGAGCTCGCGCTCACCCTCCATAGACGGGGCATGGCCAGCCATGCTGCTACTGTCCGACTCCCGTGGTGCTAGGCACCACTCCGAACACAGAGTGAAGACTACTGAAAAAAACAGGGTCTTATGTACTCCTAGTTGACCCAGATTCGCTGTCGCGAACCAATCGACCGTGCCCAGACTGGCTCATCTTGAGCATCTCAGAAACCAAAGGTCAGCGTTATGCTTGACTTGATTTGTTCACACCTCTCAATCGCCCAGTGCAGGTTCCGAAACCCAGGGAAGCCCCTTTTGAGCTCCACCCCGAGTTCTCCACCGCCTGGGGGTTTCTTATCACTGTCGTGCATCACATCGATAGTATGGGGGACGGTATACAATTTTCATATAAAAGGATCAGACCTTACAGAGCGTTCGGCAATTCTGCAGCCTCTAGAGGGTCCTCCACGGGGTCCCTTAGAGCAACATCTGGGCTGCGGCACACAACGACTGATTCTAAGGTAACTATTTGATCAACATTCACATATAATTGACATGCCACTGACTTTCAATGATCTACACTCCGTACTACTGCTTCTCGTTGTGTTTTCGACAACCCCGGCACCACTACTCTTTGTAGCTAACCACAGCCTTCGATTTTAATCGAGAGCTGCGGCGGGGTTTTGAGTCTATTTTAGACTCCATTCTACATCTCGAACTATGTTTATTATACACAGCTCGATTTGTAGCAAATTCGGACTTATCCGTATCAGGCTTTTCATCTACCCACACCTTCCTTTAAGGGTTAGCTCAAGTAGGAATCACCTTCCGCTGACATCCCGGTTTCCGTCATGTTGACGGGCACCCACTCGGAACCCCGGTAACCTTTGACCGGGACTTCCCTGTCGGGGTCTGCCTCCGCCGTGTTGACGGGGGTTTGACATCCGGCCTCCCGGCTCTTTGAACCCGGGACCTCCCTGGTACCCCAGTCGGTCCCGCGGTCAGTGACACATCCCGCGTTGTAGCAGGGTGCGAAACTTCAAAGCCGGAACATTCGCGCTTCCCTTCCCATAGTCGTAAACGAGCTACATGGGATTTGTAACGCCTTCTTGACCATTCGTCTTCTATCACTACTGTCATTTCTGACAATACTTGAACAATTCTGAATGGTCTATCCCAGTTAGGAGCGAGTTTTACATTTACCAGTGTGGTATCGTACAACCCGTTCTCCTATTCGGAACATACGTGGTTTAAGATTGACATCATGGCCAGTCTTTTGCCACTCAGCAGCTTTTGTCAGATTCCGTCTCGTGAGGTAATATCCCTCTACAAAACGTTCCCTGAGGTTTTCGACAAAACCTATGGGACAAGGATCATCCGTAGACATCCCGGGAACCCCATAGACTATGTCAGCGGGCATTACTATTTCCTCGCCAAAGACGAGCAAATTAGGTGAACACCCCGTACTTGAATGAATGGTTCCATTGTAAGCGTGAGCTATAAATGGTGCCAATTCATCCCAATTCTTCCGGTTTTCATCTACCAAGACACTGGATTAATGTCCGGGTCAGCCTGTTGACTTTCCTTCATCTGTTCCAGAGTCCACTGATAGTTCTGGGGTGCTTTTACTTTCTCGGAGCGTAAGGCAGCTATCACCGCTCTATGCTCACCACAATCCCCGCAATCTGGACGTCCACATTTCCGCACTGGTCTGAGAGACAATCTGCATTAATGTGAGACTTTCCAGCCCGGTGTTCGATCTGGCAGTTAGTTAATCCGAATTCGGAAAGGGCTGCCAGCCATCTTCCAATCATTCCCTCGGCATCTTTGAAGTTAAAGAGCCATTTGAGAGAAGAATGGTCGGTACGCAAGATAAAATCTCCACCCGCTAAGAAGTGTCGATATTTCCTTACATACACCACAACTGCTAAGAGTTCCCTCTTAGTGGTACAGTAATTCCGCTGGCTTTTGCTTAAGCTATTGCTAGCAAAAGCTATTGGAACTTCTACACAATCCTGGATCTGAGACAACGCCGCTCCGATACTCTCATTACTAGCGTCAGTATCAAGAATGAACCGACCCTGGGGCAGAGGGTACTTCAACACGGGAGTCTCCGTAAATGTTCTTTTAAGTCCCAGAAAAGCTTGTTCAGCTTCCGGAGTCCATTGGATCTCTTTTGGCTTCCCTGGCTTATCTAGTACCACATACTGCTGCATGGGATGTGCAATTTCAGAAAAACCCGGAATAAAGTCCTAGGAAAGACCTTATGTCTTTTATATTCTGGGGGCGTGGCCAATTAGCTACCACCTCCAACTTGGAAGGATCTGCCCGGATTCCTTTTCCAGAAACTATCCGTCCCAAGTATTCCACAGATCTGCGAAACAGTTTGCATTTCTGAGGTTTGAGCTTCAATCCATAAGATTTAATCCGCTCAAATACCTCTCTCAGGTTCTCTAGACATTCAACATGATTCTTTCTGAAGATGATTATGTCATCCAGATAAACCAAACACTTTTTCCACTGCAAGCCACCCAACATCTGATCCATCATGGACTCGAATGTCGCTTGTAAAGCCCTTGATGAGTGGTGAACGCCATTTTAGGCTGATCGCCACTATTCATCTTTACCTGCCAATACCCAGATTGGAGATCCGGGTAATACTATTCAGTTTTCTGTAATCAATACAGAACCGGCAAGTACCATCCTTCTTAGTAACCATTACCACAGGGCTAGCCCAAGGACTTGCACTGGGAACAATTACTTTCTGGCTCACCATTTTTTCTACTTCCTCTTCTAAAGCTTCCCGTTTTACCGGTGGTAGCCGTCGATAAGGAAGACGGAAAGGTTGGTGTCCCTCAGTGTCAATCGTGTGTTCTACTCGATCAGTTCTTCCCAGAGGATCTCCTGGTCGAGCAAAGATTGATTCCATTTTCTTTAGAAGTACTCTAAGTTCATGTCGTTCCCCACTATTTAGTGTGTCTGCCGTCTGAACTAAGGCTTCTAGAGTTTCATGGAGCTGACTCGGAACTGGAATGTATCCTGTTCCTGAATCAATAGCACTAACTCAAACTTCTTCATAATCAATTCCCTCGAAGTCCAGTTTTCCAGGTTCGGATTTTTCATCTTCCCCGTTTATTTCGGAAACTGGAACAGGTGTGATTCCCTGTGGACCGGAGTCTACTAGGCCATCTACATGAGCTAGGGTTGCCCAGCCCAATGTATCACCTTTCTTCAATTTAATCAACCCGGAGGTGTGATTACTTATAGGAATTGATCCTTCTCTAGCACTTCCGATCAAAGTATCCCAGGCCTGTATTCCTTTGTGGGAAAACAATTCTGGGTTTGGCTCGAAGAGTGCATCTCCACGTGGTAAATCAGCTTCCCCAGCTTCCCCAGCTATCAGGACATTAACCATTTTCCGGTTCACTTCTAGAAGCAACCGTCAATGCAGGCAGACTACGAGGTGTCTCTACTGTAGTGACGTTCCGGGTTTCTGGACAATCTGGAGAGATATGTCCCATTTTGTTGCACCGCCAACAACGTCGGACGTCCAGCTGGTTTTTCTCCACCTGGTTCAGTCTTTCGTTGATTTTGGTCAACAACTTCATTACCTCGGAAGAGTTTTCCTCCGGTTCTACAGTTTTGGGTTTTGCCTCTGCCACAGAAGGTACATCACTGTTCCTTCCAAAGCTAGGGGTTCGACCTCTCCCACATCCCCGTCTATTTTTTTTCTTATTTTTTATTTTATTTCTATCTTTAGACTACACGAACGTCAGTCGCCAACGGACTGGTTTTAGCGTCCATGCAGTGGACAAATCTGAGTATTTGGTACAATCTTTGTTTCAATCAATCTTCCCTGGTAGCCTTAACAGGTGAGGTTACCTTACAACAAGTTGCAGTACTAATTCACAATTATAATATGGTTGGTGGTATACAAGCCTTAACGGCTTGATCCCTTTTCATCAAGTATTCCTACAGTGATATCACCGATAGACACTCGTTCAAGAACATGATTGATTGAGTATAGATGTGGATTTAGCCATTAGCGACATAACTGGCATTTGTGCTCTAGCTCAAGTACACATCCAAGACAGGGTTGAACATCAACTTAAGATTTTTTAAAACAGAAGTAATTAGCGTCAAGACAGTATCGTACATGAGTGGGTATAACGCGGGTCTGGCAACCTGGGACCCCATTCCGGCCTACTGGTCGTATAATTTCGATAACATAAACTTCTTCTGCGACCATTTGAAACCTGCATACGTATTAATGTTTTTGACCTTACTCGGGATGTTGTTCCACAAAATAGACCCCCAGTATATAGCGCTTGATTTATATTTTTCACACTTTGGTCGAGTTGTTTAAAAATGGTACCAGCGAATTGTCTTGTATTTCGATTTGGTTTTTGGGTTAATTCTTCATCAGTTTGATTACAGTACATATAGTTCAGCATCTGAGCCTTAACTCGGTCAGTAATCAGGGCAACTTTTGCTGCTCTATGTAAAGCAATTATGTTATCTCTACCATCCCATCTCATACAAATTTTAAGACCCTTGTTTTGTAGTTTTTGCGTTTTGTCTTTTAGAAAACTGTGTGCACCCTGACATAAAATGTTGCCATAGTCAATATAGGGAAGTACCATTGCCTTGTAGATCCTCACCGCTGCTTGAACAGTTAAGTACTTTCTGATACATCCCAAGATATATAACTTATGTGAGACTAGTTTTATAGTATTTTCGACGTGTTGGTTCATATTCAAATATTGGTCTAGGGTAAATCCCAAGTATTTATAATGATATACTCTATCAATACTGTTGCCATTGATTGTGAGGTCATGACGATTAACTGCTTTAACCATGTGAGTAGAACCAAAGAACATGAATTTAGATTTGGAATCATTGATCGTTAATTTGTTCTGGCAACACCAATTTGAAAGCCTATCTAATTCGGATTGCATTTGCGTAACAAGATCAAGCTGGTCTTTCCCATTGACAACAAGAACTGTGTCATCTGCGTATAGGTAAGTAGTAATGTTATTGATTATTGCAGGTAAGTCATTGATGTAGCTTAAGAAGAAAAACGGCCCAAGTGTGGAGCCTTGCGGAACTCCGCATCTGATACCCAACCCCTTCGATTTGATGTTGTTTGCTAATGTTAGCTGACTTCTGTTCGCAAGATAACTCTTAATCCACCGTAACAAGCTGCCTTTAATCCCTAACAAATCAAGCTTTCTAAGTAAGATATTGTGATCAACTGTATCAAACGCCTTGCGTTGATCTATAAAACATACAAGTGACAATTTACCTTCATTAGTAGCCGACAATATTTTGTCTGTTAAACGTACACAGGTGTCGGTCGTGGAATGAGCCGGGCGAAACCCTCCTTGGTTAATATTAAGTAGTTTGTTGTCTTCAAAATACAGGGACAAGTGGTTGTGTACCAATTTTTCTAGGAGCTTTCCCATCAATGGCAGTAACGAAATGGGACGCAGATTTGTGACTAGATTAGAATTACCACCTTTCTTGAGGGGGATGACTAGGGCCACTTTCCACAGTGATGGAAAAACTCTGGTTGACAATGATAAATTAAAGAGAGTGGTAACTCTTTCTGGAACGGCCAAAAGGGCAACCTTCAGAAACTTGGACGAAATCCCTTCAACATTCGAGGATTTCCAAACGTCAATATGAGAAATTTCTTTCCTAACATCGTCACATTCAAGGAAAATATTATCCAGTGATGAGTCTATTTGGCCAACATGGTTAATCCAATCATCATTCAGACCCTGAGCTAACTTGGGGCCTATCTCGGTGAAATACCTGTTGATATACGTAGCTGTTTCAGCTTCAGGGATTTCAGCACCATTGTTTTCATCAATAAGTGTAATTTTCGAATTATCTTTGTAGTTAGGTAGAACTCGAGCTATGGATTTCCAAAACTTCTTACTATCATTCGCATACCTGTCAAGATTAGCTTTGATAAAATCCGCTTTAGCATGATCAACCAGGGATTTAGCTCGATTTCTCAAGTTTCTAGCGATTCTCCAGTCTTCAGGTTTTTTACTGATTCTGGCTTTCTTCATTGCCCGGTCCTTATCAATCAAAAATTCCAGCAACTCATTTGTCAGCCATTCCTCTTTTGCTTTATGTATTATAAATGTTTTAATGGGGGCACTCTCATCAAGTCTGTCCATGAATATCTTATACATATAGTTCCATGCGCTATCCACATCTTTAGCTCTATCAAATGCAGACCAGTTTGAGTTTTTTATGGAATCACTAAATTTTTGTTCATCAAATTTGCGTTGAGATCTCCCTTGAAATTCAAGTTTCTGTGAACGGGCTTTGTGTTTTCCACTGATTATAAAGACCGGGCAGTGATCGCTAATATTAATATTTAACACCCCTGAGTATTTACAAAAATTTGAGTTAGTGATCACATAATCAATACATGATTGGGATTCTTCAGTTATCCTTGTATAGTTGTTAATCAGTTGGTTAAGACTATTTGTTTTGAGAACAGACTGTAGAGATTTTACATGTACATTTTGGGTATTTTTCCAATTTAGGTTAAAATCACCAGTCACAATTACTTCATACCTATCTAGATTGATAGCTTCAAGTTGTTCCCTAAAAATTTCTACCATTTTCGCTATGCTTCCGTCCCTGGGCCGATAGACTGTACCCAATAGGACCTTTTTTCTCCCCGGTCTTGATATTATCAGCCATTTAATCTCAATGTCAATTGATGAAATGTCCATTTCACCACCCTCAAGTGAGGTGCAGTCATAGTCCACACTGGTATATATTGCTATTCCACCTCCTTTTTTTAGTTCTCCTGTATGCGGGTCAAGCCAGCTTCTATCCAGGCGAGAAAGTGAGTAACGGTTCATATTGACCAGGGCATCAGGTAGGGCCTCATGGAGCCAGGACTCAGTGATACATAGCACATCAAATACGCCTTCCAGTTGAAGGGTCACTAAATTATATTTACTTACTAAGCTACAGACATTGGCGTGTCCAACCTTGAATCCACTCATGTTCCTAACCGCCTCGACATCATATGCGACGTCAATCATATGAAAAGGCACTTTTGTTTTTGCCCCAAACTAGCACCTCAATCACATCAATTTTTAAGCATGTAAATACAATGGGTTCACGGCATTTAATGCCTAACCCTAATAACATATGCCTCATGAGAGAGGATGGTGTATCACTTGCGTTTGTAGACAGTGGTCAGCTTTCGCCATCCAGGACTTAAGAATATACGAACATGAACGTTTAACACAACATAGTCACTGGTGTATTTTTACTAACTTGATCAGTGGTCGTTGGTTAATTGTTGAAAAAATAAATATATGTTCACGAGGAAGCATCATGGTATGAGACAGAAAATAATTGTTTTAGTAGAACGCGTCATTCAAAGACCATGGGTCAGTTGGGGACTTCATCAACGATAAAGTCCCGGCCTTACCCATAAATGGCTAATCTTTACAAGACTTGTCATTCATTGGGGCCCATGGGTTCGAATGAAGAGTAAAAAGAAAAAGGGTTGGCTTGAATCACCTGTTCAATTTTGTATCACAATTTAGTAAATTTCGATTAAGTTCCAGAGTTAGGTTGCGACATTATGTGTTACGGCAAGTGAATTTTTATCAAATACCCGCAGGAGTTCGTTAGACCATAGTTTGACTAGCTGGTCACCGGGGTGGAGGCCGTCTTTTAGCAGTTCATACTGGTGTGTGTATCGAGAGTGCATATACTTGTGTACTGGTTTTGCCAGCCAGGGTGTGGAGACACCGATTGTTATTAAGATGAGTAATAAACGTATTGAACTGCGTGACTGCTTCATCCACCATCTGTTGTTTGTCCCTGGTTGCGTTAGTTGCCCACTTATTCAGAACAACACCAACTATGGGGCAGAATATTACCTTGGCACGCGGATGGTAATGCTCAAGCCAATCGAGTCCCACCTGTGCATAGATCTGTAGATGTCTTGTCAGATGTTCGGTAGTTTCCCAGTTGAAAGAAAATTTGTTCTTTCCTGAACGTGTAGTAACATCATTGACTCCAGCCATAATGTAACAGTTATCACATGGATGCTGTAATAGGTGGTGGTGTGCTCTTACTATTACTTGCTTCAACGTCGTTCCCGGATGCGCGTATATTGACACTCTGGCTGCACGTCCTTCAGGTGATGTTTGGAGTACATCCATGTATTTGCCTCTGCTATCCGTAACAACTACGTTAAGCGGCGACGGCCGCCAGTTCCTCCAGTTTATATAGTTATCTGGTGAACTCATTGTTGATGCGTGATTTGTATAAACAAGAACAACCGCGCTCCACGCTCTACGAATCCGCGATCTCGTCTCGTAGCTCCTTTAGCGCTTGACCTAGATTGTTCCCCGTAACGGCCTGGGAACGGATCTTTGCGAAATCGGTCAGTGAGAAGCCACAGCCCCAGAACGGATCCGTAGTCGCCTCATATAGGTTCCCTTCTGTACGCATAAGTGCGTCTCTCAAGTGCATGTTCTGATTAAATTTCAAGGTTAATATTTCTTTCATCACTTGAAGTTTCTTTTGATCCCAGAACGGATCGACTTTGACGTTACGTACAAAGCGCTTCGCTTCATAGCCGTCAGCCGCGCATTTTACCAATAAGGCAGTTTGACTGTCACCGTTCAGAGATGCCAGTTTAAACGCATAGAGCTGTTCGGCAGAATTCCATTTAAAGCCGTCTGCTTCGATGTCGCACGGAAACATGTTGGAGAAAGCGGCATGGTGAGACTGGAAGGCCCAGCCGTCGGTAACTTTGACCATTTTGGCTGAGCGCAAGTTGATGTCGTTGGGTAACTTATTGATATCACGATGAGTATATGTTTCCTCGTGTAGAATCAATTTGCCTCCTTTTACTGCTGCTGTCATACCCTGTTGCTTGGCATAGGCCGCTACACATCGTAGTTCTTTGCGTTCCTGAACCCTTTCTGGTGGCAAATCATCTGAGATGTAGACTTTTTGCCATTTTTTGTTTCCTCGAAGTGACGCAATGTTCTTAAAGATTGTGCTTTTGGACGCCTGAGATATGAGTTTGACAAGAACATTTCTCGGTCTCGCTTGATTTTTAGGTCCTACTCGAAATGCGGCATCAATGATTTGCTTTCCGTCGGGAATGGGTGTGATGTCATTAAACAATGACATCACCTTGTATTTTCACCATCTTTTTCACCAAGCCCTTCGATTATCAGATTGCACCTGCGCCTATCGTCGTCAGCCTGCTTGATTTTTGCAGTATTACTCTGCATTTGGATTTGGAGTTTAATTGTGGCTATTTCATACAAATCCCGGCTGGCTACTAGACTGTTCATGCGCGCTTCCATCTCATCTAACCGTGATGCATTGGAGTTTACTTTTTCTTCAAGTTTCTCGACTTTACTCTCAAGTGTTTCTCTGATGCTTTGGAGACTAGAGGATTGATCATCTAACCGTGAGTTGAGCTTTGCGAAGTTTTCCAGGTAGATTTCCTTGTCATCCTTCATGTTTTCCATGAGTTGCGTAATGTTTTTGAGAATCACCGTATTACCGCCCGTCACTGTCGATTCGACTACAGTCGATTCGGAGGCCGCTTTCTTGTCTTTCGTTTTAGGTCCCATGTTGTGTCAGCTAAACCAGTAGAATCTCGATAGGCTTATAAATAAATGACACCGACGAATAGGGTTCCGCTACCCATGCATGCACCCGAAATAGTAAATCAACCTGGACAGCTTCAGCACGCGACTACTGACTACTCGGCCATAACTGACTACTCGGCCACTAACTCATCCCATTCCGTACCACCGGAACGGCGAAAAGCGTGAAGTGCGGCTTCCCCGGGTCTATGGAAACCTCCCCTTCCAAGTACCATTGAGCGGACATTAGATAGTATATCCTCTATTTCCGCTTCCTGACACTCGGAGGTATCTTCCTCTTCTACTTGTGACCAAGTAGAACCGACTACGTTAACCCAGGAAGTTTTTCCTGGATTAGTGTATTTCCCGAATAGTATACACCATTGTTCATAGGCGTCCACTATTCGCAACACCTGCATAAAGTTCATACCAGGCTCCCATTTAGAGATGACTTCGGTTCGCATGTCATCATACCAAACTGAGTTTGCAGATCTTCATGCAGCGCGGGAGAATCTAACCCCGTTCCTGGGTAAACTTCCAACAACATTTGTTGTAAAGCTAGCCCATAGGCCCGAGTTGTCTCCTCTTTTCCCTGGATCCTCTTTAAAAAAGTGGATCTGGGATTCAGCGTTACTAGCTGACAACAATAGTAAGAGGCCACCTCCACTAACTCATCCCATTCCGTACCACCGGAACGGCGAAAAGCGTGAAGTGCGGCTTCCCGGGTCCATCTCGTAGCGCTCTTTTGAGGTATGGCAATGCATCGACTTTGTTCCAGCCGTTACATTGTATATCCTCACAAAATCCCGCAAACTAGTGTTCCCACTCCATTCCCTTTCCATAAGGTTTTGGAATGACAGCGTTCCTCCTGGCTGCGTTCTCTGGACGCATGATCGGAACCTTGTCGGCTCTTGCCATCGACAAGTTGAAGATCCGGTCTTGCTCCCTTACTTGGTTAAAAGAGTTGAAACCTAGTTCGGCTATAGCTTAACTAGTGTGTTCAGAACTCTGAGAACCCAATCTTGACTCGGAAGGTAACCGGAAGCTTACCAAAGGAGTCCTCGCACCCTTGTTCCAGATATGAACCTGGTAGGGGTCCTTTCAGGATCTTCCACTTTCCCGGGAGGGGAATATAGATGATCTCTTACATTGCTTTTTTTTGTTTGTTTCTTTTGGTAGTTTAACGTCCAATTTGTTCAATTAGACTTACTTTGGGTTTGATCGAATCTATGAGATGAATGTAGGAGAAATCCCACCCCAACACATTTACCGAGGTGAGAGTTCTTTTACTTCCCACACCACATAGACATGGTATGAGAAAGATTGGCCTTTGATATAGCAGTAAATCTACCACTGCTGGGGGGTGAAGGAGAAAAGTGGCTGCAGTGGGATCTGAATCAACAAAGTCCCATGCTCCTTACCACTGAGCTATCTCCCTACCCATGCAGGTCGCTTTAGTTATGCCTGCGTGCAAGCATATCCGGTCTGCATCACGAGGAGGCGAGGCGACCAAGAGGGTGAAGATTGGTAATTTCTGTCCACCCCAGCAGACCTCTTACATTGCTCCAGCCAGCTTGTGACATGGGCATCCTTCTGGATGATTCTGTCTCTGCTAGTCGAGCCTGGTCCTTCATGTGATGTACATGTTGGTCCAATTGCTCGATCCTTTCTAGAGTCTCAATCTCGCGAACCGAAAGTTCTTCCAAGTTATGGTGCCGTTTGGCTACCTCCTCTGCAATCTCTCGATTGCGAGCTTCAAGTTCCCGACACATATCTCGGGCCTCTCTTTTTCGATCAAACTCGGCTAAGAGCTCTGGTCCAAGAAAGCCTTCGGGAACCTCATCAGAAGGTGCCTGAAAGGTATCTTCCGTTCCATCCCGGGAAGTACTAGACTCTCCAGGACTATCTGTCTGAGACCCAATTTTACTGAGTCCCTCCAAATCCCTCGCGGGGCCATGACGGCTGTCAGCTGCCGGACTGAAATTCTTCAGGACCGTCAAACTCAGATTCTGAGCGGCGGTTCTCTTCCGAGATTTCCCCTTGCCAGACTTCTGGGTATCACCCCCTCCCTCCGGTTTCGGTGACTTATCGTCATTCCGGGCCGGAAGAGTTGGTTGAGAAGTTACCTCCCCATCCTCACTCTCCTCTACAGCCTGAGATCAGGTTTTTATTCCAGATCCGTGCATTTAACGAGAATCCCGGGTTGTGCAAGCAAACTAGGATCCTGGTCACGGCACCAATGTGGTGGTCCCCGCCTGTCTAGCAGGTTGGATGACCCCAATCCGGAACGCTAGTTCCAGGGAGGATCCCACTCTACGTAGGTTGGTTCGGTTTTCGGTTAGTTTGCACAGACCTAGTCACACATAACACAACAACGTCTTTTAATAAACAGAGATGTTTATTACTTACTACTTCACGGAAAGATCTAGAAGATCTTTCCCACAAGTACAGTACCCCAGCACGTAGGTGCCAGGTAACGCTGGAGAGGCTAATCTGAAAGACTCCTAACCACCAGGAAGGTTACGAGAACCCGCCTGCAAAGTGAGGGCCCAAGGGTCTGTTCCGTAGAAGAGACGCGCGAGGACAGCCTGTTGCCCTACTGTGAACGCTGAGTATATATACCCAGCATTACGTAATCCCGGTCTCCGCCGCGCCACTCTCGTGTGCGGCGTTGCCCGGAATCACTACACAGTAAGGATCGGCACGTCGCGCCACCTTCCGTGAAATACACGAACACTGCTGGATTCCCACCCCACTACATATAATTAATTTAATAATACTTCCACACGTTAAACCTGCTTAATGTATATACCAGAAAAAACCTTAGAGTCTTGTGGTTTCTCCAATCTACCTCCCTGTTCGATTATATTACGTTTAAAGTACGTACAAATTGATTTTCAAATAAACATATTTCACTGTCAGACCTGTGTCAACCACTCCGCAGTTGACGCCATGTTGAAGCAAGCCAAAATATGAACCGTGTTAGGCCTAACTGTGAAATTCGATAATCAAGTTAATACTCGTTCAAAATGTAAAATATTATAGAGAGACATGGTAAGTGTACCTGAATGGAATCTGTTCAGAGATATTTTGGTCGGAAATAATCCCCGAATTCGAAGAATAAGGGGATTATTTTCGACCGAAATATCGAGGAACAGATGGAATTCAGGTACACTCACTTTGTCTCTTTATGACAATATACCGAAATTCGATTAAAATACCTATTTCAACCTCCGAAATAAGCAAGGCAGGTATGAACCCCCGAACATTCACCTTGATGGATAGTTCACGGGTGATCCGCGATCCAGAGGTTGTTATGGAGAGTGATAGCGAGGGGTTGTAGCAGAGATTAAAGTAAGCTTTAGTGCCACGAAAGATCTGCTGGGAGAGTGAGCGGTAGTAATGACGTCATATAGTAACTTTTGCTGCGAATTCAAGTGTACAGGCCGGGCGTTTTTTTCATGTACAGTAGAACCCAGCGTAAGCGGACACCCTCCGTTCCAAGCCAAAGTGTCCGCTTATGCGGGGTTAAAATAAACATCCAATAGAGGGAACGGTTCAGAACGAAGGTGTCCGTTAACGCGGGGTGTCCGCTTACGCGGGGTGTCCGTTAGGCGGGGTTCTACTGTATTCTAAGGTGATAATGTCCTTATTGTGTATGAATTTACGATGCTTACTATTTGTTTGTTTATTCTTAGTCGATTTCGGGTTGGTGTGTATGGCTGGGCGATCTTACTTTGCTTATATGAAGGTTATCGATACGAATCGAGGGGAAAGGCCGCCATTTTGTTTGTTTATTTTTTTATCCGATAATGTCAGCAGATCACGTGGTACGGTGGGTAGTAAAAATATTTTACGCCATGGTGCGGCTGAATGGAATCTTTTCTCCTATTGCGTAAAAGTGAGACATTCATGCACCGGTATATAGTAATATACAGAAACAAAGCTAGAAGTTTGGGGAATATATCCTCGTCACTGTTCGTATATTTATTGTTAAACCCTTGTGCGCAATGATTTCCTAAGGCGCCCAGATCTGCTGTCATTAAAAGTAATATATATTCTTACCTGTCAAACTCTCAGACAGGACCCAGACCTTGACACCCCATTTGGTTGGCTTCGCAGGCATTCTCGGGAGCGGTGCCGACGTCACGAAGATACACTGCGTTGCTCTATTTTCTAGCTCTGCAGTTTATTTTCCGAAAGCGGTGCAGTGCACTCTCGTACGCACGGGTTAAACAACTTTTCACCCCATTGAAACCAATGTTAAACCCACTGTAAATCTCTGGTGATATCTTAGTAAATATACAACATAGAGACATCAAACAAAAAATGTCATATGGCTGAAGAGCTGGGGAAGATGTTTGGTGGTTTTTTTTCTATCAATTCGTTTTGCAAAGATTGTTATATTTGGTCTTATTTCCAGCAATCTGCCGAAATTGCAATGACAGACTACTACAACTGTCAAAATAAAAACTTGCTCAAAAGTAAATAAATCTTTTAATTTAAGCATTCATACTTCTATCCTGCAAAGTTTTTTTTATATATCTTGTTAGGAACACATCAAACTACCTTTAATTACACATATTTATCATGTAGAGAGAGTTCAAACATTGATTTCCCTAACGCTGGTCGAGCGATAAAAACAGAAAGCTAGGGTGATCGAAACTGGCAATACCCTTTGCCCCAAGCGGTCGTGAAAGAAACTAAATGTTCCGCTCCCGAGAATGTATTGTTTGTTTGAACGTCTTCCCTTATTGGGCACCATTGATTCATCTATACATAAGTTTTTGCCAGGGTTGTAGAAGCGAGTAGCCACAGAATTTGTTATGGAAAAAAGCCAGTCAACGTTCCTATTCCCAGAGCGGGGCTTGTAGGTGGCGGGTGTGGTTTAGTTGTGTCGATGTCATCGTCGGCAGGCAGCCAGACATTGATGAACCTGAAATATAATGATTTATATATCATTTCTACCCGAATGACAATCTACTTATGCACAGGTTGAATAGGTTGGTAAAACTGCAGATCCGTGGCCTCTAGCTTGTAAGCCTTTCCGGGCTCGATACGAGACGATCTTTCGCCGTTTACGAACAAAGTGGTCGATTTTAGCGCAATAAAAACGCCGGAATCGTATTCAGGACATATAAATTATTTAAATACCAGCTTATTTACATTAAACTATGTGTGGGTAGACGAAGAGTTGAACTGAACCAAACGGTCTCACTACCACAAGTGTCTCCCAGCTCGGCGTCGACCGGGTTCTTTGTTCCGCGTGCCCTATTCTGATTGGCCGACGGCGCATGCCGTCGTTCAATCTCATTGGTTGCTAATGACGCTTTTTGCGGCGTGCCTCGCGACCCGACCGTGGCCGGCGTGACTCGGCGCGTGCTCGTAGGTGGCCCGCGGAGCGGTCATTTGGTCTTTGGAGGGACCTGTCATTAAGGGGGGGGGGGGGCGGTGGGCCGCTCGAAAATTCGGAAATTCGAGCCTGTAGAAAGTGCGTTTTTTTACGTCTTTCTGTCCACCTGGGCTATGGCTTGTGGTTTCGAATCAATACAGAATTCTCTTCAGGTGCGTAAGGTTAATTGCGTGTGTTTCAGTCAGTAATTTCTGAGTGTCTCAGTGTGTGACTGGGGAACAGTGGCGGCGCCATTACATTTGATGCCGTATGGGTGAGCTGTTGCTGAGAGTTTTGTTGGTATGGTTAAGAGGGTATTTTTTGGTGAATCTTCTTTTGAAAAAAACATATATACACCGTTACCGCCCTCCCTGATGGGTTGCATGGTAAGGTGATATGAAAAAAATTTTTTATATTTTTTTTTTATATCAATGCGCGCCCCAAACCTAACCCAAAACCTAAACCTAAACCTAACCCTAATCCTAAAGGTAAGCATAAAATAGGATTAGGGTAAGGATTTGTCCTAACCCTAAAGTAGGGTTAGGTTTAGGGTTAGCCTTAATCCTAACCCTAACGAAGAACTATATTCTGAGGTCGTGGATGAATATCGTGGCCGCAAAGTGACATTTCCTATGCTTACACGCTAGAGACCACGGATCTGCAGTTTTACCAATAGGTTTATAATATTGACACTATAATTCATTTTAGATTCAAAGCCTAGCGAGCTCTGTTGACACTGACAGCTGGCGTAACAGCATATGGTGCCCCCGGTTGACTCGCATTTGTTTACTCTTTTTTATTAGGCCTGCAAATGATTAAAAAAGCAATAAGGAATCATTCTTACCTCAGTATATCGGCAAAACGATCTCTTGTTATCGCTCTGCTGAAGAAGGGAGTGGCAATTTCTGTTATTTTAGACCAATATTCCTTTATTGACGTCTTCCGAATCAACCCCATCAGCATTGTCAGTGTAAGAAACCTTTTCACATCGTCGAGGTTTACTTCTCTCTATGTTTTCATGTTGGTCTGCTTTCCTGTTGTCTTTCGATGGTGGGTATATTTGTTTGTACATTTGACAAGACGTTTGAGGAACGTTAATGTACAAAAAATATTTAAAAAACCAATAGGGGTCTTCGTTGAGGTGGGCACATTATTGTTTATGCCAGTACGGGTATCGTCGAAGTCAGGGAGGGGCGGCGACTTGGTCAGTCCTTTCACCATAGGCGTCCACCTTCGAGCTGTAAGAGATTCCTCACACACATTGTCCAGGGTTATTTCTATGTTGGCTTCATTTTCAGTATTTTCTGTGTTGTTTTCCTTAATTTGGTTTAGAACAAGAAGTGTGGATATAGGTAACTCATCGTCCCATTCTGAGTCCTTACCAAACCATCCATCCGAGTCCTCCATGTTGGCAGACTAGAGTGCGGCGATACTCGGATTGTCATCTGTGCATGACGATTCACAGATTCATTTGCTTATATGGTCATGTGATCACCTTTTTTTATTATTTTGCACAAATTTATTGATTGTTATGTATTCCCTAGATTCCCTGAAAATATCATGTTCATATAATCAGTATTTATGCGAGAAATTTATGTTTTCGCAAATTCGGAAAAAAAGATGCCTTAAGGCATTGCCGTGTGTGGCCGGTGTGGTGCCAAAATTGTTTACCCTGCCATAAGTGGTAATTATCGCTCACTATTGTCTTTGGCGCATGCGCGAACATGCGCACTCTTGCAGTCCACGATTGGAGAGTGACAAATTCATCAGCACTCAAACTACTAGTTTGTTACTCTCCAAGCAGAGGCGTGTCATGTTAACACAGTGTCAACATGTTTTCCGCGGGTGGGTTCAGAGCGTGACAGCGGCCGTTTCCGCACTCGAAGCCAACTATGTATCGGGAGACGGCAAATATCAATATTTTCCCTTTGAGTATTCAAGATATAAACTTATGTTTACGGGGAGTAGAGGTCTATGGTTTCACGAGGCTATATGAAGCCTAGAATAGTCCGTGAAATCTAAGCGGTACAGGACGGGAAGAGACATGCTGGGATAGAGTGAGCCATAATTACCACTTTTGGCAGGGTAACCAATTTTGGCACTACACCGGTTGATGCCTTAAGGCATCTTTTATTTCATCCGGCTACGCGCGGCGATGCCTTAAGGCATCACCAGGCTCCAATGGGTTAATGCAGCTGTCTGGGTCAAAAAGGGTTGTAATTTTCTTAGTTGATAGATTCTAAAAGCTTTTCTGAGAAGCATTTGGTTTAAATGAACACTAATTTAACGAAGGGTCCAAATGAATTCCTAGGTGTTTATAAGATGCGACTTTTTGAAGTTGTTTTAATTTGATCGTAAGGGATATTGGGAGAATCTTTTTACTGCCTTGGGGGCTGCCGAAAGTCATTAATTTTGTCTTGTCCGTATTTATAACTAATCGATTTTGTTCACACCATAAATCAAATGTATCAAGGGCACCTTGAAGCTGTATTTGTAACTCCTAATAATTTTTACCACATACATAAATACAGTAAAAGCCCGCTTAAGGAGACACTGTACGTTCCGAGCCAATTGTCCCCTTAAGCGGGGTGCCCCCTTAAGCGGGGTTTTCAGTCTGCCAATAGTTATACAATAGAGAATACCTATTGTGATAACCTTTTCGTTTGTGCTTCCCTTGCGGGAGACGTTGGAAAAAAAAGAGAGAAACAAATGAGAAAAAATCGCAAAAGCGGGAGGGAAAACGGGATCGAAAACTAAAACGACAAAGCCTCTCTAACAACAGTGCTCAATATAGTAGTAAATCTCTCGTCACACAACCTTACGGAGACCGAGCTCTCGGTCCTCAACAAGGGTCTAAACTTCTGTCCGACACAGGTAGGTAACAACGAAGGGGACAGAAAGGTGGAATTAGACACTTTCCACCGCAAGCTACGAATCAAACAGTTCTTCGACTCGAAGAAAACCTTGGGACAGACTAACGAAGACAAAGGAAGGAGGGAGGGAGAGACTCCAGACCAGCCTGTTACTCACCGAAACCAGCAACCTTTTGACGACAGAGCACTACAGCGAAAACTCAAAGGTGAGTCAAATTGGAAACCTCCTTCAGGTTCACATAATCTCGAAAATTTCATAGCGGTTAACGAAATCAATCTCTCTCAAAGCAACTATAAGTACGTCAATCTTGGAGAAAATAGAAGAGCATATCCTACAACGACCAGGGAACAAGCCACGCAAATGGCTAAGATATATTGACGACATCTTCATGATCTGGACACACGGCGAAGAAGCATTGAACAGTTGGATCAAGGACATAAACAAGTTCCATGACACGATAAAGTTCACAGTAGATCACTCTAGGCAAAGATCGCCTTCCTAGACACTCTAGTGAAAATAGACGAAAATACCAGGGAAATCTACACAGATCTCTACAAGAAGCCAACGGATGCCAACACTTACCTAACCTTGGACTCAGTACATCCACCTGCAACGAAACGAAGTCTCCCATATTCACAACTGCTACGAATAAGAAGGATATGCAGTCGAGACACGGACTATGAGAAACACAGCCAAGAAAAACTCAATGACTTCAGAGTGAAAGGATACCCGGAGAAGATCCTAAAAGACTGCAAAAACAAAGTTGACAACCAAGAAAGAAAAAACCTACTCGAGAAGAAAAAACCAGACCAAACGATCAAGAAAGATGACAAAAATGAACAAGTTTATCTCATCACAACCTACAGAGACAACGACAAACGAATCAACGAAATAGTGGAAAAGAATTGGAAGATCCTGGCAAAATCCATAACTACCAAGGAGGTCTACCAGAAAACGGTGGTGAAAGGATACAGGAGACCAAAAAATCTGAAAGATCATTTGGTCAGAGCGAGAACTGACTACAAACTAAACAAACACCCAAAAACAGGAATAGGCACCGAAACCAAGAAGAAAGGGGAGGAAAAGAAATCGTGCGACAACAAGGAAACGGACAAACGGAACAGATGTAAGAAAAGAAATTGTCTGTACTGCAACATACTAGACAATAGTGGAACCATAACATCCAAGACTACTGGAGACGTACACCGTACAAAAATTGGGGCAACCTGCAACAGCTCTAACCTAATCTATTGCCTAGAATGCAAGGTATGTCAAACCCAGTATGTGGGACAAACAAAAAGAAAGATCAAGGAACGAGTGAGAGAACACCTAAACTGCATCAGGAAAAATTACGGCAAAAATGATGTACCGGCTCACTACAACAAAGTGGACCATCATGGGAGAAGTGATGTCAAGGTTTTCATCTTGGACCACATCTTCAGACATCCGAACAGTAACGAAGCAAGCAGACTAAGAAACAAAATCGAGTTCAACTGGATCCACAGATTGAAAACTCAAGCCCCTGAAGGGCTAAACACCATGGATAATAGATATGGATAACCACTCCGGGAGTAGACAAAAGGATAGAATTTATCTGTCACATCTCTACACCAATGCCATGTCAAAAAAAAATTTCCAACGTCTCCCGCAAGCAAAGCACGAACGAAAAGGTTATCACAATCGATTTCACAACGTAGAGAAGACGGAAAAACACGGCTGATTGAAAAGAGAGAAATCCAGGGTATATCGATCCTCCTCTAGGCAGCAGATTTAGAGGGAAGACCACCAGCCTTATACGAACACGGAAAAACCACACTATCGCACGACACCTGACGAGACCTGCCGAAGGTCGAAACCACAAAACATTCCCATTGGAAGAGCGAGAGCCGAAGTCTCGAAAGCCGACGTCAAAACATCCGTTACCCCCAACAAGACATCCATAAACAAACCCAAGACAAAACGACTAGACCACCACGCGACATATCGGGAGGTATGGACACCGCCAGAGTGACCAACTTCCACGATAAATTAAAAAAAACCAACGTCAAAATGGCCACCGCCAGAGCGACCATTCAATCTAAAGTCTCTCCAACAAAAACAAAAAATAAATAGCCGAACCAGCAACAAGTCACTACGTCGCTGACATGGTCCAAAAGAAAATAATACATCAACTAGTGGGACAGGCGAACGGCGTTCACCTCCCAGATACAAACAATGCTCAAACCGGAAGCCTTCTGGTTGACACACAATACCCCACTCCAACCACACTACCCATGACCCATTAACCAACCCATACCCACCCAGACTCCCCCTCTTACCCTCCCAGTCCCTCCAACTAACATAAAACCACTCACCAAACCACGGAAGATTGATGTACTACACACCCAAGTCGAGAGACAGCACGGGATGTCGATGACAACATGATTCCGACGTGAAAACGCACGAAAACACGACGCCAAACAAATAATAACCGCTCCCGCCGGCCTCGGAAGGGGAGGGAGAAAGAACGGCCATGGCGCGCCGAAATACGGAGGGACGGAAAAGGCACAGCAACTTGCGCGAACCGGCATGGGGAGGGAGAAATACTCGCCTGCCGCGCCACAGCAGCACTAAAAAGAACAGCCGACGTCTCAGCCAATGGGAATCCAGGAAACGGGGTCGATAGGAGTAACGCCAAAACAAGGCGCCAAACCCGTACACTCTTTTCAATGTGGTCGTGGAAGCGGTAGGGGTAAGCCAACAGCCTAGTCTAAACCTCATACAATAGAGAATACCTACTTGCATAAATGAAGGAAACACTGGTTATTAGGTTAATAGGGTTAATAACACATTCTAAGCAAATAAATAGAAAATAAATACTTAGAGAATACTGGCTTAGGCTTCGTGGACGTTGTTTTGTACGTGGTTCTCATGCCGATCGTACGGCATGAGCTCGCAGAGCAAATGCTGTACGATCGGCATGAGAACCAAGTACAAAACAACGTCCAACGAAGTCTAGACTGTATTCTTTTTATTATATACCCCCAAATCCTTTAAAATAGTTAAATATTTACCGAAACGCCATTGCCGCAGTCGGCGGGCACAGCATCGTGTACTTGTATCGTGGTTTTCGTGATGTCGCTCTTGTGCTCTGTTACTATGGCGATTGAATTGCTCACTCTCCGAACACATCCTCTGTTATACACACCTGCATTACACGCTAACTGAATAGCAGAGACTGCGATATGGAGAGTAACGTAATTATGACGTTGATAACGCAAAGCCACACTGCACCGCTATATATAGAGCAACCTACAGAAACTCGTTTTGCGGAGCGATAAACCGGAGCGGCACAGTGTATTTGTTTTCATTTTGCAAGCTGAGTGTTTCGACAGTGTCTGCCGCTATGGCAAGCCTATTTCATTTATATTTTTAACCTCATATTTCGAGGTTTTATATTTATTAATGTATATATGTACCACATTCACAGGGTTAAACTGTGTATAATTACTGTCGATACTTAAAGGTTGCATTCCGTATTTTTTTCGTTGGTTCGTATGTGAAATATACGATGGGGAACAAGCTAACTGCTTCCTGTTTCGTGCACCCGGTGCCCGTACACTGAATTTCGTGCATGTACATATGATATCCGAACATTACTTACATACAGTATAGGCCTCAGTTTCGTGCACGGGTATATAATAACAAATAAATATAAACAAATACACAAACTTAGAAAATCAATAGACAAATAATACATGTATTTACAGCATCCAACACAGTTCAAAGAACAGTTTCACAGTCCCAGGAAGGCATCTCCAGGAGGTCCACCTCATTGAAGGAGGTGTCTAGGGGTGAGGTCCGCTGAGGTACAGCACCTTCAAAGCCTCCTAATCGCCCTGAGCCGCCCACGGCTAACCTGTAAGCGGGCACCTTCAGCAGGCGCAAAAATCATGGGTCCTAATATTCACTCACTGTGGCCTGCCCAGACCCGCTAGAGATGTAGGGATTACCATTCAAACAACACACTCTGGCCGCCCGTGCCCGCCTGTAAATGCTTAGTCTATTGTTCTGGTTGCGACAACTGTCTGTCGCGTATACAAACCAGCAACATAAACATAGATTTTGTGATAATCTGGAATATTTTTGATAATATGTCCCCCCAAACTGTCCCCTTAAGCGGGGTTTTGAAGCATTTCTGTACCGAAAAACTGTCCCTTTAAGCGGGGTGTCACCTTAAGCAGGGTTAAAATAAACTCTTAATAGAGGAAGAAACAAACTTCTTCCTTGGGCTTTTGGAGAACATTTACCAACATTGTGAGTGTCATCCCTTGATGAACAGTACAAGGCCTACCTACATATTGTGATAAATATCAGGAACAGTGATTTATCCTCCCTGTCATTTTCACAAAACCAGTCATGGCAGCCAATTGTGAAATTGCCCTACCCACTTTCCTTGTCCAACCTATGGAGACTGCTGCTCTCAGATGGGAAAAGTGGTTCGTCAGTTCGAACATTTTGCCAAGTTCAAGGGTATCGAGGCAGGCAAACGTACCTGTGCCCTCATTTTGTATGCGGGGGAGGAAGTTAACGATATCACTGATGTACTGAGCATACAAAACACTGACCCCTATGCGGAAGTTAAAACTAAGATCGAGACACATTTTGCACTGGCACAAAATGTAGAGTTTGAAAAGTATCAGTTCCGCCAGGTTGCTCAGCAAACTGGAGAAACCGTGGATCAGTTCTGCACCAGACTCCACAAGATGGCGAAGCACTGTGGTTTTCCCGACGACGAAGCCACCAGTGGCGCCACCATCAAGAAGCTCTGTCAGACATTTGTGACACATGGTCTGCCTGTATTCATCGTGTCCGATAATGGTTCTTGTTTCACCAGCAACTAGTTTGAACAATTCTGCAAGGAGAACCACATCAAACACATTTGTGTGTCCCCGTACCATCCATCATCGAACGGACTTGCTGAGCGAGTGGTACAGATAGTGAAGGATGGCATTCGCAAGAGTGAGGAGCCGGAACTGGAGACTGTGCTCTACCATTTTCTCGCTCACTACCGCATCACCCCCCAGAGTATGCCCGGAGTCGCTCCTGCCGAACTGCTGATGCGCCAGAAGCCCCATTTCCTGATGGATCTCACCACACCCACCATCGCGGACAAAGTGATCAAGCGCCAAGCCACTGACAAAGCCGCGCATGACCCCGTCCATGAGAGAGTGTTCAACACAGGAGACACTGTCTGGGCCATGAACTTTGCAGGAACCCCCACCTGGCTTCCTGGAGTTCTCCAGACCAAGGTAGGACCTGTCACCTTCCAGGTCCGCCTGAACGATGGATGCTTTTAGAAGTGCCACGTTGACCATCTTCGTGCCCGCTTTCCTTAAGAGCCAGATCAGTCATCCGAGTCACCGCCTCAGAAACAGACATTACTCATGCCGCCCGCTCACCTGGACAAACCACCTCTGTTGGCTCCTATGCCTGTCTCTGAGCCTGCTCTGACCGCACCTGATCCACTACTACCATCACCACCACAGCCCGTAGCTGACGCACAGCCTAAGCCTCCGGAGCCTCACGTCACCTACTCCTGTCACACCCAAGGTCGCACCACAAGTGGAACTGCCCGCACGTTCTACCCATATCATCAAACCATGCAATCGCTTAGATTTGTGATCATGTATGACTTGTGACGCTGTGTAACTAAATACGTAAGAGTAGCACAACAAGTGTAACTGTAACATACCCAAGATAACCAAATTATCTCTCTAGCATTATACTATGGGGGAGGAATGTCGTGTATGTAAAACCACCTACCTCTAGGCGTCGAGCGCATTGTTATTGTTGCTACCGGAAATAGAAACTGATGGTGTACCATGTAATGTTTCCCTACCCGCACTTTCGGTACTCTCGCCGGTTCCGAAATAAAGATGCAAAGTGAATCAACATCTAGGCCTCTTCGATGACTTCCTAGCCTCACCCAAATACTGTAAAACAGTTACTTTGGCCCACTTTTTTTATATTTTCAAAAATAAAGCATGGTAGGAGGGTGTGTATGGAAATATTTGTGTTTATAAGGTTGAGTTCTTATTGATATCTTTCCAATGTAGTTTCCTTTTTCATTGATTTGTTACAGTAAGACTCTGATTTACATCAATGAAGTCTGGGTCAAAGTTACCCTAGCCATGGGGTAACTTTGACCCAATTATGTTCTTACCTATTTAAACTCAAATTGGAGATTCAAAGAACTTGTTTTCCTTATTCTAATAATTTGCTTGGTTTTCTTTTTTTTCTTATTTTCATCATTATATTTCAATCAAATTAATTCACTTTCATTATTTCCGGGTATTTCAAATTGCTTTCTTATTTCTACCCCCAACCCAACCCAATCATCTATTTCACATGTTTGATTTATAAGATGTGTATGTATATTTATAAGATGTATGTCATAATTCTTTTCATTCATTCAAATTCTTATTATTATCAGCATCTTTTCATTGCATTGATTTCATTTAAGTTTTTGTTTTGTTTAAATGCATGATGTATGTATAAATATATAATTCATGAAAATACCTATATGTATCATTAACCGTGCACTAAACCTGCCAGTGAAGAATAGCAGTATGTTCTCATCTTTTTTTTCATATAAAGCATGAATTCACTTGCTGGCAAGTAGGGATAAGTATTTTATTGATGTTGTCAAGGAATTGATAAACAAAATAAATTTTGAGGGGTAAACAGAAGCAACATCTTTGTTTCCTTGGGCCAAAGTGTGGCCCAAAGGAATCCCTTTGAAGATACCAATACCATAGCAATTGATCAATAAGGGTATTTTGAATAAGTGATTACCAAAGGTTCATGCACAGCACAATCAGATACATGAAAACAGCAAAATTGTGTAAAGAAAACATACCGGTAATAAAGATTGATGGGCCTAAGTTACCCCTTGGGCCAAAGTTACCCCAAAACTTTAGCAAGATTAATAATTTTCCAGAAAATAAGATACCACAAAAAGAATAATTTATGGAATTACAGTATTACATCTCAGATTATATATATATGCTTGCGGAATTATTCCTATGTTGTTAAAAATGCTTCCTTATTGGTTGACTATGTATGTGAGCTTCAGACGTAATTTCGGAATATTCTCAAAATTCACAAAAATACCTTGCGTCATTCATGGTCCCCTACTGGTGAATAATAGCAGTATATCTTATCTTATCTTTTTTTTATATGAAACCTAAATATGTCAGCATTTCATCAATGTTTTAAAAGAATCAATAAACAAAATAGATTTTGCAGGGTGAACAAAAACAATATTTTTCTTGCATTGGGCCAAAGTTACCCCTGCTGGGCCAAAGTGACCCCATTTTAGTATTTTTACGGTACTAAAATTATTTAGAACTAATGCAAAGGTAGGAAATTACTGTCATCTTACTGCATTTTGCCTCAGAAAACTGTCTATTACAAAATCAGAAAGATGCATCCTATATTTATATCAATTTTAAGGAAAACGGCTGTTGATCTGAGATGTACCAATCTGGTCGACCAGTTCTATGGGTGTGTTCTCTGACTGTCCACAACGCAAGACAGACATACTAGCCTCTCGGACTATCTAGATCTAGATTCTATCTCTAATAATAGTAATATGCCATTACTTGTACGGTAACTTAACACACAAAACGTACCTCTCCAAACTGACGATTAAGTAATTGAGCCCCACACAAATAACCAGCTCTTCCAACAAACAGCTCATCTGATCCACAGTGCAGAAAGTTCACGTCTTGGCACACCGATGCTAATGATAGATACTTCTTGTTTAGCTCGGTTGCCTTCGCCTGGTCTCCAAGACCGCTGTAGATAAGAGCACCAACAGCATACACTCCTCCGCGGCCGAGTAGAAACGCTACCTGTTCGGTTTGATCGCGACATCGGCTCTCTGCATAACTTAGTGCAACATCCATATAGTTTCTAGCCTTTGTCAAAAGTTCTCCTTTCATATCTGCAAATATGTCTGCCTTAGCCATGTAATAAAACATATATGCGGCTCCTGCACACCCAACGTAAAGCCCTCCGTCGCAATCATTGAATGTTGGTGGCATTTTCTTGTTCACCCGGCGAGACATGAGCACGGCCACTTCTTTCCATTCACCAACGTCCACGGCTACTCGACTCCCATGTAAGAAATCAGGCAATGCATTGGAGAAATATCTTGCCATGTTTCTTGTTAGGTATTTCCGTATAAATTGGCCTTATCCCGGCGTGCCAGTGTTTTGCAATAGCAATAACTATCATCAAATTAAGTATGCTACGACTTTAAACATATCACTTTGTTATCCCTCTACAGCAAATGTCAGTTGACAGCAACCACTATATATCCCCGGTGAACATTACTGGGACATTATTTGTTTCGAAGCAAACAAGGAAACATTAATGCATAATATACGCAATTCCTAGATCATAATTCAATAAATAAATAGTATAGATATGTATAAATTTGTGGTCGAGAAACAATATCTCTTATGTTTGGACGCATTTCACGCTGGGAGCAAATATTACCGAGACGGAGCCGCTGTCACGTGACCTACCGGCAAGATGGCCAACGTTGTGTTGACTGTGCTTTCTATGACAATTGGTTTCTTCTTTATTTTAATAGGAACGTTGAAATTAACACCTGCAATTAATGAAGAGGTTTATAGAGAAATGGTGAGTTAATATTCCGTATGTATAACTTAAATATTACACTCTGGGGCCATGGGCAAGTAGCAATGCAAACCATTGAGTTGCCGAATCAAGCCTACTAGATCTAGTACCACTCTGGGAACCACACTCAAAAATACATAGTTACGATGGTCACCAGGGGTTCGTCACTTGGTAGATGTCGAACCCACTTGAAATAGCGCTAAGATTGGCAAAGGGTACGAGCCGCTATCACTCCTTCCTACAATCATTTGATCATAACGTTCTTTGACGGCCGCTCGCCATTTCTACCTGGACATAAGCAGTGAACGTTCATTGTGTAGGGATAACACACTAAAATTAAATATTCACCTAACTTCAATCATGCATACATTTCCTGAAAGCTTAGGTCATGGGGAAGATAAATCTGAATTTTTGAAAAATAAAAACAATCGAGAATTTCTGTCAGATATCATTTTAATATGAAACCCTATCTTTCATGGTATAACCCCATTATCTTGGGTTTAATCATTATGTCATCCTGCTTTGGGATGGATGTAGAGAGTCAAGGGAACCATAATAAATGTGAACTAACAATGGCTCTGTCCCCTATAGGGGACAGAGCCATTGTTAGTTCACAAAGCAGTCACTAGGTGGTCGGGGGACAAACCTGTATTCTGGCTCTTTGTTCTTACGAAATTCAACTGCCTTTCAATGTTTTACCATGGTTCCCTCGACTCTCTACACCCATCCCAGAACAGCATGACATAATAATTAAATCCAAGACATGATATTTTCCATATGGAACACTTTATATAAATATGTGAGCAAGGCTAAAGTTGTGACATTTCCCAATTATCACTCACTTCTTTTCCACCTCCTTTAGTGAAGAACACCTACTTTTTCACCTCCATTAGTGAAGAACACCTACTCGGAGGGCGTCATGGCGGCGCCCATGGATCATAGGCTATATGCCGTATACACTGGCTACTCTCAGCATATCTTCTTGTGCCAGTTTGTGCTATGTCCTAGACCAACAAAACTCAAACACAGCCTATCAAACACATCTACACACATGTGGGGAAAGTGTGAGAAAGAGTGATGCATAATAACATTTTGAAAATGTCAATCAAAGTGGAAACAGTGCTCATTTTTAACAAATCTGCTTGATTTTGCCACTCATTTTTGCTGTATTTGGAGAGTGGGGGTGTAGCCATGCAGAAAATGGTCAGAACAATACTGATAGGTAAACAAATGCCTGAGAAAATCCATTTATTGTGGAGTCAGTGCAGCTCAAAATCTCATTCCTGCACACCAGACCTGTAAGAAACATGGCCGTATCTCCTTTTCTAGGCATCGGAACAGAATTTCCATGCCACAGAAATGATCAGAATAAAATTCTGCATCAGTTAAGTTTCATTTTGATTTTCCTAAGAATATTTAGTCCCGAAAACCAATAAGAACAGTTTAGCACTGTGATAGATACGGACGCGCACGAGTGAGCGCCGCCCGTGTGATCCCTACATTGTGAAAGCCCAGGCGGCGCCTGAAAAATTCCTAAATTTCCACCTGTTTGGCCGGTGTACCAGGTTTCTCTCCCCACCCACCCCTGTGTCGGCGCGCCCGGCCTCCGTCTGCTACTGGCGCCCCCGGCTCCCTTTTTCTGATATAAATTTAACAAAAAAAACACAGAGTAGAGTCCGTCTGTCACCCACTGAAAAATGAGGTGTGCTGGCTACGAAGCGGGGACGCCCAGAACCCCCCCCCCCCCCCCCCCACTCCCAATGCATTTCGGGTGAAAATGACGTCAATAATGATCTTAGAAGTACGAAATAAAACTAAAAGCCAGTGGGATTTTTCTAACGTCAACCCGTACCCTAGCACATATATTAAAAACGTGTAAATTCTATCGGATTTGCCTGGAGTTTCACCCGCACATCGAGACGAATCATAGACGTTTTGCGTTGACTACCGTTTTGCGGTGGCGATTGGACGATTTGCGGTGGATGTTTTGCGTTGAGCACGCGGACGATTTGCTGTGATCTTTTCACGACTCGAGATGCGCCATTATGTCTATAGTTAGTCTGTCCAACACTTTAAACACTGATGTAATGCTCGAAGTCAGTAGATCTTAAGATATATAACTATTTTTTCCGATTCAGAAATGCAAATGGGCATGGATGTGATGCTTGTCTACTTGCACATTTGTCACATTGACAATAGCCACTTGAATTCTCTTTTTTCATATTGATGTAGCGTACCACTGGTTGCTGAAAGTGTGTGACCACTTTCCGTGAACGGCAGTCAACCAGTGGCTTGAGACTAAGTCGCTACCCCGTGCTTACCGCTCCAGTGGGTTCGGAATGAACCACTGGAAAGGGCAGGGAGATGTGGGATCTACAACCTATCGCTACCGGTGGACACAAAACCAGACTCCGGACTATTTTGATATACTAACGTTTATTCAGTATAAAGATTACAGTAGGTTGGTGTTACGGGGCACCAACTAGCGCAGGGAGAGATTCTGGTCTCTTCACTGTTGAAAGGTTCCAAAGCAACCTTACCAACTTTTGAGGCTCCAGGCGTTCACTCGACTGAGAGGCACCGCGAGAAGTCCTGTCAACCCGCTGCGGACTCAGTCTTATATACTGACTAAGTTACGTAATGCGGGTAACCCCGTAGTATTTGCATACACGGGTCCGACGGCTTTACCGCACAGCAGGGATCGGCACTCACGCCATCTAGCGTAAAGTGAAACAACGCTGCTCGACTACCCTGACCCCTACACTGAAACCTTTTAGAATAACAAACTATTTACAGAGACATATTTTGTAGGTATGTTATACCTATATTCAAAGTTTCATAACTTGCAGATGATTATCTCACAAATGAGATACATTTTAGTAAAGCTACCACTGCATGAATTTACCTCTCAAGTCAACATATTCCTGACTCGTGGCTGTTTTTTCTCTAGGTCTAATCTCAAAAGTCACTTTACATTTCAATTAAAATCTCTGTAAATATCTAACATAGAGATTCCAAATAAAACTGATGTGTATCTATATATCAGAGAAAGATAACAGATAGGTTCTTTTTATTACTTTTGTTTACTAAGATTAATTTATTTGGTGTTTTTCCAAGCAATCTGCCGAAATCGCAGATGACAGGCTGCTGCAACTGTCAAAATGAAAACTTACACAAAAGTCCATAAATCTGCCGATTCAAACATTCACACTTTTATACCACAAAGCTTATTTATATAACTTGTACTGTACACTGTATTACATCTAATGACGTATATTAATCATGTACAGTGAATCAAAACATCAAGTTACAATACGGCCGTTGAACGATAATACCAGAAAGCTAGGGTGCCCGAAAATGGCTTAAACCTTTGCCAGCTGGTTGCTACGGTGCCTCATATTGGTTTGAACGTTCCGCTCCCAAGAATGTAACTAAACTCTAACCCTAATCCGAGACAAGCCCACCCCTTTCCGTTCAGGTTTCACCGCAAAACGTCCACCAAGGCCCCCAGGGAATGTCATGGCAAAACGCCCAAACCCACTGCAAATCGTCCACCGCAAATCGGTAGTCAACGCAAATCATCTAAGTACCATCGGGACAGAGAGAACCAAATCGTGAATTCTAACAACCAGACAAAAACGTTGTGTGACGCTCATACAATGGTTGCTGGTACATCTTGTGGAATTTTGTTTTTGGTGAAGCATCGCGCAATGCTGGGCAATGCCCATCTGTCAGACGTCTGCTCTTGGTTTCTGGGTCAGTTGAGCGTCTGTTGGGGGTTGCTGGCACATCGGCCCAGGGTTGCTCACGGTCGCTGGAGGGTTGCTGGGCCATCGGCTGTGGTTTCTGCTGAAAATAGCTTGCACCAATCAGATTTTTCAGGTGATATCCCAACCGATGCTCCAACAACCCTCCCATAGACAGAATTTGTCCATCTGGTGAAAAACTGATTTATTAGTTTTTTTGTCTGTTGAAATTGGGCATCTGGCCGATGCATTTGAAGAGTACAACACCCGCCCGCAAGTTCTAACGGGACCCGCAGCGAGGGATCGCCGGCAAAAGTTTTTGATATATCTTATCTTTATTTACCTTCATTGTTGGGTTAACTGTAGTATTTCACAGATAATTGATATCTTCTGACTGTTTCCATACAAATCCAGACATGGTGATTTGGGCGTCTGGCTGCCGGGACCCGCGTTAAGGGAGCACCGCCAACACAGCCCGGGTACTACCCGGGAGCAGAGCGGAGACCGAAAACTCCCAATTATTTCAGAATTTTCGGTAGAATTTTAGCTCCAGAGCACACCACATCCATTCATAACATCAAGGCTTATCTTTATTTAACTTCATTGTTCGATTTAACGTTTAATTATGTGCTTATTTGACATTCTTTGACCGTTTCCGGACACAGCGACACACCGCTCCGCTCGATATGCAGCTTTCGATGGTTCAGAGCATCGTAGTGTATTGCCGCCTATCACCTCAGTGTAGAACTCGAATATCACGTTAAATGCGGCCAACGTCCACAACGCGGCGCCACTGTCTGCACTCTGCTGCTCTATATGGAGCATCGCCTGGGGCATCGGCTGGAGGATCTGCTGGCACTTCGGGCCATTGCCTGAAACATCTGGTCGGTGGAAGCACACGTCAGACGCTTGTACGGCGACCACATGAGCATCTGCTGGGGGTTTCGGTAGAGCAGCGACACATTTTGAGGCCATTTGGCCAGATGTTTCAACCGACGTCTGTCGAAAGGTTGGCTGGAACGTCTTTTTGCTCTGAAAAAGCAGTTGTTTGGTGGAATTTACCCTGTATGGAGGGTATCTGGACGATACAGGTGACAGACGGACCATACGCTTTTCTTCAAGTGTATGTCAGAACTCTGTCAGGAACTGCAAATAAAGACCAGTAGATAGCTAAAGATTTGCAGAAAACCGTTTGTAAATTTATATTTCGATTCACAATAGACAAAGTATCATGATCATTTGCCGTTGTTTGTTATGCGGTTTGCTATGCATGTGTCAGTTCTTAAATCATGAATCTTTCTAGTGTATGGACAATATGGCACAGGAGCGTTATGGCATGGAAGATATGGCACACTCACCTGGATGATATGGCACACTTGCTTAGACGATTTGGCATACTTTTTAATTCAATTTCAATGATTAAACCATAATTACATTTCTCTTACTATTCACTGCTACAACATGGGTCCCCTTTCTATAAGTAAATGGTGTTTTGTATCCTTCTCGTGTGTTTTCACTTTCAGGCGCCGACTTTGTCGGTCTCTCAATTATCGCCCAGTGGGGCAGCCAGGATGTAGGTAAAGTATTCACCCCTGATCTCCATTCAGGGGTGAACAGCTGTTCTGTGTTAATTGGTGAGGCACTTTGCAGTCAGGGAACCAGCGAGGAAGACTAAACAAAATGGCTGGACTTGAGAACCAGCCATACTCTACTGAAAAACTACCTCTAAATACACATTTATAACATAAGAAACAGCTGTTTTGAAGGTTGGCAAAGACAAATGGGTATATATATTTATCGATTCGATTTTTTTTTTTTCATATATGTCAGTGTGTGTGCAGTATGAAATGACGACTCCGGTGGAGGACTCTATGGCAGAGGAACCCGGCCCAGTACAGGGCTGGGTACACTGGCTAGCCAGGACAGTGCTCCTGCACTCTCACAGCAGATCTTTTGCAGCGCTAGTGCTAACTAATCTCTGCCCCGTCCGACTGACTTCATACGCTGGTTCCCCAGATATCCACTAAAGACAGGGGGGACCAGATAACATTTCAGGTCCAAAACAAGGCAACTATTAAATGTTAGCTGCAGGAAGTCGAGCACCAGATCTCTGCTAGGAGAGTATGTGCTCCTGGTCCGAGAGTCAACCTGGAAGTAGGTGGAGAAACGAACCCCCTTCTCGGCCATCTTGGCAAGGCACCTACACAGTGTTAAGCCTATGGCGAATGCAAACGTTAATTTCTGATATTTTTTTATATGTGGGAATGTCTTAAGTAACTCTCAAGCCTTTCCATCGAAAAAATCAGTGCACCCTTTCAATTTCAAATCAAATGATTATGTAATGGCCTAAGTTAAGACCTTAAACGTGATGTCAACAAATCGTCGAAACAACCGATTTACTTCGAGTTGGCATGTTCAAATCATGTCTGGATATTATATATAATCCCATTTAAAAGATGGCATGTGCAGATTGCACATTAGAATGTCAGAAACAATATTTTTTCACCAATTTCCACTCTGACAGCGGTTTGTTGTCACCAGCAAGATGGCGGAGATGTCCGTTGTTAATAGAATTTGGAGGGGATTTTAAACCGGAAGTCTCAGATGACTCAGAGAATAGTTGGGGAGTGGTTATCTAGAAAGTGTGCCAAATCGTCCAACCTATGTCAAATGGCTCCATTTCTATGCCATATCGTCCAGGATTGTGCCATAACGCTCCCGTGCCATAGCGCTCCTGTACCATATCGTCTATGTATCGAATTTCCAGCAACCAGCTCATGCCTGTGTCATGCCAAATGGTAACTACTGTGCCTTGCCACTGTTTTACTTGTGTCGTGAATACTGTATGTACGCTTGCGGGATATTCGCTGGAGGGTATGGCGAAATGTAAAAGTAATAGTCCATACAGAATTTAGAAAATTGAGCTTTTTAAATATGATATTACGTGTAATAAACTAGGAAGTGAAGGTCTATGGTGGCTCTAGCGTTGAAGTCGCTTGTAAAGATAAAAAAAATCATTGGATAGCTTTCGACCCCCTACGGTCAAGATAAATACATGTGTATTCTGCTTTTTGATCTTGTACATGCCTCCGTTCATATTAACTCGCTGCTCAATATACAGTCAAATCGACGTAATCCATCATTTTGTTTTTCCCCTTGAGTACCCGCTGTGCAAGCGCTATTTTCGTTTGATGTCATACGCTCACACTATGAACATACGGGGGTATACGCTACCCGCTTGCCGATTTATATTATTGCTCTATGTCTGTAGTAGTTAATAAGTATGTGACGCTCGTGCGTGTGTCTCACATTACATATTGGAAGTACATGTAATTTAAAATTCAATTGTTTGAACTTGAGAAACAACAACATTCTTTTTACAAAATGTTTGTTAACTTTTCACATTTAGACATGAATACTAAAAACTTAATTTGAGTATGTGTGCACATTTCACAATTGCAGTTCATTCGAAATTTCAACAAATATCATAATGATATATTATTTTTGTCGTGATAGATTCTACCGTTGGAAATACCAAATCTTCCACGGTGACATTACGCAAAAAGACTTACTTTTCCTGTTATAGGTTAGTAACCCCTTAATTACCGTATTGCCATTACTTTTCCTTCACGAATAATAAGGCTTTTGTACTTTCAGCGGAAAAGTTTCATTAGAGACACCAAAGTATTCCCCTTCGCTGAGATGACTGGTTGGAAGCCCAATCCCCATATGTACAGAAAAGTTATTGGGACCACGGAAGTCGTCTGTGGGATACTAATGGCCATTATACCAGGTCAGTTATGTTTTTCAGATCGAGCTATGAATTCTACAGTATTTAAAAATGTACCCAGCGAAATAAGTTCTTTGCATATTGTCTTATCATAGTACTTAGTACGCTGTTGATATAAGTATTTTTCTTTGCTAAAAGGATCATGTTAGGTAAGATTAGGTTTCCCGGTGAAGAGAATAGTTTATTATATTTGTTCATAAGAATTAGTTTATATTAGAAGTTACATTGGTGCTCAAATTAATTGATGAATAGGTAGAACTTGATTTTCGAGGAAAACCACCGAATGTATTTATATAGAACGTCCTGACCATTCTGTACAAGCTACAACACTGGTCCGTACGGCATTTTTTACGTTATATGGCGAAAAGGTGCGTATTTACAGTAAATACGGCCTGGGTATATAGTAAAGAGAGAAGCCAAATGCCACAACACCTTTTTCTGTCAGACCACACGCTCAGTACAGAGAAGTATGTATCCTAATGAAGAGGAAAGAGTTGAGAGGCCACCTGAAACGCCTCTATGGGATCAGGAAACGCCATCAATCCTCTTTGACCTAGCAAAGAACAAGAAAGGGGAAACCCCTGAACTGTCTTCCTCAAGGAATACCAGACCGTGAGGAGGCGAAATTAACATATACTTGACTTAATTGAAGGCATCACAACGTAAGAACTTTATAGTTCTTTTTTTCCTATTATTGTACCGTCTGTACCTGCTAGCTTCATTGTTATGGTGCTCAACCTAATTTGTCGAGAAAAGAGTTTGACTTGTACAGCCTCCTAGCGAGCGTTATTCATCCATTATCATTATTCCATCCCATCCAATCGTTATTACTGTTAGGAACCCAATACCACCATGAACTAACAACCCATGACGATTATTCCTGCAATTGACTTATCATATTGCCCTGGAGGGCCCGGACGGAAGACCGGTGACCTGCCGAGTTCGGTGTTTGTTTGTACAAAATTACCCAAATAAAAGTGGGTTTTTTTAAAAATAAAAAAATAAAATTCTCAGACTCTAAATCTTGTCTACAAACTATTGAGCAGCATGATCCAAAGAGTGCTGTCATCAGAGATATCAAACAGTCATACATAGAACTGAAGAGAGAACATGGCAAAGAGGTACGCCTCGTCTACCCGCTATGTATTGTTTACCAAGTCTTATTATCCATCGTATACAAAGCCTCCATTGAAAATGTATGGGGACTCAGTAAACCACTACCCATTGTATAAAACCTGTCAGATACCATAACTGTGGTATACGGATTCAAACCTGTGGTATACAGCCTTAAAACCATGATATACGGGGAAAATAGCCCCTTTTGCTATACAGCAAAGGAATAGTTCCTATTGTTATACCCGTTAATATGGCAATTATTGGGTTTGATTTATTCGAAAAGATGGATAATAAATGAAACAAACGATGGTTTTATAGACAGGCGGCTCTGTAAACCACTCGCAATTGACGTAGTAATACACTAGCTAGTGCTCGTATATTACTACACATTAACCTCTCCTGGTTTATGGCCGCCTGTCCACAAAACCGTCTATTATTGTCTATATATCAGAATTAAGGGAAATGAAGCTTCAGACAATGCACCAAAAAGGACATTAAGCAAAACAGTTGGAGCCCACATGGTTCCACATACTGACCTGAAACCAATGGAACCATATCAGAGATGAAAAACTACGAGACATTGTAGTGGCAACTAGCCTGACCCTTAGGAAAGAAAACATGACAAAATCTGAGCAGGTGAGTTTGACCCGTCTACAGACTGGTCACATAAAACTGACCCATGGGCACCTCCTGAGAGGTGAAGTAACACCTGTGTGCCAAACATGTTGCACTTGGCTGAGTGTAAAACATCTGATGCTACATTGTCAGGTAACAAAAAAGAGCATGAAGAAATTCCTAAAGAATGCAACAGGAATGCGCAGTGTTTTCCATAATACTGACGAGAGAAATTCATGACTTCCTCAGGGAATGTAAGATTTTCAAGAAGATATAATTAAGAAGAGTAAGATCCCTGGATCAGACAGCATACCTTGTTATTCCAACATGATATGCAAATTTTAGTTAGTAAGTCTGATTGAACAAATCGGACATTAAACTAAAGACAAACAAACTTATGCAAAATGGAGGATAAAGCTAAGAAGTTTCAGAAATGGTTAAAAATTTACCAAAAAATAACAAAAGATATCACTTATCTAAATATCACTTGTCCCACCCTCCTAGCAGAGATCCTATACTCTACTTCCTGCAGCCGCTTGTATCTCTGCACCCACCTGCCTGTTTGGGACAAATTCTGTCCCATCTGCCATTTTTTCAAATATCCTAAATTCTGTGCGCTTTTGGAGGTATATTGTGTTCTAGTTGCAAATAGGGATACACTTATTCATATAGTAAATAATATACTCATTTCGGTTACTTGCTAGTTCAAACTAAATATAGTCTCTGGGGTAACTTAGTGGAAAGTACCTCATGTGTTATTGAGTTTTGTTTAATCAACATAACACATGTTCTCATTTGAAGGGGCTGTCTACTCAATTGTGGATTCACAATATATAGTGGTTCAAAGTTGAAAAAGAAACAGATGGATTGTCTGTGGAACTCATTTAACAATTCCTTTATTTCCAAACTCATAATATATGAGTTATTTGACTTTTCATAACTTTTGACAGTTGCCTTGTTTTGAATCTGAAATGTTGGCTTGTTCCCCTGGCCTAAGGTAGGCATTTACATAACTCCCGTTCGCGGGTCTGGCCGCCGCGGCCGCTCATATTGTGATTAACCATTTGAAGGAAACTTTTTACCTCACCTATCTTCAAAAGTCGATTCTGAAGCTATTTATTGGAATATCAAGACAATTGGGGTGTCATAGTAAAGGGCTTGATGAGATCTATCACATGCATATAAGTTATCAATGATTAGTTGAGAAAAAAATAAGGGTTTGGTCAAGTGAAATTAAAGCCCAACTTTAGAGGCATTTTATGATATGAAGATCAAGTTGCACATAAAAATAACTAGTTTGCACATGTTATACGGTTAAAAATGGAATAGAATATGCCTTAACTTTTCCATTTAGACAGGGCCCACTATGTTTTATAAGCAGCCCCAACATCCTCACATAGACCATATACCAACATTGACCTTTGACCTCAAAATAACCTTGACCTTGGAAAAGGTCATCTCATGCATGGTCACATCCGCCTTGTGATGACCTTCAATCCACTTTTTAAATCATATTTCTAGCTTCAATAGTTCATGAAAAATAGGCTTTTTAAGTAATTGAATGACTCTTGATACCAGCTTGGTGGATCACAAAATTTGGATCACAATCAAACTCTTAACTATGGTTAATGGTGGCAGAACCATAGTCTGAATTCCAGGTCTTTGAATGGCCATAACTTTGCTTTAAATTGGCATAAAGTCTTCATTCAAAAAGAAAAATCAATCAGTTTTGCAAGATCTATCCATAGATCTAGCTAGAGTGCATAGAACAAGTTGAAGAATAAGTCCTAAAAATTAGGTAAGTGCCTACCTAAGGGGATACCCGGGGAACTAGCGTTGGGTTGATGCAAAGATTAGTAAGTATAAGCACCGCGAAAGATCTGCAGGGAGAGTGCACATATCCAACAATCCATAGGATTTCGAACCATGAATAGCTAAGTGAGAGTCGGGGAATCCCCTTACTGTCGTGAAGTTGTCTTAGTATCCTGTGTTGTTGTTTAAAACCTAGAGTACTCTGCTCTGTGTCTCATAGAACAAACCAGTTTTGTATGCCATGTCTTACAATTATTATTTACTGTGTATGTCATAAGAAAAGTGTGTCTCTGAAGTGAATGTTATGAGCGACCAAAATTAAGGATATAGACGATAACTAGACACATATAATTGATAAATCTATTAATATAAAAAGAAAGACAGAAAGGGATCAGTTCACTGTATATATGCTACTGAGTACACCTAAATCTCCTTGGTGTATTGTTCTGAAAAATAATTCTTCCTCTTGGTATATTTCCTTGAAAATTGCAACAAACTATGTACCTACCACTTATGATATCTCAATGTAAACCAATGGTCAATAAACTGCCTAAGAAAAATTGATGGATAATTAATTGCTCTATTTTTTGTGTTATTTGTTGTTTTCAGGCCCCTTAAAAGAAATAGCGAATATTCTGCTGTTCTTCGTCATCAGCCTCTCGGTGTATATACACTGGGCCTCAAACAGTGGTATGGATAAGATGACACCCGCCTTAGTGTTCGGCCTGCTGCTCGCCTGCCGCTACATTGTACACCTTCAAGTCCGCGCACGCACTGAAAAACAAGCCAAAGAAGCTGCTAGCAAAGAAAAGAAGACGCAATGAGTAAACGCGATTATGGAGTTAGAAGCAAGGACAATGCCCTGTCTTTAAAACCGCCACGTGTATATATCCATCTAGCTTAGAACAGATGACATTGCATATTTGGTCCAACAGGAAATTCATGTCGGTATAAAGAAGGTTCACATTATCGAGTCTGCCTCTGATCGATTTGGTTTTATCGCTCTGAAGGAATGGTAAGGTAATAAGCGATAGTAATCTAAATTATTCTATGACTGATCATCTGTATATATGAGCCATTATTCCTTTTTAGATGAGTATAGCCGTACTTGTCACTGAGGAACACACATTATTATGCCGATTAGACATTTTAACGGATCCATTGCATTTCTATTAGACATCGTAAGATAGAAATCTATATGTGTTATAGGCACCCGATGTCTATTGAAATGGAAGGCAAATATATTGCCAGGTTATATCATTTTCTTGTGTGTCGGCATTTATTATCATACACGTCTTCATGTCATGATCATTTGAATGTCAGGTGCGCTTCCTCTTCCCGTGATGGGACGCAACACGACGGCACAATATCACTGAAGACATACGCGCTCATGTACATGTAAATTGGACATTATAAAATTTTGGTTGATTAATTAGTGGGAATTTATATATGCCGCTCCACGGGATTCTAGTCATGGTTGTTCCCCACCGAGGTTGTGCAATTCTACTTGATCTTAAAAAGATTTGTAACTATGTCCTTACAATGAGAATCTCAAAGTTAAATGTAAAGTGTCAGGCCTAAGTTGTTTTTTTAATCAAAGTCACTGTGAAAAAAGCCTTAAATGATTCATTGCTACAGTAGTTGTGTTGAATCCAGGTTGTACATTATAGGGATCTGAATTCACGTTTCCCTGGCGAGGGGCTGCACCTATTTAGACGATGCTGTTGATGTGTGAATGCTATTGAAAATCTTTATCTGTATGAAGAAGTCAAATATCATGTATTTACAGCAAGATTTTCATTGGTAAGAATGAAGTAATTGTCAGATGTTATAAGATTTTACACCATGGTTTGGCGAAGGAGTCGCGTTATACCTGACAATTTCATAAAGGGTGGGGGAGGGGGGTATCCACTGGGCTACTAATTCACTACCATAGGAGCTACATCGCATTTCCAGAAGCAAAATCGGGAAGTAAGTTTGTTTCGTAGAAGTGGATTGGACTTAACGATGCACCCTACGGTACAATATGACGCACTACAATATACTCTTGACGCAAGCACTGAATCGGAGGACCTCTACAACTATCGAACATGTTCGATTGTCAGAGCGTTGCTGTGCGCTGTAGTGCACCGGTGCCATAATATAAGGTGCTCCGACATGACTATTTAGTGGATCAGGCTTCACCAATTCAGCACCGACGTACTATGATACAGGGAAGTTTGCATCACCGTGCATTGGAAGATCTTTTTTTGGCATTGTAGTAGGTGGACCCCCTTAAACTGATACTTGTTTACAAGCGTGTATAGTATTTGTCTGAATTATATTCCTCGTAATATAGCAAATTTGTAGAGTAGCATTTGCATGTATATCTAAACTGTACATAACTTGATATTTTCCTTTATTCACATACAATTGTAGCTTATGGTAAAAAATCGAGCAAAAAAAATAAATATTGTATAAAAGAATGAGGTTATTGGAATAAATGAATCATTTTGGTAAGTATCATCTTGCATAAGTGAACGTTTACACACTAGCATTTTGAAATCACATGCGGCCAACAGTCATATACCCCTGGCTTATTCAAACTGCACAGATCATTATTAGTTCTCGCATATCTATTCCCTGACTATGACAGCATTAGAATTCAGAAATGATGTGTACATTATAATCATGAATTTAGATTTGCCTAGAAGATAGTTATCTACGTGAGGTTCGTCTTTTCTTATAGTAATAGATAATTGCCTATACACTTAGCTTTGTATTTTATACATTTTAAGAATATCTAATGAAAAGGCTTAAGTATATTCAAATGTGGGAGCCAGATTGTAATCGGTGTTTCTAAGGGATAACCAAATGGGTTCCTTTACAGTATATAGAACAGAGTTCTTTACATTTGTCCTTATGTATATGGTATTTGAGTAAGCTATACATTAAAAAACTGAACGCAAGGTTCTTTACCTGTCGTATACGTAAAAGAAATAAACTTTATAAATTGTGACTGCGTTCAGCAATCTATTAGGAATGTTGGCCTTCAGTTGTTACTTAGTCATAACATTTGGATTGACGCAATCTTTGATTTGCTGACTCAACCCAGTTTTAGGTGACGCAATTATTACCCTCATATCAATGAGCACCACCATCTTGCTGAAGTACCGATGTAAGGCTAACTTGTGGGTCGATTCGGTGTTTAATTCTGATAGTATTTAATGTCTAAAATACTTGTTCAAGCCTTTTCCTTGACAAAATTAGAATTCTCCTGCCGTATCAGATAAAATAAATATGTAATGCCTTTGGTTTACACTATGGAGTTGGTAAAACCAAATAATCGAAAAATGCAATATTTGTTGAGTTAAAAATATCGAGTTAGTCAATGAAAAAATGTATTAGGCTCATCAGCGGCATTGAGATTATCAGCTTTTAACTTAAAATTGTCCTAATATCCTGCTTTAAAATCTGTATAGGAGAAAAGTAAAAGGTCCGGGTCCAGGATCCCCCTCGGCTCCGGGAACCCTCCGAGGTTGATTATGAGTGAACATCATGTTAATTGTTTGACTAGTATTCTAACCCTCAGGTTTCTCTAGGAGCCACGGAGTGTCTCCTCTGGGCTATTTCAACAGCCGCAGTCAACAATATTTCCCCTCGTTACTAGTAAAACACATAATATCAAGATACATACATGAGGTCTATTTATAATATTAAATCAACATATATATGTGAGGTCATCCAACTCAATGCCAAGACGCAGGTTAAATAAATAGTTGGTAAAAGGAGCTTGATTGAGTCTGTCAGCCTTTCTGAATACAAATATAAAAACTTAAAGATACAAGTCTGATCATCACAGTAAAAAAAACTAGGCAGACCAACCTGCCTACCATCCATGTAAAAGATACTTATAAAGAATGTCCTGACCATGCTGTACAATTCACAGAACGAGATGGTAATTTACGATTTGTACGGACCGAGACATTTTTGCCCAGTTCCATACAAACCGTAAATTATCATCGAGTTTTGTGACTTGTACAAGCATGGTTGGATGTTATATATTTACTAAATACCCAAAATTTAAAAAAAAAATCATTAATTTAATTTTTAATAACCGATATGTTAGTAAACGTGTATGGCAAGGTAGTCTGTATTTTAGTGTACCGACCAGTGGTCCGTACAGTATTTTTACGTCATATGCCAAAACGGTGCGTATTTACAGTATATACGGCATGGGTATATAGTAAATAGAAATAACACCTTGTGCCATGAGAAACCACATCTACTTTCTTTACTTAAACCTAGGGACAAAATTTGTATCCTGTTCAGGTACCTGTACTTTCTGATCATAGAATCTTCCAAGCGTCAACTCCGACAACCATCATGATGGCTTCATAATATGTGAAACCATAGTGATGGTGCCAATACAGGGTAGATTTACTCATTGTTTCTTAGAAATTCGTTCTGAACGCGCCGTAAACGGCCCGTTCAAAACGAATTTCTCCGAAACAATGAGTAAATCTACCCCGTATTAGCACCATCACTATGGTTTCGTGTTATTATATACCTTAATTCGGTCTTAATTAGCTAAAACTGACCGTAATTTGACGTCAAAGTCACATTTTGCAACTCGCAAAGACCATGTGTTTGTTAGCAGACATACCGGTAGTGGACAACCGGAAGTGATTATCGCACGGACGTGTATACATTATAACTGCCGCATAAATTAGCGAGGGTTACCTGCTCCGCTCGACCACTCCAAAACTTTCCTGCTGAGAGCTGTGCTTGAGCGGTGCAGTGTCGATAGCCATTTGTTCACATCTACGAGTCGCCTGCTCAGCAAGTGTCCGTGTTGGTATCGATCGATCTTGCATATCTAAGCTATATAACGTGTTTTACGTGATTCGTACTCGTATTCCACCTCGATGTTTGATAAATGTACACACTAACTCGTTCTGTGGGTTCTGTACGCCGCCACAGAACTTGCGAAGTGAAGGCCTCCGCTATCTCCCGCACACAACCGTGTTGTCGGCCTCTCAGCCAAACAGATTGCGTTATTTCCTCAAAGCGTGCATTCTGTCAGTCAAAGCGTGCACGTAATGCTCAAAGGATGCATTTTGTCAGCCAAAGTGTGCAGTCTGTCAGTATCCAAGGGCACCAGTACAACGTTTCACGGCGTACCCGGTACAGTGCAATCTGTGTTTAATTACTATACCTCTAGCAGCAGTGTGTATTTACACTGACTTAGTGCTTAGGTATATAATATTCCAAAATGGGATGTCCACTCACCTAGCTGCGCAGGAGTTAGCCATACAGTTCTTCCCTACTCCTGCCTCCAATAACACAGTATTTATATAGAACGTCCTGACCATGCTGTATAATTCACAGAAAGAGATGGTAATTTACGGTTTGTACGGACCGAGGCATTTATGCCGAGTTCTGTACAAACGGTAAATTATCATCGAGTTCTGTGACTTGTACAAGCATGGTTGGACGTTATATATTTACTATATACCCGAAATTTAAAAGAAAATCAATTTCATTTGGCTTAACAACCAATTCTTTAATAAACGTGTATGGCAAGGTGGTCTGTATTTTAGTGTACGGACCAGCGGTCCGTACAATATTTTTACGTTATATGCCGAAACGGTGTGTATTTAAAGTATATTTACTGCATGAGTATATAGTTATAACATACTAATATTGTGCCCCTAGAAGTTCTTTTGTGAGATCATGATAAGGCCTAGCCATGAGCAATTTTGCGTAATGCACATATCTTTTCAGATGAGTATACACACATGGCCGCCTGTTCTCAAAAACACAAAACCCTAAAACTAAACTCTAAAACTTTCCTTGACGAACAGGAGATGGGTCGACTCCGTAGGCGACCGCGCAGGCGAGGTAGGCCCGCGCTTGGATGTCCTTGTTGTATCTGCTCGCCCTCGAGGACGCCGCCTCAACTGAGTGCAGCATCTGGAGGTGGAGAGGGGGTGAGGATCTGAAACATTGAAACAGAAAAGAGAGCAGTGGGTGTGGGACTTGCAGGTGTTGCAGGTGTTCTGACTTGAATGCTCCCGGACCAGGCTTGAGGCCCACTCATTGGCAGGCCTCGATGCTAGTCCACGATCCAAAAGGAGAGGTAGGAGAAGAGCGGTGGATGTCCCTTCCCACCAGGTAGAGCCAGACCACCGCGAGGACATTATCTGCGGTTCTACCGGTGAGAAGAGCCTTGACCTCGGTAGCAAGGTCGAGGCCGAGACCGAGAGCTGTGCCCTTGGGGAGGGTGATACCGAAAGTCGCGCATGTGACTAGTATTGCGCAGGCCTGTAAATGAGCCTCTTTTTGAATGAGACTTTTCATCTCTGGAGTGATTGGTTGGGTGAAAAATGTTTTTCCGTGAGCATGTTGGTAGCAATAATGGCCAGGCCATTGTATTTTGATGCAAACCAGGCCAGATCCGCTTTCGCTCCACTAGATGAGGCTAATGTCCCTTACTTTGCGGAGGGCGAATAAGAGGTGATTTGTAAACCTTCTGAATCCAGTTGAGCTACTGTCTTTCCAGGACAAGGCAGTTAATCTACAAGATATGTTACCTGTGAACAGAATGCTGAAAGGGAAGGGAAAGGGAAAAGGCAAAATGTCCAAAAAAGGATCTATGGACAGTATAGCTTCATGGTAAATACATAGAAAATATTACAGATGGACTTTGGACCAAACAAATTTCCTTATAAAATGTATGATAAAATAAGTAAAACTAATTTTCTTTTTCATTTGGAAATTAACTTACCCGAACTCAATTAGATTTTGACCATATAAAGCAATTTTAAGTTTATATATGTATTGAATACAAACAATTGGGACACATTATTATAGAATAGAAACCTTATATTACCATTACAAAGTAGTGCTATATCTATCTGATGCAATATGTTTAAATAATTAATATCATTTTCTCATATTTATTTCATTTTGTTGTCTGTTTTGTAGTACTCGTTCGCAAACAATAATACAGAGATTGGAAGACACGCCCCCAGTTCTGAAATTAGAAAAACGAAATGAAGCAGAATTTAGTCCAAGAACTAAATTTGCTCTTGTTTTAGGACTACAACGAGTAAGATGGTGTTCTCATCTGTAAAGGCCAAAGGCTATGTCTCCTTCAAAAAGTAATTACCACTTTTATAACTTATATTCACTACATTAATTAAATATTATAACACAATCTGTATTAATGACTAAAGACTTTTATGATTTGTTAAGAATTCAATGAAGCATGTTATATTTTAGGTGCCTGTTTTCTTACCCTATGTAAGGAAGTTCAGGGTTACCTATAGGTTATAAATATTATTACAGTTGGTTAAAATCACCTATGTAGATGAACATTGACCTATATAGATTATTATTATTATTATTATTATTATTATTATTATTATTATTATTATATACTTATTATAAAGTAAATCATTATCCTATAAGGAGTACTTAACTGATATCCATACAGTAAATTAATCATAATGGCCTTGTTACTATTTATGTAATCACTAGTGATTGATAAAATTTGTTTAATTAATGGGTCCATGCTTTAACTTTTTCCTAGTTACTTACACATTTACGGGCCTCTGATAAAAAACAGATGATTTTTAATTCACCACTAATCACATAGACATTTATAGATAAATACTATATGGATTTTTTATGGGAAAATAAAGGCACCTTTATTATAGTATAAAGGACGACAACGAGAAGGAGATGTTGGTTCGGGAAGTGCTGCAGGGAGCCGCATGAGGAGCCACTAGTCGCACTATCTGACGTGCCGGATCGCGACCAGGCACGGAGCCTCTTTCACCTCGCAGCACCACGCAGACCACACGCTCACTGACCGCGCTGCTCGGGAATTTTTTCAATGGCACGCATCGTCCGGTGCTCTGAATGTGGATACATGCACAGGCCCAGAGGGCCCTCACCATGTACTTACGCAGCAGACGTGTGAGAGCAGTGTTCAAAGGCAGGTAGGCCAGTAGAGGATTTTTTGGAATACATAGACGAAGATACTATGCTAAAAGATAACGAAGCCTACTTAGGTGTGTCAGAAGCTAGTTCAGGGCTCAGTGAAGCTACTTTAGAGTTGCGTTTAGAGGCAACGGAAGCTGCTAACTCTGCACTTGCGGCTACAGTTGAAGCTAACGCAGCTCAACTGGCTAGAGCGCTACAGTTATTGACTGTATTAACAACTGCTAGATTAGGCGACGTGGAAGATTCAGATGATACTGCGGCGGGTGTTAGCACAGCTCCGAAAGTTGGTATTACGGGTATAAAGACAACCAGATAAGGGCACGATACCAGTCAAATCAGAAGAAATTGATACTGAAAAGGTTAGAAGCACTTTAGGTGTTGGATCAAAACCGAAGGTAAAACCAGCCGACTTTTACCCTGTTTCCCAAGTAGGCATTGATGTAATCATTGGTCTCTCAGCTAGGGGCTTATTGCCTACAGACATTAAGGAAGGTAAAATGTCTCCTGGTTTCCTTTCCCCTGGTATAATGGATAGAACCAGTCAAGCAACTACGCCTCAATGCTGCCATACCGAGGAGAAAAAGAAGAAACGTAAGTGTTTTCTTTTTGATTTAGATTTTCACTATCCTTTCGGAAAAAACTCGTCTAATGTTTATATATCGAGGATGTTCTCTCGGCAAGCGCCAGTTTGTGCGCGGCCATGGCCAGAAGAGGAATCCCTACAGAAAATTATTCCAAACACCTACAGTTTTTAATCGATAAATTGCGTGTGTATACAGGACCTGCACTAATCAAGTACGATCAAATGATCAGGGAAAAGGCAGAGGTTGTAGGTCTCCACGCTTTCTCCTATGGCGATCATGAGGGCTTCTTTCAATGTCTCGGCATTGAAAATCTAAAAACGACAGAAAAATCGAAAGAAAGTGCTCATAAGCAGAAGTCGTCCAAGACACGCCAAATGAGAAAAACTGGTATCTGCTGGTCTTACAATGAGAAGCGGGGTTGCAATATAGCTTGGTGTAAATACAAGCATGAATGCATAGACTGCACAGGCACTCACCCGGTGCACTCGTGTCCTACAGTCAAGGACAGTAAATGAAATAATTTTTCCTCTGGGGAGTGCCCTGATAATAGTATCGGTGGCATTGACCAGAGTAGCTTTAGTTCAACCGCTGATTGTCAGGTGAGGCAGGAACGGGTTTCCTGTGGGGATTGTTTAGGGCCCGACTCGGAGGGCAGAATTCCGGCCCAGCGGTCTTGCATCAAGAATAGACATCTTGAGCATTGTTTATTTTTTTCTGATGGTGGTGAGTGTCTAACCGACCCAGGACTAGACACTCCTTACTTTTCGCAGTCAGCGGAGGTCATTTGGAAGGCACAGGGTGAGAGTGCATGTAATTTTATACTTGCAGAACCGGGGCAGTCAGACTTCGCTGAAGGTGATCAAGGTGGTGGTAAGTTGAAAGTGCCAAACACAAAGGGTGTTAGTGCGTCAACTAATGGTGTTAGTGGTGGTATTGATCCCCGAAAACAACTTTGTAATGGTGTTTGTGCTGGAATTCACTACTTGTATGGCTGCAAGACGCAGCTGAATCCCTGTGTATTTTGGGAAATGTCCCAGGAAATAGCAGATGAATTAGTTGATAAACAGTTCATTCTGGATGGGATTTATAATGGTTTTAAGATAGTAGATGATTCTTTCGACGGTGGTTACTACTGTGAAAATTATAACTCCATCTTAGACCCAGAATTCTTCGGTCAAATGACTTCTATCCTAGTTGAAGAAATTAGTCAGGACAATGTGAAAATTGTGGACCATTGTCCTGCATGTGTGCACGCAATGGGTGCGGTAAAGAAAAAAAATCTCAAGTTAAGACCAATCACAGATGCCAAACGGCCATTAGGAAAATCAGTGAACAATTACATGACCACTACGTGCAAAGATTTTCAGTTTATCAGGTTGGAAAGTGTTTGAGGTTCTTTAGAACCGAATGATTTCATGTCAATCCTTGATATCAAATCCGCATATCGTACAGTGAATATCTACCCACCTCATCGTGAGTACCAGGGTATCATTTGGGATTTTCAAGGTAGAACAGAATTTTTGGTTGATTGCTGCTTGTCTTTCGGGCTGCGATGCAGTCCGTATATTTTTACCCAATTAAGCGATTTTGTTATTCAGGTTGTTCGCGCTCGAGGAGTTGCGAGAATTTTCTGTTACCTTGACGACTTCATCTTTATTGGTAAGTCAAAGAAGGAATGTGGAAAATGTTTATCTATCCTTCAATCGGTCCTTTTGGATCTAGGCTTCGGAATCAATCAGGAAAAATAGATTTTTCCAAGTCAAAAAGTAGATTTCCTCGGAATCACTATCGATACTGTAAATATGTGTACTGCACTTCCAGGAGACAAAATGGATCGGTTGTTAACCCTAGTCGATAAGTTTCTCCATAAGGAAAAAGCGACGAAGAAAGAACTTCAATCCTTATGTGGGGTATTATCTTCCACAAGTTTGGTTATCCAAGGAGCACAAACTTTTGTGCAACAAATCATCAATCTGATTAAATATTTTCCTGAACATGCAAAGGTCATATGCCTCCCGCAATGGTTCAAGGAAGATCTGTTATGGTGGGCAGAATTTTCCAAAGTTTTCAATGGTACTAAACGAATAATGAATTATTCTATTTCCCCAGAATGGTATTTCGAGACAGATGCTTCGATGACAGGCTTCGGAGGCATCAGTGGTGCTGACTGGTTCGCAGGCACTTGGACGGGGGAAATATATGCTGAAGGACATCACCACGCAGCAGCCCCCACGGAATTGGAAAAAAGTGATTCAATCAATATCAGGGAATTGTGGCCTGTGTTGGTTTCTTTGTGGAGATGGGGGGAAAGTTTTAGGGATTCCCATGTTGTTGTTTTTTCGGATAACACACAAGTTTTGAATGCTCTAAAAACGGGTAGGAGCACCTCAGTCAAAACTATGTGGTGGATCCGAGAACTTTTCTGGATATTGTTTCTCTATAATATTAAGCTAGTCCCTCGATACATTGCCACAAAGAATAATGTATATACTTTCGCGCTTAACTAATCTGAATTTTGTTTTTGATTTGAGTGTTTTGAATCATCTATGTTGTAGGACGGGAGTTGAATCATCGTTTGGACCAGCTGAAAGCTTCATGGATGTCGGAAAACACGGCAACGACGCGGAAATCGAAATGGAAAACGTTCTTCCGTTTCGCTGATGAACACGGCATTGAAGATCCTCTCCCAACCACGATGAACGATGTTTTATTATATATTTCTTTTCTGTCGATGAAGTATTCCTATGTCTCCATCCATAATTACTTAGCAGCTCTATGGACACTACATAAGTCGTTAGGATTGAATCATGTTGATTCTGCGGCCTTCGAAATCAAATCTGTGTTAAAGGGCGCAAAAAGGCTATTAGGAGCACAATCATATCAGGCAAGGCCTTTTGCCGTGCAAGAATTATTTTTAATTCATAATATGTTGAATATTAGTAAAACGGAAGACATTGCTTTCTGGGTTGCTATTTTACTCGGATTCCGAGGTCTTTTACGCAAGAGCAATATCGTGGAAAAAGATTTGGCAGTCCGTGTACGGGATGTAGAATTCAAACCATGGGGTGTACAGGTTTCAGTTTTTCGCACAAAAACTATTACATGTAATGAACGAGTACTTAAACTCCTTTTTACTACAATTCCAAATAACCCTTTTTGTGTAAAAAGATTTATTCTTTTACTTTTTTCCAAGGTACAATATCCCTCTATTAACTCACACCTCGTCAGTTATCATCTTGGTAATAACTTTGTACAGGGTTCATATAAATGGTTTCCACAAAGTTAAACTACTATGTGGGGTTGTTGGGTTTCGAAAAAGTCACAACCCACTCATTACGTAGGGGAGGGGCTACCGCGTTGGCGGAAAATGGGGTTCCCTTAAATGATATTCGGGAAATGGGGGACTGGACAAGTCTATCAGTCCTGCTTTATTTGTCCAGATTGGAAATTTCACGTTTGGAGTTGGATAAGAAATGTTCTAGCTTGTTGTTCAATGATTATTGAATTTTTTCTTGTTTTGGCGGTTTGGAGAGTTTATCATGTTTATTCATTCTCTCCGAGGTGAAAACAACATTAAAATACCGCCAAAACCTTCATACTGTTTTATTGTTTGTTGAGACAGAACATGGAGTCACTTTATGGGAAAATAAAGGCACCTTTATTATAGTACTAGCGACTTCGTCGCGTCGTACTTGAAATAGGGTGAGGGCTTAGTGGCGCCACCTACTATTAATACCGGAAACTACCAAAATAGTTCCCAAGCATCATTTCACGTGACACCGATTTTACCGACTACCAGCGCAATTTGGCCCTTCAGTCTCCCACCCTAGATTGGGTTCACTCTGTCCCTATGTGCGGGAGATTCTCCAAGCGGATTCGACGGAATTCTACCGTTTTAAATATAGTAGGTAATAAAGGACGACCACGAGAAGGAGAGGTTGGTTCGGGAAGTGCTGCAGTGAGCCGCATGAGGAGCCACTAGTCGCACCACCTGACGTGCCGGATCGCGACCAGGCACGGAGCCTCTTTCACCTCGCAGCACCACGCAGACCACACCCTCACAGACCGCGCTGCTCGGGAATATTTTTGTTTTTGTTTATATATAGGAGAGTTTATCATGTTTATTCATTCTCTCCGAGGTGAAAACAACATTGAAATACCGCCAAAACCTTCATACTGTTTTATTGTTTGTTGAGACAGAACACGGAGTCACTTTGTAACAAATATTTATATTTACCATGTACACGCTTCCATGCCTCAGCCTTTTCGATGTGACTCCCTCCCATGTTGGCCCTTCAGGATGTGTTTTTCTTCATTTGCACATGAAAGAAGAGCATGCGTTGCTGCACCTAACCAAGAAGGTTTACCGGGTGGGTCTGTAACTGACAGTGTAGCTTCAGAGGAAGCCATTGGTCTACAAATAAGGAGTAACATTTAAATAAATTATTTATATAAACCACATTACAAATATTATGGTTTGATACAAATCTACCACTTCGGGGACAAACGGTTCCACGTATACACTATGTTAATATGTACTTGTCAAACCGTTTGGGCGATAATATGAGACAAATATGCGTTCAAAACAATAACAAAGGTTTTGACATACAAGTATTGCAAAATATTAACTAATATAACTTGTACACATCATTTACACAAATGGTAAAATAATAGTGGGCTCATATTATATGAATATATTACCGTTTGACGTCTTCTTTGGTAGCTGAAGTGAGTACACAATCTGTCCCGGTGCGTGAGCGATATTAGGTCATTTAGCATACAACGTGCCCTGAAGCTGGTGCTTGGCATGCTTGGCAGTATAGAACCTGAGACAGTTCTATACCTGTCTTAGGCAAGGACACTTTTAGCGGCGATCGAGTGCACCGCACTGAGACCGTGTCTATAGCACAGCCGCCATTTTGTGTCTTGCAAATTGTCTTCCAATCGCAGAGATGTCTCAGCATATCATTGGCCGATTATGAGGTGACTGAAAAACAGGGCCCTGGACTCCTGGGCCCTGTTTTTTAGTCACAACATTCATAACTTACGACACATATTTGCAGTCAGTGTGCTAGAGAGCTACAATCTTAGGGGGGCTACAACACTTAGTGGGAATACGAGACTTAGGGAGGTAAAAGGTGTGCTATAGTCACGAAAAGCGGTGGTCAATGGAGCGGAAAAAGTGCCCATAAGTGTCGTAAGTTTAAGACCACTCTGGACATGTCGTACCGAATGCGCAACTTCACTTCCCGTTGGAAATTTTAACACGAGTAAGGTATACATATAACCGATAATCCTTCCGAATATGAGGAAAATCGGCCGCACCGTTCCGAAGATATCAGCGTTTGAATTTTGTCATAGCAAATACTGCTCATATCTTCGGAACAGTATGGCCGATCTTCTTCATATTTGGAACAAATATAGGATATATGTATCCCTTACTCGTGTTAAAATGTCATTGCTAAATTCGTATGGGAAGCACAGGGAATACACAGTGATGTTTTATAGAACCTAAGACAGTTCTATACTTGTCAACTTCCGCCAAGATTGTTTGATTCAGCCTACGACACTGTCTATAGCACACCCGCCATCTTGTGTCGTCAAAAATGCCGTAGAATCTTGATCCGATCTCAGGGGATTGTAGACTTGTGATATCGTGACTAAAAAACAGGGCCCTGGAATTTAATTGTCACACTGATACAGTCAGAGACAATAGGGGTGTGGCAATAACCTATAAGTGGTTATACTGATAGAGGGTATACTAGTTTCTGATTACTGCATTTGTTTGTGTCGGCACTGGAACTGCATGCCAAGTCTGAGGTATACAGATTTATTACCTTTATAGTGAAAAAAGATCAGGCTGAATTTAAACTAGCTTGTAGAGAACAACTTTACATTGAATAAAACATTTTGTAGTCAGTGACTGGATGGTTTCAATTTAATTGGAAATAAGGAAGTGATTTCAGCTTACAGACTTAGGAGTGATCATGAAGTATTTCTTTGTTATAGCATAATGAATGGGACTTAGTGAGGGAACCAAGGGAATTATTCTGAAATTGGTTGGGTAGATGGTGACAGCACAGGTTCTAACCAATAACCATTTGAAGGAAACTCTAAGCACTTCAAGCAATGGGTTAAAGACTTGAATGCCTCATTCAGGCGGTGAATGGAAATAATGAGACTTGTATCGGTATTGCAACACAAAGTTGTGGGGGTGTTGTTGTGGATTTTATACATGTAGCAAACTGAGAATGATCCAGTTGATTAGGCTGAGATGAAAGAAGAGCTTTCTGTACATTTTTCAGATGTAATAGATGAAGGGCATGCTCTGTTACAACTGCAGCGAATGCATCAGCATTCATCAGAGAGTACTTCAGTGTTCGCTGAGAGACTCCTAGATAGAGCTGCCGACGCATTTCCAAATCATGGATTGGAAGAACCTCTTGTTGCGCCACAGTTAATCAACATTTTGATTAAAGGTCTAAAAGAGTCGTATGTAGCAAGGAAAATAATGCGCGAAAATCCACATGAATTTGAGGCTGTTCATGAAACAAGGCTGACAAAGGCCTTTGAGCTCCGTAAGGGAGATGGTGGGACTTTGATTCCCATCACAAAATCAAAACCTGTACCGATGGAAGTTGATCGGGTAAACACCACACAAGGAACAGCTAACACAAACCAAACTGCACCTGCCAGATTTATGGGCCAATGTTTCTACTATGGGAAACCTGGACATAAGGCACTGGAATGTCATGGCTGCATCCAACCAACTGTTAACACCAATGCACGTAATTACGTAGCACGAGGGCCGTGCTACAAGTGCGGACAAACGGGCCATTTTCAAAATGAATGTGCCAGTGGCCCACGGTTCATGCAGCCGCCTTTAAACTAGTTGCAAGGCCCACCCTGAAAGTAATCGAGAGGCTAGGGTCCCGAGGCGTTTCCCTAAAACAGCCAGATATGGTAAGAAGCAGCTGAAACAAAACAAGAAGCTAAGTGTTACTAAGACTATTTACAAGAAGAAACCAGAGACAATATGAGGAAGGTGGAAGATAAGAGTTGTTGTAAATCGATTAGTTGTTCATTATGCTTTAACGCAGCACGAAAGAAGTGACAAAGATTGAAATGGGAAAATAAAATTCTATTATTGTTGTGGTAATAAAATTTCATAAAAGTATTTTGATAATTTGGTATATGGGTATTTATCAAAATAGATTGATATGTTAAGAAAATGAGCTCATAAAATGTGTTATGATAGAGTAAAAATGAGGCTTACGAAGTAGGAATTAATGAGATATTGTAGGGTGGGTGGGTGGAAAAAGTATGATGTGCTGTGTGTGAGCAGGGAAGGTGAAGTGAGTGACAGTGGTGCAGTGAGGTTGATGCATAGTGTGTGTTTTCACACTGCTGCACTCAATGACCCACCAGAGGCTAAATACCGCTGGAAAACCAATAAATCGTCATACTCAGTACAAATAGGTAAATTGAGAAGTTGTGCATTGTTGGACACGGGAGCAGAGATATCATTGATCTCTTTCTCCCTCTTCAATCAAATCAAAAGAAATCCCGCAGTCAGGATAATCAGAGAATCTGATGTCACATTGACGGCTGCAAACGGTAAGATTATACAAAATATAGGAGAGGTGGAAATAGAGTTTTCCGTATACACACACACCTTCAAGAGAACATTCCAAGTTGCCGAAGAATTGGGACATTCGATGATTATTGGCTGGGATGTTATACAAGAAGAAGGGTTCTCCATTGATGGTGGAGCATGTACATTGACGATAGGTGAGTCTGTATTGCAAAATGATGAGGCCATGTCCTCACTCGTGTGAGTGGTTGAAGATACCACAAGGGAACCTCAGTCCTAAGTTTTTATCAAAAGGCGAAGGGCCAGGACCTCATACCATCCAAATGGTAAGTATACTTGTACAGGTGCTGAATCGGGCATTCTGGCAGAGGAACCAGGAATTATTGTCAGTAATTCCTTGAATTATGTTGAAAAAGGTCGCTACTTCATAATCAATTTGATCAATAGTACTGGAAAAATGTTCAGTCTAAAAAAGGGCAATATCGTTGGGAAACTAGAGCCAGTAGAGAAAGGAGAGATCGTCAAAGAAGTAGAACAAATTAATGAAGCAGTAGGTGGTTCTAGAGTCAATGTTGTTAAAACCACAAACGCTCCAAAGACACTTGAGGAATTTTTGGAAAGAAACGGTAATTTGTTGGCGGAAAATGATTTAGAACTAGGGAGAACACATTTGATGAAAATGACCATTGACACCCAGGGATACGAGCCGATAGCTCTCAAGGCCTACAGAGCGCCTTTATTAAAGCGAGAGTTTATCGAGACAAAGGTTGATGAGATGCTGGACTCTGGAATAATATCGCAGATTAGAACATTAATCCCACCTAAGAAAAGAGACGTCCATCACAAAAGAATGGAATCCAACGCCTCCAAACAATCAGCCAACCACAGCCTGACGAGATAAGACATTATCGAAACTGCCGGTATATTGGTTAACCACAAAAAGATTGACCACACCCATATAAAACCCCATTACGATCCCCACAGGTAGAGGACACCACCCTCAGAACGTTAGTTCCAACATGGCACACCAGATGGCAGCACCGTAACATGCTCCACCTGGTCCCCTACCTATAGAAGTATGCCTATACAGGCTATAAACAGCCGAACGATTGCTCGACACATCACCTTCCAAGATTGAGGTCACACTAACCCAATCGGGCATCGAACAAAACACAGGTGACAGCCACCAACCAATGGGAACCGCGCTTAGTAGGGGATTAGAACACAACACGGCGTGCCGCGGTCCGCGGCGCTTTGAATCTAATCATATACCAGCAGTCGCTTGTGCTGATTGCACGTCCACCAAACAACTTTATCGAGACAAAGGTTGATGAGATGCTGGACTCTGGAATAATATCGCAGAGCCGAAGTCTGTGGACTGCTCCTGTAGTGGTTGTCGGGAAGAAGGATGGTAGCCAGTGTTTTTGCATTGACTATCGTCAGTTAAATAATTGTACAGCGAAGTACAATTTCCCACTTCCACACATTGACAATATTCTGTCAATGTTAGGAGGCAGTCAGTGTTTCCTTGTCTCTTGACTTAGGATCAGGATACCATCAGATTCCAATGGCTGACAGGGACAAGAAAAGACCGCTTTTGTGTTTTTGAATTTAACGTTATGCCTTTTGGCCTCGCAAACGTTCCTTCAGTATTCTCAGAACTCATGCAAACGGAGATAGATGGTAAGTTTACAACAGCTTACCTAGATGATATAATGATATGGTCGCGAACACCTGAGGAACACCTTCAGCACCTACAGATTGTGTTCGATTGCTTACGTGGGGCCGGGTTGAAATTGAAACGCAAAAAGTGTGAGTTCTTTAAGACACAACTAGAATATCTTGGACATGTGATAACCTCAGAAGGGATTAACTTTTGTCCAGAGAAGGTGCAGGTCATCCGGGAACTAGAGCCCCCAATGACAGTGAAGGATGTTCGTTCCTTCATTGGGATGTGCTCCTATTACCGGAGATATTTGCCAAACTTTTCAAAAATTGTCCGGCCACTGACCGCATTGACCAAAAAGAACATGAGTTTTGAATGGACTGATTCATGTCAATCAGCGTTTGACACTTTGAAGGAAGCATTGAGTATCCAACCCATTCTCGCATTTCCCGATCTGAACAAGCCTTTTGTTGTATACACCGATGCAAGCAATATTGCAGTTGGAGCAGTGTTAGTGCAAGAACATGAAGACTGGCCCCATGCAATTCAATACATGTCTCATGCATTGAACGCTACGCAGGCTAGTTGACCTTTCATCAAACAAGGCATTTGCGTTAATGGAAGCAGTACGCATATCCAAGCCTTACTAGTATGGAAATAGGTTCACCCTAAGAACTGACCACAAACCGTTGGAATCTTTATTCCGTTCAGAGATAACGAATGTGAAGGTGCAGAAGTGGGCAATGACTCAGTGAATATGATTGCCACATAGAGTACATTAGCAGACCTAAGAACGTACAGGCAGACTTTCTAAGTCGATTAAATAGCAAGAGTAGTGGCAGATATTGTGGTGTGATTAACACAGACAAGGTAGCGAAAGGCAACATATAACCGAGTCAAGTATGACAAGCAGTGATAACAGTGGTGATAATCTACCTGGGATTTTCCAAAACAACAAGATGTTAGACATGGAAGAGGAACAGGGTAAAGATCCTGATCTGGGGAAGTTCAGTGGATCTTCCCAATACACCTTTTGTTTGTTTTGTTTGTTTGGGTAGTTTAACATCCAATTTGCTCAATTAGACTTATTCCAATACACCAAGTTATATGGTGTTCAATATTATATTTCAGAAGAATTTTATAAAGATTTCTCCTCGTACGCTTTCGCATATTTTCATCGGAATTTTTTTGGGACAGCAGGTATGGTTAGGAGGCCCTAATGCCACGTCATAAAAAAGTTTCTGATGAAAATACGAGAAAGCGAACGAGGAGAAATTTTTATAAAATTCATATTGCTCCCAGCACCCTAGCCAGATTACCAGCAGTGACCGCATAAAAAATGGAAATACCCCCCATAAAAAAAAACCTGGGGGGGCCTTGGCCCCTTGCCTGACAAGATTTTCATAATCAAAACTACTGAGTGACAGGAAGCCATCAAAACCCACAGAGCGCTCCTCACAAGCTCTCATATAGAGAGCTTTGTTTATAGAACCAGCCCCTGCCCCAGTGAGGCAGGAGACCAATCCCAAAATCCCACACCAGGTGGCAGTTCAGTCCCCAACTGGGACACTGTCAACATGGACTTACCTCCAAGCTCACCTGAAAGGTAAGTTCTAATTGGCACAGGACGCTCTGATGCATAATGAGAGATGTCCAAGACCAATTAGGAGGTTAGACACTGATTTTGTTTACTGACAAACCAATCAGAATGGATTCGAAAACCCAGTCACTTGCTCAGTAGTCGCACTGCCAACGCCACATCTTTCTACACATTATATTTCAGAAGAACCAAATGCAGGCCTGAGACTGGTGATACCAAATCACCTCAAAGACACAGTGGTGAAACAATATCATGATGACCTTGGTCATCTAGGCATTGACAAAACCTACGATGCCATCCGTGCCAAATACCACTGGATAGGAATATATCGAGACATAGTTAAACATATAACGCGCTGGGTTCCGTGTAGCACTCCTGTGTTGCAACAGCAAAGAGCACCAATGCAAGAGATGGATCAGGGGGCCGTTTCACTAGTAGGTGGTCAAAGCGAGAGGTAGGACTGCAACAGTTGCCCCAACAGTGGCCCCAACAGTGTCAACCCCAAATTCGCGTTTCATCAGTGCTCTCGCTGTTGAGGTGGGACTAACTCTCACTGTTGGCACAGCTCTCGCTATGTCCATGCGCTTGACGTTCGAATTTATTCGGCGACGGGCCGCAACGGGCCCTTCCCATAGGAATTAAGGAATGACACTTTAACACGAGTTATATATATAACCTGTAATCGTACCAAATATGAAGACGAACGGCCATACCGTTCCGAAGTTATCAGCGTTTGAATTTTTTCACTCCCTCCATGCGTTTGCGTTTGTCGCTATTCTTTTTCACTCCCTCCGTAGTGCGGCGGGGCTTCGGCTGTTCTTTTTGTCTCCCCCCGGAGGCCGGCAGGAAGTGCTCGACACTAGCCACCTGAGCATGACAAAATTCAAACGCCGATATCTTCGTAATGCCGCAGCCGATTCTCTCCATATTTGGTACAATTATAGGTTATATGTATATCTTACTCATGTTAAAGTTTCATCACTTAATTCCTAGGGAAGTGTGTAAAGACCTTCTATATATATGTAACCAACGAGAGGGTAGACCCTCTCGCTTACAGCAGCTCCACAGTGGCACTAACAGCGAGAGCCACTGCACTGATGAAACGGGTTCTGCCACTCTTGGTGCCGCTTGTGTCCCAAGTGCTGTTCACGCTTGACTGCACCTTCTAATGAAACGCAAACTGCCGCTTTGCTGCCACTGTTACAAACAGCGAGACTTATAGCTCCTAGTGAAACAGCCCCCAGGTCGATATGCCATTCCAAAAACTGGCGATCGATACCTGTGGACTGTATCCCGTCTCCAACTCAGGCAACCTTTACTTGTTGACCTTTCGTTGACATGTACAGCGGTTGGCCAGACAAATCAGCGAAGACAGTGGCGCGGGTGATTTTAGAAGAGATCATACTTCAACATGGTTGCCAGGCAACCTTGTTATCAGACAATGGGTCTGAGTTTGTCAACAAGATAGGTGTATGTGAAAAGATGAACATTTACAACACAAGAACAAGCCCTTACCATCCTCAGTCTAACGGAAAACTTGAGCGCCTACATCGTGTGTGGAACGATATTGTGTCAAAACAGTTAGATGACATTAGAGCATGGGATACAATGATCCCATCTGCCCTGCTTGCACTGAGAACATGTCAGCATGAGTCCACAAAACACTCTCCATTTTACCTTATGACAGGCAGGGATCCGTTGCTTCTCTTAGATACATTGCTGAAACCATGGTAGAAATATATGGGAGGAGAGATATATGAGAAAATTCTTGAGAACCACCATAAGGCTATGGTAAAGGTACAATGTGCAGAAGGCACGAGAATATACAAAACAGTATAATGACCGCAAAGTAAAAGTGGTCGAGTATAAGGTAGGTGATCCTGTCTATTATTTCAATACCCAGAGCCAAAGTAAACTAGAAGTAAGGTGGCGACCTTACTACCGAATCATTGAGAAGTTGGCCCCAGTAAATTTCTGGTCACAGGGAAGGTGCAAAAGCTGCATTTGGCACACTTACGTAAGGTGTCAACAACCCCTGAGGAAAGCGAGGCTCACTGCTTCTTACAGTGAGAATACTGGAACCCAAAGCAACAATGAGGTAAGGAGTTCATATGAATCATCTTCTATGTATAATGATGACGATAACATTCCGTTAGCCAGGCTAAGGGAGCATCTAGCTACTCCACATGTGAGAAGGACATCCACAAGTATGGATGATAATGTTCCCCTTGTGGTACTGCCGGAACAGTGGAGAGAAGGAAATGAGGGTGCAAATCGTGATAAGGGTGCAAATCACGATGGGGGCACAAATCATGAACATGATAATGTTCACGATGGCTCAGCAGCTATCGAAGTAGACTCTACCAGTGGAAAAAATGTGGATGCTAAGTCGGACACTATAAAAAGAAATAGGTCTAGTCACACCCATGATGAAGTCAGTGAAGCAGAAAGGTATAGGTTATATGCAGTAAAAAAGAAACAGGTAGCTAAACCAAAGAAAAATAAGTCGGGGTTGAAAAATCACTAGGGCAAGGTAATAAAGAAAAAGGAATTAAAGATTTGTTGAAGGCAATATGGTCTGTCATATAAATGGAATATAGAACAATATAATAAAAGCTAGATTATTTTTTTAGGTTCCTGGTATTCCTCCTTCCGTTGTTGGGAAGAACTGAAGTCCTTCCAGAAGGAGCAGAACATGTGTTTTTCCGTGAGAAGACAGTGATCCATACTACATGCTCATGTTGGCTAGTAGGCTTAGTGATAGACTTCAATTTGTATGAGAATTATATGCTTTATGTCAATGACTTGTATCCAGAAATTAATGAGATTATGTTCAGAGATCAACAATATTTTCACAAGTTGTACACAAATTCAAATTTTCGAGCACACACCTTAAAGTTGTCAAACATACAAGTGAATGAACAAGAAACTTTAAAAATTGCCTATTATTATGACATATTGAGGGCTCCAGAGAATTGACAGCATTACATAAAATATATGATAAGAATTGGATTGACTTTGCAGAAATTATAGGTATTGGGAGGAGTGAGTTGGAAGAAAATCAAAGAGCCAACAGAAAAAGAAAACGTAAGAAGCGATCTGCTCTCACTTTAGCATCGAGAATATTTAGCGGGATAGTTTGTTTTTTTTGTTTTTTTTTAAGACATTTATTTTACCTGGGTCTCACTCAACTCTGAAAGAGCTGGTCTCAACGTGAGCCCAGTGAAAAATTTACATTTAGTATTCATTCATTTTGTAGTAACATGCAAACTTTGCAACATATGTACATTACAGTGGTGTTGGGATTATTTGATATACAGGTATCACCTTTCGCATGAGATAACTAACACTTTGAGGTGATGCATTCCCTTGGCATTTCTGCACCTATGCCTAACATAGTAGTTAATTTATCACTATAGGATTGATAGACATTTTGAGTTATGGGATTCTTGATTTCAGTATAAGTTTTTGGTCCTGCTTAAAGGCTTTGGTCGTTTCTATAAGTCTTTGTGTAGGTGCCAATTTGTTCCATGAGGTAGCCCCTCTGTATTCAACACTTTTTTTGTATTGTTCAGTTTTTGGCAACTTTGTTATAAATAGTGGAGCTGTTTGGGCTCTGGTGCTGGCTGTCCTCCGTTGTACCAGTTCATTTGTTTGTAGTTGTTTATACATATGGACAAGCAGATGCGAGAGCCTTCTATCTTCCAGTAAAGGTAGTTGTACTGCTCTATGGAGAGTTGTTACACTTGATCTATTACCACTTCTCGTTCCTATGCGTATAGCGTTGTTTTGAATCACTTGCAGTTTGTATTTGTCCTGATCTGAACTAGCATCATATAAGATGTCGCCATAATCAATTACTGGCAGTAACATGGTTTTATATATAATATTACAAGCATATTCATTTACATAAGGTCTAATTTTGGCTAACAAATACAATTTGTGTGATAGTGTCTTTACTAAATCAATAACATGTTTTTTATAATTTAAGTTCTGATCTAGTGTTATGCCCAGGTATCTGTATGTGCTCACCCTTTGCAGGGCGACCCCATCCAAGTCAATATGCACTGGTCTGTTTAGGATATCTTTGTTTCTCTTTGCTGTGGTGAAGTACATAAATTTAGTTTTGTTGACGTTAATAGTTAATTTATTTCTAGTGCACCATTTGCTGACTTGGTTAAGGTCCGTTTGCAAAGCACCAGCCACCGCATACTGATCCTTTCCAGAGTTGTATAACACTGTGTCATCAGCGTAAAGTAGACTACTGGTGTGGTATTCTGAGTTATCGTCTAACATTTTGATAAGGTCATTTACATATACTATGTATAACAGCGGCCCTAATATGGATCCTTGTGGGACTCCGCAGACTACCTTCTCGTGATCTGATTTAATACCATTTGCTATGGTAGCCTGAGACCTGTCTTGTAGATAGTTTGTGTACCATTTCAGTAATTTTTCATTAATTCCTAATTTATTTAGTTTTGTTAAGAGAATTTCGTGGTTTATGGTGTCGAAAGCCTTTTTAAAATCTATGAAAATTCCTATTGTGTACTTTTGCTCGTCTAATGCGTTATAAATATAGTTGGTAAGTTTTGTTACTGTTTCTATTGTGGAATAACCTTTTCTAAATCCATTTTGGGCTTTGTGCAGTATTTCGCTATTGTCGAGAAATTTTATAGTGGCAGTATGAACTATTTTTTCTAAAATTTTCCCAGGTACTGGTAGTAAAGAGACAGGTCTCAGGCTACTTACATCAGGATTGTTTCCTTCTTTTTTAAGAGGTACAATGGTCGCATGTTTCCACTCTGTTGGGAAAATACCCTGTGTTAAGGATGAGTTTAATAAATAAGTAAATTGATCACATAGAATGGTTAGTGCGTCTTTCAGGTATTTCGAGGTTAGTCCTTCTATGGCTGATGATTTCGCGCAA